>JARJIL010000006.1:25670000-26295000 GCA_038502395.1 Dittrichia graveolens
AAACGTACTAATGCTGAACGATTCAACATTCAGCGTTAAATGGTTCCGTTTACCAGCAAACAAACAGCCCCTTAATTCTTTTTTGTTTTTTTTTATCTTAGGGTGGGTGAAACATTATTAGAAGTATCATATATTCATATATAGTTTTCTACATAAAATATTAAAGAATGGTTGTATTAAACTCAAGATCCATTGGTTTTAAAACAAGCCTTTCCTTCATTAGGTTTATAGCTCAATGTTGACACAAAAGAGAAGTAAAAAATGTGGAAGCCTAAGGAGAAGAGAATTATATACAAGGTTGAAGGATCTTGTGAAATTTGCTTGATACTTGGCCAAAATGTGGCTAATCATCCCTTGAAAATCATCGTTCTCCGCCACACGTACTTCTATGTGAGCTCGTGGATATCAAGGATCGATCCGTGATTCTTTAACGATCTCGAAGATTTGTTTGTCATGCATCTATCGGCCCCAAAGAACTTATGTAAAGTAGGTTTTTGTATGTTCAAATTGTAAATTATGATATTATAAATTTAGATTTTAGAATAATGAATCAAAAAACTATATCAAATCTACGTTTATATGTCAATTAACAAAGTTACATATTTACTTTTACATTATATAAAAATATTAACTTATCTATAAACTTTTATTTGATTAAATCTAGTCAAGTAGAATCTGATCAATATCTTAAAATCTTATAGTCAAGATCGAGATCCTACATAAATTCTTATGTCTATAAAGATTCTATTAAAAATCAGACCGTCTTAACTAAATGAATAAAAATAATTTAATATTTGGAAAATTAAACGATCATGTATTTACGCATGCTATCATATCTGTTCTGGTTAAGACTTTTGCAACATATACTATTTCTTTGCAAGAGAGTGAAGAGACGTATAAGACAAGACCATCAATTGGCTCCATTCTTATTTATCATTGCAACGTTTAACTAACTTTTTTTTAGATGTTATGTATCCTTCTACTTTTTTTTTTCATACTTATCCTCTTATTTATAAGATCAACACAAGTGTCAAGATCAAAGAAAGAGATGAGGAAAGAGAATTAGTGAATTTCATATGTCATCTTATATTGAGTATGAGGATGAAGTAAGGAGAAAAAGTAAAAGGATATACATTTTTCTTAAACTTTTTGATGTTTTATCTTATAAAATTGCTAGTTGTTTATAAAATAAAATAAAAAATCTTTATCTTGACCCATAATATTAATTGAACAAAAACAATGCCGCTTATTTCTTCAATGTCGATTATCAAGGAACTCCTGAAAAATGTGTTAGCATAACTTTTAACTAGGATCCATTATTGTTTCTAAACACCTAATTATTGGGCAATAAAGTCTATGTAAAAAACATAGTACTGAAATTTTAATATTCAATCACAGGTGATTCAGTATACAATCATATATGAATTATGAAATTACCACTTGACCCAAAATTTTAAAATGCAATCTGGACGATCCAAAGGCTAATATTAATCACTTAAGACTATGAATTAAGTATGGACTATATTTAATATTTTTTCCTAATTATTACATAATTAACATTTGATCCTATTAAGAAACAACGTTATTTAATTTGAGATCTCAAGTATTTTAGGTATTAAGGATAACTAATACTTTCTATTGAGTAGCATTTTTCAGTAAAGTTACATTCAATATATTATAGTATAGTTTGTTATTGTTTATGACTTTAGTCTAAATAAATGATAGATATTATATAAATATATGTCTATAGACCATCCACATCCAACCCCACTTACTCAACTTACCTCACTGTCACATCAACATTCACATCATCTTTCATCTTCAACTCAACTTACTCATAAACTCTCACATCCAACCATTTTCAACGCTATATCTTTTCAATTTGTATTTTCAATTTTTTTTTGTTTTAATTTAAATAATTTAATTATTTTAAAGACAATAAAATATAAAATAATTAATAATATTTCATAAATTTCATTACATAATTTCAAAATAAAAATAATATTTCACCTTACATTAAAAAATAAAAAAATAGTACATAAATTAAAAAACAACAACTAGTTATCGGCGTGAATAGTCGTCTGCTCATTCGGAAACGTATCCTAAAAATGTCGTCATTGTAGTTGCAGTTTTCCGCAAAATAATGTATATATGTATAGGTGTGAATGGTATTTATATAGTAGAGATGAGAAGATTAGAAGATAGTGTATACGTATGAGAAATGGAAGATTAGAAGATAATGTATAAAATATAGTAGAGAGGAGAAGATGTGTAAAATATGTATAGGTGTGAATAGTATTTATAGGAGAGAAAAAAAGAAATATATATATATATATATATATATATTTGACCTTTACAACAGTAAAAAGAAAAGAAAAAAAATTCAAACACCCGTTGGGTTCCACAACTAGATGGCTCCCGGACCCATCCGAACCCCACTAGGGGCGATGGTGTTCCCGGGTTACCCAAAGCAACCCAACATCTAGTTGTGTCTCCGATGCGGAAGGTCTTATAATCTAAGCTTTCAATTCATATGTATTGTTCAAGGTGTTCTTGTTTCTCATTCGTATTCCTACCATAATCGAGTTCATCATATTGTGTTGATTGCTTTCTTTCTTGTTTTGATATTTGACATCTTGGACCTACAATTGGTATTAGAGCACATCAGTGGATCAAGGGTGAGTTAATTTGATCAATTATGTCTTCATCATTATTGTTACTTTTTGGGTTTAGAATTCGTGAACTATTCCTTATGATTTTGATCTGTTTGATTAAAATTGAGTATTGATTCATGTATGTGTGTTGTTAATGAATGATTGGGGACTAATAATCATTGATAATTTCTAAGTTTAGATCTGATTTTATGTTCAACGTTATTGGGTTAAATTTTGAAGTCTACTCTTCATGATTAAACATCAATTAGGGTTGTTTAATTCGAAATTGATGGTTGGATTTAGGCTTATTAGTGATTTCGAGTTTATTGGAATCAAATAACACACAAATCAAAGGTAAGTAAATGATTTGGATCAAATTTTGAGATTGACAATTATATTTGGAATCGTAAAACTCAGAATCACAAATCTCATAATCGCAAACCTCATAATTGCAAACCTTAGAATCGCAAACCTCAAAATCACAAACCAGTGTTAATTAATTGACCGTAAACAAGTTCTTTAGCCTTGAAAACCCATCTAGAATTGCAATCTAGGTTTCGCTCCATTATTGCCAGCGGGACTTATTGTCTTTAAGCATCTTTCAGTTGAATTATCTTTGTTGAAATTCTACTACCCAAGTTTGAAACCAATTTTTATTGAAATCGCCTTTTATCCATTGTCAAGAATAAACCATGTTTAAACCCACACAAAAAGAAATTACTTAATTAAAGAATCACTTATAATAAGTTAGTACAAACCACCGTCTTCATATAGATTTTGGCCAAAAACAAAAAGAATTGAAAAACTTCAGATATCATGAAACAAGTATCATACTTTTGAGATTGAAGAAGGTGCCAACATAAAAGTGAAATGAGTCCATATGCTCTGAAAATTCAAAAATTGAAACAAGACTTTTAAAAGTTTGCAAGATCAGTTGTAAACTCCTCAATCAAAAATCAACCAAATAAATCTTTAGTGAGACTTTCTTGTGATTCTAAAACCGCTCAAAAGTGTAAATCTTCTAAAGGTAAAAAAGTCGATGTGGTCCATGTAAAAGTCCATACAGGTGAATCACAAAGTATTATGTGTAACATTCTCGAATTGGGCCGAGTTGTATGTAATGGATACGCGTATGTAATTTGAGTAAGTTAATAGAATATATATATATATATATATATATATATATATATCAATAGAAGATCAGGATTGAAAATCCTGTAAATAGACAATTTTTGTTTGTTAATCATTTTGAAGGCATATGTGGTACTGGTTTATATAAAAGTGTAGTATGTTGTCTATGAGCATTAGAAGGTTCCTAACTCGTGTTCTAACGGTAGAACCTCGTGTATGTAAATGATTGACGTAAATGACAAACGTTTTAGGTGAATCCGACGCGCTAGAAGAGCCGGACCAGAATACCTGTTTATTATAAACTCCTTAGGTGGGTATCGGCTTTCATAAGTCTCAATAAAGGGAGATTTGCTTGCTAGATGACTAATCTGATTAATTAAGTATTGTAGTTTGATATATGTTGTAGTTTTTGATTTAGAAATGAGTAAAGGTGAAGGTTTAAGTCTTACCATGTTGTTTTCATGTAATATGACATGCTTAATACTTGTTGATCATATGTTGTATGCATGCCAGGGGATCCAGATTGAAGCCGCCTAGTTAAACTTGATGATATGTATGCTATTGGATCCAGATTTGGATTATCCTCATTGAATGTATGGAATTGCATGCAAATTGATTGATCCTGATTGGATCATATGTATGTGTGTGTGAATTGTCCGCGGACTGCTAGTGGATTAAAATCAGCCGGTTGTAGCTGGATCCCACTAGTGTTGAGGTCAGTCGGTTGTAGCTGGATGCCACTAGTGTTGAGGTCAGTCGGTTGTAGCTGGATTTCATTGGGCATTTGGGTCAGAATTTGGAATCAACGGAGACTCGGGGGGCCTACCGAGTCTAGGTTCTGCAGGACCACTGTTCCTTGACGAAGAAGGGGCTTTCGAGCCCAATGTTGTTTATGACTTCATAACGATGTTTGATGGACTGCTGTATGCTCCCCCACTAGTGCGGATGGTTATGTTTGATCCCCCGGCCTGGGTCGTTGAGCATGACTGGCTATCATGCAAGACATGACTCGCTATCATGCAAGACATGACTCTTACTGATATTGTCAGTGTACCACAATGTGATAGGATAGCATTGATTGTTTAATCCTGTGTTATGTAGCTCTCTTTATTTATGCTTGTAATAAGTTAGTACTCACTATCTATTTTATATAGCTAATGTTGCTTCGTTGACCATTTTTACAGGTAAAAAGCAGGTTGCCTAGTGAGATGGGTTGCCTAGGGATGGGTGTAAGTACTTTTGGGAAGGAACACTTTTTGTATGTTATAACGTGTTGTTTATGGTCGGTTGTTATCTATGGTAACACCAAACAAGTTGTTTCAGAATTATGAGTTGTAAATATCTGATGTTAACTTTTGAATTAAATTTCCGCTACATAATTTGGTGGTTTATGATTATCAAAAGGACCCACTTGTAATTAAAACTTGAATTTCAATAAATTCACTGTTTTGCTAAGCGGTGTTACATTATGCATCCGAAACCTCTTACTCTAAGGCTGCTCATGGTACCCTTAAATATTATATAGAGAAATATATAGAGAGGGTGAAGCTTTGGAGAAAGCTTTAGAATAAGACTAAAGAAATTTTGAATGAATGAAAAAACGTCTTCCTCAAAATAATTTTGCTTTGTTTCTCGTGTTACTCATCATGCTAACAAGAATCGGGTTGCTCGTCATAATATGACCAAGACCGCATGTTTTGATATTATCCATATTATCATGCATATAACCAGTTCATTCATCATCTTGCTAAGATAATTGGCACTCATAACTCCATGAATAATAATTCTGCTCATCCACACGTGCATGCTAGTCAAACAAAATCATATTTTAATGCTAACATAAATGCATCTCTTCCCGCTTTACCTAGTCTAAAATATACTGTCAAACATCTTTTAAGACTTTGTAAAGAGAAAATTTGCACAAACCATATTAACTTGCATAGAAGACATATATTTACAAGATTAATGGGGAGTAAAGTTTTGATAGAGTCTCGAATCTATGTTAAAGATCAAGAGCAACTTTCAGGAGTACATTTTTTTATTTGATGAAATATTTCAAGAATATTGGAACAGAAGATTTCCTCGACGATTATTCTATATTAATGCTCGAGATCAAATACTCATTTGATGAAGAAGAGAGAGATAGAGATTATTTTTGTTTTTATGCTTAATTTGCAAATTAGACACAAAGGGAGAGAATATTAGATCGCTAAAGTTGTGTTTAATATATTCTAGTATAGTTTGTTATTGCTTATGACTTTAGTCTAAATATATAGCAGATATTGTAAATACCCAAGGGGTATAAATACATATCTACAAACCCTAATAATTAAGCTTTCAATTTATACGTATTGTTCAAGGTGCTCTTGTCTCTCATTCATATTCATGCCATAACCGAGTTCATTATATTGTGTAGATTGCTTCGATACTTATTTTGATATTTGTCTCAAGTATATAATTTCGTTACAAATTCTCCCCGTGTTCATGTCATGAATATCAAGTCTTGATCTCCTTATTATGCGCCGGACTGCCGGTCCACATTAAAAAGCGTGATATTATAATACTTTCAAAGCATTGCATGGGGAGTTTAGGTAGTTGGCATGGGAGTATCATATTCGGGAATTTAGAAACCTATAAATTAAATTGTAAACATGGTGCATACCATACACACATCAACAATAATAATAATATCAAATTCCGCTAGAAGAGGGTATGTATTAGGGGATGTAAGACAAACAATCATGCGTCTTTACCCATAGATAAAGAGATTGTTTTTCGATAGAACTTCGACTTAAAAGGGGACAACAACAAAGTGTCATCCAATTTTTTTTTCTTTACTTTTATTTTTTATTATTTACTAAATTTTATTATTTTTTTCATATTATATGTGTAAGTGTACGTATGAAGTATATAAGTATGGATATATATATATATATATGGGACGGTTCAAACGAGAGCTGTTTTCATACGAGAACTGCGAGAATAAATCTTGGTCATTTAAGTGGTAAGTGGGGTTCATGGATGAAGAGCGTGACAAGGTGCATGTAAGGAATTCATGGGTGGGCAATCCAATTAAAAGAGGAGAAATTGGATCGCTAAGATTGGTTCTCGCAGTTTTCGTCGAAAAACAGTTCTCGTTTGAACTTTTCCATATATATATATATATATATATATATGTTCATGCGAAAAGCACTTTATTTGCGAAAAGTGCGAGAAGCTTTTATAATCGTTGGATGATTAAATTAATGGCTAGGATGATAAGGAAATTGAATTATAAGGAAAATTCAAATAAAATAAAAAAGGATATAGATGTCAATAACTTCCAACAATAATCTTAACACTTTTAAAATAGTACAACTCAAATAGCATTATTTGCAATATGTTCCGGTAATAATCTTAAACACTTTAAAATTGTCAAAAAATTAATTACAAAAAACTGTCCAGAATTTAATGACAGAAAACATACCAAAATACTTTGCTTATATATATACCTTATAACTGTCTACAAAGAAGTGTTGCGTGATGAGTAAAGTACATATGTATTTAGCATGATTTAAATTATTGTCACATTTACTTACTGTTTTCAGTAAGTTTTATATTCTACCATGTAATAAAAGATGGTATTAATTTGTTCATACAATAATACGATGTTTTCATTTAAATGTAAGTGTTGCGTTAACTTGATATTTTTACGAAGATCACAACTACCATATTCTCCGCCAACATCACAAATAACATGTTGAATTGATAAGTCGACAAATGAAACTATTTTACCCCGCCACATCGCGCGGGTAAAGTACTAGTATATATATGGGTTAGGTTCTACATATATTCACCCTTATACATAGATTCCATAGACTTTCTCTCACGATAACACGTGACATTTTGGAGAAGGATGAAATGAGAAAACCATCAAAATAGAAAACTCACGTCTCTCCCATAATAAAACCCCAAGATATTTTTTGAAAAATTCATCAAATCTTCAATTAAACATATTTCCATTATGTTTAAGAATTTTTACAAGAAAATTTATCATTAGATTAAGTTTTTTGTCATCTTTAAAATAAAACCACTATTGACATACTTCTCGTGATAAAAAAAAACTAAAATGCAAACTTCTATCGAAAATGTAAGCATGGAACAAAATGCACTACTGCCTTTTAAAATAAGCATTTTAAAAAGAATTCAAATGATAATGATGACCAAAATGCAAGTCAGATGACAATGATAACCAAAATGCAACATTGATGAAAATGATAACCAAATGGCAACCCAGATAAAACGATGACAAAAAATGCAAGCCAAATGAACATGATAACTAAAATGCAACCTAGATGATGATGATAACCAAAATGCAACACAGATGATGATAACCAAAATGCAACCAAGATGATGATGATAACCAAAATACAACCAAGATGATGATGATAACCAAATGCATATCCACAAAATGCAAACCAGATTTAACAAGAATGATATGAACAAAATCCAAAAATCCACCGTTTTCATCGCCTTGAACAAATGCAACCAAGATGATGATGATAACCAAATGCATATCCACATTTGACCGTACGAACACCACATAAAAATGATATGAACAAAATCCAAAAATCCACCGTTTTCATCGCTTTGAACAATGTGTTCTTCACCGATCACCGGCGGTATCTTTTCCATCATCTCCGATGCTTCCTTTACATCCTCCGTCTCCGTAATTTGCTCTTCTTGTTGTGTAAGTAAAGTTTATGTTACTCCGTTTGTCGTTGCTTCTACGTTTAGGGTTTTGAGATTGGATCGAATTAGGTTTTGGATCGCGAGGTACACCGGAACTCATATCGGAGAAGCTAACAGGATGAGGAGAAGAATATAGAATAATGTGCATAACGTAGGCCCGTGGTCATCGGTGATGTCTAAGATTAGTAGGTAAACGGGGATGATGATAGCAAGGATGTTGAATATACCAAAGTAACGTGCTTCGGATTTCTCCTCGGCGATAGTGGATAACGGAGGAATCTCACGGAGAAAGGAATTGGAGGTGAGACAGATAACGAAGGGAACAATTGTTAACATTAGGAGAAAACATGTTGGATTGTTGCATTGAGAGAGAATTGAGAGAAAGGTTTGTGTGATAAACAGAGAAGATGGAAACATAGTTGGCATGGAGATACGTATGGGATGGGGGATTTTTTAGTTCCCAAAAACCCCATCTCTTAATATGTAAGCTGAGTATTACTTTTAATTATAGAACTTGTAAGAATTGATCTTATCCATTGATCTCAAAATCTAAAAGACTAGATTTGTATTGTAAGTTCTATGGTTAAGAGATGGATCTATGTTGATCCTATTTATGTATACATTAGGTACGTATTGTGTAGGGATTTAAAGTGAAGTGACTAAAAATAAGAAGGTTAGGAAGGATTTTCAACCATTGATCTAAAAAGATCAATGGTTAAAATATTTAATGGCATTTTTGTAAAACCCGAAATTTTGTAAATTATAATATATATATATAATGCAAGTTAAGTGAAATTGGTAAAAATGATGTGTTTAAGGTGTTATTTATATTATATATATATATATATATGGATGTGGGTAATGGGTGTAAAAGGAAAGAAAGAACAAGGACCAAAGATGTAATTGTGTGTGTGTGTGGTTATAAGAGTCAAAAGGAAAGAAAAAGAAAAAGAAAGAAGAAGAGAAGAATCTGGGAGAAAGAAAGAAAAGAGAAGAGAAGAGTAGGGAGAGAGAGAGAGCTCTAGAAAGAAAGAAGAAGAAGAAATCAAGAAATGATCAAAGAGAAATTTGGGGATTGATGTGTTTGACTTCAAGATTTGAATCTCAAATTCTTCACTTTTGGCTTTGATTTAAGCATAGCAAGTGGAATACCCGAATTGGGGTTTGCAATCAAGTAAGTTCTTACCTTTACTTATGATTGATTCTAGTTATATTGGTTGTAAAGAATGATTTATGGTTTTTGGTTAGTTGACTTTTAAGTCAAATGGGTTAAATCTCCATGTAGGAGATTAATCCTCCAAGTTTATGTTTTATGGTACTTTGGAGAGTGTCATGGTTGTGTTTTATGTTTATTTGGGTAAATTGAAGGATACAAAAAGGGTAGACTTGAATTGGTAACAAATAGAAGAACAAAAAGGAAGAAGAAGTTCTATGCAGGGGGGGTCGCGGCGCAACCACTATATATCGCGGCGCGATGGGTCGCGATGAGCATTCTCTCCTTTCCAGAGATTTTCTCGCGGCGCGAGGCACCCTAAAACCTCCAAAATTCATGTTTTTGACCCCATTTGACTATGTCCATGGTTAGGGTTTGATTCTAAGGTTTTATAAGGAATAAATGGAATCTTTTTAGACCCGAAAAGGTGTCTAAGTCTAGATTTAAGTCTAGAAACCTTGTTTTTGGTTAACTTATGTTGGTTAACCTTGTGTTTTGGTGATCATAGGTTTATGATCAAGTGTTTAAGATTTGGTTTGGATGGGGTTGTGATCCTCATCACACCCCCATGCGAGTACACCCTGCGGATACCCAACTGTTTGATAAGATTACAAGTCATCATGTTGTGTTTTGATTGTTTGGCAATGGTTTGATGAATCTTGATGATTCAAAGGATGTGGATTATGAAATTGTTTTATAACATGAGTTATATGATTTGAAATTGTTTATGAGCTTTTGAACTTAAGAATATGGAAACCATGCATTGTGTTTGATATGGCTTATATGAAATGCAAATGTTTAATGAAACTCTTGGGTTTTAAAGAATGTGGAAATTGTGAATTCAAGTTAAGAGGTGTTTTCAATGATGGTTTTCTAAATAAGACTATTGCTCCATGTTGGAGATGGTCTAGGTTCAAATTGTGATTTAATGAATGGTTTTTGAAACATGGTACTCCATATGGGAGTGAACTTTGATTTTGAAACAAAAGACATGATTTTGAGTTAATGAAATTCATGTTTTCACTTATGGTGTATCTTGGACATTGAAATGCCAACTGTAACATGGTTTTTGAGAAATAAAGATATGTTCATACAAATGATGTTTTTGGGCATCGAGGTGCCAAACATGATTTTAATTGTTGAGCATTTATGCTCAAAGAGATATAATTATGTCACGTATGCATTGGTTGATAAACTTGTAAAGTTTGGGATTAATTGGCCTTGATGGCAAGTGGTTTTATGACCCTTCGGGGCAAGTGGTTTTATGACCCTTCGGGGTAAGTGATTATGTGACCCTTCGGGGTATGTGCCTATGTGACCCTTCGGGGTATATGTGCTTCGGTCCGGACCACTGTATGATATAACTCATTACCATAGGGTTCCTAATCATTGAGACGTACACAGAGGTTCCTATGGCTTCGGTAATTGGGGAATCTCGAGGTACGGGTGGCCGAGGGATCGGTGTAGAGAGTGGATGGGTATGTCAGTAGACCATCATGACCGTGTGGGTTCACTGGGCTGACGAGCCACCGAACCCGGGGCAACACGCGTGAATTTGGTGAACAGGGCTTACACTCCAGATAACCGTTGTATGGTGGACTGCTTCGTGCATCCCCCACCTTGACGGGGTGATGTGGTTATCCCCCATGTGGGCACGTGTTGACCGTGACTAGCTACCACGGGGATACATTGTGGCTCAATGGATAGACCCGCATCCTTATGTGCTATTATGTGTGATTTCAAAAGGATATTGATTGCCAAACTTGTGTTTTCAAAAGTAAAAAGGATGACTTGGTTTTGATAAAACAAATGTTTTTGGGATGTACTCACTAGCTATGTTTATAGCTAACCGGTGTATAAAAATGTTTTGTATCCGCAGGTTGTATAGATGCCTTGGTGAGGCGGGTAGTTGCTGTGGGCTTGGCTTTGACTTGGTTACAATTCCGGTAATTCTGGATTTCCTACTATATGTTTATGGTCGTGAGATTGACTGTGGTAACACCCAAGGCTTTGGATTATAAATGTTGTAAATATTTATTTTTGAGATATTTACAGAAAATGAAAATGCTTCCGCGGTAAATTTTAAGGGTTTTGTAAACATATGGTTTTCAATTGATTTTGAAAAATTTAAATTTGGACTGAAAATCAAGGTGTTACAATTTTCATAATAAAGTTGAAAAAATGGCTAGAGGGTAAGGCTGGCAATTTTTTGGTCAAAACGAAAGCTGACACAAAAAAGTGATACGAACCCAAAACGAGTTGACACGAAATAGACATGAAAATAAATGAGTCTGGTAAAGGATAACTTGACAACTCAAAAGTGACCTGTATAACTTGTTTAATGGTAAAAGTTTATAATTATAAAATATTCTTTAGTGCTTAAAATTTAAATCTTTAAAGAAGATTATAAATTCAAATAAGGGAGTGACATTTTAGGACAATAAAACCCGTCAAACAAAAGTACGAAACTTTTAAATGTTAAAAACTTAAAATAAATAATAAATGATTTACAATTAAAATAATAGTTATCTTTTGGTATTTGTTATTTTGATTATATGATTTTGATATTATGACATTTGATTATGTAATAGGTGATATTTTATTATTTTAAATTCGATTCATAATTCTATTTTAAATTATTTAATTATTTAATGATATTATTTATGGGTACTTAGTAGAATAGTAGTACATCATATTTTTATCGTATTCATTTATACAAGTTGAATAAAAAAGTAAAATCAAAATTCGAATCAAACAGAAACAAATACCGAATTTAAAGTTCGAATATGATCGAAATAAACAAGTTAGAATACAAACAAAAATCGTTTTCGAAATTCTTATAGAAAATTGGGAACAAACATGAAATCTAATAAAGAATATCGTAGTCGAAACGGAAAACCGTATTCGAAAATCGAAAAAATCTTGTCGGTCATATCTGACCTAAATAGGTCGACACGAGCTTGGCACGAAAAATGACCCGACCTGAACTTGACAAGAAAATAAATTGGTGGAAATCGCACTGAGACGAAACTCACACGAACCCGAAGGACATGAACCCTACAAGAAAATAAATTGGTGGAAATCGGGCTGACACGAAACTCACACGAACCCGAAGGACATGAACCAGACCCGAATTGACATCCTTACTAGAGGGGTGTAAATGGGAAATTGCGTGGTGAGTGGGTTGTGTAGAAAGACCCAGCACTCCTCAAAATTTTAACATATGATATCTTTTAATAGTAAACTTTTGTGAAAAAATTATATCATTTAAAAGATAAAATTATGCTCTTTTACTAGATACCAGTATTGTATATTTTTAAAAAAATTTTGAAACTATGTTGAACAATATTTACACCGTGTTGTACCAATTTCATATTGTGAGACATACTACTGTGGTTCACGCATTTTGCGTTGTGTTACACAACTTTTACAATTTTTATACAACATTAACTATTCCACAACATTGTCACGGTGTTGCACATCTTTACATTAGGTTGCCACGTTTTTACATTGCGTTGCATAGCTTTAGAACATTGTGCTGCACAGTTTTTTGTACAGGATTGCACATGACTCTTGTAAGTAATATTTACACTATTAGGGTTTTTTTACATATAGATGCCAACAAAAGTTTTAAGGTAAGGTATTTTTTAACATAATACAAAACAAATGATTCATGTACATTTATGTTTTAAGTGTAAATGGAAAAGAAAAAAATTAAAAAGATTTATTCGGAAGGTTTCCATGTCAGGTACAAGAAACAAACGGGTGGAGGGTAAACTCAAAGATGATGGCTAGTAGGGGTGTAAACGAGCCGAGTCGAGCTCAAAAATCACTAGACTTAAGCTCGGCTGGTTTAATTTTATAAAGCTCAAACTCGAGCTCGAGCCTCAGTTTTTTAACTCGAGATCACTTCGTTAGCTATTGTAGGAGGCTCGAGATTAGCCCATGTTTAGCTCGTTTGTCTAATGTGCCTAGATGAGCTAAAGCTCGACTCAAGCTCGACTCGTTAATCACTAAAGCTCGAGCTTGTTTGTTTATTTTGGGCTTGTTCTAGTGAGCACGTAAAACCGACTTGCAGGCAGCAATAAACTATCAAAATTTTACATCGAACTTTACATCTTTCACAAGGGGATATTCCTTTTACACAAATCAAACATATCAAATATTACTTTGTGTGCGAATTCAAACACGCAACAGATAGAAACAACACGAAATGTGAAAGTAAACTTTGTAAAGTTCACGCAAGTATGAAAAGAAAAACAAGAAAATGGAAATTTTGTTAAATGGCAACGAAAGGACAACAACAAGTTTAGTCTAACACATAGACTAGCTAATCCTAAAGATAACTAATGTCTAAAGGTGTTCAACAAATTAACAAGTTTGAAGACTTCTAAAATATGCTAACTTTCCTTCTGTGAAGTTGCAATTCGATTTCTTTGTAAGTTTTAGTTGTGCTTCAACAATGAAGCATGCTTGTATATTTATAGAGATGGAGGAAACAACGGTTAAAAATATATGATACAGAAAATATAATATTTAACTGATAAAGTTAGTAGGAGTCAAAACAAATATTATTCTAATCGGGTTCCCAATAAAAATAATATTAATATATGAAAAGTACACTCCACTCACAATATTTAATAGTGTAATAGAAAATTTATAAAATAACTTCCTTTTTGATTTTGAAAGCTTTTATAATTTATAAAATCTTCAGTATCTTAACTTTCCTAATATGTTTGTTATCGGCTATACTTTTATACTTGAACAAGATCTTTGAGATCTTCTTTTTTGAGTAACTTTAATCCTTTTCATTAGATAATGTTCTATCCTTTTAACTTTGCAAAGCTAAAAGTGTTGATACTTTTACAAATAGAAGATCAAAGGTTGTAAAGAACAATAAATGTTCAGTTTTTTGACTTAGTTATAAATACATATAAAAATTGAAAGCAACTTAGTACTTTACTAATAAGATAAGAACGAATAGTTGAGCAAATGATTGCTCAGATATGTCTGCTCAGCTGAGGTAAGTGATTGCGCAGCCAAGCTTGCTTAGCTAAGCGACATATACTACTTACCTGATCAAATCTGATTTTAAGTATTCAGTTAGCTGGGTATCCAGAATGGTCATCTGAGGCTTAGTTGACTCGTTCAATAGGATCAACTCACTACTAATTTACAAGTGTAAATAAAATTATAAGTTTTATTTAACAACACATATTAAGATAATTTCTAATATATTACAAATGATAGTTTTGTTAACATCAAGTCTTATATATTTCAATAAGCTGGTATGATTCTTGGGTTGAAATGGTGATCTTCCCAACATATAACAACTACAATATATTTACATAAAAGCTCGTTTAAGGTCACGAGCCTAATCGAACTAATTTATAAAGCTCGAACTCATTTATTAAACGAGCCCCAAGTTATGTTCAAGCTTAGCTTGAATCGAACTTTTAACAAATTGATATCAAATTGCTCGTGACTTTTACTCTCATATGGCTAGTGGATAAAATATTAAATGATTATTATTATACCTCTAAAAAGGATGAGATACATTACATTCTTCTTACTTCCTACACTTTCTTTTTTAAGTCCCTTCTACAGAAATCCAATATGTGTATATATACTCTAGATAGGGATATTTAGTAGAAATAATTGCTATTCAAACTAAATATACAAAACATATTAATATATATATATACATCTATATATATATATATATATATATATATATATATATATATATATATATAGAGGGGAGGGTTCAAACGAGAACTGCGATAACTAATCTTGACCGTTCATTTTGGATAATGGAATTCATGGATAAAGAGTGTGAGAGGATTGAGTGTGGCAGGGTGCATGTAAGAAATTCATGGGTGGGCAATCCAATTGAAGGATGGGGAATGGACAGCTAAGATTGGTTTTCGCGGTTCTCGTACGAAAAACAGTTCTCGTTTGAACTTTTGCCTATATATATAACTCAAGAACATATCATCTTTCAAAAATTTATTACATGTCTTCATATAAAAAAACGAAAAGATAGAACCGATAGCTATTATAAATGATAGGTTGGTGGGTATTAAGGAAGGTACCATTATTTTCATTATTGACTACTTAATTGATCGTCACATTACAATCTTTTGTTTTTTTTTTACTTTTAATCATAATTGTTATCCGAAACCAAGTGTTACAAATTTTTATCAAATCTCTATGTTTGAAAGTGTACAAATTGTAATAAAAAACTAACATTTTTAGTGTGAATAAATTATCTAAATTTTTATAATTCCAAGCATGAAAGTTTTGAAAATAATTCTAAAGTTACAAAAGTTTACTCTTTTAAGTGTGACTTTCTATAATTATCTATTTATTACTAAATTTACACATTTAAAAGTATAGACTTTCAAAATTTAAATCTACATTTTTTACAAAACGTGCCGGTAGAAGACGAGGAAGACTAGAGACAACCCTATTGCAAACCGATGACTTCTCTATACTAAGGTTTAAACAACGTCAACCACTAGACTATCTTGAAGTTTGTCGGGTTCGACACACATAATATGTTAGATCATAGTAAACTTTAATATTGTCTATGGGAAGAATAAGCTAATGTGACCCAAATGGTAATTATTAGTTGATTTGGTGTGAACCAAGGCAGGGTGGCCTATTCACAATAATTGTGGGACAATGGTTTGAAAAGGTGTTACCCCACGACCATAGTAAAACAAAAGGCCATGGGATCCTTGCAACACGGCCCTCCTCTTCATTCCTTGCCTAGTCATGTCAATACCCCCACACTATTACTATATTTATTGTTTCGGTCTACGTTCATTATTGGTTTTTTTAACGACAGAACACACTGTGGTAGAGACTGATTCTAGATATATACCTTTTTGTTTATTACATGGATTTTAACTCACAACATTACGGGACTTCTAGTAAACTAGATAATCATAGGTTAGTTATTGTATTACATAAGCTTTGAAAAAGATCATGAATTTCATAGTCCGATCGTGTATTAACATCAGGGGCGGACCTAGGTATACGGGTGTGGGGGCACGGGACACCACTCAATTTTACGTGCGTAGTGTAAATTTCGATTTTTCGTAGTGTAAATTCCGATTTTTTAGAGACAGTGCTACCACTCATTTCAAATATTAGGTCCGGTGCTACCACTCATTTTAAATCCTGGGTCCGCCCCTGATTAACATGAAGATGATAAACTACGTAATCTACAGATAAATAACGTATGTTAATGTTTGATTGTTAGACATTCATTATAAATTGCATGTCAAGTTCATACCATGTTGTATTGATGAATATGTAATTTGCAAATTACAATAATTTGTATATATTTTTAAGAAGACTATAACGGTACCATCACAATGCAATGAAGGCAAATAGTTTCTATTCAATAACATGTTTTATAGAATATATAAATATAGTATTCGATAAATAATTTCTACTCAGTAATATGTCATTTTATTTTTCGGTTTTTTCCCATCAACTAATTTCTCCAGTTTTAAAATAAAATTTAAAAAAAAACAAAAAAACAACCTTTTTGTTTATTTTTTGTGACGGAAAAGTGCATAGTTATAAAAGATTATATTTATTGCTTAATTAGTGTGTAAAGCATGAGATAGAGTGTATGGTTGAAGGATGAAGGTTATATCATGAGGGGTATATTAGTACTTTCTAATTACTAAATGTTAAATATATTCGTCGTCTAAATATAATATTTAGTTATTTGTTTCTATTTGCACAAGAAAGTAATACCGATTTTAGTAAAACTTGATCTCTCGTTACAGGTTAAACAATAGGACAGTTGATGTTAAAAAAAAAAGGATGACTTTTGAGTGTAATTAGGTGATGACTGAGGCTCGATTAACAAGGAAGACTATAACTATCTTGGGTTGTGAGATTAATTTTTTAACAGTAATAAATGAAATACGAGGAGTTTCGATATGATTATCACTCAAGTTTAATTAACAAACCCAAATTTATTAAAATACTAGCAAAAAAAAAGCAATATACACCAAGAATTACAATAAATGTGCAAGATTAATATACCAATCTATCCAATTGAAAGATTTACAATTTTTATTTTTATTCTTAATCCAATAAAACGACAAAGCCTGGATTCCGTAAGGAATATTGCTGCGATTTGAAACTTGACGGTGGCTGAAAATCAATTGATTACTTAACTGTTATATCAACCATAAATAAACATAAGCAACCACCATGAAAATATTCATCTTGGCTTGTTGATCATGCTAGAAAAATGTAATATATTGGTTTAATAAAAATTTCACTCATAAGTGACCTTAGTTAAACAGTTTTCAAACTTTGTTACTATTTTGTGAAGTTTCCCCTTTAATGAAACACAAGGGGGGTTCCGTGATTCACATATATATGACATGATACTAAGTGATAACGTGAATATGTTCGAAGGTATATTAGGATGTAATAGAACACTTCAAAAGTAAACTTACCTTCTTATTCATATCTCGTAAGTATTTACAGAATTAGGGATTCTTTTAGATGAAGCGATTGTCAAGCCAATAAACACGGAAGCGTTGGATGCGAGCGAATGTAGATTTTGAAGACGTATAGCGGTGACGTTATCAATGAGGTTTTAGTAACAGAGAAAATGAAGAGAAGATCATGTCAATGGAAAACCAGGTATTGTGAGTTTGTGACGTATAGTGATGACGGTACCAAGGTGGTCAATAGATCTTTACATGTTGATTGTATCTATATATGCTTGCAAGCTTGTACATATTTTTTATCCTTAAATCATAAGCAAATATGGTGCGCATCTACATGCATAAACCAAATATGTTTACTGCATTTATTTCTTTAAAGTTTTTTTTCCAATTCTAATATTTTGCCTTTAAATGCCACAATTTAATGTTAAAATCAAATTTACTGCATGCACTTATGCATGTGTCATTTTAATGCATCCAATTACTCAGTCTCTTTACTGCATCCAACACCCTTGTTTCTATACTGCATTTACACACTCTTCTACACATACATCTATCTTGTTACTACTTATGTTCTACATCTACCCTTGTTCTGCTCTATTGTACTAGAGCCACTTGATGGATTGCATTTAAACTTGAGCATCGCGCATGCCTTGTAGCTAATCCAATACTATTGATCGATGCAATGTCCTTAGGTGATGAAATGGTAAGCACAAGTGATAAAGAGCAACGAGACATGTCGAGGACATATAGTGTATATAAATCTAGTTGAAGATGTGAATATATCTCATATATCAATCAATCAATCCTATCGTTTGAGATGTGCCAAGCGCAAGTTATAAAGAGAAATGACATGAGTACTCTATAGGGCATTTTTGCGGTTTAAAGAAAAGCTTTTGTAAACTACAACTTTTGTAAGGGAATTATTTAAATGTAATGTTTAATTAAAATACTAGAACAGATAAAGTGTATAACAAGTTGGTATCAGACTCTTGATTTAAGGGGACTAGGTTTCTAGTATATGGATGCCATGTATAAACCATGGTGACACTCGATGGAGGTTAGAAGCGTAGTTCAACGATGTTCCTAGCTTTGATCCATTATACTAGTATGGACTTGACATAATCGTTGTACGTTTTAAGGCAAGTGGATGAGAAGGTATAACCATTCTCAGAGCTCGAATCGGCTATCTAAGTTTATTTATAGGTTTGATTTAAGTTACTCGGCCTGAGCTGAGTACTTAGCTTTGAGTACACACCTAGAGATTAAAAAAAATAAAGAGTGATATGTTTCTAAGATTTCGAGAGTTCTTGTTCTAGCAAAGTTAGTTCTTTGATAAGAACTAATTATAGATATTTGATTAAGATTTTCAGTTAGGAACAAGCATAGTGTGTTAATAAGGCAAAGTTTATGCCATGATCAACTTCAAATTTGACACTAGTGGCTGTAAAGGGATGTTCAATCTTTTATGGATATAACTATCTATATGTATACTACTATATAAAATATTAAATATTCTCTCTCCTTCTTAATTTTTAAAGTTCTTAAAATTCAATTATAACACAAAATCTTGACCTTTCATTTTATCTAAATTAATCTAATTCACTTAATCTTTAACCATTTCACACTCTTTTCTAATTTAGTTAAATTTTTATTCATTTAAAATATACTCGTCCACTAACACTCTTTCACACAAAAACAATTATCCACTCATATTCACATAATTTTCAAATCGTATTAACTTCTATCTCTTTATTTCACAAATATAAATCTATTTTCTTATTTTAATATCTTTTAGATTTTTCTAAAATTAATAAAATAGTTGATGCAAATAAAAGAAAATTTGAAAAAATGGACATATTGCTGTAAAAAACTTTTTCGTGAAAATTAATTATGTGAATAACATATCATTAAATTCTTAAAAACATATTGTAAACAGAAACTATTTACCGCTACAGCATTGCACGGATACGATGCTAGTCCTATTTAGAAAACTAGAGTATTGCTTTATCATGTCATGGGAAAATAAGAAACTTTATGCTCCGGATAATAAATCCAAAAGCATATTTCCTAATTATTAGTTTTGGATTATGTACTTCATAACAATTATCTTTGTAAAGTGAAGGTTGAATACAAACTTAAGCTTTTTAAATTAGCTAAACAAACAAGTACGTATAATATAATTCTTATTAATTTTAAATCAAGAAAGTGTGAGGAAGCGAAAATTCCTAACACTATAAAAGATTGAGAATTAACTTAGCCTAACACAAACTTGCTTCACCAAAGACAATTAATATCTAACAATGTTCAACACACGAACAAGTTTAAAAAATACTCTCACAAGTGTAAACTCTAATTTTACGGAGAGAAGTTAATTTCTTACTTAACAAATAATGTCTAAGGACTTTGACTTTGTTATAAATTGGATATATAGTCATTTATTGGTCAAAAAGATTAGACGTTACTTTTATTGTCAACTTTTAAAAATTTTGTTATCTTTTTCAGCAATTTTCTCCTAATTAAAATAACGTGAAAAAAATGAAAAAACAACTAGATAAATTTACTAAACTTAAAAACAGTACAAGTTTAAAATAAATATAAACAATGATTTATTTATCAAACTTATACACAAAATATTTCTTTCCTGTCCAACTGAAAGTCACCTTTACCGACCACGTCCAAACAAACACTTGACATCATCTAGTCGTTAACTTCGAGATAAATGAGATATATTTTCTCAAACTCGGTTAAAGCTTTGACTCTTTCACGTAGAGCTACAATTTTTTTTTGTTTTAGTTCCTACTCGAAGTTTCGAATAATATGTCGACTACTGATTTCAGCTTCTCATGGTGGCTCATTCTTATTCTATTGCGAAATGTCATTTTATATATCTTCAATGGTCATTAGTTGTGACTCTTCTAGCATTTTACTCTTGCCTTTGTTTAAACCAATAGGTTTGGGTGTGGGAGTAGGGTGTTTAAGAGAGTACATAAATTTGAGGAGAAGTTGTTTGAAATTTTAAGTAGAAATGATTGTGAGTTGCGATATTTATAGGGTGAATGAGGTTTAAAATTTTAAATACTTGAAAAAAGACAACAGTTGAAAAGCAAAATTCCTATTCGGTAGCCACATCTTGGACGGTATGCTCTGCAACCATCTTGCCACAAGGGGAATTGTGTTCCCACATGTGCGTGTTTTTAGGTCACTTTATGAGGTGACTACTTAGGCTACTCTAACAATCATGCACTGACTTGTGTAAACTTACAATTCGGATAGAAGTTTTAAACCCTCGCTTGGCCGGTGCATGCCCTTTGGAAGACGCATAAGAGTAGTTTTGTATTAATTAAACGGGATAGCTTGTGATAGGGGGCTTGGTGGATGTACCATGGTGAGAAAAGCCGCATGCACTATCACACGGTGATGGTCAAGGGGTGTGATGCGTTATAATACTCAAGTAGTGGATTGATAAAATGTGAGTATGTAATTAGTAGAACTTGATATTGGTGAGAGATGACCATACTACGTGCTATGTGACAAGTTATAATACTCAAATAGTGCATGTAGTCATATAACCATACTGTCTACTCTTAGCTAATGGGTGTGTTCGGTAACGGGATTATGAAGGATTATAGGGGCTTGGGATTCTAGTTTTCATAATCTCCAGCCTCGTTCGAGTGTTAAAATCTTGAGGGGATTAGTAAAAACATAATCTCCCGGCCATAAGCCCTCAAAATAAAAGCTTTTTTAAGTAGCTTATGGCTTATGCTTGGGATTATCAATTAATCAGCCTCATCTCCAGCTCCGGCCACAGTCTCAGCTCCAGCCCAACTAGTTTCACCAAATACACCCAATATAATGTAAAGAGTTAGCACAATATTTTAAAAGATACATTTTCTTGTATGTTTGAACTTTGAAGATAAATTAGAAATTAACATGGTCAAGAAAGGCTTTATATATCCCCGGTTTTATGTGTACTAAACAAGTGAGTTTTGCTTTTCGGTAACGGTCTTATGGGAAATTATAGTGGCTTGAGATTCTAGTTTTCATAATCTCAGCCTTCTAGACCCGTTCGGGTGTTAAAATCTTAGAGAGGATTATTAAAAATATAATCCCTCATAGGCCCTCAAAATAAAAGTCTTTTCAAGTAGCTTATGGCTTGGGTTTGAGATTTTCAATTAATCAGCTTCAGCCCTAGCTCCAGCCTCTTTCGCCAAACACACCCTAACTGTATTCATGATCGATTTTTATACTGATTTGACCATCTAAAATGTTTACCTAGAAAAAGTTAAACCCGGATATCTTTTAAGATTCTATGGGTGTGTTCGACAACGGGTTTACGGAGTTATAGCGGATTATAGGCGTTTGGGATTCCAGTTTTCATAATCCCTAGCCCTCTAGTCTTGTTCGGGGGTTAAAATCTTGAGAAGATTATTAAAAACCTAATCCCTCATAAGCCCTCAAAATAAAAGTCTTTTCAAGTAGCTTATTGCTTGGGTTTGGGATTATCACTTAATCAGCCCCAGCCCCAACTTCAGTCCCAGCCCCCGCCTTACCTCCAACTATTTTTATCAAACACACCCAATACACCAACTACCATTAAACAATTTTTCTATAAACAAAAAAATAAAGTTGAAGCTAAAATAATAAATATATAAAGTTATAAACACATGTTATCACTACTAGATTTATAAATCAAATATAAAAGATATAAAAATGATATATCTTTTTACTTTTTTCTCATACTCCATCCTTTTACTCACTACTCACCATAAGATGACATGTAAAGTCAATTAATTCTTTTTTCTTATCTCCTTCACTGATTTTAATACTTATATCGTAACATAAAACAATATAACATTACTCTCCTGTTTTTTAGTTAAGTTAGAAAGTAAGTGGATGCTATAAAGCAATACACCATTCAGCTTTTGCAGAAAAGCAGTGATTGTGTCACGTTGCAAGTTTCTAGACTCAAAAGACCCCATGCCAATTGCCATATTTAAAATATCATATTCTAGTTTATTAGACCACTTTTAAGTTTTAATCGCTTAGGCCAACCCCACTTATTCGTAGTGATGATATGTATGACTATAATATCAATTTTTTGAGTCTATAACTAATTTATAACTAAATAGTTTTAGTCATATCACCTTCTGTACCACACATAATATTAATCATAAGTAATTTGATTGGTTTAAAATTTTAAAAAGTTTATAAACGAGCTTTTAAGCTTGTCACCGGAATTACGAGCGTCACAACAAGACACGTGCTCCTACCGGCACATCAAGGATGACGAGCTCGACTAACCAAATTAGACGGAGGATGACGAGCACATGTGACTACCACTAGTGATCTTAGTATCCCATCTTATATTCATACCATATCTTATAAGACTCTTTTTTGTTATATCATATAAATCACTACACACACTCATCACACTGGACATGTACTCTATGACACCAAAATAATAATAACGGAATAAAAGATTTACACAACATGAAGCATCTCATGGTCGGACGATCACACTAGTGATCACACCGGCAGTTTGTCGGATCACGGTGTTTCGGTATGAGATATTATACCTACATCTGCTTTGGTAATAAGTCATTCATGCTAATATGATAACCAATGATGACAGCTATTCAATCACAACTACAAGTATCCTTAAACTACATGAATAACAATTTTTTTCCTATTAAAAATAAATATTTTATAAACGAGTTTATTTTCATATATATAATAAAAGAAATTAGTAGGCATGCCTCGTTGTCCAGCTTGTCATTTGGTGGCTAGTCATTCTAGTGACGAGCTCAAACACCCCAATGATCATTTTTTTAAACTTTGTAAACCAATCATACTAATCTAAATTAATATTATGTGGGTCTAGTAATGATAGTGAAGATGATGTGTCAGTCAGTCATAACTATATAATTAAAGCTGTTTAGACATTAGATAATCATAAGCTAGAAAAACTGATATGATCATCGGTCATAACAATCATGACTACATATAACTTTATAACTATCAAAACCTAGTCGTTTACATGTGTTTAGAGCGACCGACAGCACCCACACAAGCCAAGCCATGCACGTGAATCGATCACTTGATATGATCATTGATAGACGGACCACAAGAGATCTCATCGCCCCAATATTTCAATCATTTCTCCATGTTTTATGATTAACTTTTTAAGATCGGATCGACAAATTTAGAATTAGTACAGGCTGGGTTTGGCTAAATTTTTAATCAATATATTATTTTATATTTAAAAGATAATAAATTGTGTTCAATTTTTTTATAGCAATGTCGGTATCAAACTTAAAAAACTAAGACTGCGTTTTCGGCTAGAACAATCCATCATTTTAAAAAAAAATTCTAAGAAAACTGAAAACTAGAAAAACAGTTCATGTACGTACACATTTTTTCAAGAAAACCAAAAAAAACCCTTTGGTTTTCTATCTTTTTCCATATTTTTTCAAACTCCAACAATTCATCTAAACGTACAGTTCATATTTCTTAGAAATGAAAACTACATTTTTTACAGAAAAACAAAAAAAAACATTTTTTTTTCTATAGTAGAAAATGAAAACTCTACCGTTTGGTATACTTTGTGTATTATAAAGACTTTGTATTTAATAAATATTTTAGTTTGAAAGCCCCTAATCATTTTGAGACATTGATGATTGATCATCAAAATCAACACTAAAGATTCTTTTTTTTTTCATTCTTGACTGAAAACATCAATATATGTAATTCTAACATAGAGGTCATATATCCTGCTCTTATTTTTTCATACTTATGCTTCTACTCACAACATATATACAACTGTCAAAATCAATAAAGGAGGTAAGAAAAGATAATAGTAGACTTCACATGTTATTTTATGATGAGTAATAAGATAAAGTAGAAGAAATAGTAGAAGGATATATCATTTTTCATTCCAACAATATGGTTCATATTTGATAGGTTAGTCTCACATGATTAATTTTATAATGATTTATAATTGAATTTTAGTTTGATTATAAAGTGGGCTTCTAGCCATCTTGCAAGTTGCAATCCTATGTCATGGACTTTGGACCACTTTAAGCCTATAAGAATTAGCCCAAAGTCTACATAAATAAACTAGAAAGGAATACAAGTTACATAACTAAAACCAACCTCATAGTTTATTTTATTTATTGCTTTTTTATTTTTATTATCTATACTATACTATAAAGCATTTATGTCTTTTGTTTAAACTCTTCAATTTTAAATATTTTAAAATTACTAAATTACCCCTCATATAAACTAAATTGAGTAACTATTAGATATAATTAATAAGATTCTTATATTATATTTTAATAATTAAACTTTACATATTTAAGAAAATCAAAGTCAATACATTTTTTTAAAGTAAAAGCTAGTACAAATTAACTTAATTATTAAAAAATATTTTCATAACCTTTTTTTTAATTTTGGAGAAAAAAAATTAAGTAAATGAAATGAAAAAAAGATTAAAAAAATAGACATGCAATCAAACAAAAATTATTCGTTATCACCGTATTACATGAATACGATACTAGCTACGTCTTGAATACTATACTAGCTAATTTTAAGGCGGAAAAATTTAACATGTAGAATTGTGATGCATCATTTGGTTTATATTTAAACATATTGAATTTAAAAACATTTAGTAACTAAAACATAAAAAATAAATATCGTATAATCTCACATCAATCTATACTACTATATAAACCATTTAACATTCTCTCTCATCTTAAATTTTAAGACTTTTTAAAATTCAATCAATATAAAATCTTGACCCTTCATTTAATCTAAATTAATATCATCCACTCAATTTTTAACTATTTTATTATCTCCTAATTTACTTTAACTTTTTATTCAAAATATATTCTCTCATACTAAAACAATTATCCACCCACATCAACATAGTTTTTAAAATCTTATTTAACTCTTCTCTTTATTTCATCAATATAAATCTTTTTTATTGTCTTTTAGAATTTATTTTTAAAATTAATGAAATAGTTAGATGTAAATAAAAGAAAATTTGAAAAAAACCAGATATGTTGCTGTAGAAAACTTTTTCGTGACATTGAATTGCGCGAATAACATATCATTACATTCTTGAAAGCGACATATTGTAAACCAAAAACTATTTGCCGTCACAGCATTGCGCGAGTATGATACTAGTCCTTATAAATGTATATATAAAACGAGTTTTGTCTGCACGATGCACGGAATTTTTCTAAGTATAAATTTAAAACTCGAGATAAATTCTTAATTTGAAAATTGTTTTTAATAAATTAAATTTCTTTTATCTAGGAAAAGTGTTTATTGTTTTGCTCCTTGTACTTATATTCATTAACTAGCTAAATTACCCGTATATTATACGGGTTATAAAAAATAACAAATAAAATTTTAAAAATAATAATACTTTTAATAAGGTTGAAATCAAATATTTTGTATAACTTTCTTGTGGACATCGTTTATTTGAGTCGAATTATCAGCATTATTAAAAATACATATTTTCAATTCTTACTTACTTGGCACATGAGATATGCGAAATACAATTGTCCATAAGTAAAAACATTTCTAAGAAAAAAACTAATCTTATACGACACTTTTATTTATTATCTTTGAAAAACAAATCAAAAGCAAAAACTGTGCTATCTAAAACTTTATGATAATATATAAGGTGGATAATATGTTTGCATTGTCTTGTAAAAATATAAATCAATTGTTTGTGTGTTTAATTTTATTTATTTTTTTAGTTTAAATAATATTTTTCTACCTATTATCTTATCTTATATCAAATTTGAATTTGTTTAATATCTTGATTTAGAAGTAAAATTAAGTTTTAAATTTGACCAAAAAAAGTCAAAATTTAATTTTAATTTTTATTAAAATTAATGGTTGAGATTTGATAATAATTTTTTTTCAAATCAAAGGTTAGGATTGTTTAGTCTTTTATTTGTATGACGATGATGATGAAAAGATATGTATGGTTATACGTACGTAATTTAAATCGATACTAAACGTTGCTGATTAAATAAAATTCTAATACGTAACGAGTTAATTCATTTTCGAGTAAAACAACAAAAGTTGGAATAAATAGATGGGCTAATTGAATAAAACTATAATGAAATTTGTTTTAGTTATTATTGTATATAACCAACTTTATTTATTAAAAAAATACAATTAACTTTCATAATCATTCTATTATATGCAAACAACTATTTCTGTGTTTGACTTTTAGTTATCATTGTATACAATTAACTTTATCACAATTCTCAAAATGTGTTTTGGAAACTTTCTTTATGAGTACAAGATTTAGGACCCTTGCTGCAGTCTTTAGAACATATCCTCATAAACTGATTAGAAGCATGGCCGGTTCACCTCATCATGGACCTAACCATGTCAAGCAGTGTTCGCTTTCTCCTCTTAGCTACACCATTATGATGTGGTGTTCTGGGTGAAGTAAATTGTGTGATTATACCAAAATTCCATGGATGATCTCAAAACTCTTGATTAAGATACTCAACACCTCTATTGGATTAGAGATTCTTAATCTTCGTTGATTCTCTACTTCATTTTGGAACGTTCTAAGCACCTATATTGTTTAAGACTTATGTTTAATCATGTAAACATATCCATACCTACTGAAATCATCGGTAAAAGTACCAAAGTATCTATTGACGTGTCTCGTGATGGATCTGAATGGCACACATACATCATTATGTACTATGTCTAATAGATCCTTACCCGATATCTTTGTCATCTTTATCAGAAGACAAGATTCACATTCATAATTTGATGTTTGGTCAAATGATTACAAAATCTCATCCGCTTAGAGTCTGACGATGCGTTTCTTGTTAATGTGGCCATGATAATAGTGTCGCAGATACGCCTTATCTAAAACATTTTTGGATTGAGTCGATTCAACATTATAATTTGAACTTTGATTGTCTCTAATTTATACCTATTTCATAAATATCATGACATATGTTAGTTTTAAAAATATACGACATTACTCTTAAAAAAACAAGAATTAATTTATTATCAAACCCAAAGTCAAAGCCATTCTTAAATAAAGCACAAAAGGAAATAGTATCTCGCCATGTCGGCCGAGTAGCAGCAAGCAGTTAAAACCATTGATAATCTAGACTAAAAAGAAAGCTCATAGTTCCTTATTGTGTCAACTGAAGCAATAGACTTGTAGCTCATGATCAGCTGCTCACATCTCAACTTCCTACTTCTTTTTAGTCCCTCCACATCAGTTTAAATGCGTGTAAAACATCATGTGTCTAATACCCAATGTAAACGATGACAATAAACAAAGCACTAATAGGGATACATTTGGTGTTATAAAGTTTATAAGCCTTTGTGTTTTCATTATATCCTATAAACAAAACTTTCTCAGATTTCTCATCTAGTTTCCCCTTTTTTGATCAGGAATGTGTGCATATGCAACACAGCCAAAAACCTTTAAGTGTCTCACACTTTGTTTAAATCCACTCCATATCTCTTGTGGAGTCTTGCCTTGTATGCTTCTCGTGGTTGTTCTGTTGGATAAATAGGCAGCACATGCGACCACCTCTGCCCAAAAAGCACCCGGTAAATTTTGAGCAATGTATTCTCCACCCCTATTTGTTCTTAAACATTTTATCTTCTGCTTACTTTGGTTTTCAACCAGTTCTTTGAAGATTACAAAGTAATTATATGTTTCTGACTTTTCTTTAAGAAAATAGGTCCATACCTTGCGACTGTAGTCATCTATAAATGTTAAGAAGTATCCATTTCCTCCAATCGATACTGTCCTCATAGGACCACAGATGTCTGAATGAACCAATTCGAGTTGTTTAGAGACCCTCCATGCTTTATCTTGTGGAAAAGAGTCCCTTAAATGCTTTCCTAAAAAACAGCCTTCACAAATACTATTAAGAGAAATTAAGTGAGGCAACCCACATACCATGCTATTTTTCTGCATGTTTAATAGTCATCCAATATTTATATGGCCAAATCGATAGTGCCATAGCAAAGTAACATCCTTTGAGGTTATGTTCAAAGAAAACACATCTTGTTTGAGGTCATATTCACAGTACCAATCAAAGCATTTGAAGCATCCTTAATTTCATAGATGGCACTCTTAAAACACAAATTTGAACCAATTGACCAACTGATAAAAGATTATGTTTTAGTCCACGAACATAGAACACATTAGAGATCCTTTTCCCTTTATCTCTAATTTGTATTGAGATTATTCCATTTCCCGCAACACTTAATTTCTTATCATCTCATATTCTAACTTCTTTCTTTTCTGAATTTTCAAGACTTACAAACAAATCCTTGTTACCCGTCATATGATTGCTACACCCACTGTCCAAATACCATAGATCATCCTTCATAGAATCTTTTATACATAACATCATAAACATGGTGTCGTCCTCTTTCCCTTCTTCTTTATGAATAAAGGTTGATGCTTTATTCTCATCTATGTTCTTCCTTTTACAAAACTTCGCATAGTGTCCAAATTTTTGGCAATTATAACATTGAACTTGAGATAACGGTTTGCCTCTTCCTTTTCCTTTATTTCGATCCATTTGCCAAGACGAATGCGTTTCAAATGCTTGTTCGATCAGGGCATTTCAAATTGATTCATCCTCAGTTCGTGTGATTGTAATGTACCCAGAAGACTTTATGTGGAATTCCGAATTAATTAGATTAATTAATATTAATTCAGTTTTGTTATCCTTTTAAGAGTTTATCTCTTGATTGTTAGTTGTTCCTATTTTTATGGCTTTGTTTTCTTTATCTTTCGTGAGTTGTATCTGGATTTTTCATAGTGAATAAAAACTCTTTTTCCTCCCAAATTTCTACATGGTATCAGAGGTAGCTCTGAAAACCGAGATCCAATGGTGAAACATGTCATGGCTCGAGGGAAGGAAGATGTGGAACAACCACAAACTAGTGGTATTCATGGAGGAACAGAAATTGCCTCTCCTCTAATCACCCGTCACAAGTTAAATGGCCACAACTATCTCCAATGGTCACAATCTGTGATGATGTATATTTGTGGAAAAGGTAAGGATGACTACATCACTAGAGAAGTCTCGATTCCTCAAAAACAAATCCAAAGTTCAAAACCTGGAAGGCCGAAAATCACATGGTTATGTCTTGGCTCATCAACTCGATGAACAATGACATAGGAAATAATTTTTTGCTTTATGGAACAGCAAAAGATATATGGAAACAACTCGATTTGTTTGAGGTTGAAGCTAATACTTCAACAAACTTTGAGGTTGAAGCTAATATGAAAATACAGCAGAATTATTTGAGGTTGAAGCTAATCTGCACTATTTGTACCAGGGAGACCTTACGGTTACCCAATACTTCAACAAACTTTCATCCTTATGGCAGCAACTCGATTTGTTTGAATTTTACGACTGGAAGTGCTTGGAAGATACATGATTGTATCGCAGAACTGTCGAGCAAAAGCGCACCTTCAAGTTTGTAATAGGCCTCAATGAAAACCTTGATGAAGTTAGAGGAAGAGTAATGGGAACGAAACCACTTCCAAGCCCTCGAGAAGTCTTTTCTAGAGTTCGACGAGAAGAAAGTAGGAAAAACATAAAGAAGGGATCTCAAACCTCTACCTCGAACTAGGAAGGATTGGCCCTTGCTACCTGTGGTCAACAATACAACACCAACAAGGAAGATTGCTAGAGAAATGGAAGACCTTGGTGTGACCATTTTCGTAAGCCTGGACATCTTAGAGAGAACTATTGGAAAATTCATGGAAAGCCTGCTGATTGGAAGCCACGAAGCACAAGTGATCGTGAGAGACGTGGAAATCTCACCAATGTCACACATGGTACTACACAGAAGGATGATAGCCAATTCACCAAGGAACAAATTGAGATGCTGCACAAGCTTCTGAGTTAAAATGAAAATTTCAGTATCACGAATACTGAGATGGGAACTTTAGCCAAGAAAGGTAAAATCTCAGTTGCCCTTGTTATCAAAAGCAAGACACAACCAAACACATGGATCATTGATTTAGAAGCTTCAGATCATATGACGGTTGATATTAATTTGTTTCATAAATACAGTCCATGTACAGAAAATTATTCGGTTCGCATTGCAGATGGGTCTCTTTCACGGAAAGCAATGGGTTCAATCATTCTTCGAATAACCTGACCCTGAAATCAGTCCTTCATGTACCAAGATTTGATTGTAATATACTCTCTATTAGTAAGCTGAATCGTGATTTCAATTGTGTGACTAAACTTTTTCCAAACTCTTGTGAATTTCAAGAGCTGAATTCGGGGAAGATGATTGGCAATGCTGAGATGCATGATGGACTCTATCTCCTCAAAGACCAAACTACTTCTAGAAGTCAAACTCATAGTGTTAAGTACACATCTTTTGTGGATCAGTCCTGTAGTGCATTTTGTTATGGCATTATCGCCTAGGTCATCCAAATTTCAAGTATCTTGAAAATTTGTTTCCTTCCTTATTTATCAATAAAAGTTTCAAGTCTCTGAGTTGTGAAATTTGTCAATTGGCCAAACATACTCGTAACAACTATCCGAACATTTCATATAAACCATCTAGTCTGTTTGCATTGGTTCATAGCGATGTTTGGGGTCCATCACGAATAAAAAACATAACACGAGCACGTTGTTTGTATCTTTCATTGATGATCACACTCGGACCACTTGGATATTCTTGATGAAAGAGAAGTCCGAAGTGGGTCAGATCTTTAAATAATTTTAATAACATGATACAAACTCAGTTTCAAACAAAAATACAAGTGCTTAAAACCGAACTTAAGCCAAGGGATCGTTCACTTAAGCTCGTGTGTGGACACACCCCAACAAAATGAGGTGGCAGAAAGGAAAAACAGACACCTGCTAGAAGTAGCAAGATCTTTAATGTTCACAACACACGTCTCGAAACAATTTTGGGGTGAAGCTGTTCTCACAGCGGCCTATCTGATAAATAGGATGCCGTCATGTGTCTTAACATTCCAAACCCCTTGTCAAACCCTCTTGCAAATATTTTCAAACTAAAAAATAGTCACATCCTTGGATAAAAAAATCTCTGGGTGTCCTGTTTTTGTTCATATCCATCAGCAACATCATAGAAAATTAGACCGAAGATCTTTCAGGTGTATATTCCTTGGATATTCACCAAATCAAAAGGGGTACAAATGTTATTCACCGCTTACAAGGAAAATATATAATTCCATGGATGTCACCTTCTTTGAACATTAGTCATATTACCAGAAATCTTCGTTTCTAGACATTGATTTAGATCCCTCATTTTCATCGGTATCTAATACCACTCCTATATTCCCATGTTCCCCATAGGTCACCCAAAATTCATCACCCAGAAACTTCACTCGATAATGGTTCTGATTCTCCTCAAAATGCGAACAAAGAGTTTCAAGTTTACTCTAGAAGAACCAGATCTGAGAGAGAGAGAGATAGAGAGAGAGAGAGAAAAAGAGTCAAAGCAGCCTCTCAGCATGGACCAAGAGTTAGAACCAAGTTCAGAACTGCCCAAATTCACTCTGGTGAGGAAATCACTAGTCATTCGGAAGAAACCGATTTGGAGAAACCTATTGCATTAAGAACGGGTGTTAGATCGTGCACCAATCATCTTATCTCCAAGTTTATATCATTTGAGAATTGAAGTTATCACCAAAATTCAAGACAATTTGTTTCTTCTCTTGATAGTGTGCAGTAAATGAAGATGGCAGTAAATGAAGAAGTACGTGCTTTGGAGAAGAATGGTACATGGGTAATCTCTAATCTCTCAGATGGAAAGAAAATAGTTGGTTCTTAATACGCGTTTTTATGCATGTTTTACATGCCAAAATGCCTCATTATTAACCCATTTCCAAGGTGAATCGTATATTTAATGATCTAATTTGCTTATAACTCACCATGCAGGCTTAAAAGGACTTAATGTGAGAAAAATGGTCAAAACCAGTGAAAATCTGAAGAAAAATAAAGATTTGGAAAAAAGTGCCCCTTATCCCCACAAAGGAAAACCCTTGCGGCCGTAGTGATCATGGTTCAGTAAAAACCACCCTTTGCGCCCGTAAAGGATTCCCCTTGCAGCCGTAAGGGCCCCTTATATACTAATCCACCACTTGACAACTTGAACGTGACACACGTCAAATCCACCGCCCATCTTGTGGCCGTAAGGACCCCTATTTCAGCATTATAAATACATAATTCTGTCAAAGAGAAGAGTTGGCTGGCTTTTGGCTTAGTCCCAGGTTTTTCACCACCAAAACACTCTCCCACGATCCTTAAAACTTCAGCACCAGATTTTGGTCATATCCAAGGGAGGAGACCATGCTAGGAGGCTTGGAACAATACTTGAAAGCTTGGAATCACAAAGTCAAAGTGCACATATTCTTGGAATTGCTTGGTATAATCTTTCCATTTTCTGTTCTTAATCATGTATCCATGTATTCTACAGGTTGTTGTACTTAGTTTTAAGTAGCTAAACTTTTATCACTTGAGCCAAGAATCATCTTGGCTAGTTATGGTAATACAATATGTAGTTTGACTTTTATGTTGTCTTGATATAAACAAGTGTGTTTGATCTTCAATACAAGTGTGTTTGATCACGTTTGTGTGTTTAATATAACCATGTTCATGTGTGATGATGTGTTAGGATAAATCCTACATGTCAAAGTATGTGGATATTCAAGAATGGTATATTGATTTTATAAAATATCATGTTATTTTGTTACTAGAAATGGTATATCTTGCATAATTGTTGCTTGAAAGCATTTTTGGGACATGTTATGGATCATTTAAGGTCTGTCCATGTTGGTTTTGTTATTCATATTGTGGTTTTATGCATGCCTTAGCACTTTAGATGCAAATCTAGGTGATTTGGTGTACTAATGGGTTAAATATGCTATATATGTATGAAGGATTCATAATGTGTTTTTAGGTATGTTAAGTGTTGAAATAAACTTGCATATATGCCATGAATATTCTGTTTAAAGTGTTCATTGTGCATATTCACATGTGTTATGCTTTAAATGTGTTAACTTCGCTAGAAATGGTAGGTTAACATGATTATATATTTGGAAATCCATGTGGCTTAATCTTGAATCCCATGTGTGGTTTGAGTTTTGATGAGTTTATGACTTCATTGTACCCATTTACATGTGTTTATGATCTTAGATAAAAGTCTAGATTGTTTGTGTTGTTGGATCTCTTTGTGCAAAAAATGAGGTGTTTTGTCAGAGTAGCCCTTGTAGCCACAAGCAAAACTACTTGTGGCCAAAAGGATAAATCCTTGCGGCTGTAAGGGCCTCCTTTTACATTAGTGATCTGTTTTTTTATTGTTTTGACCGTTTTTTAACCACTTTGACACCTTTTGGGTTTTAAGGACTACTGGATATGTCATTTGAAAAGATGTATGTTCTTATAGTCTGATTTGGACGCGATTTGATGAATCTGTAGTTGAATTCTAGTCTTCGTGTCCTAAGTAAAAACTTGGATATGCTATTGCTTGCTTGATCATGTTTGATTGTTAAGTTAGAGTCTTGATAACTCGAGTGATGATTTGTTGCATGATGATGTGGTTGTGATAAGTAGTGGAACAACATGCTTTGTGCTTAATCTATTATTCTCGTCAAGTCTTCATTATCTGAATTCTTGTAGTTATTGCCATGATTAGTTAGGATGAGTCAAAAGCCTGAGTGAATCTTTAATGGATGGTTCCAACTCTCTGCTTCTTCGGGGTTAACTCTGATTTATTTTCTTAGTTTAATTTATTTTAATCATGTCTTTCGCATGCTATTTATCTGCCGATCAAATGTAACACCGGAAAATTACAAGCCATTTTTTTTAAATGCACTGCGGAAGCTAAATAAAACCAACTTGTTACATATAACCATTAATTACAAATATACAATCATTTGTTCAAAATACTATAACATCATAATCAAATGTTTGGTGTTACAAAATAACTGGCTCGTCTCATTTTCAAAAACAAATATCAGAGTGTGGTCAACTCTTCCTTCTTCAACTCTAACACGAACTTTCAAAAACATCAACTGAGGGGAATTAGCACAAAGATAAGTGAGTAGAGACAAAAACATCAAATGCAAACATTTACAATCAATCATCAATCATGTAATCACATATCCAGAGAAGACCGGCGGTTCGGCGCATAACCTACAACCAATGCCGGCCAAAGCAAATGTTTACCGATAGCTTTCTACTAGATTGGCACAGTAAACTCCCTTCTGAGCAACAAATGCAACAGAAAGACTACTACTGTTCAACCAACCAGTTAGACAAGCCCAGCCCAAGTCCACGTATAGTTGACTTCTCAACGCAACTCAAAATCATCCTAAGAGTGCGTATCGACCAAATATTCATGCAGCAGTTAACAACAATCCATATCACAATTAGCAGTTCAATCAATCCAATCTCAAACCCCAATCATGCTTCACATCAATAAAATTAACTGCAATCTTTACCATCCGTGTTTAACGTCCACTCACATCAGTTTCAGCTTGAACTCAGATATCTATTTTTACTAAGCTTTTGGATTGCATGTAAACACAGCAATAACCAAATCAGTCAAAATCTCATAAATATATCTTATCCATATATTTATAACTCATTCATCAAACAAATATCAAATAATAAACAAATACAAGTTCAAAACACGAAGTATCGGAATTCCAAGACTATCGGATTCCAAGAATCCGCAACTTAGTATCGGATTCTGCCAATTATCGGATTTTCCTTCATTCAGATTTTAGACCTGGATTGTGACTGTCGGATTTCATTAAAGTCCTGGTTTTAACTTCGGTTTTAACTTCTCGGATTTGGGTATAGGTTTTTGGGTATCGGATTCTAACATTCGGATTTCACTAAGTACAGGTTTTGGGCTATCGGATTCAAGTCTCGGTTTTCACATGAATCGGATTTAACAAGTAAACTTTGGAGTACAGGATTCTAGTATCGGTTTTCAACACTCGGTTTTTAACACACGGATTTCCAAACAATCGGAATTCCTATTCTTCTTTATAACCAAAACCGATAGTTCATGGATATATCAAATCCGCCATCTTTCAAATAATCAAATCTCAAAACCCAGAACCTTAAACATTCATTAAATCATTTCAAAAACATGTTTTAACACTTCTAAACATATATTCATGCATCGAAACACTCATAAATCTTATGAACACACAAAACTCATAAAACTCATATTTCAACAAAACCGATTCTTGTGTTCTTCATATAATCATGTTTATATTAATCATTAAGCTAATCAAACTAACATGCAAACATTTTCAAATATAAATCTAACCTTTAACTTGAACTCAAACGCCCTAAACCTGAAAATCCGATGGTTCTTCTTCTTCGGCTTCTTCTTTAGCCGAGAGGGAACACACAAGGCACACACACTTTCACTTTCTTGAATTTCAGATTAAAATGATAATATTGCATGTTTCTGCCTAGATTAACACACGCACACATAACAATTATGAGGTGGCATGCCCACCTCTTCTCACTTACACGTGCACACTCTTATATATGCATAAATACATACATACGGTAACATGCATACATACACTAATATTAAAATATTAACACATTAATCTAATTAGTTCAAAATACTTAACCACTTAATCAAGATAAAACAATTAAACATATACCTCAAACCTGCTAATCTCATAGCCCCGGTTTACGGGTGTTACATCAAACAACATTGATGATAGAGTATCGATAGCTCTCTATGCCTGTGGTTCAACATCCGGTCTTACTGAGTCTATACTGCTCTCGACTAGGACATTCTTGCTTGCGTTGTGTGTGGTGTCTGCTTAGTAATATCATTTTATAAATTTAAAACAATTGGTACAGGTGGTATTGTTGCATCATCTGTGTCATCGGTGTTAAGGGTACCGACACTAGTGGTATTGTTGCTGATGTGGTTATCGCAATTGGTATAGGTGGTGGTTCTGGTTGGTTTAATCTCTGCTCCATGTTCAGGACTTTATTCCATCAACTCATTCTCTAACTTGAAGATATATTCACTCTGATCTTCCTCTTGTTCTTGACCAGATGTTCCTGCTTGATTCACATCTTCAATAACCGGTGCCTCTGTAGATTGGGTCACAGGAGGTAGGATGGGAGTCTCTGTATCAGCCATAATCTGTTACAATCACATCACCTCATAGCTCATTAGCATAAACAGTTAGTATCCAAAATACTAACAACTACAGACAACTCTAACTCACCCTAATTCCCCCGAAGGAAAGCTTGACCCGTCACGAGCCAAGATTTGGGAATGCAACACTCTAGCCGTGCATGCATCGCCAAACCTAGGCTCTGATACCAAACTGTAACACCAGAAAATCACAAGCCATTTTTTTAAATGCACTACGGAAGCTAAATAAAACCAACTTGATTACATATAACCATTAATTACAAATATACAATCATTTGTTCAAAAGACTATAACATCATAAAAAAATGTTTGGTGTTACAAAATAACTGGCTCGTCTCATTTTCAAAAACAAGTATCAGAGTGTAGTCAACTCTTCCTTCTTCAACTCTAACACGAACCTGCAAAAACATCAACCGAGGGGAATTAGCACAAAGCTAAGTGAGTAGAGACTAAAACATCAAATGCAAACATTTACAATCAATCATCAATCATGTAATCACATATCCAGAGAAGACCGGCGGTTCGGCGCATAACCTACAACCAATGCAGGCCAAAACAAACGTTTACCGATAGCTTTCTACTAGATTGGCACAGTAAACTCCCCTCTGAGCAACAAATGCAACAGAAAGACTATTACTGTTCAAACAACCAGTTAGACAAGCCCAGCCCAAGTCCACGTATAGCTGACTTCTCAACGCAACTCAAAATCATCCTAAGAGTGCGTATCGACCAAATATTCATGCAGCAGTTAACAACAATCAATATCACAATCAGCAGTTCAATCAATCCAATCTCAAACCCCAATCATGCTTCACATCAATAAAATTAACTGCAATCTTTACCATCCGTGTTTAACATCCACTCACATCAGTTTCAGTTTGAACTCAGATATCTATTTTTACTAAGCTTTTGGATTGCATGTAAACACAATAATAACCAAATCAGTCCAAATCTCATAAATATATCTTATTCATATATTTATAACTCATTCATCAAACAAATATCAAATAATAAACAAATACAAGTTCAAAACACAAAGTATCGGAATTCCAAGACTATCGGATTCCAAGAATCCGTAACTTAGTTTCGGATTCCGCCAATTATTGGATTTTCCTTCATTCGGATTTTAGACCTGGATTGTGACTGTCGGATTTCATTAAAGTCCTGGTTTTAACTTCGGTTTTAACTTCTCGGATTTGGGTATAGGTTTTTGGGTATCGGATTCTAACATTCGGATTTCACTAAGTACCGGTTTTGGGCTATCGGATTTCAAGTCTCGGTTTTCACATGAATCGGATTTAACAAGTAAACTTTGGAGTACAGGATTCTAGTATCGGTTTTCAACACTCGGTTTTTAACACACGGATTTCCAAACAATCGGAATTCCTATTCTTCTTTATAACCAAAACCGATAGTTCATGGATATATCAAATCCGCCATCATTCAAATCATCAAATCTCAAAACCCAGAACATTAAACATTCATTAAATCATTTCACAAACATGTTTTAACACTTCTAAACATATATTCATGCATCAAAACATCCTTTAGACTCATAAATCTTATGAACACACAAAACTCATAAAACTCATATTTCAACAAAACCGATTCTTGTGTTCTTCATATAATCATGTTTATATTAATCATTAAGCTAATCAAACTAACATGCAAACATTTTCAAATATAAATCTAACCTTTAACAAGAATTCAAACACCCTAAACCTGAAAATCCGATGGTTCTTCTTCTTCGGTTTCTTCTTTAGCCGAGAGGGAACACACAAGGCACACACACTTTCACTTTCTTGAATTTCAGATTAAAATGATAATATTGCATGTTTCTGCCTAGATTAACACACGCACACATAACAATTATGAGGTGGCATGCCCACCTCTTCTCACTTACACGTGCACACTCTTATATATGCATAAATACATACATACGGTAACATGCATACATACACTAATATTAAAATATTAACACATTAATCTAATTAGTTTAAAAATACTTAACCACTTAATCAAGATAAAACAATTAAACATATACCTCAAACCTGCTAATCTCATAGCCCCGGTTTACGGGTGTTACATCAAACAACATTGATGATAGAGTATCGATAGCTCTCTATGCCTGTGGTTCAACATCCGGTCTTACTGAGTCTATACTGCTCTCGACTAGGACATTCTTGCTTGCGTTGTGTGTGGTGTCTGCTTAGTAATATCATTTTATAAATTTAAAACAAGTGTGTAATAAAGCTTTTCACCATCAAAAACCTGTATTACGGGCTACACACCAAGTTTTTGGCGCCGTTACCAGGGATCAAACTCGGTTTAGTTCTAAATGGGCGTTCACAGTTAAATACAAAGCTGATAGAAGCAGTTTTGATAGACTAAAGGCCCGACTTGTTGCAATAGACTTCACCCAATCCTATGGAATATATTTTCAAGAAACATTCGCACCGGTGGCAAAACTCAACACAATCTGGGTCGTGCTCTCAATTGCTGCTAATAAAGCTTGGCCCCTACACCAATTGGATGTAAAAAATGCGTTTTTGAACGGAGACCTAGAAAAAGAAGAACTGTACATGGAGATTCCACTAGGGTTGGAAAATTCATCAAATTGAAACAAGGTATGCAAGCTTAAAAAATCCGTGTATGGTTTAAAACAATCTCCTCGTGCATGGTTCGAAAGGTTTATGCGCTCAATTGTAGGGAATAGGTATACTTATGTCAAGCTTATCATACACTTTTTGTGAAGTACTAACCAGACAAAAAGATTGTAGTTTTAATAGTGTATGTGGATGATATTATTCTAACCGGTGATTATGATGATGAACTAGTTAGAGTAAAAGATTTACTTTCCAAGGACTTCGAAATAAAGGATCTTGGTGAACGAAGGTACTTTCTTGGCATGGAGGTGGCAAGGTCTAGAAAGGGAATATTTGTCTCTCAACGTAAGTATGTCCTTGACCTACTTAAAGAGACTGGTATGCTTGGGTGCAAACCTGTAGAAACCCCTATGGGTTCAACTAAGAAGGTTGGGAGTTATGGAAATAGTTTACCGGTAGATAGGGGGAGCTATCAAAGATTAGTTGGCTATCTTATCTATCTATCACACACCCAACCAAATATTGGATATTTCGTTAGTGTTGCAAGACAGTTTATGAATAACCCAATAGAAGAACACATGGAGGCGGTGAATAGAATTTGAAGGTACCTCAAAATGACTCCGAGGAAAGGGATACTTTATGGTAAGAATGATAAATGAGGGTTTGAAATATTCACAGATGCTGATTGGGCTGGAGATAGGTTAGATTCAAGGTCTACTTCGGGCTATTGTTCATTTGTTTGGGGAAATATGGTAACTTGGAGAAGTAAGAAACACCGGTGGTATCAAGAAGCATTGTCGAGGATGAATTCAGGGCTCTTGCACAAGCTATATGTGAAGGAATGTGGATTCAAAGGCTACTTGGTGAGCTTGGGATGAATAATGAGGCACCCATCAAAATATTCTGTAAAAATCAAGTAGTTATCAACATCTCGAAGAATCTTGTGCATCACGACAGGACAAAACATGTCGAGATAGATCGCCACTTGATCTCTGAAAAAAACAAGAACAAAGTGATAGAGCTAATGTTTACTCCGAGCAAGTGTCAAACTGCAGACATTCTCACCAAAGCTCTTCCAAAGAACAAGTTTTGAAGATCTAAGAAGCAAGCCATGTATGTTCGATATCTACAACCCAGCTTAAGGGGGAGTGTGGAATTCCGAATTAATTAGATTAATTAACTTTAAATTCAGTTTTGTTATCCTTTTTTATCCTTTTAAGAATTTATCTTTTGGTTGTTAGTTGTTCCTATTTTTATGGCTTTGTTTTCTTTATCTTCCATGAGTTGTATCTAGATTTTTCATAGTGAATAAAAATTCTTTTTCCTCCCAAATCTCTACACTTTCTAATGAAAAATCTGACAAATCTTTGGATTCTTTGATTGCCACAACAATGTATTCGAATTTTCTAGTAAGATTACGCATGATCTTTTCAAGAACTTTTAAATCTTAAATGGTTTCACCGTTCAAACGCATTTGATTCAGTATAACGTTAACACGATTGTAGAGTTATTCTATCGTATCAGTTTCCTTCATTTTAAGATTCTTCATTTTAAGATTGTCAAATTCACACCGAAGGGTCTGTAATCTTACGATTTTGAATTTTTCTTCTCCTTTGTATGATTTAAAGAGCAAATCCCATGCTTCCTTTGATGTCTTTGATGAAGAAATCCTTTCAAAAATTACATCGTCAATAGCTTGATAGATCAAGAAGAGGGCTCGCGTATCTTTCTTCTTTAATTCTTTCATATCTTTTGCTTGTTGGGTAGTGAGAGTTTGTAACACCCTCAAACCTGGGCTACGAGATTAGCAGGTTTGTGGTACGTGTTTAAATGTTTTAAAATGTTTTTAACTTGATTAAATGGTTGAATAGCATGATTAATTGAATTAACTCTTATCATGTGTTAAATATTAAATAAATATGTATGAATTATATGTATGTATGTGTGTGGCCGTATGTATGGATGTATATTTGTTAATAAGTATGTGTCATGTGTATGTATATATTAGTACACGTGTTAGTGTAATTGGAATTTAGGAGGTGAGATGCCACCTCTTTCTTAATTGCATGTATACGTGTAGATTTTGAGGGTAAATATTCATTATCTTCTAAAAACAAGAAAGGGTAGTGTGTGTTTGGTGTGTGTTCTCCGCCAAAGAACAAGAAGGATAGTAGACTTGAATCCTTGAAGTTTTGATTGAGTGCTTGTAATTACGAATCAAAGGTTGGTAAATGTTTATTGTTGATTGTTATTAAGATTTGTGAAGTTTTGATATGAATTTGATGAAGATTAGCATGTATGAATGGAAACACCATTAATGGTGAAAGTTGATAAACTTGAGAAATGGGTTTTGCTATATGATGATGTTTAATTAACTTTGATATGTTTTTGATGATTCTTGACATGCTATATGAGGTTTGTATGTGTTTAAATGTGTTTCTATGATGTTTTAAGATGTTTAAAGTTGCATATATGTATAAGTTTGTTGTCTGGAAGTTTTAGTTGAAGAAGATGATGAGTCATGCGACTTTTATATGTATCATCCGACTTTCTATGTTTTGATCCGAATGTCGCATGGCTTTGATCCGAATGTCGCATGGTTTGGTCCGAATGTCGCATGGTTTGGTCCGAATGTCGCATGGTTGGTCCGAATGTCGCATGAAGACCTCTGGTCCGACTGTCGCATGAGATGAGCAACGCGACGCGTTGAAGTTCTTGACGCGACGCGTCCAGTGTATTTTCAGATGAAAGCTTTTGTTTGATGAATCTTTTGGTTTGCTTTTTGTATATGTATTTATATGTAAATACTTGTGGAAAATGAGTATGCTTGATATACTATATGAGAAGATATATTTATGAATCGATGACTGATTTTTGGATTGTTGTATTCTCAGGAACTGCGAAGACTCAGTAATATTAGACCACTGAGCAACGTGACTGAAATAAGAGGTGAGTGGACGTTAAACATGAATGGTAAAGATTGCAGTTAATATTATGGATGTAAAGCATGATTGTGGATTGAGATTGAACTGCTGATTGTAATATTGAATGTTGATAACTGCTGCATGAATATTTGGTCGATACACGCTCTTAGGATGATTTTGAGTTGCGTTGAGAAGTCAGCTATACGTGGACTTGGGCTGGGCTTGTCTAACTGGTTGGTTGAACAGTAGTAGCCTTTTTGTTGCATTTGTTGCTCAGAGGGGAGTTTTACTGTGCCAATCTAGTGGAAAGCTATCGGTAAACCTTTGCTTTGGCCGGCATTGGTTGTAGGTTCTGCGCCGAACCGCCGGTCTTCTCTGGATATGTGATTACATGATTGATGATTGATTGTGAATGTTTGAATTTGATGCTTTAGCCTCTACTCACTTAGCTTTGTGCTAATTCCCCTCAGTTGATATTTTACAGGTTTGTGTTTGAGTTGAAGAAGGAAGAGTTGACCACACTCTAATACATATTTTGAAAAAGAGACGAGCTAGTATTTTGTAACACCAAACAGTTGTAGATGTTAATGTCTTTTGAACAAGTGATTGTACATTTGTAAATGTTGATTATATGTAATCAAGTTTGTTTTAATTAGCTTCCGTAGCGTGTTTTAAAAAAAATGGCTTGTGATTTTCCGGTGTTACAGAGTTGCTGAATTTGTAGGTTCTGAGATTCCATCTTGTATAATTCCCCAGAGATCTTGAGATTCGAATAATACTTGCATCTACATGTATACTCCAATGAATGTAATTTCTGCCATTTAATTTTGGCAATTGTTGGGTTGGTTGTGGTGTCTTTACAGAAGCAGAGGGCATCAAAGATGGCTATGATACCAATATGTTGAGTAAAAGATGGAATTTATAAACACAATTTGACTTTTTTATTCAAACTTCATAAGATAAATATACATACACACGTTCATCTATTTATAGATGATAATGTTGGAAAATTAAATAATCCATTCTGTTTTATTTATTTATGTATTTTTAATGTTTTGTTTTTCAGTTGTTTTTTATTAAAATTAAGTCAGCACACTTTTAGTAGTAGAAGGTGTGGAGTTAGTTGCTAACTAGTGGACAACGTGTCCTTGTTATCCCTATCCCCATTTCATTTTTTGAGTATGTAAGTTTCAGTTTTGGAGCTAATGTAGTAGAAAATTTGCCCCACTGTGTTCTTTTGTTCTCTTCTTCCTCACTACACACACTAAATAAACCAGATATACCCGTTGAAATCTACACATGGTATCAGAGCTTCCAGGTTTGAAGCTTTGGTATGCCAAAGTATCATCCTCGTAACCTTGAGATGGATACAACGAAGAAACAAGATGGCCAGGTCACTCTTCAATATCCAATGCTAGCCAAGAACTACACTGCATGGGCTATAAAGATGAAGGTCTTCATGCAGGCACAGGGAGTTTGGGATGCGATAGAACCTGCGGATCCGAAGAAAGCCGTGGAAGACAGAAAAGATAAAATGGCAATGGCTGCCATTTATCAAGCAATCCCGAAGAGATGCTGTTGTCCTTGGCAGAAAAGCAATCGGCAAAGGAGGCTTGGGAGTCGTTAAAGACGATGTATTTAGGAGATGATCGTGTGAGGAACGCGAAGATCCAGACCTTGAAGGCTGAGTTCGAGGTCCTTACGATGAAAGAAACGGAGTGTGTTGATGATTTCGCGATAAAATTGAACAACAACGTCAACAATATCAGAGCCCTCGGTGACGCGATAGAGGAGTCATATGTCGTGAAGAAGTTGTTGAGAGTAGTACCTACAAAGTTTCTGTAGATCACATCTACAATCGAGCAATTCGGTGATCTTGACACTATGATGGTTGAAGAGGTTGTAGGAAGATTAAAGGCTCATGAGGAAAGGCTACGTGGTCAAAGTGATAACACACCCAATCAATTGCTTTTGACTCAAGAAGAATGGCGTTAAGAATTAAGAAAAATGGTGAAGGGGAGTCATCTTCCAGCGGGCGATCTTACCATAGAGAGAGGAGGTCGTCACAACAACACTTACCAACAAAACCGTGAACAAGGCCATGGATCTAATTCAAATCGTGATAGGAGCAAGATCCAATGTTACAACTGTGACAAGTTTGGGCACTACGCGTCGGAATGTCGAAAGCCTAAACGGGAGAGAAACCCACACGAAGCTAATCTCTCTCAAACCCGTGAAGAGGAACCTGCACTTTTGATGACCGAGAGTGTAGAAGGACCCGATTTAGTTATATTGAATGAAGAAAAGGTAAGCCCAAAATTTCAATTGAAAGAGGATGAATCGGTGACATCGAAACTGTGGTATTTAGACAACGGCGCGAGTAATCGCATGTCGGGTCAAAGATCAAAGTTTAAAGACTTGAATACGACTGTGAGGGGTCGAGTTAAATTTGGTGATGGATCGATGGTTCAGATTGAAGGCATAGGCTCAATCTTGTTTCAATGTAAGAATGGGGAACAACGCCTACTCTCTAATGTGTATTTCATCCCAAAGTTATGCAATAATATAATAAGTTTGGGACAACTCTCGGAGGATGGTAATAGTGTGGTTATGAGAAGAGAAATGCTACATGTTTATGATGGGCAGGGGAAACTTCTCATGAAGTCAGAAAGGTCACCAAACATATTATACAAAGTCATGCTCGAGGACTGTGAACCGGTGTGTTTAATGGGGAAATTGGATGATGAAGTTTGGTTATGGCATGCTCGTCTCGGTCACGTAAACTTTGGAGCTCTTGAGATAATGGCGGAAAGAGGAATGGTGTATGGTCTTCCAAAGATTCATCATCAAACCCAACTGTGTGAAGGATGTTTGGTAGGCAAGCAAGCTCGAAACCCTTTCCCGAAACAAGTTACAAACAGGTGAGATGTTGCACTCCAGTTGGTGCATGCTGACCTTTGCAGTCCGATTTCACCTCCGACAAACGCCGGGAACAGGTACTTTCCGTTGCTTGTTGATGATTATAGTCATGCAATGTGGATTTATTTGTTAAAGAACAAAGGGGAAGCAATAGACGCCTTCAAAAGGTGTAAAATTTTCATTGAAAATCAAGTAAACTGAAATATAAAATCACTGAGAACAGATCGGGGGGGGGGGGGGGGGGGTAGTTCTTGTCACATGAATTTTACTGTGAGCAGGTTGGAATAGCAAGGCAATACACCGCACCATACAGCCCGCAACAAAACAGTGTGGTAGAACATCGAAATCGTATCGTAGTCGAAATGGCGAGGAGTATGATGAAGAGTAAGAATCTGCCGCTAAATTTTTGGGGTGAAGCCGTTAGACATGCTGTTTACATTTTAAATCGTCTTCCTACTATAGAACTATCAAATTGTACTCCCTATGAAGCATGGTATGGAAAAAAAACCAAGTCTTGAACACATTAAGATATTTGGTTGCGTGGCACATATGAAGGTTCCCAGGCATTATCTGAAAAAACTTGATGATCAAAGTCAAAAGGTGATTCACTGGGTAGAACCTGGTACTAAACGATACCGGTTGTACGATCCCGAAACCAAGAAATTGCACATAAGTAGAGACGTAAAGTTTGAAGAAAAAGCAATCTGGTCAAGGCCACATGAAGGAGCTGAAAAAACAAATCCCCTTGCATCATTCACAGTTGATAGTGTTGGCTATTCTTCACCCAATTATGAGACAGAATCAAATTTGGACTCATCAAATTTGACAGAATCAAATTTTGATGCCTCACAGGAGACTCTTGAAACCCCTGACTTGGGTTTAGCTCAACCAAGTGAGGGAAGCACTTTTGACTCAAGTCTTCAGGTTATAGTCCCGCTAGAACTTCAAGTTGTTATGGACCAAAAGGCTACCAATCTCTTACTGATGTTTATTCTCGAGCTGAAGTGGAACTTGATGATGATCAGCTGTACTTTATTGATGAAGATGAACCAATTACCAACTATGCTCAAGCTGAAAAAAACAAAGATTGGCAGCTGGCTATGAAAATGGAGTTGGATTCAATCGAAAGAAATCATATCTGGGAACTCACAGATTTACCAACAGGCCATAAACTGATCGGTTTGAAGTGGGTGTACAAGTTAAAGAAGAATTCGCATGGTGTTGTGATCAAACACAAGGCACGTCTCGTAGCGAAGGGGTACGTTCAAAAACACGGCATAGATTTTGAAGAGGTGTTCGCTCTCGTCGCTCGAATGGAAACAATAACATTATTACTAGCTATAGCAGCAACAAAGAGGTGGGAAGTTCACCACCTTGATGTGAAATCGGCTTTTCTTAATGGAGAACTCGAGGAGGAAGTGTATGTGACTCAACCCGAGGGGTTCGTGAAAAAGGATCAACCCTCAAAAGTATATAGGCTTTTTAAGGCACTCTACGGGCTTCGTCAAGCCCCGAGAGCATGGAATACCCGGCTGGACAAAAGCCTAAAGGATCTTGGTTTTAGTCGTTGCCCACAGGAGCATGCAGTACAGTTTACTCAAAACATTCAAAAGATGGAGACTGTAATAGTTGGAATATATGTAGATGACCTCATAGTAACAGGTACTAATGTTGCCGCTATTGTGGGTTTTAAGGCTCAAATGAGAAGCCAGTTTGAAATGAGTGATCTTGGGTCTCTTTCTTATTACCTGTGCATTGAAGTAATACAAGAAGATGGGAAAATCTCTTTGAGGCAGTACTCTACATATGCAAAGCAACTACTTGAAAAAGCAGGAATGGCAGATTGCAATTCAACAGAAGTACCAATGGAACCGAAGTTGCAACTCAGCAAGGAGGGAGACGGTGTACCAGTGAACCCAACCGAGTATAACAGTATTGCCGGTAGCTTACGGTATCTCTTACACACTCGACCCGACCTCGCTTATGCAGTTGGGATTGTGAGCCGGTACATGGAACGACCCACGACCCAACATCTTCAAGCTGTGAAACATATCTTACGTTATATCAAGGGGTCAATATACTCAGGTCTATGCTACTCTTCAAAACCAGCAAATGAAACTTTAAAGGGATTCACCGTTAATTAGTAACTTGGCATGGGATATTAACGATCGAAAGAGTACAAGCGGAATGGCGTTTTACTATAACAACAATTTGGTTTCGTGGAGTTCACAGAAGCAGAAAATTGTAGCACTTTCATCATGCGAAGCAGAATTTATCGCTGCAACTGGTGCAGCATGCCAAGGCGTTTGGTTACGATCCTTGCTGAGCTATCTACTCAAGTCTGACATTATCCCGGTTGTTCTCTACGTTGACAATAAGTCCGCGATTTCGTTGATGAAAAACCCCGTGTTTCACGGGAGGAGCAAGCATATTGACACCCGGTTCCACTTTATACGTGAATGTGTGGAAAGGGGTGAGATCGTTGTGAAATATGTTCGAACCAAAGAGCAATGTGCAGATGTATTAACCAAGGCGCTGGCAAGGAACAAGTTAGGAACAAGTTTGCTGAGTTGAAGGAATTGTTGGGAGTGATAGCTGGGGTACAAACAGACATGGATTAGGGGGGAATATGTTGGAAAATTAAGGCTTTGGTTGTTTTTTTAAATAAGGTCTTATTTTAAAGAAACGTCTACGGGTACGCAGACGTTTCTGATAAGCTTGTTTGTTTTTTCATAGAAACGTCTGCGGGCGCGCAGACGTTTCTAATAAGATTGTTTGTTTTTTCGCAGACATAAGACCTTATTCTGTCTTATTTTTGCTTATTTTGAGAAGCTAAAATCTATAGCTTTTTTTCGCAGACCTTCTCAATCTTAAGACCTTCTAAACCACATCTTCTCTTGAAGACATGAAATAAGACATAAGACATTTATGTCTTCGAAAACAAACAACACCTAAATAATCCATTCTGTTTAATTTATTTACGTATTTTTAATGGTTTTGTTTTCGAGTTGTTTTTTTTTTTAAATTAAGTCAGCACACTTTTAGGAGTAGAAGGTGTGGAGTTAGTTGCTAACTAGTGGACAACGTGTCCTTGTTATCCCCATCCCCATTTCATTTTTTTAGTATGTAAGTTTCAGTTTTGGAGTTAATGCAGTAGAAAATTTGCCCCACTGTGTTCTTTTGCTCTCTCCTTCCTCAGGACACACACTAAATAAACCACCGTTGAAATCTACAGAAAATACATACCAACCAACACAACTTTTGAAGTCGGTTTTCATCCAGGGCATAACCGCCATATAATTGACACTAACCAATATATTTTTATATGTATTACGGTCTAGCTTATATCCCAATACAATCCTCATCCCCAAACTATTAAATATATAAGTAGAGAAAAGTAAACGTTTCTGCTTCCTTGATTGATACAAATTTATCTTTTTTTATTCTTTTTTTTGAGTTATTGCTGCCTTGCTGGTCAACGACTTCCACTTGTCTGCTAGCTCATTTTTTCATATTCAAAAAATCTTTTTCTTCTTTTTCTTGTTCACATAATCAGAAGACTTGTTCTTCAGCCATCATGCTGCCTACACAACCCCTCTTCTTTACTTATTCTTCCTTTTATCATCATGGTTTTGTTCACTTTTTTATCATACTTATACTCGTCTTTCATCCTACATGTACAGATGGAACTTGTAACCCCGTGGATAAAGAATCTCTTTTGCCTTTAGCCACCAAGTTTCCCCAACTCAATTGGCCTGTTGTCGCTGATTGCTGCTCATGGGATGGAATCTCTTGTGATGATCAAGGGAATCGGGTTGTCGAGTTATCTATACCCAATAGAGACCTTCGTGGTGCCATTTCTTCTTCTCTTAAAAATCTCACATCGCTCTCTACACTCGACATGTCCTATAATTTCCTTTCTGGTTCTCTTCCTGATGGATTATTTTCCTCATTAAACAACCTAAAGATCATTGATTTCAGCTTCAATAGGCTTTCTGGGAACTTGCCTGATGACTTGCCTCCTCCACTAGAATCTCTCGATCTCTCCAGCAACCATTTCAGTGGGACAATTCAAACTGCCTTTCTCCACTTCCATCCAACCTTGACTGCTCTAAATGTTAGCAACAACAGCTTCAGTGGTGCCATTCCTCCCTCTATATGCATTAGTTTACCGGCTTTAGTGACCCTTGATTTCTCTTTGAACGACTTTAATGGAAATATCCCTCAAGGATTTGGTACATGTTCTAAACTCCAGGTTTTAAGTTTGGGTTTTAATAATCTCACGGGAAGGATCCCAATTGATATTGATGGTGCTCGATCATTGCAACAACTATCATTACCTGGAAATTATCTTGGGGGGGGAATTGTTGAGAGCATTACCAACCTGACAAACCTTAGGATTCTAACCTTGTTTGGTAATTTGTTTTCTGGTTCCATCCCTCAAAAAATCGGAAAGCTAGCCTTCTTGGAGAAACTGGAACTTCACATTAATCGTCTAAATGGAACGTTGCCTTCGTCATTGACAAATTGTTCAAAGCTCCAACTGCTAAACTTGAGGGTCAACTATTTAGTTGGTAAGCTTTCTGATTTTGATTTCTCCGGTTTCAATAAGCTAAGCATAATTGATCTTGGAAACAATGAATTCAACGGGGTGCTGCCTAGAACCTTGTTTAGTTGCAAAACACTTACTGCCATTCGTCTATCCACTAATAAGCTAGAGGGAGAAATCTTAGCTGATGTACTTGAATTGCCATCTTTGTCCTTCCTCTCACTTTCAAACAATACCCTAAAAAATATTGGAAATGCAATGAATATCTTGAGTAATCATACGAAACTCGTGGCGTTGATTCTAAGCAAGAATTTCTTTAACGAAACGCTTCCAAACAGAGGAATTTTGGGGTTTGTTAATCTTAGGGTTTTGGGGATAGGCGGTTGCAGTATGTTTGGTCAGTTTCCAACTTGGTTGAGATCTCTAACGAATCTTGAGGTAATCGACCTCTCCAATAATTATATCAGTGGCACAATTCCAGGCTGGCTACATACACTTCCGAACCTTTTCTATCTTGACTTATCTAATAATTCTCTTTCTGGAGGCTTTCCTGTAGAGCTAACTAGACTTCCAGCACTTGCATCAAAGCAAGTGTTGGATCATACAAACCATACGTACTTGGAACTGCCATTGTTCGTTTCACCAAACAATCAATGGGCCACCTTGCGCCCAGCACTGTACGTAGGTAGCAATAAACTAAGTGGTGGAATCCCAATTGAGATTGGTAACTTGCAGTCAATTCACATTCTTGATCTCAGCCAAAACAATTTCTCTGGCAGCATTCCGAGTGCAATATCACATCTTACAAACCTGGAAGAGATACATCTATCTCATAATTCTCTATCTGGTGGGATCCCTAGTTCTCTTAAAAGTTTGTATTTCTTGTCTTATTTTGATGTCGCAGACAACAATCTGCAAGGTCCCATACCAACTGGGGGTCAATTTGACACCTTCCTGGACCAGAGCTATGAAGGCAATCCAGGGTTGTGTGGTCGTCCCTTGCAAAAAAGTTGTAGCAATCAGTCGTCCACAACATATTCTTCTCTTGAGCATAAGAAAGGCCTAAACTTGAAAATGATTATTGGCCTCATCCTTGGAATCTGTTTTGGAGTCGGCATCACTCTCACTTGTGTAGCATGGTGGATAATGTCTAAAAGAAGGAATCTCCCTAAAAATGATCCAGAAGTCTTTCCTACCGACATGGTATCCTTCAATTCAGCATCAGTTGTAGAGGTTCCCAAGAATACCGGTGGAGTCATATTTTTCCCAAACAATGCAAAATGTATCAAGGAAGAACTCACCATAAATGATATCGTGAAAGCAACACATGATTTCAGTGATTCAAACATCATTGGATTTGGAGGTTTTGGCATGGTTTATAAAGCAACTTTGGAAAATGGAACGAAACTGGCTATTAAGAAGCTTTCAAGATTTATGGGAATTGTTGGAAAGAAATTTGAAGCAGAAGTGAAGGCATTATCGACAGCCCAACACAAGAATCTAGTTTCTTTACAAGGTTACTATGTAGATAATGGGTGTCAGATACTGTTATATTCGTATATGGAAAATGGAAGCCTGGAATATTGGCTACATGAGAAGTCTGATGGTGCATCCAGACTTAATTGGCAAACCAGATTGAAGATCGCACAAGGAGCAAGTCGTGGACTGGCTTATCTGCACCATATATGTGAACCGCATATTGTGCATCGGGACATAAAGTCCAGCAACATCCTGCTCGATGACGAATTTGAAGCATGTTTGGCAGATTTTGGATTCTCTAGATTCATGCCACCGTATAACACACATGTCAGCACTGAGTTAGTCGGTACCTTTGGCTATATTCCTCCCGAGTACAGCCAGTCATGGATAGCCACCATGAGAGGGGACATATATAGTTTTGGGGTTGTCCTGCTTGAGCTACTTACCGGAAAGCGTCCTATGGAGGTATTCAACTCAAAGGAGTGCGGAGGGTTGGTTATGTGGGTACAACAACTAAGAATAGAAGGGAAGCAAGATGAAGTGTTTGATCCAGTACTCCTAAGAGGAAAAGGCTCTGAAGTGGAGATGCTTGAGATTCTTGATGTCGCGTGCATGTGTGTAAATGTAAACCCCTTTGAGAGGCCTAATATTAATGAAGTGGTTGATTGGCTTCATGATGTCAGGTCTAATTAACCATCCGATACCAAATTTGGGGCAAATGTTTGCATGATTATAAATGTTCAAATCTATGAATAAATCATAGTTTTCCATCATTACAAATTAATGTATAAAGAAACATCTGAAACTTATGCGGTTTTATACTTTTTTTTTCCTTTTTCTATGAAATAGGTTAAATAAAATAGGAAAAATTGATATGAAGCAGTACTGAAAATCAAATTAAAAGTATCATATTAAAGTCTTAATTATAAAATAAAAGGTCAGGGTTTCTAATTTTTGTTACGTTTTTTTTCTTCTCTACCAAAACTAATCTAACTTAGGGTGTCAATTGGTCGGATCTTGATCTAGATCCGATCTGCTTCATTTATATAATCCAACGGGTCAAAATTAGATCAATTGAGCCAATAAGTAATCTAATAGGTCGACGTATTTAATTGGATCACTACGTGGGTCGATCCAAGTAAGGGTGTTCACGGGGCGGGGTGGGTAGTGGAATTTTTGCAAACAACTGCGGGCCGGGTACCTAGTTTTGGAAACCGAAACTGAACCGCAAACAGCGGGTACCCGTTGTGCGGGTACCCGAAGGGAGGTGGGTATCCGCAGTTCGGGTCACGAGTACCCTAAATTGAACTATTTTTCTTTTTTGTTGTTTTCAACATGTTTAAATTCATAATAGAACAATAAACAATGGTATAAACAAGTCAACAATAATGAATAAATCACTAGCAGAAATCAAACAGATCTTCGATGAGAGCTTCGTATAAACAAAAAACCGATACAATTAAAGTAGGCACTCTTGATCGATTTCAGTGTCTCTATGTTGAACTCTCGATCGTTGCAGGCTTGCGAACTCTCAATATTGAAGCTCAAAAAAAGAAGTGGGGGAAACACTAAGTAAGTTAGCTAGTTTTGAGGAATTTAAGTTTTCGAATGATGTTGTTATTTCATATTAACAAACACACACACACACACACACACACACATATATATATATATATATATATCTATCTATCTATCTATCTATATATATATATATATATATATATAAGTTAAAAGCATACGGGGCGGAGCGGGTACCCGTGGATATTGAATTTTAAAAACCGAACTCGCCCTTGTTTAGCGGGTACCCTAGTTTTTGGGTTACGGGTATCGGTTTTTCGGTTTCGGTTCATGTAGGGCAGGTCAGTTCTTTGGTTTTTTGGTTTTTTTAACACCCCTAGATCCAAGATCTGTCTGAGTCGATTAATTTAATATTAAATTACAATTTTATTTTAACAACCACCAACAATCATCAATTTATTATTCACCACCCACCATCAACCACCACCACCATCGCCGCCTACTAATTGCCGCCACCGTCCGTTACCACCGATCGCCGCCACCACCGTCACTTCCGTCATTGTTACCACCGCCGCCACCACCACCACCGTCACCATTGTCACTGTTGTCACCGTCACCACCACCAACCCTGCAGCCATAACCTCCTCCACCGCCACCGTAATCGCCACCACCATAGTTACCGCCGCCACCATCGTCGCAGCCACCACCACCGTTACTGCCGCCGCCACCACCACCACCACCGCCACCGTCACCATCACCACCACCATCGTTGCAACCGCCGCCATCACCAACCCCGACGCCGCCACAATCGCCTCCACCGCCACCGCCGCTGCCACCACCATTGCCTCCGGCATAACCGCCTCCACAGCCGCCGCCGCCGCCACCACCATCGCGGCCTAGGTAGACTGTAAGGTAGGGGTGGGGTGGGTGAGGGTGGAGGTAGACTATAGGGTGGGGTTGTGTGGGTGGGGGTATACTGTAGAGTGGGGTTGGGTTGGGTAGGGGTAGACTGTATGGTAGGGTGGGGTTGGGTGTAGGGGTATGGGAGGGGTGGAGTACAGTGGGGAGGGTGGGGTGGGGTAGGTAATGGGGATGAGGTAGGGGTGGGGGTGAGGTGTAGGTCGACTCTAGGGTGGGGTTGAGTGAGGTAGGGTAAGGTAAGGTAGGGGTGGGTAGAGGTAGGGTACGTAGGGGTAGGGTAGGGTAGGGTAAGGTGGTGTAGGGTAGGGGTGGGCTAGGGTGGGGTAGGGAAGGGTGGCCGTGGGTGGCGAAAATATTTGATTTACTTGTTATATAAATAATAATAAGTAATTAATATTAAATAAGTCGATCCGGGTCAAAATCCAATAATAATTGATCCGATCCAAATCCAATTAAATGGATCTCTATGCTATTGGATCCGATCCAAACCCAATTAAATGGGTTGATGGGTCAAGTCAGATCTTTAAAAGATCCAATATGCTCCATTGACACCCCTAACTTAGGTGATATTGCACTCATAAACCATTTAAATGAGTTAATACAAGAATGACTAAATTACCCTTCATTAAAGTGGTTTGTGAGTGTATGTTCACAGTACGGATTATTCCCCGTAAAGAAATTAAATATCCAACAACAAGTCCATTTATTTCATAAATGAACGAATTTAAAAATTTTCATTCATGTTCGTGAAAGATCTCCGGCCTGCTAGGCACACGTGCGCACAAACATACACTACAAGAAATTTCAGCTTTAAGGCGACACCTTTAGGGGCAACATGGGCAATAGGGGCGTCATGCAGCTTTTTGCCCATGTTGCCCCTAAAGGTCCCAAAAAAAAAGCCCGGTTAATCTTTCCCCTAAATATTTGGCTTGTCTAAAGGTTTAACCTAAAATCAAAACACAACGCCTCTCTAGCTCTCTCAATCTCTTTTTTACTCTTCCCGTCGATCTGTTGCCATTCGCTCCCTCTCGATTCCTCGCTGAGCACCACGTACCGACAAGTGCCGACCACCACCATAGACCAGCACCGTTCGCTCCCTTCTTCGTTGTCCTACATTCACTCGCCCGCTCAATATCTGCTATCCATGTATCACGGCTGACCTACTCCTTCAAGGTACATTGAGGTTAGCCTCCTTTCTTCTTAATTTCCAAGTATCTAATTGTTAAGCTTTATGAATTTGATTCAAGAAACATACACCACATTTAGGGAAATTTGTGATTCTATGATGGTTAGGTCAAATCTGTTATGTTTATGTTTGAAGTATGAGTTTAAGTTTGTGTAAAAATATGTGTTTAAGCCTGGTTTGATATATTAATTGTTAGAAATTAGAAATGATTGTTAATGTAGAATGGTAACATGAATTTGATTCAAGAAAGAGACACCCCATCCGGAAAATCATGATTTTGTGATAGTTGTATCAAATTTGTTATGTTTATGTTTGAAGTATGGGTTTAACTATTGTAAAAATATATGTCAAGTATGTTTAAATTTAGGGTGCAAATGGCCATTAGAGATCTCATAGTGAGAATAGTACTCCCGTCTTTTTTTCATATTTTTATATAGATTTATCTTTTTTTAACCGGTTTGTTTTCGTGTTTGTATGTGGTATGAACATTGATGATGAAGATTTGAAGATAAAGAATGGATAACAGAGAGCGAAATAGAAATTCACGTTGGTTAGGAGCTGGTATGGTATTTTATTTTTCCTTTCTCGTACTTGATCTACTACTTGAAAGCTTCTTTGATGTCTTGTATGATGTCCTTCAAATTGTTGTCGTATATTGATTGGTTGCTACATCATAAAAATGCATATTGCCACCGAAGATGTTATGTGCGTGAGATTGCTTTCTTTCCACTACTTGAAAGCATTATGATCGATATCATTCATGTCGATATATAAAAGAGTGTCTTAATGCAACTATGGTTTAAAAAAATACAAATTGCCACCGAAGATGTTACGTGCGTGAGATTGCTTTCTTTCTATGTCTACTTTTCCTCTTTTACTTTTGTATAAAGATTTATTGATACTATTATAACTATTATTTACTAAAATTGCATTGATTTTGATAGATTTTTAAGCTGCGTTTGTTCATGACCTATAATGTACTTTCGAGTGATTTAACCACAAACTATTCCTAATGTTGGTGATAGATCTCATACCTCCTCTTAAGTTCTCATGTGGTCTAATAACAGGTTTTAAAAGAAGTATACAACGGGTGTTCGACATAATTCCTTAGTGAGATCACTAAAATACTTTTGATTCCTATGTGAAAAGACACGACTCACACAAGGGTAAGTAAATTTTCTTGACGATTCTGTATTTATTAGTGTATACATGTTCTAAGTGTGTTGAATGCATAAGGATTTTTCTTGTAGTGTGCACTTTCAATTGGAATAAAACTTTGAGCTTTTTATAAAATTATTCATCTCCATGCTTATTGTCTACATATCTTAATTGTCATATAAATAGACTGCACAATAAAAGTTATCTTTTTTTTATACTAGACATGGTTGTGAATTTGTTTTTTGTATTGTTCATTGTGTACTCTGGAATCTTGTAATATCAATGCCAACGGGTGCAGATTTGGACACCCCTTATTCGCTGAAAAATCATATGAAGTTGTTCTGTATCAGGTTATTGTAGGACATTAATATCAAAATTTACAGTTTTCATGTGATTTATGGGTTTTGTGCTTCCATCTCCCTGACTTTGGAAACAATTATTTTATATGTCAAAGAAATTTGATTTATTGTTGTTTTTTTCTTGCATTATTAATCTTATGCTTTTTTCCCTAAGCTTGCATGATTATTAACGGACAAACATGTGCATCTCTTGGTGTTAGGTATATAGTTGCTTTGAATCTTCATAGATATGCAAGTGGATGGAATCCATGGGTTATTGATACAATTGATACGTGTTAGGTCTATAGTTGCTTTTTTCTAGGTAGATATGAGTATATGAGTTATATTCACATTAGATGAAAATGGTTAGGCATGAGTTATAATGAGTTGTAACGTTTTATATTTACTTGAACAACTCGTATTAGTTGTTTTGACTTTAGTTGTTAATAATTAATGGCTTGTATGTAGCCGGAGATTGAAGATACTCTTAGTAACCCGGCGTTTATAGTGAAAATTATGGAGATATTCCGATCGTTAGCACTCCAAAGTGATAACAATAAAGTGTAGTGTATGTTTGATATGTTAGACTTTGTTTTGTGTAAAAGTAATTACTTGACACAAGTATTATCTTTTTGATTGTGTATTATGGATTTGTGGGTTTTTATATGATATAAGCGGATTAATTATATATTTCCGGATATAGCTTTATATTATTGTATACTACAAATGGGATTTATATGCATTTTAGTGGAATTTTTTTAAGGCAATAGGGGCAACACAGGGGTAATAGGGCGACATGCAATAGGTGAGATTAATAAAGGGCGATTTCTGAGTAACTGCGGCGAAGCAACATGGGCGACTCTTTTGGGCTTTAGGGGCGACAAATGTCGCGCCTAATACCCTTTTTTCTTTGTAGTGATACACACATATAAAATAGGGAAAATATCATATATATATATATATATGTATATACATGTCTCTTAACTTGCAAAATATCCTATATACCCCAAGAACAAGTTTTTGACAAATATTTCTTAAAGTATATTTTAGGTATGTAAGATATTTTGTAATTTAAGATACTTTAGGTATTTTCATTCGTTTATCACCTCGCCATTAAATGAAGGAATATACACAAATGTGTACAAAAACATTCGCCCGTTTATCCATTTGTCTCTTTTATTTTATTCAACCGAAGCCAAATGAGTGAATAAACAAACACAAACAAGTCTTGTTCGTGTTTTGTTCAATTCATTTCCGATGCTACTACTTGTATTAATGTTCATGCGTATATCCCTGGGTAAATGACCATCACTAGCTTCTGCCTCTCCCACCTGTATGAACACTCGTAGTTTCATTTTTATGGTAAAAGTTCTTGACATTATATAGCATCTCCCGCCACTCACCTTCTAATCTTTTAAAAGAAGAAGATGGCACTAGTATAAAAAAGACCTTGAGGCCCCGTTTTAGTAGGGGGCTTGAAAGGGGGAGCCTGAAAGTCAGGTGCTTCAAGCTCGGTTAAAAAACCGGGTCTGAAGATTGTTTTCAGGCCTAGTTATTAACTAAAAAACCGGGTCTGTATGTATTCCCATAAGTAAGGCTGTCAATTTGGGTCGGGTTCGGGTTCGGGTCAGTTTCGTGTCGACCTAATTTCGACCCATTTATTTTCGTGTCGGATTCGGGTCGGGTCAGTTTTCCCGTGTCGGGTTCGCGTTGACCTTCGGGTTGACCCATTTAGGCCAAATGTCATGAACGAGAATTTTTTCGGTTTTCGAATACGGTTTTGGGTACGATTTTCGAATCCGGTTTTCGGGTACGATTTTCGAATCCGGTTTTCGGGTACGATTTTCGAATACGGATTTCGGGTACGGTTTTTGAATACGATTTTTTAATACGGTTTTCTGTTTCAACTACGATTTTCTTTATCAATATTTCAAATTCCATGTTTGTTTTCCAACGTTCGGCACAAATTTCGAAAATAATTTTCATTTATATTCTAACTTTAATAATCTGTTTGTTTCGTTGTATTCGAACTTTAAATTTGGTATTTATTTTAGTTTGATTGAAAATTTGATTTTACCTTTTTATTTGCTTATACAAATGAATATAATAAAAACTATGATGTATTACTATTCTATACAAATAAATAATGTCATTGAACAACCGAATAATATAAGATTATTCATCATTAAAATAGAATTATGAATCGATCCAAAATACTAAAGTATTACCTATCAAATAATCAAATGTAAAAGTATCAAAATCATGTAGTAAAAATAACAAATACTAAAATAATGTACTATTGTTTTAACCATAAATCTTTTATTGGGTATTTTGAGTTTTTAACGTTTAAGGGTTTTGTACTTTTTTTGGCAGATTTTATTGTCCTAAAATGTCACTCTCTTATTTGAATTCATAATCTTCTTTTCAAAATTTAAATTTCAAGTATTAAAGAAAATTTAAAAATGTTATAGTTTTACTTATAAACGGGTCATTTCGGGTTGGCGGGTTGACCCTAACCCGACCCATTTATTTTAGTGTCGATTTCGTGTCAACCCGCTTTTGACCCGTTTCGGGTTCGTGTCACTTTTTTCGTGTCAGGTTTCAGGTCGACCCAAAAATTGTCAGCCTTACATTTAAGCCCGGTTTTCATCCTTTAAAACAAGGTCTGTTATGTGTTTAAATATACACTTTAAAGCCTGGTTTTTTAGTTAATTAACTGGGTCTAAATGTTTATTTTTTTCAAATAAAATTATTTGTTTTTTGTTGTTTCCTGCTATCATTAGCCAACAATATTATTCATATCATATCAAAACAACTCACTAATAACAATTCAAAATATTTGGTTCGGACAATTCTAGCAAGATGTTTTATAAACTAATACACAATATATATGTTAAAGTAACATGTTTTAGCCACTACCTAATGCTACTATACATAAGATAAGTCTAAATATTATAATTGTATATCAATAACACTTGGTAATAACATTTTCTTTACTTGCAAGACGGACAAATTTATCATCCCATGTTATTCAATATAAGCCCCTACACAAATAAGAAGAATAAATCATCTTAGAAAATAATAACCAATGTAATTACACACATTTATTATATTTATACCCAACCAAATATATAGTATATCAACCAGAATGAACTTAACAAATATACTTACATAACTATTACAATGCCCTAAAAAATTTCATCCGGACTTGACATAACTCGACTTATAGGTGTCCTTTTGAGAATAACTATAAGATGATTTTTGAACTACAAGTAGTTCCATTATACTATTCTATCTATATCATTTTATATGAATTTTATTAATTTGTAAAAGACAATTTAGTGACCCATTAGAAAATATAAGCTTCTATTATTTGTAAAAGACAATTAAGTGACCCATTAGAAAATATAAGCTTCTATCAATGTTGAATTTAAGCACGGGTATAACGGGTCATTTATAAATTATTTTAAAGCAAAAGAAATAAATTGAATTAAAGTAAATGTAACAAGTTGTTCACCGTTAAAATATTGTTTCACAATAGAATAATGCATTGTCATATTAGTCTAAAAGGAATAAAACGCATATATACCTAAATATCTGATGACTTGTTAAAGATAAACGTGTCAAGCCAGATACCAACGATAGCATCCAAGTCCTTTTGATCAAAAGGACCATTGTTCTTCCAAGGGATCTATATACATGTTAAAATAACGAAAATTTAGCTAAGAGGTTCAAGAGCAGCAATATACAAAATTAAAAAAAATGCACTTAACTGTATCTGGGAAACAAAATTGTCCATGAAGCATAAATTCATGAAGCCACCGCATGACGTAATAACCACACTCCCAACCGTTTAATTGTTGATTGCACTAAAGATTAATAAAGTCCAACACACGGTAAGGTTAGTATATATGTAACATGAACTGATCAAGATGATTTACCTCGGCGAATGTCCTTTTGATTTGAGTCTCCTTGGTATCTTTCATAACCGTCCTAACAGCCCTAAAAAACAAATATTGGTTTATCAACTTATAATTAAATGTGAATTATATACATAATTAAGAAATTCTTACGTTTCCAAATGCTTTGTAATGTGATAGCTATACGGGGTCTTCCCATTCTTCATGGAATCCAATATAAATCCCGAGCGTGTATTACGGAGAATTATAAACAATGTCCAATGGTCGCTAATTATGTTTCAATACATATTAGTACATACAATATACATATAAATCATATAACAATAAATATAATAACATATAGTACCCTTGCAAATACGGTGCAAGATAAAAACGCTTATAAGTTTGCCATTGCATTGTTTCGGTCAAGTAAAGTATGACCTCCTCCTTGTATTTCAAGCATTGGGATGAACGAATTATTTCAGGGTTAAAAATAACACAATTATTCTTTCGTGGGTCCATCATCAGATATAGTGACCTACAAACATGAATATATATATATATATATATGTACATATATTAGCATATAAGAAAGAAAATATATAAATGCATTTTTCTATGAAAAATAAAGTGCTTACCTTGCGAACCAAATTATAATGGAAAAATCAACCCAACTGCCCGCTAACATATCTACTATATCTACGGGTTCAAGAGTGTACTCATAACCCTCTTTACTAAAGACCATAGGCTCGATAATAATGTCAAACCATTCCGTAGGGTCCGGTCGCGACATAAGTCTCGTGTAAGGATTAAATATGAAGGCCTGCTTTTTGAAAATGTTAGCACTCCTACTTTTCATACGCTTTAATTTGTTTTCTTTTTCAGTATTTTTCTTGACCGGTGCTGACACTACTTCTTGTTGAGCCGGCAGTGTTCTTTTTGCTCCTTGATTTGATGTATTGACACTCTTTGGGGTCTATTAAAAAGATACATATATATTTGAGTAAATCATACTAATACTACAAAAATATGAAAAATATTTAGATTTACCATAGAAAGAACAAGTGCACGTCGTGGCCACTGAATGAAACTATTGAGAGCATCTTGAAGTGTCCGGTATGAAGTTGGCACAGGAAGTTTAAAATCATGATATTGTTGCTCAACTTTGTCTACTTGCACCTTCACGTGCCTTTTGTGTAAAGGGGCGCTGTGTACTACCCCATCTCCTTTCGGATGTACAACCCCTTTAGCACATTTGATTCCTTTTGGACCATTAGGTAGAACTAAAAAGCAACTTGTAGGCTCCTGGAATTTGAATTAACAGCATGTTATTTAGTACATGCAATACATGTTATTTATAATAAATAGAAGACAATTACCTTTATCTCATCTAAATCATCATCACCTAAGTTGTGTGTTGAGCCCACACTACTTTTCCTCATGCCAGGGCTCTCAATAGATATGCCATGTTGCTTGTGTGCCATCTCTTCCTTAAACACTTCCAACTGGTGATCAAACTCGGCCTGCATCTCGGCTCTCATCACTTTCATTTGCCTTGATATTTCTTTGGACACATCCGGTTTTTGGCGAGGATTCCTTTTCTTTCCGGTGATGTGTGGCATGCCTTCTTTCAAACCAACCATATGTCCCACTGCTCTTGTTCGACCCGGTGCTCCGGTCCTAACACCATCGTTGCCACTTCTTAGATTTTCTTTCACCTTATTTTTCAGCCACTGTGAAAATGTTCTATTATGCTCGGTGACTAGCCATTTTTCGGTCCTTTTACTATTGTTTTCTTTCAACATCATCATGTGGTCATTTACATATGGAGCAATAACCGACATGTGTTGTAGGACCGTAAAATGTGCATGGTTGAAATCGGAAGGATCGGGGATGTCTGTTCTCCACCCAATTGTCCTAACCCCCTGAAGTCGACCCTCGTGTCATGATTGTGGAACACCAATAGTTGAAACATTTTTCATGTAGTCGGTGCAGAATTCAATCACCTCCTCAGAAACATATCCTTCAACAATACTTCCCTCAGGTCGATATCGATTCCTTACATAGCCTTTTAGGAAGCCCATATATCTTTCAAATGGATACATGTATCGTAGAAATACAGGTCCGCAAGCCTTGATTTCATCTACAATATGAGATATTAGGTGCACCATGATATCAAAAAAAGAAGGCGGAAAGTACATCTCTAGCTCATAGAGAGTGACAATAATATCTCTTTGCCATAAATCTAGAACCTCTGGATCGATCACTTTTGAATGAATCATGCTAAAAAAACAAGCAAAGTTTAGTAATTGTGTGACAAATGTGATCCGGCAATATTCCACGGATTACGATAGGAATCATTTTAGTCATTAAAACATGACAGTCGTGACATTTCATACCAACTAATTTCAAGTCTTTCATTGACACCAGTTTAGAGATATTGGCAGAATAGCCGGATGGAACCTTAACATTATGCAAGCTTTTGCAAAACTTGGTTTTCTCCTCTTTCGACATGGTACAACATGCTGGTGGCAGAAAAGTACGCCTTCCCTTGCTCTCTACATGAGCTAACTCCGGCCGAATTCCCATTTCAACCATGTCCTTTCTAACATTAACCCCATCTTTTGTTTTTCGAGAAATGTTCAACAACATTCCTATCAAACTATCGCAAACATTTTTTCGATATGCATAACATCAAGACAGTGACGGACTTGTAAATTCTTCCAGTATGGTAAATCCCAAAAGACAGACTTTTTTTCCATATATTTTTCAGAGGACGTGTACCATTTTTCCCAAATTGATTGATTATACCTGCTACTCGAGAATAGGTTGACTCCCCATCCAATGGTCGTCTAAGCACTCGCTTCTCGGTTTTACCATCAAACTGGATCGTGTGGTTACGATATGGATACTTCCTATGAAGTGATCTTCGGTGTCCCATATAAACCATTTTCTACAATTTTTCAGCCACAAGGAATGTGTGTCATCTTCACAAATAGGGCATGCTTTTCCTCCTTTTGTACTATATCCCGACAGATTTCCATAAGCTAGGAAATCACTTATAGTACAAAAAAATATGGTCCACATACAAAAATTCTCCTTCCTGTACGCATAAAAAACTTCGACGCCTGGACTCCATAATTCTTTTAGGTTGTCAACTAATGGAGCCCAGTACACATCAATGTCATTACCCGGTTGTTTTGGACCTTGAATTAACAATGACATCATGATGTATTTCCGTTTCATGCACAACCAGGGTGGAAGATTATAAATACATAGTAGAATTGACCAGGTGCTATGGCGACTGCTCATGTTTCCAAAGGGATTAATTCCATCTTAACTAAGTCCCAACCTTATATTTCTCATCTCTTGTCCAAATTTAATATATTCAGAATCAATATTCCCCCATTGAGGAGAATTAGCCACATGTCTTAATTTTCCATCATTTTTGCGTTCTTCCTTATGCCAACATAGTAATTTTGCCTCTTTTGAGTTTGCAAACAATCGTCTCAATCTTGGAACGATGGGCAAATACCATAATAATTTAGCGGGAGGGCCATTCTTTGTAGAATCATCACTGTTTTCTTTTGCTCGTTTTTTCTGCTTATACATAGATGTACCGCATTTTGGACATTCTTTCAGGTTTTCATGCTTGTTTCTATACAATATACAGTCATTTGAACATGCATGTATTCTTTCAATTTCCAATCCCATTGGACACATCAATTTTTTCGCTTGGTATAGTGAAACTGGTAATTCGTTATCTTCGGGAAGCATTTCATGCAAAAGCTCTAACAAACTTGTAAAATTTTTATCGCTTCAACCATTGTTAGCCTTTAAATTAAATAATTTTAAAACGGCAGAAAGTTTTGTGAATTTCTACAACCGTCATATAATGGTTATTTGGTATCCTCAAATAATTGTTGAAATTTATCATAATCTTTTTCGGCAACATTTTGTCAGGATCGTATAGAAACAAAATAAATAACAAGAATTATCTTTTACTAACTTAAATAAGAGTTTTATGAAAAGACAATATTTGAATTTAATCACAATCAACTAAGAAGTTGCGGAATCACACTTAATTGATTAATAAAGGTTTTAATCACAAGAACAATTTAATCAACTCAACGAATAATTTCAAAACGCAAGATGTTTATTAATAATCAAAGATGATTACCATATTCACCAACACCTCCAATCTAACTCCTTTTTTTAGACGAAGAACACAATCTGTTTTTAGGTTTCAGATAAACTTGGAGGCTAATACACTTTTCTGAAAACAATAAACAATACGAATAAGTGTACAACTATTGATTAATCAATACTAACAAACTATTCTGAACAAAGTATTTATAACCCTCTTGGCCTTTGAAGTTTGTTAATCTTCTATCTTTGTGAGATAATCTTGATAATCTTCAAATCTTGATAAGATATCTTTTAAATCCACACAGATAGCATTTTCCATAAATATCTCAATAGAAACTGTTTGTTGAATAAACAGTTCTGAGTTTCTTCTAACAGTCTTCTCTTCATTGTCTTTCAACAGTTATTGTGATATAACTAAATATTTTGTACTAACAGTTTCAAAACTGTTTTCTCAAAACTTTTTCCAACAGTTTTGCTTTTGCATGTTTAACAGTTTTAACTGTTGGTTCTATGTGCACAAGACACAAATTAATACGATATTACTGATAATAAATAAACCCATAGGGTCACATATTTACAATCAATGGACACCAATTACATATTTGAATATGATTTAAATATGTTTCCAACTCATTATATATATATATATAAGTATATATGCATTGTTGCATATTATTATTTATGTCAAATAATAATATCACTCTTATATATTGATATAAGGTAATGCATATCAAATACATAAATATAAACATATGATTTTATATATATGTATGAATATATATATATATATTTATATATGTATAAATATATATTTGTTACAAGTAAATTGTTACTAGTAACAATTATATAAATGTACGTATATCCTTGTTACAAGTAAAGGGTTACTAGTAACAATCAACTATGTATATAAAATACATGTAGATGTATTTTATACATAGTATGACATATCTAGTATATCTTTTATATATTTAAAAGATTAATAGCTAGAAATTCTCACAATGATCAAGAAAGGGGCCATATGGTGTATTCTTGCATAAGACTTAACCAAGACATGCATGTATGGGACAAGTAAGGAAGCAAGAGGCAAGAGGGGACCCTCCCCCCTCTAATTTTCGTCCATAATGCAAGGGAGCGGGTCCTCCCTCTCTTGCTTTGCTTCTTGACTTTTATAATTACATGCATGGTCCCTTTTGTAACATACTTGCATGCTATCACCTTTCTTTGTGTTCTTAGAATTGTTCTAAATGTTTTATACTTGAAAAACATCCTTACTCTCTAGTATTGGTGTTCTTCAAGTTACCAAAGGTGATACATAAACACATACTCAAAATACATACATCTAGTTCAAGAAGAAGAACAAAGGTTGTTGCTTGCATTCTTGAATATCAAGGGTTGGAGAGACTAGCATCTTAGAGGTGTTGGACTCATTGATTTGTGGATACCTTAGAGGAAGTCTTCTCTTGGCTTCTCATAGATCAACCACTTCACCAATGGTTTACTCACGCTACAAAGGTTGTAGTTCTAAACACCCTATGGTTGGTTTTGTTTCTTAAGGATTGCATATGGATCATTGGTGGGGAGTTTTAAAATGTTTAAAATTGTTGTTCATGCTTCCGTTGCTAAAATATATTTTTAAAAACCGAACAAAACCCCAACATTAACTTACTTAGCCTATTTCCCAACAATCTCCCCCTAACTTAAGATATTGAACAATATACTTAAGTTGTTTTATAGGGTTCGACCACAGAAAACTTAACATAAGCAAATTATGCAAAACTGTTTCAATCAAAACATGAAGATTAACCTTTCTTGGACTGTAGGGATTCCAATCTTTCTCTAAGCCTCTGAAGAAGATTTTCTTTAAATTTAGCAGGGCCAAAGAACTTTGCTTTTACCAAATATAAGAGCTTTGTTTTGTTATGCTCTATAAATTCAAGATCAAACCATTGAGTTAGTGCATTTCCCATTACAATGCTGTAAGTCTTTGACTTAGCATACACCTTGACAGTACTTATTAGGAATGCTTCCTCAGCTATTAACATCGGCATTACGCTCAAAGGATCACATACACTTGCCAAATGTCTCATCATCACTCTGATTTCAATACCAGCATCTTCTCCATAGTGTCTTAGACCATATTCATATAATTCTTGCACATCTCTCCTGGTCACACTGTCCATTAACTGTAAGAAGCTTGCATAGCTCTCAATCGGTTCATGCTCTCTCACAATGGTTACTCCTTGCTTCCCAGTTTTAGTTCTTAACAATTCAAATCTCCACTCAGTTATATGAGATTGTTGTTCAAGTTGAGCTTCCACAAGCTTGTCTAGCTTCTGTTCAACCTCCATTCTGAGCCTATCTTGCAAAATGGTTTGAACCATACCAGCCTTTGCTTTCTCTTTAGATGTTTGAACTGTTTGGGATTGTTTAGGTTGAGATATCTGTCTTTTCTTTGCAGCTGTTGGCTTTGAAGTTGAAACTGTTTTCTTTCTTTTTACTCCTTTATCTGTCTTCTTTGCCTTTTCTTCCTCTTCAATTTCCTTTGTGATCTCAGCAGCCATCTCTTGAGCTAATTTAAAATCTTTTTGCTCTTGTTGCTCCATCTCAACATTTAGCCTTTGTGCAAGCTCATGATCATGCTCCTCTTGTTGTTCTTTTGAAAGTTTTAACTTTGGAATGTTAACAACAACTTCCTTTCCCTTTCCTAGCACAGGAGGCATATTCTCATCTTTATTTGATTCGTGAATTGCAATGCCTTTGAATCCTGGCTTAGGTGCAATCGGCTCTAGTTTAGATACTTTTCCATCCAGCCACCCATCATCAATCTTTTACGCCATTTTGAATGTGCTAATGTTAAGCGTTTGAGCACCAACTTCAATCAAATGATTTTGCTTAGCTTTGGACCATGATTTGAATACCTCTGTTGTCGGATAATCCCCAGACATGATCATCCTATTGATCAACACTCTATCAACAGCAGACAATTTTTCTTCTTGTGATTGAGCCCTTGTAACTGTTTGAGCAACGGTTGTTTGTGGAGTTGCAACTGTTGGTAATTCTGGTGCAGTTGTTTGTGTATCTTGCATATCCTTCTCTTGCTCCTTTATGATTTCCTTCTCCCCCTTTTTGATTGGAACTGTTTGAGAGGGAGAGGCATGCATCTATTTAATCATTTGATCATGCATTCGAAGAACATCCATAGCTTGCAATACAGAGGATGACAAAGCCTTGATTTGATTGTGTTGCTGAATAATTAGCTCATTATGCTTGGCAAGCAGCTTGTCTTGTAAGGTACTCCTCTTTTTGAGATAAAGAAAGGCAGCAAGAAATGGTACTAGATCAGGATTCGTCAATGCCTTGTGTTTCATGCTAGCCTCAATGTCAGCAAGTGTTGCCACTTCAAACATATCATCGACAGATAAAACTGGTGGGTCACTCCTAGAAGATCCCTCACCAGTACCGCTTTGTTCTTGGTACTGGGGATTTCCAAAAGCTGTTTGACCAGCCTTTGTTGCCGTGGGTGAGGTCTTACTTATGTTGACACTGCCCTGTTCACCCCTTGCGGATGAAACAGTAGTGTCAGCCTCAAGAACCACATGATCACCCTCCTTTGGAGTGATCACCTCCTCAGTGTGCTTGGGAGACAGCACAATGGGTTCCCTTTGGATATTCTGCACAGGTGAATGCACCTGTGCAGGGTTTACAGTTTGGGATGGTGGGACTATGGTGGAAGGAGCACCAACTGTTCTCTTCCTCTTTCTGAATGTTATAAGTGAGGAGGCTTGTGTTGTAGCTCGAGAAGGGGTAGCAGAGGGAGATATTTGAGTATCGTGAGCTATTGGTTCCAGAGTTGGTGGTGTAGCAACAGTTTGGGCTTCATGCTCAACTCTGGCAGCTCTGTTTCTTGAAAGAAACTCCACCATTACAGAGAGTGGTGGATTGATGTTACCAAAGAAATTCTTCCCATTAATCAATAGTTTGCTCAATGTGGAAGCCACATGAGCAGAGGGAATCAGAACCCTCTTGTGAGTTTGAAGATTTGGCAATAAAAAGTTTAAACATGTTTGCACAAATCTGGGGTACATAAAAAAGAGACCATATTTGGTCCCGAGATTCTTTACCATACCATTAAAAATTAACTTAGAAAAGTTGAAGCGACGATTTTTGGCCAAACAGATTAAGGCCAAGGCAATGTTGCTTCCAAACTCATTCCAGCCAGTTCTTTTGGGACTTAAACATTGTTGTAAGGTATGTATTAAATATTTCCAGTGAGCCCAAAATTGTCCTTTGTAAAAGGTACCCTTTCCCCTAGGGCCCTCATACCCCAGTTTAATCAATTCCTCATGCAAGAATTCCAAGGAGACTGAATCAGATACTCACCCTCAAGATCATTAAGTTGAAGGTGTTCACGGATGGTATTCTCAGTGATTGAAACATCATGGCTATCTACACTTGAAGTGATCCATTGCACTCCATCTATTTCAGTGAGCGTAGCATTTTTCCAGAACTGATCAAGATGAGAAGTGTAAATGGTTGGATTGATGGTGAGAGCAGTATTGAGATTTGACAGGGTAAGATAGTCGATCATGTCATGAAAGACATGCAACTCAGCTGGTTTGGAGAGGAAGGAAAGCATGTTGTGTTCTTTGACAAATGGAAGGGGAGCCATGACGATTTCGAAGAGAGCGTCTAGGGTTTTAGCGTGCAATTGAAGGTTAGTAAGCGTAAAGAAAACTGCGAGGAGGGAATGACTTATATATGTAATGCATATTAAATGCAATTCAAAATCCCTCAGAATATCTTCAAAGACTTAAATACCCTTGACTAACAGTTGACGGAAGATATGGAGCTAATAGTTGAAAACTGTTTGGATAATGAACTTCAACTGTAACACTCCCCCTTAACTGATTAGGCCGTTTGCCTAACAGTTGTAGCACCAAAGTACTAACAATTGACAACTGTTAGTTACAATTTGTACTGTAAATCCCTGAACACTTTCATAAACAGTTGTTAGACTTACGACTAACAGTTGCAAACTGTTAGTGTGAAAACACAAAAATCATAGAAAGAATAGCTAACAAAGCATTATTCTAAGTTAATCATGCCAATATTTGAGATTAGAAAGTTAAATCTGCTCACATCAAATGCTTTGGTAAACAGATCAGCTAACTGATCATTCAGTAGGTACTTCTAAAACTTGGATTAACTTTTTCTCATTACAGTCTCTGATGAAGTGAAACCTGATTTCTATGTGTTTTGTTTTTGAATGCTTCACTAGATTGTTCACAATGCTGATAGCACTAGTGTTATCAACATAGATAGGAGTATTCAAAAGAGTCATACCATAATCCAGAAGCTGATTCTGAATCCATAATACTTGTGAACAGCAACTTGATGCAGCAATGTATTCAGCCTCAGCTGTTGAAGTAGACACTGTTGTTTGTTTCTTGCACTGCCATGATACCAGTCTTGAGCCAAAGAATTGACATCCTCCCGATGTTGATTTTCTATCCACATTTGCTCCACTATAGTCACTATCAGAATATGCCACTAATTCAAAAGGTGAATCCTTAGGATACCACATACCTAACTTTTGTTGGCCTTTGAGGTACCTAAAGATCCTTTTTATAGCAAAGAGGTGTGACATCTTGGGACTACATTGAAACCTGGCACAAACACACACAGCAAACATTATATCTGGTCTAGAAGCAGTTAAGTACATTAATGAACCTATCATAGACCTATACAAGTGTATGTCTACATCCTCCCCCTCAGGATCTACTCCCAACTATTTGTGTGTTTCCATGGGAGTGCTTGCCAGCTTTGCATCTTGATAGCCAAACTTGTCCAAAATGTCTTTGACATACTTTGACTGACTGAGAAAGATACCAGATGGATTTTGCTTAACCTGTAACCCCAAGAAGAATGTAAGTTCCCCCATGGAGCTCATCTGGAATCTCTTATACATGATGGCTTCAAATTCCTTGCAAAGATTGTCATTGGTAAATCCAAAGATTATATCATCAACATAGATCTGTACAAGTAAGATCTCTGTTTCAACAATCTTTGTAAACAATGTTTTATCAATTGTGCCTCTTTTAAAACCATTCTCAATCAAATGAGATGACAATGTCTCATACCAAGCTCTAGGAGCCTGATGTAACCCATACAAGGCTTTATCCAACCTATATACCCTATCAGGATACTTTGAGTCTTCAAAACCATGTGGTTGACACACATATACCTCCTCATCAATAATTCCATAGAGGAAAGATGATTTGACATCCATTTGATATACCTTAAATCCTTTGAAAATTGCATAGGCAAGGAACAATCTGATAGCTTCTATTCTGGCAACTGGGGCAAAGACATCATCATAATCTATACCCTCTTCCTGAGTATAACCCTGTGCAACAAGTCTAGCCTTATTCTTGATGACTATACCTCTTTCATCCTTCTTATTTCTGAACACCCACTTGGTGCCAATTGCTCTTTTGCCTCTTGGGAGTTCTACCAGTTTCCACACTTGCTGAATTTGGAACTGTAAAAGTTCCTCTTGCATTGCTTCTACCCAAGAAGGGTCTCTCAATGCCTCTATTGCTTTCTTTGGTTCTATTTGAGACAGAAAGCAGGCATTCACATCAAACTGTTCAAGAGTTACACTACTATTTTCATTTTGCAGCATAGCCCTTGTTTGGAAGGATGTGGTAGGATCACCTATAATCTGTATTGTAGGATGATTCTTGTGAACTCTTGATGTAGGGATGTTTTCTTCAAGCAAGACATTCTCCAAATTTGACATATCAACCTCAAAGTTTCTTGCATTCCCAGTAGGGATACATACTTGGTCGGCAACTGTTTGATGTCTAGATGCATGGGGATGGGTAGGAACATGAGATTCCATGTCAGCATCATCATTTATTTGACCATCAGCATTTGAAGAATTATTTTCAATGAGAGGAAGCACAACAAAGTCTTTAGGCAATGTGTTTTCATCACCAGTTGTTGGATTTAAACAAACAGTCTCAAGACTGTTGACACTATTGGAAACAGTTTGTTGGTTTGTACCAATAGTTGTTGGAATATCTGCAACTGTTTCTGTAGAAAACTCAAAAGACAAGGATTTAGTTAGTTCATCAATATCAAATAACCACTCAGGGCCATTACCTGCAGCATTGATCTTATTCTCATTGAAAGATACATGCATACTCTTTTCTATGATCCTAGACACATTGTTGAACACTCTATATGCTTTGCTTTGAGTGGAGTAGCCTACAAAGAACCCTTCTTCAGCCTTACTTTCAAACTTTCCTAATTGGGACTTGGTATTGAGGATAGTGCAGGGACATCCAAATGGTTTCAAAAATTTGATCAATGGCTTTCTGTGAAGAAACAACTCATAGGGAGTTTTCCCTTTGGACTTGACCACTTGCACTCTATTCTGAACATAGCAAGCAGTGTTCACAGCTTCTGTCCAAAATGTCATTGGGAGCCTAGAATCAGCTAGCATTGATCTAGCAGCCTCTATCAAAGTCCTATTCATTCTCTCAGCCACTCCATTCTGTTGTGGAGTCCTAGGAGCACTAAACTGTCTTTCAATCCCTTTCTCTTCACAGAAACTGTTTAGCTCATAGTTTTTGAATTCAGACCCATTGTCAGACCTAATGACTTTCACCTGTAAATCAGACTGATTTTCAATTCTAAGAATAAGAGATTTAACTAACTATTCAGTTTCATCCTTAGATCTAAGAAATTGAACCCAAGTAAATCTGGTGAAGTCATCAACTATGACTAAACAATAAGCTTTCTTCCCTATGCTAACCACAGATGTAGGACCAAAAAGATCCATGTGAATAACTGTAAAGGTGCAGAGATGGAAGAAACTTCTTTGGTCTTAAAAGAAGTTTTGTGTTGCTTGCCTTTGAGACAAGCAATACAATGATCATCACATGAGAATTCCTTTTGAGGTAAACCTCTTACCAAACTGTTTTTAGCTAAAAAATTCATGGTTTTAAAGTTCATGTGACATCCTTCTATGCCAAACGGCAGACTCATCATGAGATGCCTTGGAGAGTAAACAACTTAAAACATTCTGCTGAGCAACTTTTTGTGTATCCAAACAGTAAACATTATCCTTTCTTGGTGTTCTTAAAAGAATATCCTTTTTCAGATAACTTAAAATCTTTTGAAAGGATAATGCATTCAGTATCTGTAAACACTACTTTGTTTCTAATGTCACAGATTTGGGACACACTCAACAGATTGTATTTGAGTTTTTCGACAAAGTAAACATCATTAAAAGTAAGATTACCTGCATCTACAGCTCCCTTACTTGTGATTCTTCCTCCCTTTGGATTTCCTCCAAATGCTACAAATCCTCCATTGATTCTTTTGAAATCCTTCAAGCAGTGTGGATTTCCAGTCATGTGCCTTGAGCATCCACTATCCACATGCCAGATAGCTCCTTGATTAGCCCTATGAATGCTCTGCACAAAATAAACTCAGTTAGTAGTAGGAAGTACCCAGGCCATGCAGGTCTTGGGTACACCATTCATGTCATAATACTTAACAACAGATTGAGTTTTCTTAATTTCATCCCAATTATATTTCTCTATTTTGTGTGAAGAGTATTTAGTGAGAACATGTGGTTTCCAACTGTTGTGATTTACATGTGACTTGGTTTGACTTTTAGAGGAATTATCAGATTTAGTTTCTTCAGAAACTGTTTGTTTTTGCACTTTTACCCAAGTCAAACAACCATTCTTTATTTTTGGCTTAACAGTTGAAGAATTGTTAGACTGTTTTGGCTTAACAGTTGAAGAACTGTTAGACTGTTTTGGCTTAACAGTTGAAGAACTGTTAGACTGTTTTCTGGTACTTGGTTTCTAGGTCCTATAGAGCTATTGATTATGATAACAGTTGTGAGCCAAGTGATTTGTTTTCCCACAAATGTAACAATTTTTAGTTCTAACTATAGGTATTCCACTTCTTTGTGCCCATAATTGGTTTCTATTTCTTTGATTTCCCCTCACTGGTGCTGAAGGAGGAAACTTTTGCACACCATGCTGTTTGCATGTGCAAATAGGCACTTCTGTATGCTTCTTCACATGCTTGTTTTTGGATTCTGATTTTGAAGCTTCCTTCTTCTGTTTTGCAACTGCAACTTCATCAATCTCCTTCTTTCCTTTGGTCTTAATACTAACAGTTGAGGTTTTTGGATGAAAACTGTTTGGACTTTCCTTGGAACTGTCAGTGTAAAGGTGGGGACTGTTTTTAACAGTAGTGAAACTGTTTATAGAAGTAACATTTTTGAAAGGTTTTGGTTCACTGGTGGAAGGTTCTGAGGATGCTTTTACAAACATCACATGTTGTGAAGGAGAGTTAGGTGCTTTTGGTTCACAACAGATGTGATTTTCATTTGGAATGACTTCTTCTTTCTTCACATACTCTCCTTCTTCTCATTAATTACCTCATACACAACTCTCTCATCTTCACTTTCTAGCTGTGGATCTGCTGACTTCAATTCTTCCTCTAGTGGTTCATTAACATACCTTTCAGCTACATCAGTCATGGGAGTTATATAGGTGTGATTGTATGGAGGAGGAGTCTGTTTGTAGCCTATGCCTGTTTTTATTTTATTTGAGATCTGTGATTTCAAAACAATTTCAAGCTTAAGAGATGAAGCTTTAAACATGCTCAAATCTATATCCACACCATTCAATTTCTTGGTTAATTCATCTATTCTATTCTCTTTCTCACTCAACTTCTCCTTAAGACTATCAATCTCTTCTTGAAGTTGCTCTTTCTCCCACTTATGATACATTCTATCATAGTCCATTTGCAATTCATTAGCCTGATAATCTTTGATTTTCTATTCAAAGCTCTCAATTACAGCACTGGTTTCATACCTTCTTTCTTCAATTTTGCTTTGAGCAGCACACACCTTTCTGTTGTGTTCTCTAAACCTTTTAACTATAGCCGTACATTCACCAGGACATAGTTTAGAAGATACCCGAATGTCTTCTGTCTTTGATGAATCCATGTTGATGGAGGAGTCAGTCAATGCCATCAATGCTTTGTTGTGAGTTTCTTGCTCAGCCTGATCACTCCAATAAAACCCATAACTTTCTTGAGAGACCAATGCTGATGAGGTGGGAGTTGAATTTTGACCTTGATTTTGGGTTTATCCACCAGATCTGCATTCTCTAGCAAAGTGACCATGCTGTTGACATTTGAAACATCTTACTTTGGATTTGTCAAATCCAATCTGACCATCAACCCTGAAGTTCATGTTTTGTCTTCCTGTTCTTTTGATGAATCTCTTTGCTCTTGCAGTTAGCATAGCCATCTGCCATTTGAGATCCATCTCCTCAAGATCATCTGGATGCACTTGCTCAAGATCCTCATTTGTAAGGGTTGAATGTGCATGACTGGCTAAGAATGCTTCAAGTACTACATCAGAAGTATTCATATCTACTCCAGTAACAGTACCTACACAATACCTGAGGATTAGAGAAGAGCAGCATTGTGACTAAGGGTCATTGACTTCCTTTTTCCTTCAATTTCCCCTTCAAACACAATCAAACTATTGTAGAGGTCATCTAATTCTATATCTTCCAAAGAATCCTTAGTCCTCCATTGTGCAGCATATACCGTCCATTCATCACCTAAGGACCTAAGAAACTTTCTATTGATCTCATCTTGCTCTATTCTAACCGTTGCACTCTCCAGTTGACTTGCCAGTTTATAGAACCTATCAAAGATCTGAGTGATACTCTCATTCTTTCCACTAGAAAAGTTCTCATAAGCTTGTTTGAGAAGATCCCTTTGATTTCTTTTGGAACTTGCATTCCCTGCAAACCTTTTCTCTAACGCATTCCACAATTCATGAGCATTCTCAAACTTTTTGAACTGCTGTTGATATTCATTAGGAATAGCAATCTGAAGAATGCTTAGAGCTTTCATCTCCATCATCCTCTCTTTTCTTTCAGCATCTGTTTTTGGTGGTGGTTTCTTCCTAGGTTTTCTAGTTCCATCTAAATCAACAGGAGTTGTGGGCTCATTCTCAATGATTTCCCAAACAACATAGTCCATTAATTGAACATGCTGCTTGATTCTCAGTTTCCACATCTCAAAATCAGTTGGTTTGAGCATGGGAACACGAATGTTTGACCCAGATCCAGTGTTATCAGAAGATCCACCAGACTCCATTGCAATACAGTGATTGAGAATTCTCAATAAAACAATAGAAAGACTTTAAATCAATACAACACAACAGATTGTGAAAAACCTTTAACTGGTGATCAAAAGAACCTTAATGTTAAGGCTCTGATACCACTTGTGAGGATCGTATAGAAACAAAATAAATAACAAGAATTATCTTTTACTAACTTAAATCAGAATTGTATGAAAAGACAATATTTGAATTTAATCACAATCAACTAAGAAGTTGCGGAATCACACTTAATTGATTAATAAAGGTTTTAATCACAAGAACAATTTAATCAACTCAATTAATAACTTCAAAACGCAAGATGTTTATTAATAATCAAAGATGATTACAATATTCACCAACACCTCCAATCTAACTCCTTTTGTTAGACGAAGAACACAATCTGTTCTTAGGTTTCAGACAAACTTGGAGTCTAATACACTTTTCTGAAAACAATAAACAATACGAATAAGTGTAAAACTATTGATTAATCAATACTAACAAACTATTCTAAACAGAGTATTTATAACCCTCTTGGTCTTTGAAGTTTGTTAATCTTCTATCTTTGCGAGATAATCTTGATAAGATATCTTTTAAATCCACACAGATAGCAATTTCCATAAATATCTCAACAGAAACTGTTTGTTGAATAAACAGTTCTGAGTTTCTTTTAACAGTCTTCTCTTCATTGTCTTTCAACAGTTGTTGTGATATAACTAACAGTTCTGAATCTTTTGTACTAACAGTTTCAAAACTGTTTTCTCAAAACTTTTTCCAACAGTTTTTCTTTTGCATGTTTAACAGTTTTAACTTACTTAGCCTATTTCCCAACACATTTCCCTCTAAATCATGTAACATATCATCTAATCTATCACAACTGTCATCATTGATCAATTCTTCATCATCATGGTCGTTAAAATTGGAGATAGCCGCATTTGTATTTGATAACAATTCACCATGTCGTGACCAAGTAGTATAGTTATCCATAAATCCATTTACTACTAAATGTCCACTAATTTCCTTCAAATTTTCTAACAGGACACAATTTTTACAAACTTTACAAGGACACAAAATTTCCCGTCTTCCTTCTTTGACCTTATAATCTTGAACGGCTTCTATAAAGTTAGACAGATAACGAAGATATTCAACTGAACCACGTGGTATCTTGTACATCCATGTACTACGATCCATCTGAAATTTAAAAAACAGTATAATTATGATGCATGTATGCACAATAGAAGTACATATGAATGTGGTCGCGGGTAGTTCATCCTAACCCACTTTTTGAATACCTTGTCTCATGTGAATACATATTAACACATTGAGTATTTAAGAAAAAATCGGCAGCATTTCCCCTTAACTCCTCAAGTATGCGCATAAAACGCAAACCTGTAGGAGTATAAGGAAATGTTGTCGATTTTTTCTTAAATACTCAATATGTTAACATGCATTCACAGCCTATATGAGACAAAGTATTCAAAAAGCAGACCCAATATGGGGACAATCCGAATTAATCCCTATTAGATTAATTTCGGACGGGTATGTTTTAACTAAAAGCTATGATCCTATGTTTGCCCAACAATTGGCAACCCATACTAAATGTCAAAATGAACAATGTGTATATATATTTATATATAGACATATATATATGTTTGTATATATACGTATGTATGTGTATGTATGTATGTATGTGTGTGTGTTTGTACATATAAATACCTAAATACATGTAATTACAAAAATTAATACAATCAAGAACAATACCTTAGTATTTTTGACGAGAAGAAACAATGTAGTACAGTGAATGATTTCACCAAGATACCTCTAAACAACAAAAAATGATATAAAAAGTAAAATATATTTAAAAAAAGATTATGAAATATATAAAAAAAAATATGATACCTTAGATTAGATAGACAATTTATGTATTGTTTGAAAAGATTGAATGAATAAAAATATGATTTCTTTTAGGAAATTTAAGATTTTGTTTGTATATATTAATGGAGGTGAAATAATGGAGGTGAAATAATGAAGGAGAAAGAAGAAGTGAGGAAGAAGAAAATGCAACCAGCCTTAAAAACACCTTTTAGGCCCGGTTTTCTTTAAATAACAGGGCCTATAAGTATGTGGTAGCTGAAACAACCGTTGGAGCATTAAATGCTAGTATTCGGGCCCGGTTTTTTAACAAAAAAACAAGGCTAGAATGTATTTAAACTTTTAGACCCGGTTTACATAACAAAAAACAGGACTTGAATGTTGAAACACGGAAGGAGGTGTGCTTAAAGGAACTTTCTAACCCTGTTTTTTACACCATAACCGGGCTGATCTTAGACTTTTAGACCCGGTTTTGTTATAACAAACCGGGCCTGTATCTACTAAAAACGCACGTCCAGGCTTTTAAGCCCGGTTTTTTGTGTTTTATTAGAAAACCGGGCCTGAATAGGGGGTCTAAAAGCTATTTTTGTAGTAGTGGTGGTCCTAGCCCGGTAATCAAAGTTTCCGCTCCATGACTCTAATATTCCACCATAAATTTTTACTTTCATGATCATAGTTTCACTTTCACTATCTCGAACTATGTTTCTCGTTAAGGTGGTGTTTGTTTTAGAAGAGGTGAGATTTTTTATTTCATATTCTGTGTTTGTGGTAGAAGATATGGTCTTTGTTAAAATGTTTGTAAGAGGATAAGTTGTATCTAATCATTTCCAAAAATAAGATTAAAGAAGATATTCAAAGCATTTATCACTTTATTTATCAAACAACGTTATATAAAAAAAGTCGATCTGCCTACTCGTAAATGTTTTTAAAAAATAAGCGTTTATATTAAAAAAAAACTAACAAGGCAACTCCCGTCTTGGAGTCACTTGTGTCTTTTTTTTCAATGTTTTAAAAACCGGACCGGGCATTGAACCGTCACCCTACTGACCGGTCTAACCGGTTGAACCGGAAGAAAAAACCGATGATGTCATAGTTATTTAAAAACAAAAAAAATATATTGATTTCTAAAAATATACTCTCATAAAACCCATAAAACATATATTATTTTGAAAGACGAGAATTATTGTTATCGAACATTCAAACCTTTTTTACTTCGTTTAAAGGAGCCTTACGATAAAAAAACAGTAAGATTTCAAGAAAATTTCCGATTCGATGGATCACCGGTCCGGTCCGGTTCACCGGTTTTTTAATAACCGGCCGGTTTTTTTAAGGACGGTTTTCTGGGCTGTTTTAGATCATAGGCATGTTTGGTTTCCGGTTGAACCGGTCCGGTTCTGAAAACACTATTTTTTTAATGGACAATTGTTAATGCTAAAAATATCACACGTATTCTCAAGAGTTTCTATCTTGTATTAGGACTAGGACAACATACATTCCTAAAATCTAATCATGCTAAATTCCCTTTTTCTTAGCTTGGTGTTATGGTGGGGGCGAACATGAGTGCCGTCAAATCGAAACCTGTCATTGATAAGGTGAACTCTAAATGATCACAACGGAAAGCAAAAAATCTTTCGTTTGGTGGACGAGTTACGTATGCAAGTTGGTTTGGGGTAGCATTCCGTTATACTTTCTACCCTCTTTAAGGTACCTTTAAATTGATAGAGGCCATTGAAAATTTTTAGAGAAAATTCATTTGGGAGATCGATACGGCCCAAAAGGATCCGTATAAGAAGCCGGCCCGCTATGAAGATTTACAGATCGGTCATAGGATATTTTCTTTGCTGCATGTGGACTTTGCATGAAGGAATAATTCAATAGTCAACCTAGAATAAAGGAGATAATTTAGGATTAGTTTTGCATGATTTCAGTTTGTTGTACAGTAACTCACGTTTCCATTTCTTCTTCCTTAGTTTAAGGGTAGTGGTAGAGTAGCTTGCTTATTTAATTAGTGTACTGCATTTGGGTAATACAATAGAAAATTGTTCCAAGCTTACTTGTTTTTTTTAAGAAAATCTAGGAGGTTGACCACCTCGAACCGGTCGTATCATTTGGTGCTTTCATTGCCTTCCTCACAAGGCCTCCGTGCCGTGAAACACCCTCCCTCGAAGACACCTTGGCTGTTATGACAGACAGTCTTCAACAACTCCTCACCGTCACCAACAACTCCTCCACTGGCATTGACTGTTGGTAATCAAGAGCCTCAAAACTTGCACTTGAATCTCACGAAATGAGCAGGAAACAAATATAAAGAAAGGAAACAATTTGTGTTACAGGAATACAAAAGTTTGCAGTGAAAGAAAAGCATTATTTTATTTATTGTGGGCAAGGCTATAGATATAGCCTTTTAGATGCACTATGTGGAGCCACAAAATACAACCATAATCTGCAAATTCCTCCTAAAGAACCGGTAAGCATGATGACTCAGTTCACAACGTGCACTTCTCCAACGTATACTTGCTTGAGAACCGGTCACTTCTTCTCTAATTAACAACTAGATAAAACAAATATAAAACAAAATAATAACCACTAATTAAAAACCAAAAACTAGCCATGCATACGATTATTTCAATCGAGTGTTACTTGACCCGATTCAAATATCAAAATTACCCAACAATCACCCATGTAATTTTGATCACAACAAAGCCGGTTCTTCTTCTTGAACCAAGTTGGCCTCGTTTTTCTTGTCATTCCATTTCGTACACTCATTTTCGAAGTGTCCAAACTCCCCGCATTCATAACATCTAAAATTGCTTTTATCACCTCGACCTCTTCCTCGTCCTCGTCCTCTTCCACCTCTCTCGAAGCTCCTTCCACGTCATCTACCTTCACCATGCCTTTGTTCACTTTCCCACATGAGTTGCCCTTGATCTCCTTCCTTCTCACCATGGCTTTTAAGTCTTTCTTCGTACGCCTTAAGTCTTCCAACCTCTTCATCAAAGAGCATCGTATCCAACTCGAAACATTATTCAATCAACGCCACAATTTGAAGGAACGACTTTGGCATTGCATCAAGTAACCGTCTCACCAACTCTTCTTCCTCAACTTCATGTCCAAGACTTCTCAACTTTGAAACCAATCCACTCAACTTAGTAGCAAAATCATCAACAAGCTCTCCTTCCTTCATCCTCAATCCTTCAAGCTCTCTTTTTAATGTTGCAACTCGAGCCGTCCTTACCCAGTCTACACCCAAGTATTGTATTTTCAAGCCATCCCATACTTTCTTCGGGTCTGTGTGACTCGACATTTGTAACACCATCTCTTCCGGTATTGCTTGAAACAAGAAGGCTAGAGCTTGTTTTGACTTCCTAAAATCGGGTTCCTCCCCAAGAGTCCTTGGTTCCACCGTCTCCAATAGACCATGTGCATCCAATATGGCCTTAATTTTGATAGCCCATACCGGATAATTTGTTGGGGTCAAAATCGGGACTTGGTAAGACATCGTACCTGCTTCTTTTGGTTGTATCAACTCCATGATTCTTTCACCGGTCTATCTCGAACTTGCTTCTTCCTTATTGATTCTTGTTGTTTGGTTACTTGCTATTACTTGCCTACCACTTGCTGTGATGTTGTTGTCTTGCTTTTCTTGCTACTTGTTTTTCTTGCTTTCTACTTGCAATAACTTGCTTCTGATCACCTGAACATGATCAAACTTGCTGCTACTTGCTTTCTTTCTCTTCTTCCTTGCTACAAGCAGTACATGAGCCTAGGGCTCTGATACCAAATGTTGGTAATCAAGAGCCTCAAAACTTGCACTTGAATCTCACGAAATGAGCAGGAAACAAATATAAAGAAAGGAAACAATTTGTGTTACAGGAATCCAAAAGTTTGCAGAGAAAGAAAAGCATTATTTTATTTATTGTGGGCAAGGCTATATATATAGCCTTTTACATGCACTACGTGGAGCCACAAAATACAACCATAATCTGCAAATTCCTCCTAAACAACCGGTAAGCATGATGACTCAGTTCACAACGTGCACTTCTCCAACGTATACTTGCTTGAGAACCGGTCACTTCTTTTCTAATTAACATCTAGATAAAACAAATATAAAACAAAATAATAACCACTAATTAAAAACCAAAAACTAGCCATGCATACGATTATTTCGATCGAGTGTTACTTGACCCGATTCAAATATCAAAATTACCCAACATTGACAACCTCACCCACGCCATCTCTAAACAGTCCGACAATCTCACTGCTCAAATTCCAAAATAAACAGAAACAATGGCAAACCTCAATCGTCAACACCCTCCTTAAACCCGACACCATCCCTTCATCGTCTTCTTCTACTAAAATCGACCCACCACACACACCAACAAACCCACCGTTTACCCTTCCACCGCCACCAAATAAACAACCCTTTCCACCACCCAAACTACAACTTCCATCGTTTGACAAGAGTAATCTGCTTGATTGGTTATTCCAAGCAGAGCAATACTTCACTTTTTACAAAATCGCCCCGCCCCAACGACTCCCACTAGTTGCCTTCTACCTCTCCGGTGATGCCTTAAGTTGGTATAAGTACTTGTTCAATAACAAGTTACTTACCATGTGGGAATCCTTCACCAGAGCATTAGAAATGCGATTTGGTCCATCCACCTACAACAACCATCAAGCAGCCTTATTTAAACTCCGCCAAACAACCTCCGTTTCTGCCTACCAAACAGAATTTGAGAAGCTTAGCAATTTTATTACCGGTTTACTCCCCGAAGCTCTTCTCAATTGCTTTATATCCGGTCTACGACAAGATATCCAACAAGAACTCTCCATTCTCCGACTCCCATCAATCACCAGTAAAACCCGTATTTTTGTAAAAATTATAAAAATATATATAATGCCAATTTACTCGGAAATTAGTAACTATGTGTATATTATGTTATATATATGTTATATATTAAGTATATATGTGCCAACACTCAAATTTGATAATAGAATGTAAGAAGGATGAAAGTTGGGAGACCTATTATGTAAATTTGTATATAAATATCAAAATAGAAGAAAGAAAGAAGAAGAATTCTGGAAGAGAGATTGTGAGAGGGTTTTTAGAGAGAGAAGCTAGAGAGAGAAACAAGAAATCAAGAGGTAAAGTGTTGGTGTTGAGTTAGATTCAAGAAAACAAGTGTTTTGGGGCTTGAATCTTTTCATTTTGAGCTTGATTTGGGCAAGAAGGCAACACAACAAGTGGGTTTGAGAATCAAGTAAGTTTTAACTTGAAATTGGTGTTTGATTTGAGTTATACATGTTATAGTTGGTGATTCTTGGTTTGATTTTGGGTTTATTGTGTTTATTGGGTCAAAAGTTGGGTTATTGCTAAAGTTAGGGTTTTGGTTGAGTCAATGTGTTCAAAGTATTGATTCTTGAGTTTAAATTGAGGTATTACATGAGGTATGGATGATTGATGCTAAAAGATGGGTTGATTGTAGTGATTGTTGGTGAATTATGTTGAAAATTGGTTTAACGGGTCAAAAATGGGAAAATTATGGTGTATAGAGTTTTGATGATCAAAATTATGTTTGATGTTGTTAAAATGATGTATTGAAGTGTTCTTGAAGTGTTTTGGTTAATACAAATGAGGTTTGTTGAGAGAAATAAGATTTGTTTGAGTTTTGGGGTGAAGAGTCGGGGCTGCAGCAAGAAAAACAGGCCCGGAATTACTGTTCACGGGGGCTCGCGAGCCCCATGTGTCGCGGTGCGAGATCCTAGGTTGGGCAAGGTCATTTTTCCAGAGATTTTCTCCCGGCACGAGACCCCCTGGAAGGTCTAAAAACTTGTTTTTAACCCCATTTGACCTTGTAATTGATTGGGGTTTGTTTTTAATGGTTTTAGGGAGTCCAAAGGGAGTCCGAAAGACCCGGTATGAGCGTTTAAGTCCTGTATTGAGTCCATACTTGCGTGTAACTTCATTGTACGGTTAACTTAACTAAGTTAACATTATGTTATGATCATAGGATCGTTGTGCAAGTGACTCGTGGCCTTGTTGTGAAGTGGAAGTGATCCTCATCACTTCAATCAGGTGAGTTGTGCCCTGCGGATACCCAAAATGCTTTTAATGTGCAAGTCATCAACTGTTTTCGTATAAACCATGTTTATGTATATGTATGGCATCAATGTGAACTGTTATTGAAATTATCATGTTTCTGATAATGATTTATGCAAATGAACATATGATTCACCTGTTTTGAAGCATGCTATGCTATGAACTGATTATGGCAAGTTGTGACCTTGTGTGTATAACTTGCATGTGATATTGTGACCCCTCGGAGTAACTGTTTATGTGACCCTTTGGGGTATGTGCTATGTGACCCTTCGGGGTTTATATGCTTTGGTTCGGACCGCTGTTGTGATGTGAACTCTATACCATAGGGTTCCTAGTCATTGGGACGTACACAGAGGTTCATGTGGCTTCGGCAATTGGGGAACCGCGAGGTACGGGTGGCTGAGGGATCGGTGCAGAGAGTGGAGGGGTATGTCAGTAGCCATCATGACCGTGTGGGTTTACTGGGCTGACGAGCCACCGAACCCGGGTAACGCGAGTGGATTTGGTGAACAGGGCTTACACTCCAGAGAACCGTTGTATGGTGGACTGCTTTGTGCTTCCCCCACCTTGACGGGAGATGTGGACACACCCCCACGAGGACTTGTTGACCATGGTTGGCCCCTATGGAACATACAAGTGTAAGTGGATTTGTCCCCCACATCTTGTGTGAACTGTAGTTTTATGATATATGATGACTTGTTTGCCTGTTTAAATGATTTTGGCACACTCACTAGCTTCGGCTAACAATATTTGTGTTTATGTTTTGTATCCGCAGATAAGCCATAGTATGATGCCAATGAGGCGGGTAGAAGCTTTTGGGGAGCACTTGTTGCCTGATGGATATGTTTGGAATACATGATTATTCTTATTTTGTTTATTTAATGGTCGTGTATTCGGGTCAACAAGTAACACCATCTTTTGTAAATTTGACATGCTTCCGCCATTTGATGTAAACAAACTCACTTATGTTGGTATTTTGTTGAAATAGAAAAAGTTTAAATTTGTTTTGAAACTCAGGGTGTTACATCACCCAAGCCATTGGTTTTGCAAACTAATTGAGGACAAGCTTAATGACCAACGATATCGGCCAAAAACCACCACCTTTAACCGGCCATTCAACAATCCTTCTCCTACCTTTACTACTATACTAATACACTATCTTCTACACCAGCCCTTCCAATACCAATAATACCACCACCAACCCCTCAACAGTCCCAAATAAAACTTCTCCCACTCTACCCTTTACCAAATTATCACCTGATGCCATTCAAAAATGCCGGACAACCGGATTGTTTTTCAAGAGCCCGGAAAAATATCACCCGGGACATAAATGCAATCCCCACAATTTTTATTAGTTGTAGATGCACCTTGGAGTGTTATTTGTTGGCCATTTACTTGAAATGATAGTTTGGGAACACCAAAGTCAGCGACAATTGATCCCAATGAGCTTAGCCAAGCCATGCCGAGTACCACATCTATACCTTCGATGGGAAGTACGAAGAATGGGATTGTGAATGGTGTTTTGTTTAGGTGGACTGTAACATCAGGGCAAAATCCATTACAGTGTAGACACGAACCATTTCCAATCATGACGGGAAATGACATAATTTCATTGGTTGGGATTTTGAGGAATGAAACAGTGCGGGGTTGCAGGATGTTGTGGGTACTACCCAAGTCTATCAGAACCGAAACCGGGTGGCCATTAAGTGACTGGTAAGTGGTAGGGCCTTTGGAGATGCTAACCCAAGCAAGGCTGCCGTCGATAGGGATAGAAATTGTGAGTTGTCATTGGAAAAGGGTTTGATGAGTGGGTTTGTTTCCATGGAGTGTCGGAAATTTTGGTAGGTGATGGTTCCATAGTAGGGCTATCATCATTATGAGCCCATTTCAAACACAGTCTCTCCAAGCTCCCTCCAAATGTTTATACGAAAGGATGCCATCGCCTCTATTCACACTCTTATCTTCAATTATGACCCCACACCTCAAACTCCATCCACCTCAAAAAATATACACCAAGACCCCAACATCGAAACCTTCTAGAAAGCTATACCAACCTTTTTCAATCTCCAAATTCCCTACCACCAACACGTGTTCATGACCATCATATCTCCACCATTCCAACTGCTCAAAGCATACATGCTCAAAGAGGGACTCATCCAACCAAGCCAAAACCCATTCTCATCACCTGTCCTCTTAGTAAAAAAAGAAGGATGGAAAATGGCGTTTTTGAGTTGATTACCGAGCCTTAAATGCAATCACTATTTGTGACACTAACCCAATTCCCACGGTTGACGAACTCCTTGACGAGTTGCATGGGGCAAAAGTATTTTCAAAGATTAATCTTAGAGCCGGGTATCATCAGATCCGGGTTGCGCCTCAAGACACACACAAGACAGCTTTTCGAACAGTAGACGGTCACTATGAATTTTTAGTGATGCCGTTTGGCCTTTCAAACGCACCCTCTACCTTCCAGGCAGCAATGAACGACTTATTCAGAAATGTTCTACGTCGTTTCGTTCTCGTTTTCTTTGATGACATCTTAATATATAGCCCTTCCATCGAAGACCATTACAAGCATTTGCACCACATTTTTAAGGCTCTTACCAAACACAAGTTCTATGCTAAACTCTCAAAATGCATTTTTGCTGTTACGAAGATCCAGTATCTTGGTTACATTATTTCAAAAAATGGAGTAGAAGCCGACCCGGAGAAAATTCAATCCATATCCACATGGCTAGAACCTAAAACAATCACCCAGTTACGTGGATTCCTCGGTTTAACAGGCGCTTTGTTAAAGGGTACTTCACTATAGCTTCCCCTCTCACTTCTCACTGATCTCCTCCAAAAAGATCAATTCACTTGGACTACAAAAGCATCAATAGCATTCCAGCAACTCCAAAAGGTCATGATGTCACTTCCGCTCCTTGCATTACCCAATTTCAACCAACCTTTTGATGTAATCACAGATGCACGGGCACCAGAATCGAGGCAGTTTTGTCACAAGGAGATCATCTGGTGGCATTCTTTAGTAAAAAAATGTGTCCTCGAATGCAATCATCATCGACTTACGTGCAAGAACTATATGCCATAACCGAAGCCATAAAAAATGGAGACCATATCTTGTGGGTTGCAAGTTCCGCATCTTCACAAATCAGCGAAGTCTCAGACATCTACTATCCCAGGTAGTTCAGATTCCGGAACAACACAAGTGGGCAGCGAAGCTTTTGGGTTATGAATTCGAAATATATAACAAACCTGGCAAGGAGAACAAAGTTGCTGATGCATTAAGTCGCATGCATAGCGACCACATGCTTGCATTCACAACACCGGTCTTCACTTGGATAGATGAGCTGCAAGAGTACTACAAAACAGCCGATGACACCTCTTTTCTTGAGAACATAACATCAAACCAAGATAAGTATCCCAATCATCGAATTCATAACAATTTACTCGATCTATATCAATACCAAAATTTTCATACCAGATTGCTCCAATCTTCGTCGTAGATTGTTATAGGAATTCCATTCCACTTCCATAGGAGACCATTCGGGTGTTACGGCCACATTACGACGTCTTCAAGCTTCCTTTTTCTGGCCAAAAATGAAAGCAGACGTCCTAAAATTTATCCAAGAATGTACGGTGTGTCAACAAGTAAAGTACCCAACTCCTAAACCATTTGGCCTTCTTCAACCACTACCAATTCCAACACAAGTGTGGGAGGATATATCCATGGATTTTATAATGAACCTACCTTCTTCACAAACCAAAACAGCCATATGGGTCGTTGTCGATCGTCTTACAAAGTTTGCTCATTTCATAGCCCTACCTTCAAACTTCACAGCCACTTCACTTGCAACTCTTTTCCTTAACCACATCTACCGTCTTCACGGCTTACCAAAAACCATTGTCACGGACCGTGATCCCATTTTCTTGAGTCGATTCTGGAAAGAATTATTTGCTTATCTGGGAACACGGTTGCTACACTCCACAGCTTACCATCCTCAAATGGATGGGCAAACTGAGTTTGTTTATTTACGTTGTTTTGCAGGTGATGAACCAAGATCTTAGTGTAAGCTTCTATAGTTGGCAGAGTTTTGGTACAACAGAAGCTTCCATTCCATTATTCAAATGTCACCTTTTCAGGCTTTGTATGGCAGGGAGCCACCAACAATTCCAGACTACATCAGGGGCACTTCAAAAGTGGAATCAATCAAAACTTACACTTATGGAGCACAAACACATTCTTTCGTTGTTAAGAGAAAGTCTTCAAATCGCTAGGCAAAGAATGCAAGACCAAGCTAACAAGCATCGCATGGAGAAACACTTTGAAATTGGCGATTTGGTTTTTCTGAGACTAAGGAAATATAGGCAGTCATCAATCAAAAGAAGATCCAGTGACAAGTTGAGTAAACGGTTCTACGGCCGTTTAAAATTATCGAGAAGATAGGACAAGTTGCATATCAGTTACAATTACCATCAGGCTCAAAAATCCATCTGGTGTTTCACGTCTCCTTGTTAAATCCAAGTTTTGGTCATGTCGACCCATCGACTGAACCTATTTGAGAGATCGAAGAAGACAACGACAGGCCCGAAACGATTTTGGACACCAGGACAACAGCCAACACTACAACACGATTTATAATTTATAGATCGAAAAATTAACAAAGGTGGTCGAAGATATGGAAAAAGAAAAGGAGATAGAAAAAGAAGAAAGGGAGCGAGAAAGAGCCGCTTATGAACAAGAAAGAGAAAGAGAACGATTAGGGAGAGAAAGAGAAAGAGAGAATGAAAGAGAAGAGAAAAGACTAGACAAGCAATTCGAGGACCACTGAAATGAAATAAATAGCAAGTTGGCCTAGTTGTTTGTGCAAATCATGAAATATCAAGAAAAGCGCTAAAAGCTAGTTTAGTTTGGATTATTATGAAATTCTTATCGACTAAATAATTATGTTTGTTAGGATTTGGATGACTTTTTAATATTTATGTTATTTGAATGTTTATGGTATTTGTATCTTTGTATTTGCATCTTTGTATTAGTAGGAAAAAAATGAAAAATCATAAAAACAAATATAAATGAAAAATATTTTGCCCTTTTTATGACCGAATTGCAACGGAATTGCGACCAATGGATTTTGTCAAACCCTGCGCAAAACCGTCGCAGCTCTAATCCGTCACAAAACCGTAGCAACTCTAATCCATCACAAAACTGTCACAACTAATATCCGTCACAAAACCCGCCGCAAAAGTATATCCATCGCAAAAACATCATTGGAATTAAGGTCGACCCAGAATGACTGACGCAATTCCAACGCAAATATTTCCCGTCGCAAAGCTGTTGCAACTTGGGTTTCCGACGAGGGTTTTTGGGACCGATGTTATCCGTCGCAAACAAGGTTTTGTGATGGGTTTTGCCGTCGCAAAAGGTGTTGTTTGTAGTAGTGCAAAGGCTCTAAGCAATTCCTTGTTCAATGGAAGAATCAAGAGATTTCCAAATCAACTTGGGAATATGAAACCGACATTAGTTAGACATTTCCACACCTTGGGGACAAGGCTGATCTAAACAGGGGGAGGGAGTTGATACGCCCAGCACGCTAGGCCCAAAAGGATCCGTAAGAAGCCGGCCCGCTATGAAGATTTCCAGATCAGTCCATAGGATATTTTCTTTGCTGCATGTGGACGTTGCACGGGAGAATAATTCAATAGTCAACCTAGAAAAAAGGAGATACTTTAGGATTAGTTTTGCATGATTTCAGTTTGTGGCATCAGTAACACACATTTCCATTTCTTCGTCCTTAGTTTAAGGGTAGTGGTAGAGTAGCTTGCTTATTTAATTCGTGTACTGCATTTGGGTAATACAATAGAAAATTGCTCCAAGCTTATTTTTTTAAGAAATTCTTGGAGGTTGACCACCTCGAACGGTTGTATGAGTGGTCACGGATCAAGGGAAGTATGTAAAATATGTTGGGTGTGTTGGCAAAAAACAATAGCACCTCCGAATTTAGGAGGCTTGGGGATTGGATCATTAGGAGCCGGTAATATTGCCTTTTTGAGTACAATGATCTTAAAGCATGCATTGGGTATATAAGATATTTTGTACTTTAAGAAAGACATATATGAAATTGACCCTTTTTAATAATTCGGTGGTGGAGATGGAGAATAGACAAGGAAGCTTTATGGGTTAGAGTGATAAAAGCTTTACATCGGGACTTTGTGACAGCCCTTCCTCCTCATGTGTAGCAACAACAACAACGACAATATTTAATATTGCTATAGCGGAGTATGAAGAGGTAAAATGTAAACAATCATACCTCTGTCCGTAAGTAGAGAGATTGCTTTCTAGGATAGATCTCCGGCAATGAAAGTGATAGAAAAATACAATTTAATACATAGATAAATAAACAAATAAACATAATAAAAAAGAATAAACACAATAATAGTTAAAATTGAGGGTAAAAAGTAAAATATGATAAAATAAAATGGGAATAAATAAAATAAAAGGTAAAAGAAGAATGTAATAGAAAATATATAAAATAATAATAAGAAATACAAGTATACTTGGTATTTTACTTAGATATTAATGGGTTACTACAAACTTATAATGTTAAGTCAAGTATCGTTATATATGTTAGGTTTAAATTATTTTTTATTTTTATTTATGTTAGATAGTAACTTAAAATGCTAACTCATTTCTTATTGTAAGCCCAAGGCCGCCAAACCTTGTCTTCCTATCCCTGTATCCTAATCCTCCTTCTCCAAGAAAACATATGTGGTATCATGTCCTTAAAGAGATAAAGCTCCTGATCTGCTCTACTATATCCTCCCACCTCAGCGAAGGGCAACCACTCCTCCTAGTGCCATCAACTAAAATCGATTCCACTCTCCTAACTGGCACTATTGGTCGTCTCCTTTTTGCATGTTCGAACCAACGCAATCTCCTTTCTCTCAACTTGCTGACAATAGACGTCACTCCTAATTCGGTTCTAAAAACACCAATCATGATTTTATGTAACAAAGTCTTGCCACATGTCCATCTAAGCATCCTGGTCTCGGCCGCTTCCATCTTCTCCTCTTGTGCCTTTTTCAGGGGCCAACACTCAGATCCATATAACATAGTAGGTCTACATTCCTTCCGAGTAGTTGTAGTTTCTTTTCACATAGAACTCTTGTCGCCGTTCTCCACTTTTGCCATCCCACTTGAATACGGTTGGTAACGTCCTCATCTATCCTCCCTATTTTCTGTAATATGGAGCCTTAAGTACCTAAAGGTACCTAAAGGACTCTTTGGGGTCTCAAGGCGTGATCCCCGATGGAGATATCAAGACTGTCATAAATTTTGTTCTTGCTGAAATCGCAAAAAAGATACTCCGTCTTATCTTTACTAATTTGTAGTCTTGAGTCTTCTAACATTGCTCTCCACTGATCTAATCTTCTATTCAGCTCCTCTTTCGATTCTGAAACCAAGACAATGTCATCGGCGAATAACATACACCATGGGACAACTCCCTGTATCCCTCTCATTATCTCGTCAAGAATCACCGCAAAATGAACGGGCTAAGTAAAGAGCCGTGGTGGAGGCCCCGTAGCACCGGAAAGTGCTCGCTGTCTCCCGCGAGTGTTCTCACGCAGGACAACTCCCCATCATACATGTCTTTTAAGACCCTAACATATCTCCACAGGATCGTTCTATCGTTTAAAGTCCTCCAAATAAGCTCCCTTAGGACAGTATCGTACGTTTTCTCTAAATCTAAGAACACCATGGAGATCCCGTTGTCTTTCCTTATGCTTTTCCATAGGCTTCTAATCAAATGAATTGATTATCTTGAAGACCTCCCTAGCATAAACTCGAATTGATTTTCCGCCACTCGTGTTTCATCTCGCAACCTATTTTCTATCACCCTCTCTCATAACTTGATAGTATGACAAAGAAGTTTAATACCACGGTAGTTCCCACAAACTTAGGTGTCCCCCTTGTTCTTATATATTCGGATAACCACACTATGTCTCCATCCATCTAGCATCTTAGCTGATTAAATCAAGTTAAAAAGGTTCGTCATCCATTTAATACGCGGCTCTTCAAGACACCTCCACACATCAATAGGGATTTGATCAGGTCCTGCCGCTTTGCCTCCCCCCATCCCGCGTAAGGCATTTCTAACTTCCCCCTAGAGATATCCTTGTGAAAAAAGTTGTAATGAACACTTGGGTCCACCTTAAAGTTCTCCCTGCTTCCCCGTATATTAGTTCATGTCTCCTTATTAAATAAATGGAGAAAATAATCACCCCACTTAATGCTTCCTAAATCTCTTTTCCTCCCCTCCCTAGCTTTATCTAATTTGAAGATTTCATTTTTCCCTTCTTTAGAGTCTATTCTATTGTACAAGTTTTCATAAGCTTTTTCTTTAGCCTGGGCTACAAGTTTCTTTGCTTCTCTTTTAGCCACTTTGTAAATATTCAAATCTCTGATCCTATCTTCCCCTCCACCTTCCCTAGCTAAGACTAACTCCTTAAAGCGAGTTTGCTTTCTTTGAATGCATGTAATGCTATGTGACGTTTCTTACAAGTTAATAACTATATGTGTTTAACTTACTTGTGTTTATGATTGTGCCTTTATGCTCTTGACGTGTGTTTGAGGCTAAGTGCTTTGAACCATGTTAGTTCCTCACCATTAGGTGATGTGTATTGGTTCATATGGCTTCGGCAATTAGGAACCTAGATACATGGGTGGTTGTGGCATTGGTGAAAATAGTGGAGGGAGATGATAGTACCCATTATGACCGTGTGGTTCAAGAGGCTGACGAGCAAAACAAACCGGTGTATACACAAGTGGACTTGGGGAACAAGTCATTCACTCCTGACAACCATTGTACGGTGGATGCTTTGTGCTCCCCCACCTTGACAAGAGATGTGGACACACCCCCACGTGAACTTGTTAACCATGGTTGGCCACTATGAAAGACACAAGGTGTAGTGGACTTGTCCCCCACATGTTACGTGTTAAAATAAGTGATGAAATGTTAATTAATTGTGATGATGACTTGCTTATTGCTAAAATGTTTTTGGTACACTCACTAGCTTTATGCTAACAACTCTATTGTTTTTGAATGGTTTGTATCTGCGGATAAATAGTAACTTTATGTCGGTGAGGTGGATAGAAGCTTTTGAGAAGCTTATGATACGACCCTTTAGTATATGTTTGGATACATGGCATCTACATTTCTTTTGATTATTCATAGATTAATGGTCGTGTAATTAAGACAACACGTAACACCAATCTTTTGTAAATCGAGATAACGCTTCCGCAACACTTTATGTACAATGCATAGACAATTTATGGTTTATTAATAGTTGTTTAAAAAGTTTAAATTTGTACTGAAAATCATGGTGTTACAGATAGCCAAGTTGTGGGCAGAAGCAAACTCAAGTAAAGAACACCTTCCTTTCCTCACCCCATAGCCAAAACCTCCGTGAACGCCTGGGTACCTATCTTCACCTACTCCTATATGCCCGTTAAAGTCTCCCCTATATACAGCAGTTGATCCTCTGGAATTTCCCTCACCAGCTCATCTAACGACTCCCTTAAACTACTCTTTTCTAGTTCCCCCAAACCCACCTGAGGTGCATAAACACTCACTACATTAACTACTACTTCTCCTAAAACCTGTAACATCCATCTTCGGAATCCTGTTTTATCATGATGTAAATTGTAATTTACGATTATTGGCGTATATATATAGGTATATATATATATATGAATATATGAATTTCACGAGTTATTATTATTAGTATTAACATGTTGCTTCAATTTCAAGAGATGGAGTTGGGAAGTTCATTTATGTATGAGTATACTTGGGTTTATTAGATTGGCCCATTTCTTAATAAACTAAGAGTGGCCCAAGAAAATAATAAAGAAATGGGCTTGGCCCAATCTATGGGATTAGGGCACAGCCTCCAAGGGAGGTTACTGTTCCATTCATTCATCTTCTTCATTCAACCTAGAGAGAGAGTGTGGGTATGTGTGTACGTGAGTTCCACCAAGGAAAAGGAGAAAGAAGACAAGGCAAAGACTTGAAGCCAAATCATCAAGGAATCATTAGGTAATGGTTCTAAAACTTGTATTCTATCCTTTATGAGTAGCTAAGCAAATTCTAGATGTTTATAGAAGGGTTTTAGTTAAGATTCATTCACCGTTCTTGGGTTTTTGGTGAAACACCATTTGAGAAACTAAAAGTGACATTCTAGGCCTGGTAATCGTGATAGGAACTGTAATACCCGAACTTCTAAATAAATAAATAAAGGAAATATTTTGTTGAGAATTAATATTGCGAATTTAATTGTAAAATATATTAGATGATGATGTTGGGCTTGAATATATATATATATATATATGGATTAATGGACAGTTTGTATATTATTGGACTTATTATTGTTGGGCCCGAGTCAATGTGAATTTGGGCTTAAGCCTTGTAAAGGATGTATATAAGGTAAAATAGGGCACAACCCCCAAAGGAATTGTCACTGTTTCATTGAGAGATAAAGTTTGAGTGTGTTCTTGAGTGTGTGCTAAAACCCCACGAGGAAGCAAGGAAGAAGTGGCAAGAATCAGTTGGGAGACTCAAAGAATTGCTACACGAATCATCAGATTTTATCCTGTTTAGATGATGATAGCATGCTTTTAGAATCTGGGTTTTTGGGTTCTGGGTTTAAGAAGAACCAGAGAAAGAGAAATGCAAATATGAGTTTGAAAACTTGATGAAATGGGTTTAAATCTTGAAAGAAGTGTTTAAATGAATGGAGAAATGTTTTGGAACAAAAATGATATGATTTGGTTGAGTTTTGAAAGAACATGATTTTGGCCATGGAGACTGAAAGTTGAAAAAGATGAACTGACAGGGATGAATATGTGTCATGCGACTTTTGTGATATGAGTCGTGCGACTCATTGTTTGAGTCATGCGACTCTTTGCCTTACCCCATGCGACTTTCATATTGATACCCCATGCGACTTTCATAAAATTGTTCCATGCGACCTATCATTTCATTCCATGCGACTTATTGCTTTGAACCTATGCGACTTTCACTACTTTACCCCATCCGACTTTCACACTTTAACCTCATGCGACCTTTGCCTGAAACCTTTGCACCATGCGACTTTCGCATCATGCGACTGTCGCATGGAGCTTCACGCGACCTTTCGACTTGAAAACCTTCCATGCGACACTTGAAAACCATCCATGCGACTTTCGCATGGTTACCACCCTCATGCGACTTTCAATTGATAACTTATGATTCATGCGACTTATACTTGAAATCCGGATGAGTTGAAATCCGACACTTGAAATCCGGATGAGTTGAAATCCGACACTGAAATCCAGATGAGTTGAAATCCGACACTTGAATTCCGAATGAGTGGAAATCCGACAGTTTGATATCCGGTGATAAGAATCCGATACTTTTCATTGACGCGACGCATCGGTTTGTTGGACGCGACGCGTCCCCGACTTAATGGACTTTAATGCATTTTATTGTTGCATACTTTGTGAAAACCCGAATGTATTACGGGGATAAACGAACAAGGGATTCGTGCACGGTATTGATTTATCAGACCTATTGTAGGTGACGATTGACTAGCAAGTAACCACAAGTGAGTTAGTAAGATAAGATTGAGACACTGAGACTGCAAGACAGGTGAGTATTCTTACTTACTATATAAACCCTATGATGTAAGTGTTAAACGTGCTATATGCTATGTGCTTAATGAATGATGAATTGATGAAATTGATGAATGATGACATTGATGAAATGATGAATTGATATTCGGATTATGTTATGCTATTGTTTAGACCGTTCACTTGGGTGGCGGGAATGTTGGACCGTTCACTTCGGTGACAGGAATGATTGGACCGTTCACTTCGGTGAGGGGAATGATGGGACCGTGCACTTCGGTGGCGGGAATGATTGGACCGTTCACTTCGGTGACGGGAATGACTAGACCGTTCACTACGGTGACGGGTATGATGGGACTGTTCACTTCGGTGACGGGAATGTGGGACCGACTACTACGGTGACGGGAATGTGGGACCGACTACTACGGTAGCGGGAATGAAAGGTGTAACATGAATGTAAAGCAATTTATGTGATGTCATATGGTTGATTGTAAGTAAGTGTACTCGCTAAGCTTCGTGCTTACGGTTGTTGTTTAACCTTCTTTTCAGGTGATGGCCACGGCGGGGCTCCAGCACGCGGGTGATAGCTCATATTTCCACAAGCTTCCGCAGTGTTTTAAATTATTTTGTTTTAAGGATGTATTCTAAACAATTACATTTGAATTCGACGGGTTGTCACCCGGGGCTGTAACTAACTCATACGATGTTTACTTGTGATGAAATATCAACCGTACTGTTAGTTTAGTTGTTTAAAAAAAATTTAGGACGTTACAGGAACCATTTACCTTCAAAAGGAATTGTTTATTTTCTATTAGGAAGCTTTTGGAACACAAATGGCATGAATTGGTTAAGTTTTGAAAGATTTCAGAAATTTAAAATAAGAACTGTAACTGGGTTTTTGGTCAGGTAGTTTCATGCGACACTCACCCTTGTGTCGTGCGACACTTGTGTCGTGCGACATTTGTGTCATGCGACTTTCATGCTCATGCGACTTATGCCCCATGTGACTTTCATAGTTCATGCGACTTTCAGTGTTTAAGTTTTGTATCATGCGACTTTCGCTCAGCTCATGCGACTTATTGTCATTCCATGCGACTTGTTGAGATTCCATGCGACTTATGTTCACGCGACACTTGCACCATGCGACTTTTAGAGTCCATGCGACAGTCGGACCATGCGACAGTTAGTCCCATGCGACACTTGGTCTTCATACGACACTTAGTTTTCATACGATAGTTGGTTCCATGCGACATTTAGTTTCATGCGACATTGGGGCCATGCGACTTTAGGGTTCATGCGACTGTTAACTCGTGTGACGTTGAGGCTTGTATGTGGCTTGACTCACCAACTGTGTTGTAGGTTTACCGACAGGATTTGTTAGCCAAAGCAGTGTCGAGAAACATTTCTGACCTTACTGTGTCGTCACTCAGGTGAGTCACCCTAACTTACTTTATTTCCCGTAATGTGTAAGTGATCTATATGATGCTTATCGTTTACCAAGTATGTGTTTAAATGAGATAAGTTATAATGTGTTATCCTTGTGAGATGTTAGTAACCAACCGTGCATTCGTGGTCGGTCGGGGTAGATGACTTCATCTAAAGGTGGGACCTGTGATGAGTCATAGCAGGCGAGGCCCGGTTCAGGCATCAAACGGGTGGGACCCGAGATGCAGCAGAGGGCGAGTCCCTAGTTATGTGTTAATCGATGGCAGGATGTGATTTCTGTGAAGGGTAAGGGTAGTGGTGATTCACTAAGCTTTGTGCTTACCCGTTATTATTCTGTTTCAGGATCCTCGAGGTTGGACAAGGGCAAGGCACCAGCATGATGATGGCGACCGCAGCGTTTCATGTTTTGATTCAACTATTAGTCAAACAATATTATATTATATTCGCTTCCGTTGTAACAAACAATTAACAATGATGATGCTGCAATTGTAACTGCTGATTTTGGAAATGGTTGGAATACATTTACTTGTGATGTTCAAAAAAAATTTTTTGGGGCGTTACAAAACCACTTTAATCGCTATAATCCTATCATTACACCTTTTCACCTCTACTACATTGTCTTAAATCCTAGCTATTAGGATTATTCCTACTCCATTCTGTGGTCCGAATAATTCAAAGGCTCTGAATGAATCTGCCTCTGAATGTGACATGTTGTTTGATAAAGATTCTGAATGAACAATCTGAATGATGCAAATTATCATTTTAACCTTAATAGTAATATATTATATTATAAGATATGATATGATTGTTTAACAAGACAGTGTGTGAAAAAATGAGTATTAGGGTAAATACTTGATGCTTGATAATTCAAAAGTAGAATGATTCAGCAGCATTATGCAGAATCATTCAGCACAGTGTTCATTCAGAGACAGCAATCAAACACGCTGAATGCTAAATGATTAGCAAACAAACAACCCTTAGTCTCTTGAAAACATGCTATACCCACCTTACGCCCTCTTAAGAAATCCACTAACTCCAAAAACTTACGTGTTAAAGTACCCGCATTCCAGCCGCCAATTCTAATCATATGTCCATTCCCCTTTCTACCACCCTTCCTACAGCCCCTAGCCTCCCTCACCTCTTAGAGCGGAGGACATGATCTCAACTCTCCATCCAATTTACTGAACTCCATTATAAACTCGTTAACCTTGTTATTTTTATTATTAGACTTTAGTTAGATTATATCTTTTCTTTTGCTTCTTATTTTCTTTTTTATTTTCCTTTTTAAGTTATTATTATTATATATTTTAATTTATTATTACTAACTAGATTAGTTGCCCGTGTAATACACGGATTTGTTTAAAATGATAAATATTAAACATTAATAAAATAATTAAATAATTATAATACATAAAAGAAAATGAGAATTATAAAAAATACCGACAGATAGCGTTAACACTCATATCGATCAGTAGTGGAAGCGACAACGCGAGGAGCCATGATAGAAACATGTTATCATAATACGACGATATATGGTTGTATTTCTTGTACAAATGGTTGATCGTTATTGTTACAATTAGAGACAATAATTTTAAATATTTATTTGTTATAATTAAAATGTTTATAAATATTTTAAAATCACAAAACTAAAAATTTGATTAAATATGACATTTTAAAATTGTTATAAATAATAAATATTTGTAAACTAGAATGAACAAATATGATACTTTAATGTTTAAGAAAGACATAAATAAAATTAATTTAAAAATTTAGGGCAACCCATATCAGTCAATTTTTACTGTAGGTCAAGCCTATATCGAAGAAAATAAATTTATATAAAAGTTATAATTGAATAAACTTTTAACAAAGAAAAGTAAAAATTGAATTTTAATTTTTACTTTAATTGAATAGTTAAGATTATATAATTAAAAATAATTTGTTAAAAAAAGGGCTATGATCATATAGTAATTTTGATTTATATTAGTCTTTTATTTATATCCATAGATTATATAAGAGATAAATTTAATGGCTAAGATATGATTTAAATAAACTATAATTAAAGATAAATTTGATAAGATAAGTATGCATCTTATTTTTATATAAATAAACTATAATACGTACGTATGATATGATTTAGTAAATTGATTGGATAATAAATTTGAATTAGAGAAGATTTAAAGTAAAATTGAGTTTTAACTTTGATCATTTAAAGTTAAAATTGGTTTTTTAATTTTGATTAAATGAATGACTAAGATTTAATTTTGATATAATCAAAGGCTAGGATCCTCTAATTAAGTTGATGAATGTTATTCTTTTATTTAGATTAAAAGAAGAAGATTAAATTAGAAGATGCATAAAGAAGCGAGGTTATTAATTTTCAATATTATTTCTTGTTTTCTTGTTTTAATTAACTTTATCACCAATGATACTTGTTATTGCTTATTTTGTTTTTCTTATTAATTATATGTGTTAACGATGTATAATATTATTGTGTATATTGTTTTAATCCGATATGTATGTTTATTTAACTAATTAATTACTTTATTGAGTAAATTACTGAAATGGTCCTGTGGTTTTATCAAAATTACTGGTTTGGTCCTTTAAGATCAGAAATTACTCTACATGTCCCTAAGGTTTCATTTTTCATGCTTAAATGGTCCTTATGCCTAACAGACGTTAACCTCCACCGTTTGTCTAATTAAAATAGGGGCAATAAAGTCTTTTTACATGGAAGATCTCTTCAGTTGTCAGTTTACTTTAGTCCAAATCAACTGTTTTAACTTGATTCCCTCCATAATCCATATACTTCATCTTCTTCCCAAATCTGTAAGCAATTTCTTCAACTGAATCACATAAATTGGAGATATGGTGTTAACATTGTGGGTCGTTAGAGAAAATGACAGAAGCAATGCTGATGTCGCTCGAATTTATGGTACGTGTGTTATGATTCCTCTGTTTGCTTTGTAACCGTATATTAAATAAGCTCATTGATGGATTATTTTGCTCTAAATTTTGCAGAATCAAACCCTAACTTTTTTTCGTTCAAGATACACCATGGTGGTGTTTTTAGTATCAATAGTCCTCGAAGGTATGTTAATGGCAGAATTTCTTATGTGGATTTTATAGACTTAGATGTATTCTCAGTGCATGAGCTTAATCACATGATAAAGGAAATAGGGTATACGGGTAAATAAGTTATGTTTTATTATTTTCTAGCTCCTGGAATCATGTTAGACTATGGGCTAAATCCTTTGGGTAATGATTCAGATGTCCATAACTTAAGTATGCACGTAGGAAAAGAGAAGTTCATATCAATATATGTTGAACATGAGAAGACCACATTGAAGGAATTTTTCAAGTCACCAGTTACATCTAAGGTTAGAATTCAGGAAATTGAAAATGATAGTAGTGAAAGAGTAAGTAAGCCTGTTAAAAGAAAATTAGCAAAAAGGCTAATGCTTGAATGGAAGGATCCTATTGAAAATGAAACTCAAGAAAGTTGCATTGATCCAACTGAAATTGACATGTCTAGTAATGTGAATCCAGTTGAAAATATGCAAGTGGATGTGAATGTTAGTGATCCAAGTATGCTTGCTTCTGATTTGGATGTGAATGTGAATGTTAGTGATCCAAGTATGCATGCTTCTAATTTGGATGTGAATGTGAATGTTAGTGATCCAAGTATGCATGCTTCTGATTTGGATGTGAATGTGAATGTTAGTGATCCAAGTATGCATGCTTCTGCTTCTAATAGGCATTGTTCTGATGTGAATGTTACTAGTAATTGTGTTGAACCCAGTAGGCCTGTTAGTCAAAATATTGAATCAACATTGTTTAGAGACTTATTAGATTCTGATATTGAGTCTTTTTGGGCCAATGGTTAGTTTAATGCTCAAAGCGTGGATAAGGGTAAACAACCTGAAGTTGAACCTTCTAGGGTGGATGAACCAAGCTGGGTAGATGAAGTTGAACCTTCTAGGGTGGATGAACCAAGCTGGGTAGATGAAGTTGAACCTTCTAGGGTGGATGAACCAAGCTAGGTAGATGAGGTTGAGGATGTACATGATAGTGATTACATAGATGATTCAGATAATCCCATATTTGATGTAGAAGTAGATATGAGGGATTTCAATATGAACATAGACCATGAAGCTGAGTTTATGGGTTCATTGAAGTGTGTGGATCAAGATCAAACATCTGATGTGGAAGTTGAGGTATTAGACAATGATGCATTTTCAAGTGGGTCTGATGAGGAAGTGGAAGGGGAAAGATGGAAAAAAATAAGAAGACTCCAAAAGGAAATGGAAGGTGTGACTGTTGGAAGTAATAAGACTATTTTCTATGTGGGTAAAACATATGGAAGTGCCACTAAGGTAAAGGACATGATTAAAAAGCATTCAATAGAGACAAGGAGACAATTAAAGATAATCAAGAATGATAAAACAAGGGTTAGGGCTGTGTGTGATGGCTTAATTCCTATTTTGTCAGAAGTTGAAGGTGGACAAGGAGGTCCTATTGAGTCCTCTATTGAAAAAACAGTAAAGGACAAAACAGTGGTTAGGAATCTCAAAGCCATGTGGGGGGTAGGGGTAATAAAGGTAAAATGGCTGGCTCATTTAAGTTCCCTTGGGTGTTGCATGTTTCCAAACTCCCCAATACAGAGACATGGATGGTTAAAACATTTCATGATCTCCATAAATGTCTTCAATCTAGGAAAATCAAGCACTGCACTTTTAAGTATCTAGCAAGTGAGATTGTTGATCAAGTAGAGAGCAACCCAGAAGTTCCTATGAAGGCAATTAAAGAACAACTTGAGAAGAAGCTAGAGTTGGGAATTTCCAAAATGAAAGCTTACAGAGCAAAGACTAATGCAACTGTGCAAGTGTTAGGAGATTACAAAGAACAATATGCACAACCGAGGGATTATTGCTTGGAACTCCATGCTACAAATCCAGGCACCACAATGAAAATTGAAGTTGAACCAGGTATGGAAGAGTCTGATGAAAGGGTTTTCAAAAGAATATATGTATGTCTTGGTGCATTAAGAAATGGATTTAGGGTTCGTGGGAGGGATCTTATAGGATTAGATGGGGCATTCATGAAAGGACCATACCCTAGTCAGTTGTTGACAGCTGTTGGTTTGGATTGTAATAATGGCATCTACCCTGTGGCTTATGCAATAGTCGAAGCTGAAACCACCAATTATTGGAAATGGTTCTTGGAATTCCTTGGTGAAGATCATGATCTTGATAGAAGGTCCAATTTCACATTTATTAGTGACAGGCAAAAGGTAATATCTTATGAATTTCTGTAATAGTCCTTTTATTTAATGTTTTTCTAACTACCACAGTCCTTCACATTTGACACTTGCAGGGTATAATTCAAGCAATTTCAACTATATTTCCATCTGCTGAGCACAGGTATTGTCTTAGACACTTGCATGAGAACATGAAGCAACAATGGAAAGGTAGAGCATACAAAGATTTGTTGTGGAAGTGTGCAACAGCTACAACAGTACAACACTTCAATAAAGCAATGGATGAAGTCAAGAAATTTAATGAGTCAGCTTACAAGTGGTTGGCATAGATTCCTCCTCAACATTGGTCAAGATCTCACTTCTCAGGTATGAAATAAAATACTTTAATTACTGAAAAATCTAAAATGAGTTAAATTCAAATGACAATAATAATTATTGAAATTTCTCTAACAGGGTGAGCCAACTCTGATGTGTTGTTAAACAATCTGTGTGAGGTTTTTAATAAGAAGTTGGTTGATGGTAGAGATAAGCCTGTAATCACAGCCTTAGAGTACACTAGGGAATATCTTATGAAAAGGATTGTAATTGTTTTAAAGGTCATAGATAAATGTGAGGGGCCCCTAACACCCACTGCAACAAAAATGTTTGATGTAATCAAAGTGGAGGCTACCAAATACAATGTATTATGGAATGGGGGGACAAAGTACCAGGTTAGTGGGCCTTGGGGGGATCAGTGTGTTGTGGATGTTTCTAATTGAACATGTACATGTAGAAGGTGGGAACTTATAGGAATGCCATGCAAACATTCTGTGGCAGCAATCTGGAATGTGGGAATCTATGGCCAACATGTGGTGTTACCTGAATCATATGTGAATCCAGTTTATTGGTTAGAAACCTGGAAAAAGGTTTATTGTTTTAGGGTAGATCCAATTAAAGGTAGAAGCATGTGGCCTAAGTCTAACGTTCCCACAACCTTGTTGCCACCTAAACATCACACTCCAGTTGGGAGACCAAAGAAACAGAGAAGGAAGGCAGCTGATGAGGGTGAAACAATGGTATTTGGAGGTAAGTTATCAAGAAAGTTGAAAACTATGAGTTGTAGTAAATGTGGTAATGCTGGACATAATTCAAGGGGCTGCAAGGGCCAAGGTGGTGGTGCAAGTGTAACTTCAAGTGGTGCTGGTGCAACTGTTGGTGGTGGTGCAACTGTAAGTGCAAGTGTTGGTGGTGGTGCAAGTGTAACTGCAAGTGTTGGTGGTGCAAGTGAAAGTCAAAGTAGAACTGTTGGTGGTGCAAGTGCAAGTCAGAGTAGAACTGTTGGTGGTGCAACTACAAGTGTAGGGGGCAAGAGGAAAGCTAGTGGAAGTGTTGTTAAACCAAGAGCCAAGAAGAAATCTACATCTATTGGGTCAAAGAACATTCCACAGCAAAAGTAGTTCAAGAATGGCAGCTGTATGGTTTCTTTTAGCTTGTAATGTTTCAGTATGTTAGACTTATGTTTGCTATGTATGGTTTCCTTTGCTACAATGTGTTGCTATGTATGGTTTCTTTTGCTACAATGTTTGCTATATATGGGTTGCCAATTAGTTAATCAGTATGTTTATCACATATATATTTGAACATTGAATTCAATTGGTAAGTTGGGTAAACTGTTTTGTAAATAAGTTTGGTACACTAATGTATTTTGCAAATCATAATAAATACATTTCTAATTTATTCCACCAAAATTTGAACAATGGATTTTGACAATGTTAAGATTACATCAAAATGTCATCCATTTCACTCATATAACTGAAAAACATCAAAAGATTCAAACTTCTTCCACCATTACACTTAGAATAACATTACATACATTGCAAACCATAACCAACTAAAAAACAACAAAACCTTCAATCTTCTTCCATTACTCTCTGCAACATTCACCATTTCTTGGGCTTCATTCAATGACCTCAACAATCCAGGTATTACATTCACAGACCTTGGACACATTGGAGGATCAAGCCATCCTATAAACCTACAATTAGACCTCTACAACCATAAAAACATCAACTTCAGAAACCACCATCGATGTTATAATATGTAAAAAAAACAGAAACAAACTTACTTGTTGAGGACAACCATAAAATTGACGACCTGGGTTATGTGGAGTCCAAGATGTGATCACTTTTGTGTCCCTACCACACCAACATATCACCATTGTTGAAGAAGAAATGGAGAAGGGGGTGATGAAGATTATGGCGGGAGGTGATAAACAGAAATGGGGGAAGAAGATGAAGTTGGTGCATTGAGGGAAAATAAAGTATTTAAAGAAGGAGATGACTTATGCAATTACCAAAATAACCCTGCCTAAAAGACAACAAACGGTGGAGGTTAACGTCTGTTAGGCATAAGGACCATTTAAGCATGAAAAATGAAACCTTAGGGACATGTAGAGTAATTTCTAATCTTAAAGGACCAAACCAGTAATTTTGGTAAAACCACATGGACCATTTCAGTAATTTACTCTACTTTATTTATACATATATATACATGATTGTTTTAGAGTTAATTACAAAAATGGTCCCTGTGGTTGTCACTGATTTTCACTTTTGGTCATTTAACTTCAAAAATTACAAAAATAGTCACCGTGGTTGTCATTTTGTTTCACTTCTGGTCCTTTAGGGTAACGTCCGTTAACTTTTGTTGTTAAGGTGAGGGCTTTTTGTCATTTTACGTGTTAACCTCGTTTCCAAACACAATTTTACCCTTTATTCTTATTTAACTTCTTAATTACTTTAAATATACTTAATATCTTTTTAATCAACACAAATAAACAATTATAATTGTAATTATTTTTTAAATCAATTGAAATATACAAATTACTAACAAATTAAATACATATAATAAGTAATGTACAAGCAAAATCAAATCCATACACAAAAGCAATACTAGAGATGAATATACAAGCAAAATCATTGCTATAGATGAATCTGAAACATTTTTAGGCTTTACATACAAAATCTAAAAACACAAAACCAGACCCTAGATCGTATATACAAAATCAAAGGCAGAGATGTAATCTTCACCAAAACCTGATTTAGATATGAAGAATCTAAAAACTTACAAAATCAAAATGCAAAACCCTACCTGTGTAATCTTCGTGGTTCAAAGACAGAGGTGTAACCTTTGTGAATCTGAAACCCTATGTTCATCAAGGATTTTAATCCGGTTCTTGGTTAACAGCGATGGTGGCGGCGTGCGATGGTGGGTAGTCGAAGGAGAGCTGGCGGCATGCGATGGTGGGTACTCGATGGTGGTGGCGTGCGATGGTGGGTAGCCTTTGCGAATCCGATTATGTGATCGATGGTCGTGGTAGTTCAGATCTAGCGACGTTGGTGGTCTCGGTGGTTGTCGATGGCGAGCTTGTAGTTGTCGAGGCAATGGTAGTTCTGATCTGCGATTGCAAATCGATGGGGAAGCGGTGGTTGATGTCGATGGTATTACGGTGAGGGGAAGAGAGAGATTTGGTGGTGGTAGCGTGCGGCGGCGGTGGTGGCGAGCGGCGGAAGGGGTGGAGGATGGCTGTTCGGTGGTGTTGACTGTATGGGTGGAGAGGGGTGGTAACTTAAGTGGTTTTCAAATAAATAAGGAGAGAATGGGAGATGAGTTAGAGAGAGTGGGTTGGTGTTTGGAAACAAGTACAAAAGAAACCCTATAAATAAGTGTGTTTGAAAATAGTTTTAATAGGTCTAGCTTGTTTGGAAACGAGGATAACACGTAAAATGACAAAAATGCCCCCAACTTAACAGCAAAAGTTAACGGCTGTTACCTTAAAGGACCAGAAGTGAAACAAAATGACAACCACAGCGACTATTTTCGTAATTTTTGAAGTTAAAGGACCAAAAGTGAAAATCGGTAACAAGCACATGGACCATTTTTGTAATTAACTCATTGTTTTATTAACCAATATATAAATTACAATAAATTATCACAAACTAGATAACAGGACCTGCAATCTATCAAGGCTGGTCTCAAGTTTAGGTCAATATACGTTTAAGATGTCATTTTATAACACTTATGTTCAAACAACTTTGCCTCCAGAAAGACAAATTCTAATGAAATTTATTAATACTTGTATCTTATTGTGTTTAAAATTTCTAGAAAAAAGTAAATGATAGTGGGCGTGGGTCTATGTTTAAGTGAAGAACAGAGTTAGGGTCTTAGGGATTAAACAGCATGAATAGATTACCATTAATGCCATTTGGGCTTTTCAACAAACAGTTGGCAGGTATCAATTAAAATTTCTAGAAAAAAGTAAATGATAGTGGGCGTCCGTCTATGTTTAAGTGAAGAACAAAGTTAGGGTGTTAGGGATCAAACAACATGAATAGATTACCTTAATGCCATTTGGGCTTTTCAACAAACAGTTGGCGGGTATCAAAAAATTAAATGACGCATCACAACTTGTGACACAAAACAGAAAGGAAGTCATACCACCCCTTTACTCCCTTCATGTACGTGTTCAACAAAGATAGCAAATAAATATACATAAGTACATTGCAACTTATATTTCTGTTACTGGAACACAAAAGGCAAACAAAAAGACACAAGCAAAGAGAGAATAAACACCTTATAGCATCATGATTCGCTAAGTATATATTTAGAAATTATATACTCATTATTTTAGGAGCAGATACTACTTAAATTAAAATCGATTGAAGACTTGCATACCCAAGTCAGGTGACCGTCGGCGGCAAGAGAAAGGAAGAAGACCGGAGTTGTGTGACTATCGATTGAAGCCGAGGGGAAGCAGCCGGTGACGACCTAAAATCGTGTGAGACGTTAATCAGCGAGATCATGAAATTTACCTTACACAATGGACGTCCAGAAATCAAGTGATCAGATGTTAGTCGATTGAAGGTAAAGGTGTGACCAGAAGGACCAGAACATGAAATCTCCAGAGCATGAAAATTGGGATGCATGAAATAGGTTGGAGGTGAGGGAAGGAGAGAAGGGAAACATAAATTTTACTTGATTTAATCAATTGATGTCTTTGAGATATGAGGGCTTGAGGGGCAGTAATTTTCGGTAGGAGGGAAACGAAAAGGGGGCGGGATAGAGAGGGAGAAATCAAAAAAACACCGCTATTGTCATCTTTGTGTTTTTTTGAAAAAGGGGTGGGTAGGTAGTGAATGTATTTTCTAAATTTAAATACATAAAAACAAAAACTAAGTTAAATTGTATAATATAATAAGATTATGAAAATTTTTAATGACATATTTTATTTTTGTACCATTATTAACTTCAATCAACGGTGTAAATTAAAAAGTGCCATTGAAAATATTTATTTCTTTTTATGGCATGCACAAAATGCCACTAAAAACGTAAATTAGTGGCACACAAACTAAATGTCACTAAAAATGGATGTCACTAAATGACGATTTTTTTGTAGTGCTTCTTCTAGTGTTACGTGATCTTGTCTACCCCCGTAACCCGATCAAAGTTGGTTTGCTTAATTATAATAATAATAATTATTATTATTATTATTATTATTAAAATCTTAAATTCTTATTCTTATTTAATTTTTAATTATATTTCCAACTCCAAAAAGACCGGCCAGAAACACTAGTAGAAGGTCAAAAACAACAAAAAGGTTAGTGGGCAACGAGTGAAGGACCAAAGGAAATGTCAAAGACGACGCTGCCAGCACAAAATAACCGGAAAATAAAGTATGGCAGAAACAAAGAGCAGTCTTACTTTGCCGGCCCTCTAACTTAACTGTCCGGCTAAATGAGGTCCCGCAAAGCTTCAACATACTCCGGCAAAATTCCAGCAAAAGGTTCCAAACTCTGTGTGGCGTTGGTGGACGCTGCGTCACACACCTAAATCTCATGTACAAACACAAGAAATTCAGGTGTGTGGTTGAAAATTTTCAAATCAGGGCATGCCTCCTCTCATATATGTTGGATCCTAAACTTGATTTCATCCAATTAATTTGGACTACCCATTATCTAAGCCCAAGTCCATAACCCAATTTCTATAAACATCTTGTAAAAAGAAGTATGTAGAACGAGCTTAAAAATATCTTGATTAGAAATATCTAGATAAGAAGTATCTAGATATGTGTAAGTAAAATATCTAAATAAATCCATGAAAATATCTACCGTCTAGATTCATCCATAGAGTAGTATAAATAGATGTAAGTTTCACTTATTGTAATTAAGCATAATCAATTGACTTCCTGTCTAAACGGAGCCGGCCCAAACTATTTTTGAGCCCTGGGCAGAAATTCAAACATGGGCCCTCTAAAGTAATTTTTTTAACGTAAGTAAAACTCATATAGAAAATATGTACCCTTAAATGAAGATTATGAATGTTAATTAACTAAAACTTAGAAGTCATAATCAATATTCAAAAATCAAGTATCAAAACTCGGATTTCAGAACTAAGATATTATTTATATAATCAAATGCCCAATATTCAAGAATCAATGTTAATTAATTAAAACTTTGAAGTTATAATCAATATTTAAGAATCAAAACTCAAAATCTCATATTTTAGAACTAAGATATTATTCATATAATCAAATACCTAATATTCAATAATCAATCAATCAATGTTAACTAATTAAAACAAGAACTCATAATCAATATTCAAGAATCAATATTTAAAGATAAAGAATGAAACTTATACACCTGGTTTTGTCCTTTTTTTTATATATGATCGGATTAAAACAGCAAATCAATAATCCAAGCTAGTGAGCAGCAAGAAAACTCACCCAGTAATCCAAAGAACTAAGAACATTAGCCCAAGAACTAAGAACATTAGCAATCCAATGAACTAAAATAAGTTTATGAAAAACAACTAAAGAATAAAAACAAGAACATTAGAACAACAATTGAAAAGTTAAAATTACTTACAAATTTGGGAACTGCTTCTGCCCGACCCCAATTTGTGATTTCACTATTTAAGAATTCAGATTTTCAGTTGGCATTTCGAGCTAGAATTGCTAGTGCAATGCAATCTAGAACTGCGATTTGAACTTGGTTTCATATAATCAGATTTTAAGAGTTTTAGTTCGATCAGAAGAAGAGAACTACGATTAATTTCAGATTTCACGATTTCGAGTGAGAACTAGGGTTGAGGATTGAAGGACAGTCGCCAGAAGGAGCGACTGAGATTGAAATCGAGAGGAATGAAGATAAGAAGATTGAAGAGGCATACCAAAATCGAATGGTCTGATTGTCTAAAGAATGAAGAGGCATACCAAAATCGAGACATGGAACTTCGAGACTCAAGAGATGAATGGACTGTGTGAGACGGCAATCACCATCGAAACCCACAATGAACTTCGAGACATGAAGAGGCATACCAAATTGGTCACCGGTCCAATGGAGACTTGGAGAGGTGGACAGCCGTTTCATCTTCACCGGTCAGTCGAGACGGCAATCACCATCGAAACCCACAAGCGTTTTGCCCTTCACGAAGACTGCCGACCTTCCGTTTCCCTTGGGTAATCGAGGGTCTAAAGTGTTTTACCGTTTCATCTTGCATAAGCGGGCCTTGGGCTTCCTCTTTTTTTTGGTCTTTTGGGCTACATATCTTCAAAATTACAAAGCTTACACATATATATACATATATAGACTATATTTTTAAAATGGACCCCTAAGGTTGCCCTGCCTTTGGGCCGGGCCTGTGTCTAAACATTCAAATCATCCTCTCTTCCAAATTCTCTTAAAACATCTCCCATACCAAAAAGCCTAAAAGGCACCTTTCTAATTTCCAACAATATATAGATAAAATGTTCTCTTCGGATTGTTTAATAAAGATTGTACAGTAGCTTCTCGGTTTAGTCAAAGTAGCAACAGTGGTGTTGTTTGGTCTTGGCTGGGTGCTGTGAATAACGAGAGGCTGGCCAACCTAAAAGAGCAGCTTCAAAATGTTATACTTACACACAATCATATTGATTCTTGGAGATGGGAGAGTGATCCAAGTGGGTTTTTTTCGGTGAAATCATCACGATTAATTAATCATTGATATATAACATTACAAACTCGATCACCCTTTGCAGGTTTATGCTTCCGGCTGCCACCACGAGTTTAACTGTTTAATTTGTACGGAGGCTGGTGCTGAATCGTATCCTCACAAGACCAAACCTGATGGTAAGAGAAATCAACTTCAGATGTTTGTCCACTTTGTGATGGACACTCGGATAGAACATAGAAGTTCATGGAAGCTAGCTACAGTAGGTATGGGTCTATGGTTAATCTGGAAATCCCGAAACAACTTGGTTTTCGGAAAAGATTGTGTGCATCTCTCGTGGTGATTGAATTACAAGCTTTATTTTACATGGATGACGTATTCGGAAGTTTGAATGAGTAGTGGTTTGGTTCCAAGTTTTTTGCTATGTTTGTTATTTCCTTTTCGTATAAGTAGGAACCTTATTTTGTAGCTTTATTTTATTAACATAGATCAATAAAATCTTCTCCTTTGAGCATAATTCTTACCTACATTGTGGTATCAGAGCGCTATTTCTTTTCTGAGAGTAAACACGAGAGGGAGTGATCCAATTGATGGCCAATTCAACTGCAATGGCATCAACACAACCACTAATTCCAGTGTTCAAAGGTGAAGGTTACCAGTATTGGAGCATAAGAATGATGACTCTTCTCAAGTCCCAGGATCTATGGGAACTCATAGAGTAGGGGTATGCAAGTGAAGATGAAGATCTACTACGGCTCAAAGAAAATAAGAAGAAAGATGCTAAAGCATTAGCAATTATCCAGCAAGCTGCTCATGACTCGATGTTCTCGAGAATAGCAGTAGTGAACACGTCCAAGGAAGCATGGACGGTTCTTTGTGAGGAATTCCATGGAGATTCCAAAGTTGCTGTAGTAAGACTTCAGTCCTTAAGAAGAGATTTCGAAAATTTATCCATGAAAGAAGAAGAAACAATCGCAGGTTTCTTATCAAGGTGTATGGATATCATAAGTCAAATCAGATCATACGGAGAGACGATGAATGACCAAACAATTGTTGAAAAAGTTCTCCGAAGTTTACTTGAGAAGTATGATCATGTAGTTGCCTCCATTGAAGAATAGAAGAATCTTGCTGAAATCTCCTTTAACCAGCTTATGGGATCCCTACAGTCACAAGAGGCCAGAATCAGGAGGTCGCCTATCAAAAATGAAGAAAGAGCTTTCCAGGCTCACTACTCTCCGTCAAGTGATGGGCGTGGAGGGTTGAGAGGAAGATCATGAGGAAGAGGACGAGGCAAAAATGGTGTTCAATGTGACCACTGCCAGAAGGTTTGGGCATATCAAGGAATTTTTTTTAAAAGTAATGTAATTTTAAAAAAAAATTATGAAAAGTAGTGTATTTTTTTTTGCTTCTAGAAGTATAGTTTTCGACTTTGTGAATCCCGAATTTAGGAGAATTCGGACTCCTAGATCCTGAATTTTATGTTCACAATGTAAGACACCACCTTAATATACTGTGAATTTTTTATTAGTTTTATATAATTCGAGATTTGGGATCCCGAATTTAACTAGAATTTGACCAAAAAAACCCAAATATGTCTCAGCTATATATATATATATACACCTTCCACTCAAAAATATATATATCATTAACATAAATCTTTCATTCAAAAAACACACTTAAATACTTCATTAAAAAATCAACCAACATATTCCTCTCTTCCACTTAAAAAATATTCATCTTTTCTTCCATACAAAAAATGACATCCTTCACGTCAAACAAAACAGTACGTAGAAATTTACTCACAACACATTCTACTAATGTTAATGATTTTTCTGAAGAATTAAGAGTTCATATAATCTTTTATCTTAAAACACGCGAGGCTATTGGACATCGGCAATATCTAAGGAGTGGGTGCATTATCTAAGGAGTGGGTGCATTCATGGAAAAAGGTCTCGGAATTGAAGTTAAGTTCGTATGAACTTAGAAGACGACTTGTCACATTCGGCAGGTTTGTTGAAGGAGCCCTAACCGCATGTGACGGTTATATCTCGATTCACCCAAATAAGGTTATATTTCATGAAGAAGGAGTTTGTAGTCAGAAAATTTTAACAAAGGTTTTTGATTATGTGATTTCTCACAATGTTACTGAGTTTGAAACGTCAATTATACGCTACAAAAAAAACCTTGGCCCGTTACTTTAAACAAAATAGCGGAATCACTTTTTACTTTGAAACTATAAAGTGTTTATAATATAAAATGTATTTGTTTAGGCCCAACACCGAGACCCTTTTGAAATCTTAAAAATGTGGCGGGTTTCCATTTTTACAAAAACCAACATTAGTTAGTTGTAATATAGACACATCTCATAATATTTTGAATATAAATTCTGTTAATTTAGTAGATATATGTACAACTTCATGGTGTTCTCTAAATGGTTGCAAGCTTAACACTCCCAAACTTCAAACATTGGAGTTTGGGTTTTCTAACTTTCCACTTCTACAAATGAAAGGTGCTGGATTTCCTCTTCTTGAGACGGCGATTGTTAACCATAGCACAGTTGTCGATAAAATAACCGATTTTAATGATCTAATGACGTTCTTCAAAACTGTTTCTAACATGAAAACGATATTGATTAATAAGCCTATGGTGGGTCTATTAAGCCTATATCCATTATCCACAGCTAAAGTGTTTGAAGATGGATTTGTTAGAATATTATAGTAGCATGTTGTTGTTAAACTATTATTGCTACGGAATACGGCAAATGTGCAGTCAATTACTATTCATCCAAGTTGTGGAAGATGTAGAATTCATTGTACTTGTACCTTTTAGTTTATTAATCAAGGTTATTACAACTTTTATCATTTTTATTATTTATTTATTTATAATTCTTTTTATTTCTTGTTTATAAGTAATATGTACAAAAAAAATTATTATTATTAAGTCGTAAAAAATTACTACAAAAACTAAATTATGAAAATATAAATATTTTTAGTCGATAATTTAAAAGTATATAGTAATAATATTAATTGTATTGAGTGAAAAATAAATTACTACAAAAACTAAATTACGAAAATATAAATTATATTGGTCCATAAAGTAAAGAATATATTCTTTACCTACTTTCATTAATGTATAAGAGTAGACCTTCTGAATGGTCAAATCGAAGCAGAAAAAGTAGACTTCTTGAAACGTCAAATCGTCTCTTTTCGGTTGATATAAAATAAAGAATATATTCTTTGTCTACGTCAAATTGTCTCTTTTTCGGTTGATATAAAGTAAAGAATATATTCTCCGTCTACGTCAAATCATCTCTTTTTCGGTTGATATAAAGTAAAGAATATATTCTCCGTCTACGTCAAATCATCTCTTTTTCGGTTGATATAAAGTAAAGAATATATTATTTGTCTACGTCAAATGATCTCTTTTTGGGCTGATATAAAGTAAAGAATATATTCTTTGCCTACTTTAATTAATGTATATGAGTAGACCTTATGAATGGTCAAATCGAACAAGAAAAAGTAGACTTCTTGAAACGTCAAATCGTCTCTTTTTCGGTTGATATAAAGTAAAGAATATATTCTTTGCCTATGCCTTGTACATTCCACCTTCAAGAACACTTCAACCAAAAACACTTCACAAATAACGTTTCTTTACAAGTGATGGCTCTAGATCGTCCAGTCATGGTAAACTTGTATTGAGGTGAAATACAATACGATAATGGAGTTGTTGCATGTCATGGATTAACAAGAAGAAGTAAAATCGTATTTCAACGTAAGATGTCTTATGACGAGCTTCTTAATTTGGTCTTCAATTATGTTGGAGTTAGTACCAGATAATGTCGTTTGAATTTGTTTTTAGTTTTCAACTTTCAAGGGATTTCTAACGTTACAGAAATCTTGGGTGATGATAGTTTGGAAACATTATACTATTTAGCGGGCATGGATCCTCTTTATTGTGGAAACATTGAATGGAAAGTCGAACCAATGTTAACATCCCATCGGCCCGGTTTTATGGAGCTACTTCAAAATACCCGGGTCTCGGAGCCAAGAACAACTCCGTACGTAATGATGAGTTCACATGATAATCTTTTTCACGATGGTCATAGTGAAGAACATCCACAAAATGACGATTTCGAGATAGGGGATCCTCAACTTACCTCAGAGGAATCCGAAGACCCAAGAGAATCATATAGCGATGATGATGATGATGGGGAGGAGTCCGATGAGTACGAGGTTGGTACTCAAATGCATGCGGATGGTGGTTTTTCATGTAGAGAAGACGACGAAGGATATTTTGTGGATAATCAGCCAGTTTTTGAAGAAGACGAGCATATGGATTTTTGGTGTGAGGCTTCGAATGTAATCAGGGTCGGAATGTACTTTTCTAGCAAAGAGCAGGTGAGGTATGCAATTAGGAAATGGAACATTACATAGAATATGGAGCTTATCGTGGTGGAAAGCACGAGTGTGTTGTGGAAGCCTATATGCTACACGCAAAGATGGAAACTTCCAAAATTCAAAGACACACCACCTAGCAACACACCACAATGTCAATGGTATGTTCGTGCATCCAAGAAGAAAAACAAGCACATGTGGTGGATAACGCGTTGGGTGAATACTCACAATTGCTATGGGCAATAACAATAGGAGTCTAAAATTGAAAGCCATTGCCACTCACATCCTTCACTCAATACAGCAAGACCTTGCATATCCCATTAAACATATTCAAACAGATATTAAAAGAAACTTCAATGTTGATGTGTCTTACCAAAAGGCTTGGCAAGGTAGGAAAAAAGCGATAGAGAGTATTTATGGTAGTGGGAGAGTAATTTTGCTCAGTTACCAAAATATATTGCCGCACTTGAAAGATCCAACCCCACTACAGTTGTGCAGTGGTTACATCACCCGAATAGTTCTTTGAATTCATGTACTTTTAAGTACATATTTTGGGCTTTTGGACCTGCTATTGAAGCATTTCAAAATTGTCAGCCTCTTATTTGTGTTGATGGGACTCACTTGAAAGGCTCGTACAGGGGAAGTTGCTCACTGCAGTTACAAAAGATGCAAACAATCACATACTACCAGTCGCGTTTGCAATTGTGGATGAAGAGAGGGTGGAAAGTTGGTGTTGGTTATTTCAACAATTTAGATGGTATGTTGCAAATCATAGCAATAGGAGTTTGTATATTATTTCCGATAGACATCGAGGAATTATTCATGCTATGAGCAATCTTGAAGATTGGAAGGAGCCAATCGCATACCACCGTTATTGCCTATGTCATGTTAGAAGTAACTTTATGCAAAGGTTCTCAAACTTTAGCTTGAAAATGCTTTGTTGGTCTATGGGGAGCACAACCCAACGAAGGAAGTATACAAGGTGCTTACAACAAATGAAAGAGATCAACCCTCACACATGGGAGTATCTAAAAGATACCGATAAGAGTAAGTGGTCTCTTTTATATGATAAAAAACATCGGCGTAGGGGTAATCTAACTACAAATATAGCTGAGAGTTTAAACAATGTGTTGCGAGGAGCCAGACTTCTCCCTATAAAAGCATGCATAGACTACACATTTAATAAAACCGTGCAACATTTTATAAGACACGGCGAGATTGCTATGAATTGCAACACACTTCTACCACCACGTATGTGGAGGCTTTTCAACTTTCGTGACGAGCATGCTCAAGAACACAACATAACAAAGTTTGATTACACAGAGGGAGTTTATAGAGTTATGTCACGGATACAAACAAATGACACCGGTGGAAATGATTATACGGTGCATTTTGGAAGACGTGAGTGCACATGTGGTAAATGTCAAATTCAACGATTTCCATGTTCACATGCTATTGCGGTTTGTCGTAGTAGAGGGGAAAACCTACATACTACTGTTCACAGAGTTTACACTACCAAGACATATCAACAACAATATCGTAGTAACTTTTTACCACTACCTCACATGGATTACTGGAATGACCCGGGTTGGAGTATTAGAGGAGATGCATCAAGACTTTCGACGTCTCGAGGTCGGAGACATGCATGAAGAATACGAAACGAGATGGACTTTCTTATGCAAACAGATAGGTCATAACATGAGCACATGTCAAAACTCTTATCCAACGTTCCATTAAAAACAAAAAATGTTATGTCTATTATGGTGACATTATATTTAAAGTTTATGTCTATTATTTAATTTGTGTGACGTTTTATCTATATATTATAGCATAAAATATATTACAAATAAAAAACACAAATAACAGTAATCAACATCTCAACATCTCCCATGAGTACCGCAATTAGGTCGTGTAATATTCGTTCGGGGTCTATCACGACCAACATTCATATCTTCCACATTTTGTTGTTGTTGTTGTTGTTCTTCTTCTTCTTCTTTTTCTTCTTCTTCTTCTTCTTCATTAATATTAAAATTTGATAAATTATATATATATATATATAGCGGTAAACTCTCTACGATGATGTGACTCATCATAGGAAGTCCGACGACAATTTTGAAAAAAGTTAACAAACGGGGAAGGATCTTCATTTGGCCGGAATATATGTTCCATCGGAGTTGTGTAATAGGATGTGGTACCTGCTTGATCAAAATTTAGGGAATGAAGTTCATTATATGACCACCCATCTTGACTTTGCTAGCCGGCTTTACTCTTCCAATCAGGTTGACCACCCTGCCATCCGACTTCATTTTGCATGCCAGCTTCATTCTGCAACTCTACTTCATTCTTTAAGTTAGGTTGTTCAACATTATCATCTCCTCCAGCACGCCGTATATACCTCCGTCTCCGCGTTCTTTCAGCACGAAGATCCTAAAAGTCCGGTTGGTAAAGGTTATAAGTCACATGCGTTGGTGTTTGATGCATACACGCGTCTGCATGTCTGGTGTTCAACATCATGTTTGACGATGCATCATACATTTGGCTTAACCCATCAACCTACATAGAAGTTACCGTTGTTAACAAGAATTACAAACGCACATATTAAAAAAAATTCATCATACAACAATCTAAAGACTCCGTTCGTGATTCCGAGAAGGAACAAGATTATGCTCGTGAGGTCCCGGATTGATAATAAAAACAACACTACGTGGTCAGTACCAATTCATATATTCATAAACTGTACTTGTTATCGGAGATCTCACTCCAATTACAACATGATTAAATCGATTACGCCAACGGAGAATGGCGTCTGAGTGAGCCCTTGTCCAATCCCTTTGTGCTAAACCTTTACGGGTAACCGAATGAAGTCTCCTATGTTCCTTTTTATTTGACAGTCGAATGGTGGGAATAGTTTGAATCATGTGATACTGTCTCATTACCGTACTTGGTAAACGTTCTTTAACCATTTCCCAAAAAATTATGAATGTGTCACACAACCAACTCCTTTCATCACCATCTTTACTCATGTTTGGTAGTCTTGACATAACATGCTGATACGGGGTCCAATGAAACTGCATACAAATTTCATTTATGAACTATATTCATTATTATATATATAACTTCATAAATGTGTTTATATGTGTTTACTTCAATCTCATTTAAAGCATGAAAAGGAGAATGATACGCGTTTAAAGTATGTGTTGATGTGTCCTCAAAACGAAGATTGCGATTCCACATACGAAAAAATACTTTAAAAGTCAAAATTACGTCAACTTTTTGATAATTTATTTTTCATATTCAACATACCGGGCCCTATATGGTTTTGTATTATCAACACCATTTTCAGCCAATGGTGCAGTGCCAGCCAACCTTGTCCAAGACCATGACTGTAGTAACATCAAGGGCGAGAAATCTCTAAGATGTTAGGATTAGTTGCTTTACAAAGGTTCCGGTAAAGACATGTCAGAACGTCACTTCCCCAACTTAGTTAGCCACACGCATTTAGATCTTCTATGTGATTCAATAGCCTCAAATGTACAACGTTATCTGCCGAATCTGCAAATAAAACACCTGCAAATAATAATAATAATAATAATAATATATACAACCGGGCTCGTCTTATACATTCCAAATATGATGCTACCTCTTCATAAGCATCTCGGCTTTATCTGAGATCCCCTAAAATCTCTACTTTCGGCTGAAATCCCCAATATATCTTCACATCTACCAATCAACTTCTCAGGTCTCAACTGCCAGTCTTTCCTAGAAACCACGTCACAACTGCCAGTCTTTCCTAGAAACCACGTCACCTTTGATTCTTAAACCCAACAACACTTGAACATCTTGGAGGGTTACGGTGGCTTCGCCGATTGGGAAGTGAAATGTATGTGTCTCCGGACGCCATCGCTCTACGAGGGCGGTTAGAAGACCGTGATCGATAAACTTGTTCCCGCAGTCAATAACACCTCCAAATCCAGCTGTATGTATAAAATTCATAACCCTATTAGGGATAGGATTGTTTCTGATTAGTGACCAACAAGTCACTTCTTCTAACATTCAGCAGCTCAACATCCATTCGATTATAGAACAAATATCTTGCTCTATGTTCAACATGTAAAAACATGTATATTTTAATAGGACCTCACTCTAGTATTCCTCATATTGTATGTAAGTAAAAGAAGAAAGTTGGATTGTTTAAGAGTGAAAATTTGGGTTTAGTTCCCGAAAATGTATCCAACTTGTCACATTTTGCTATTGTGTGTATCCAACTTTAAAACTTACCATTTAATGTATTGGAGTTTCAAAACTTACCATTTAATGTATCGTTTTACCCACCCAACAGGTAGCCTATAATATTTTTTATTTTTCATTTAATTTTGACTCCACATAAGTAATTAATTCCATGTCATTATTTTTTGTATGAGTATTCATCTTCATCTTAGAAGCAAGAACATGCCTGTAAGTGCACCAAATAGTCAAGAACACAAATTGAAATTGAAATCTGTGAAAACAACCTAGGATCAAAGAAATCCTAATCAAATCAAGAACCTATTCAAACATTCAAAGACAAAAATTTCTCAAACATTCTAAATATGGTCCTAAATCGTAAACCCATAACACATAGTCAAAGTCAAAAGTCATGACCCTAATGAAACCAAGAACAAGAAAATGAACAAAGACCCAAGATGATAACCCACTCAACTGATATTGTTGGATCTGATACACAACTCACATGAAGATGAACAAGAAAACCGAAATCAAACCAGATCTCACATCGATAATGAACCCACATGAAGATGAACAAGAAAACCCAAAATAAAACCCAAATCTGACCGTCACATACCTAGAACCTTAAACCGCCGATCGATTTGGTAGATCGTGATTAGTAATCGATTAAGAACCAAGAACTCCTCTTGCATATGAAATTGAAACCCTACAATCCCTTCAAGAACAAGTCCACCAATGAAAACCTTAATCAAATCTGGGTATAGAACCATCACGTACAAGCCCTTCGTAATCGACTGTAAAATCGAAAAAGAAGAAGAACAAGAAAACCCTAAAATCTTACTAGATCTATTGTAATCAATATGCAATATGAACTCAAAAAATAAAAGACAACGGCTTCAATAACCAGGAGTCAACAAGAACCCTAAAATCCAACAACAAGAAGAAGAACAAGAAAACCCAAAATCAAAGCAAGAAGATCATAAAAAATGCTAAACTGATTTATGTTTGGTAGATGGAGATGAAAATTCATACAGATATGAAATATTGAATTGAATCATGGAAGAAACTAAACAAAAATTAATTGATGGACCATTTTTTATGAAGACTTAATCAATTGAAGGAATAATAGGAAACCATGGATTCCACAAATTACTTGTGCAAATGGAGAGATACATCGATGGAATGAAATAATGGAAACCATGATCGGACAAACCCATTATGAAAATGGGGAAAGTTCTTATTATTTTTATTTATTTATTATTATTATTATTAAGTCTAAATTATTTTTAAACAACAAAAGCCATGTCAACAAAACATATGCCATATCATCATGCAACCTGCTATAGCAGGTTGAGTATATTAAATGGTAAGTTTTAAGTGTTTAATACATTAAATGGTAAATTTTAAAGTTGGATACATACAATAGCAAAAGGTGACAAGTTGGATACATTTTCGTCAACTAAACCCTGAAAATTTTGATGAGAGAAAGAAAAAAAATTGAGTATGAGAAGATGAATCTGTAACAAGAAACTATAAGGTGTATATATATATTACTTGAAGTCACATGCAAACAAAATTCCCATCATTTAATTTTATGACAAACAATTGCAACACATTTAATTTTGAGCAGATTCATAATTCAATTTTGAGAAGATGTATCTGTACTAATCCAGCATGTACAAACAAAACTCCCATTAATTTGTGTACAAATTCAGCAGAGTCAAAGTCGTTGCGTGCAATAATTCATTTAAAGCAAACTGATATCGTCAAATTTAGATATATATTTTAATCGACATCTGTTTTATTTTAGCCTGTTATTGTTCGTAAATAAGTAAAAGATACTTAATTATCTTCATTTATTGAATTTCAGGTTAAAAAGGCGGATGATGGAAAGTTTTGAACAAAAACCAGAAAAACGAAAGAAAATAAGAAAAATTGTCCATGCCGACACACCTCCACTTTTTAAAAGAGTTTTGGATCATGCCAAACTCACCCGTCGCGATGCGACGCCCCTGTTTTCATTTTTCTATATAAACGAACATCCAGATCGGTTTTGGGAGGAACAACCCAACTTATACTACCCAAACGCCGCCAAAACTCGTCCAAAAGCATTCCGGGGGCTGTGGAGCTCAACTTTTGAGGATTAAAGCTTGTTTATTGAAGATTTCGGCTTAGATTCATCCTGGTTCTACCATTCTTTCTATTTTATCTTCTGTAGTTCAGATGTTTATTGATTCCAGAAGTATTTTATGATGTTTCTAGGCTAGTATTTCATGTATTCCTCCCTAGAGGAGATGGATTCTTTTAAAGTTGGTTTCTTTTTGTGTTTAAGATGTTAGATTTCATATATTTATCAATTTAAGTTCTACCAAAGATCCACATGTGTTTTAGATCTTGTTTTTGACATGTTTATATTCTGAGTTTGCATTAGTAGGAGGATCAATCTGCTTGTGTGGCTTTTATCATGACTATTTAGGACCAATAAGTAGTTTTGACTAGTGATTGACCAAATCCTAGGCTTAAACATGAAAAGATAGGAACTTTAATGTATGTGCAATTGCATATGATAACCTTTATATGTTAATAGAATGGTTTGTTGATTTAGACAATCATTAAAGGTAGAATCTTGATTGATACGAACTAAAAGATTAATCTTGCTTTTAATTGACTCCTTGACCATAGGATTAATTAGTTGACTAGTGATTATAGGAATTGGTATATGATATTTAGTTGTCTGTTGCACTTAATTGATTGACTTGAGGAGAGTTTCATTGAATCTAGGGAGGGAATCTTTATTTTATAAGCTTAATCCAATAAAGTTTGATGCCTTCCACTTTTTTGGTTTGTTCTTGCTTCGTGTTGCAATTATTTAGTGAGTTGGAAACATATTTAAATCATATTCACATAAATAATAATATGCAACAACGCATATATACTTATATATATATATATATATATATAATGAGTTGGAAACATATTTAAATCATATTCAAATATGTAATTGGTTTCCATTGATTGTAATTGTGTGACCCTATGGGTTTATTTATTATCAGTAATATCGTATTAATTTTTGTCTTGTGCACATAGAACCAACAACTGAAACGTGCCAACACCACCGCCTCCTCCACCGCCGCCTCATAACGGTAACCCCCTACCGCCACCACATCAACCGAGACCACCAAAAATATTACTCCCAACCTTCGACGGCTCTAATCCGCTTGATTGGCTATTTCAAGCCGACAATTACTTCACATATTATGCTATTCCACCTCACCAACGTCTATCCCTTGTTGTTTTCTATTTCACGGGAGATGCCTTGAGTTGGTACAAGCATTTAGCCAACAATAACCTTCTTGGCACTTGGTCGGAGTTCACACGGGCACTTGAGCTACGTTTTGATCCTTCCACTTATGAGAACCATCAAGCCACCTCGTTCAAGTTGAGCCAAACCACAACCGTATCGGCATACCAAACGGAGTTCGAAAAGATTAGTAACCGAGTTATTGGTTTATCTCAACAAACACCTCGCAATTGCTACATCTCCGGCTTACGCCCCAATATTCAATCCAAAATTTTCATCCATAACCCACAAACACTTCATCAAACATATGGTCTAGCAAAACTGATTGAAGACAAGCTCGATGCTCAACTTCCATCTAACGATGGTCCCTCCGAGCTTCCACCAACGAAATCACCCTTGTTGGCTACCACTCCTCAATCTACTCTACCACTTCCAATCAAGAAGTTAACCGCAGTGAAGATGCAAAAACGACGAGCCGAAGGTTTATGCTATAATTGTCCCGCAAAGTATCAACCGGGTCACCAATGTAACCCACCGAAGTTTCTTCTTCTTCAATCCGAAAATGACCCTCCATGGAATTTCGTGACGTCAATCAATCCGGGCCTTGAGGACAAGACCCATTTCAACGGGGGAAGTATTGATACGGGTCCTTACTAACCGAAGCAACAACTCTAGAAGTATTAAGACTAAGTCATCATAATTTCATAACCATTGGGAGTGCTTAACCAAGTCCACGTTAATTACCATATCTTTGGCCTTCCATGCATGCATTACTTTTGTTTTCCTTTTAATTAGGATAGTGGGTTTCCTTTTAATTAGGCTAGTGGGTCACGTAGATAGGAAGTTATTTGATTTAGTATTGCATTTTATTTTCTATAAATATGTACTTGAGTTTGGTAATGAGAGGAGTTCGTGAAAATTGCTTCAAAGTTCTTGTTTTTTTATTCTTAATTTCTTGGAGTTTAGCCAACTCGAATCGGCTTCCTATCAATTGGTGCTTTCATTCACGTGCTCGCAATGCCTCCTTGTAAAGAACCACCGCCAATGGAAGAAGCCATGTCCGCCATGGTTGAAGCCATCACCAAACTTACCGACACAATCACCGCTAGCCAATCCGACTCTAAAGCCCAAGTCGATATCATCGTTAAACAGCTCGCCACACAATATGATCAAACTTCCACCCTCATTGCCTCAATCTCCCAAGCCGGTCCATCCCACTGATGTTGGGGTTTGTTCGGTTTTTCAAAATGTATTTTAGCAACGGAAGCATGAACAACAATTTTAAACTTATTAAAACTCCCCACCAATGATCCATATGCAAGCCTTAAGAAACAAAACAACCATAGGGTGTTTAGAACTACAACCTTTGTAGCGTGAGTAAACCGTTGGTGAAGTGGTTGATCTATGAGAAGCCAAGAGAAGACTTCCTCCAAGGTATCTACAAATCAATGAGTCCAACACCTCCAAGATGCTAGTCTCTCCAACCCTTGATATTCAAGAATGCAAGCAACACCATTTGTTCTTCTTCTTGAACTAGATGTATGTATTTTGAGTATGTGTTTATGTATCACCTTTGCTAACTTGAAGAACACCAATACTAGAGAGTAAGGATGTTTTTCAAGTATAAAACACTTAGAACAATTCTAAGAACACAAAGAAAGGTGATAGCATGCAAGTATGTTACAAAAGGGACCATGCATGTAATTATAAAAGTCAAGAAGCAAAGCAAGAGAAGGAGGACCCCCTCCCTTGCATTATGGACGAAAATTAGAGGGGGGAGGGTCCCCTCTTGCCTCTTGCTTCCTTACTTGTCCCATACATGCATGTCTTGGTTAAGTCTTATGCAAGAATACACCATATGACCCCTTTCTTGCTCATTGTGAGAATTTCTAGCTATTAATCTTTTAAATATATAAAAGATATACTAGATATGTCATACTATATATAAAATACATCTACATGTATTTTATATACATACTTGATTGTTACTAGTAACTCTTTACTTGTAACAAGGATATACATACATTTATATAATTGTTACTAGTAACAATTTACTTGTAACAAATATATATTTATACATATATATATATATATATATATATATTCATACATATATATAAAATCATATGTTTATATTTATGTATTTGATATGCATTACCTTATATCAATATAAGAGTGATATTATTATTTCACATAAATAATAATATGTAACAATGCATATATACTTATATATATATATATAATGAGTTGGAAACATATTTAAATCATATTCAAATATGTAATTGGTGTCCATTGATTGTAAATGTGTGACCCTATGGGTTTATTTATTATATCAGTAATATCGTATTAATTTGTGTATTGTGCACATAGAACCAACAACTGAAACGTGCCAACACCACCGCCTCCTCCACCGCCGCCTCATAACGGTAACCCCCTACCGCCACCACATCAACCGAGACCACCAAAAATATTACTCCCAACCTTCAAAAGCTCTAATCCGCTTGATTGGCTATTTCAAGCCGACAATTACTTCACATATTATGCTATTCCACCTCACCAACGTCTATCCCTTGCTGTTTTCTATTTCACACGAAATGCCTTGAGTTGGTACAAGCATTTAGCCAACAATAACCTTCTTGGCACTTGGTCGGAGTTCACACGGGCACTTGAGCTACGTTTTGGTCCTTCCACTTATGAGAACCATCAAGCCACCTTGTTCAAGTTGAGCCAAACCACAACCGTATCGGCATATCAAACGGAGTTCGAAAAGATTAGTAACCGAATTATTGGTTTATCTCAACAAACACCTCGCAATTGCTACATCTCCGGCTTACGCCCCAATATTCAATCCAAAATTTTCATCCATAACCCACAAACACTTCATCAAACATATGGTCTAGCAAAACTGATTGAAGACAAGCTCGATGCTCAACTTCCATCTAACGATGGTCCCTCCGAGCTTCCACCAACGAAATCACCCTTGTTGGCTACCACTCCTCAATCTACTCTACCACTTCCAAACAAGAAGTTAACCGCAGTGAAGATGCAAAAACGACGAGCCGAAGGTTTATGCTATAATTGTCCCGCAAAGTATCAACCGGGTCACCAATGTAACCCACCGAAGTTTCTTCTTCTTCAATCCGAAAATGACCCTCCATGGAATTTCGTGACGTCAATCAATCCGGGCCTTGAGGACAAGACCCATTTCAACGGGGGAAGTATTGATACGGGTCCTTACTAACCGAAGCAACAACTCTAGAAGTATTAAGACTAAGTCATCATAATTTCATAACCATTGGGAGTGCTTAACCAAGTCCACGTTAATTACCATATCTTTGGCCTTTCATGCATGCATTACTTTTGTTTTCCTTTTAATTAGGATAGTGGGTTTCCTTTTAATTAGGCTAGTGGGTCACGTAGATAGGAAGTTATTTGATTTAGTATTGCATTTTATTTTCTATAAATATGTACTTGAGTTTGGTAATGAGAGGAGTTCGTGAAAATTGCTTCAAAGTTCTTGTTTTTTTATTCTTAATTTCTTGGAGTTTAGCCAACTCGAATCGGCTTCCTATCATGATGCTTCAGACCGCCAAGTGAACCAGTCAGCAATACAAGCTCAAGCATATCATCTACATCCACACCATCTACACTATCCTCACCAGCCACTCAACTAAGCTCCGAAACAGATGATAGCACACCTACATGAGGTTACAGATCGCTGACTGATGTATATGCCTCGTGCCAGTACGCTAGCTCTTGTGGCTGCCGATCCTCTTACTTATGATGTTGCTGTTGTGAAACAAGAATGGAAACAAGCCATGCATGAAGAGATGGCCTCGATCAACAAAAATGGAACCTGGGAATTGCAAGAACTGCCACACGGCAAGAAACCTCTAGGTTTGAAGTGGGTTTTCAAAACAAAATGCGGTGCAGATGGTGAAATTCTCAGATACAAGGCAAGGCTTATGGTAAAGGGATATGCACAGCAACAAGCTGTGGATTTCGATGAAACCTTCGCACCCGTGGCAAGGTTCAAAACAGTCCGTATCATTCTAGCTTTAGCAGCACAAAAACAGTGGCCGGTGTATCAATTTGATGTTAAGTCTGCTTTTCTAAACGGAGAATTGCTTGAAGAAGTTTATGTTGATCAACCGCAAGGGTTTGTTGCAAGGGGAGAAGAACATAAAGTGTACAGATTGCACAAAGCCCTTTACGGCCTAAAACAGGCTCTGAGGGCCTGGTACAACAGACTTGATACACATCTCCTAAAACAAGGTTTCAATCGAAGCGAAAACGAGCCAACTCTTTACTTAAAAACAATGGGTACGTATGTGTGTGTTTATGTAGATGACATTGTCTACACCAGTTCTACAAATGTCTTAGTTGAAGAATTTAGAAACAAAATGAAGATCGAATTTGATATGAGTGACATGGGTTTATTGAATCTCTTTCTTGGTTTAGAAATTCGTCAAGCTTCAGATGGAATTTTTGTATGTCAAACAAAGTATGCTAAGGACCTGCTGTCAAGAATGGGAATGCAAAACTGTGCTACTGTTGAATCGCCCATGAACACAAATGATAAGCTTAGTTTAGAAGATGGAGAAGAACGAGTAGATGCTACAACGTTCAGAAGTATTGTGGGTGGTTTGATATATTTGACTCATACATGACCTGATGTTATGTTCGCAGTAAGTGTAATCTCAAGATTTATGCATCGCCCATCTAAGAATCATCTTGGAGCTGCAAAACAAATTTTAAGATATGTGGCAGGTACCACAGATTTTGGACCTTGGTACACACGAGGAGAACAAAGTGAACTGGTGGGATTTACCGATAGCGACCGGGCAAGTTGCATAGATGATCGAAGAAGCGTGTCAGCAAATGTGTTTAAAATTGGTTCATCGACAGTCTCATGGAGTTCAAAGAAACATACGGCACTATCAACTTATCAAGTACGGAGGCTGAATATGTCGTAGCATTTTCAGCATCATGCTAGGCGATCTGGATCAGGTCAATTATGAAGGAATTGAAGCAAGAACAGACACAAGCAACTGATATGTACTGTGATAATCAATCAGCAATCTTTATGGCAAAAAACCCAGCTTTACATGGAAGAACAAAACACACATTGATACGCGGTTTCATTTTATTCGAAAGCTCATAGAGGATGGAGAGATAAGTGTCAAGCATTGCGGCACTCATGAGCAGTTGGCAGATCTTCTTACAAAAGCCTTACCGGCCAGTCGCAAAGTTCACATATGTTAGGAAGAAGCTGGGAGTGTACGTGCAGCTTCGAATCAAGGGGAGGTATTGGAAGCTGATCCAAATCTGCCACATATGAAGTTTGTTTCAGTCTCAAGGGAGAAGACTTAGAATTCGGAAGTTTGAATGACTAGTGGTTTAGTTCCAAGTTTTTAGCTATATATGTTTGTTATTTCCTTTTCGTATAAGTAGGAACCTTATTTTGTAGCTTTATTTTATCAACGAAGATCAATAGAATATTCTCCTTTGAGCATAATTCTTACCTACAATAGTTGCTTGTAAACTTTTGTGTCTAGCACCTTGCTAGAAGTATCTAATATAATTTTGAGGCACTAGTTGGGGGTGATGGTCATGACCAAGCTCCTATTCTAATGTCTCCTTTTGTTGTCTAGAAAAAACTTAAGTCAATAAATATTGGTTGTCTTATAAAATTTTAACATCGATCAACTATTTGATTCATATGTTTAATTGTCTATGTATGATTACAAAACGAATAGAGTTAATTACTGATTTGGTCCATGTGGTTTACACTTTTCTACTGATTCAGTCCTTTATGTTTCAAAAGTACTTGGTTAGTCCTTACTGTAGCAAAGTTGTTTCACATCAGGTCATTAAAAAGTAACGGCAGTTTGTTAAATATTTCAAAATGACCATTTTGCCCTTTTGTAACATTACAAGCTAAGTCCATATGTTTTTCAAATAATTTCGCATTCAATCCTTTAACCTTTTTCTTAAATAATGTATTATATAAACCTAAATATTTATTATTATTATTTATGAGATTTTTCAATAATTTACCATATATCTATACTATTACATAAATCATTTAACATTCTCTCTCTCTTTAATTTAAGAGTTTTTTAAAATTCAATGAAGATAAAATCTTGACCTTTCATTTTATCTTAATTAATCTCTTCCACTTAATCTTTAACTATTTCACTCTCTTTTAACTTTTTATTCATTTAAAATATACTCTCCCACAATAACACACTCTCTCGCACAAACATTACTATCCACCCATATCAACATAATTTCCAAAATCTTATTAACTTTTTTCTCATTATTTCTTAAATATATATTTTTTTCTTATTTTAATTTCATAAATTAGTGTTATAATACACTATTATATATTACACTTAATTTTTTTGTTTACCATTTTTCAACGATCAACATTATTTTTATTTTTTATTGATATGTGTACCTCCTTAATTTCAAACTTTATTAATACACCTTGTATTTTTTTTCTCCATCTTATATTATCTTTTACATAATAATATATAATTTCCGAAATTTTAGTTGATATGAGTTATCTTATTTAATAGTCTAATATATCCGAGATTAGATAGGTTATATAATAAAGTTTAAATATGGTATCAATACTCACGTAATTAAAGGTTTAAAATGTTTAATATTGATTTGTTTAAATTGCTTCCTCAACCTGGTTTTAATTAAGGTTTTGTTTAAATTTATATGGGTAAATTGCATGAAAATACAATGAACTTTGTCTTAATTATCATTGTATACAACCAACTTTATTTTTTTTAAAATAATACAATCAACTTTTATAATCCTCCCATTGTATGCAAGTTGTTGTATACAATGAAAATTATGAAAAAGTTTATTGTATACAATGGTAGTTAAGGACTAGACACTGAAAAAAGTTGTTTGCATACAATGAAATTTTTTTGAAAGTTAGTTGTATTATTTTTAAGAATTTAAAGTTAGTTGTATACAATGACAATTAAGACAAAGTTAATTGTATTTTCATGCATTTTGCCCAATTTATATATATATATATATATATATATATATATTGACCGGCGGTGTTTATATATATTAATATTTATTTTTCTATTAATTATCAATAACTTGGTAAATAAGTTATTGTTTAATTCATATTAGGAAAATTTTATATGTTTTCTAGTATCAACCTAATTCATATTAGTATAAATAGGGGATTAAGGTTTAGGATTAAACTTTCTTGTCGGTAACGCTAGGAATTACTGCAAGTCACCACATGAACAACGTGTGTCTTCAAGATGTATAGAGAGACCAAATGAGACACGCTAGGAATGACTGCAAGCCACCGCATGAACAACGTGTGTCTTCAAGATTGAACAAAAACCGAACTCGGTTCTTGTGGGTATCTCGTCCGAACTCAAAGAGAAGAGAGAAGAAGTTTTCCTAATCCTTTAGAATTGTGTATCAATATCAGTATCAAGTTTAATCCTAAACCTTAATCCCCTATTTATACTAATAGGAATTAGGTTGATATTAGAAAACATATAAAATTTTCCTAATATGGATTAAACAACAACTTATTTACCAAGTTATTAATAATTAATAATTAAGAAAAAGGTTAAAGGACTGAATGCGAAATTATTTGAAAACCATAGGGACTTAGCTTGTAATGTTACAAAAGGGCAAAATGGTCATTTTGAAATATTTAACAAATCTGCCGTTACTTTTTAATAACCAGATGTGAAACAACTTTGCTACAGTAAGGACCAACCAAGTACTTTTGTAACATAAAGGACTGAATCAGTAGAAAAGTGTAAACCACAGGGACCAAATCAGTAATTAACTCAAACGAATATGAGAGAGTTTTATAAACTTGGGATGTTACATAGCCTCTATGATTAGAGGATAGCCGAGGAAGACACAGAGAGTTCATGACTAAGTTACACACATAAACAAAAACTCATAAGAAATGTGAGAAATGAACAAATGAACAATAAAACATGACACATGTATGCTTGCGTCGTTGAAAAATATTACATGAATGTATCGTTTTCCCTTTATTCCATTAAATGATGATATTACTATACGGCTATTACAATTATGCCATATAAAAGAGTTAGGGAACATAAGTGCAACCGGAGTTAAAATGTGTTAGAAAAATGTTGAAATAGGGATTAGAATAACAATAGATACTTGAATAATTTCGTGGATCGTGTTTAATACATTTTTCGAAATGTGTAACTCGATCATATGTGTGGGGTATCACGAATTCAGATAAAAGATAATCCAAGAAACTCGATTTGAATCGCAGGCTTAATTCAAATCCAAACACATAATACCTTTGCTTTGATTTTCGTTCTTCGGATACTATTTCAACAGAATATCAATTATGAAATCGTTTTTCATAGGCGATAAAAATGGCGGTTGGCCGAAAACCGTTTCGGCGGCAACGGTTATTGGCAGGAAATTATATATATATATATATATATGTTTGACGGAGCAAAGAGAATGTCTGATTTGTCACCAAAATGTTAGGTCAATGCTAACTAGAATATATGAGGTGGACAAAGAAATGGTTATGATTGGTGGGATGTGACGGTCCATTTTAAATTCATTGGAAAGGGGGGTTGGATGAAAATTTGGAAGGTCTTTTATAAAACTAGTGAGGGGTTTTTATAAAACTTGTATATTAATGTAATTTGTTATAGGTTGTTTTTAAATTATGTATAATAACTTGTGATATATTTTGTTTAGAGAAAAAATTATTATATATTTACGACCGTATCATTTTTATGTACGTTTTGGTATAAATTTTATCGTAATATGATATTGTTTTAAAAAATTAGTATATTCTTATTTTTTTATCCATCAATAGCAGTCGATAGGTAATTATTATTTTTTATCCAAGTAAATACTGACCGGAAATTATAACATGGACAAATGATGGGTTTTGATTGTAGAATGTGATAAACATGGACAAATCATGGGTTTTGATTGGTAGAATGTGATACAAAGGGGGAGAAGGGGTTAAATGAAACATTTGAGGGGGTTTTATAAAAATATGAGAGAGTTTTATAAAAAGGAATTAATATATATATATATATATATATGGTTGATAGAGCTGAGAGAAAGTCTAATCTGTCAACAAAAATGCCACGTAAATGCTGACTGAAAATTATGACGTAGAGAATTGAATAGCTTTGATTGATGGGACGTGGGGAGAAAGGAAAACTATAGGGGTGTTTTATAAAATATGTGAGGTGCTATATGAAAATATGAGAGGGGTTTTATAAAAATTATATATTAATACAATTAATTATAGGTTGTTTATAAATTATATTTAATAACTTGTGATATATTTTGTTTAGAGAAAAATAATTATATATTTGGGGCCGTCTCATTTTTCTCTACGTTTTGGTATAAATTTTATCGTAATATGATATTGTTTAAAAAAATTAGTATATTCTTATTTTTCTATCTATCAATAGCACTAGATAGGTAATTATTATTTTTTTATCCAAGTAAATGCTAACCGGAAATTATGGCATGGATAAATGATGGGTTTTGACTGATAGAATGTAATAGATATGGACGAATCATGAGTTTTGATTGGTAGAATGTGATACAAAGGGGGAGAAGGGGTTAAATGAAACATTTGAGGGGGTTTTATAAAAAAGTGAAGGAGTTTTATAAAAATTGTATATTAAGGTAATTAATTATAGGTTGTTTATAAATTATGTTAAATAATTTGTGATACATTTGTTTAGAGAAAAAAATAATTATATATTTGCAACCGTTAACAAACAAAAATCGAATAAACTACCTCACCATTATCAAACCTTGATTAAACAAACAAAAATCGAGTTGTTCTGATGTTTATGAAGATTTTCATATCTTCACCAATGTGAACCACCATCGGCGCCGTCGTGAACCGCCATTCCACTGCCGTTAACTCTAAAAATCGAACCTAGAAATGTCCAGATTTGAGATGACACACTCAACAGACTTGCAGATCTGTGATGACTCACTCAATAGACTTGCAGATCTGTAATGACACACTCAACACACTTACAGATCTGAGATGATTGTGTGCAGTGGCGGTGTGCAATGAAGTGTGCGACGGCGAAGCGGTGGTGGTGGGTCGTGTATGAAGCTAGGAGTGAATGTGAGAGATTGTCGTTGGTGGAAGGATGATTGTCGGTGGTGGCTTTTAAAGCGGATATAGTGGTTAGGGTTTTTTTAGGGTAAGTTTGGTTGTTTAGGGTTTGAGGATGGTTACTTAGTGAGCTAGGGTTTTGAGTATTTGGGTATATTATTTACAAAAAGCACATATCTTGGACTTTAGGCTCAAGGGAACAAGTTTCTTTTTCTTAAAGAAAATTATTATATTCTTAAACCTAAGTTTACTCGGTGGTATAAGTTCCTTTTTTTCTGTTTAACGTAGGAGATAGTGTGTATGAAAACATGTTCAGATTTTCTTATATATGGGATGAAGGGTAGATGTGGCTAGGGTTCTGAGGGAGAGGACTTTCATATAAGAGAGAGAAATAGACAACAAGGTATTATGAAGATAGCTTGAACAAGGGTTAGGTTAAAGGTTAAATGGTAACGGTATTTAAATTTTAAAGATTGATTATTAAAATATTATAACTTTTACATGAAAAATTACAAATTAAACATTTATTTCGTTTATTCATATATAATGACAATTTATTTTTAAACAATCTTGCATTTAAACAATTTACAATAAATCAATAATATTTGCATCTCGGGTTAAACTTATTCATTAGAATTCAAGTAAGTTAGGATTTGACTTTTTTATGTTGTATACATTTGCAATGCCATAAGATAATCCATTACAATTGCATTTATCATTTTTTTCACTGAACATTTTGATTGCAACGGAATTAATTAACCAAGACCATATTTGAGCCAAGGATGTTAGAGGCAGCCAAAGTAAAATATAGGATGTTACGTTAGTTTACTTTTATGTATTTGGATAAATAACTTCTTGGTTTTATGTTCTTTACGTAACATTCTGTGATATGTAAACTTAAATTTTTTCATTCTTAGTAACTTATTTTATGTTTAATGACCTTTTTACTCATCTTTTAAATAAAAAAATAGGTACGACAAATTTACACAAGTACATGATATGTATTAACAAAACTAGCACATATATACATGCATGTATCTATATATTAGCAAAACTGACCCAGCCAATGGCCGGGTATAGCACTAGTAATTTTTGGGTCGCCCCCCATCCCGCCCGCTGACCAGGACCCCGCCAGGGGCAACGCCTTTGAACCCTGTATTCCCGATATCAACTTAGTTTATCCGATTGTGCACTCCACACCTTCAAACCCGAATTATAACTAAGTTTAGAATGAATAGTCTCATATATTAAACTAAAAGACTTGATAACACTAAAATCACTAAAAAATGATTGTGGGGTATTATGCCATCGGTACTATCACACATAAGCAAGGTTTAAAAAACTCGTAAATCCTTCGTAGAAAACTCAAATTCTTTAAATTCAATGTAGTGTTTATTATCACGAGTAAATTTACAAATAAAGATAAGGTTTTTGATAATATTAGGAGCTACAAGCATCTTTTGAAGGTGTAAAGGGATGATAAGGGTAAGAAATGTTGACCATTGTATATATGATTAAAGAAATTACATGAATTGTGTTTATATTATTAGATACTTATTTAATTTTAGTAAAGTTTATTAGTTCATATGACATTAGGGTACATTTTGTAAATACGTTACGTATAAATAGTTTGTAGTTAACCCTAATTCAACCGGCTTTCACAATTCACGTTAAGAATTATTCTTTGTTCTCTCTACGTTCATACGCATACAACGAAGTTTATCATTCTTGTTGATTGCTTCAACCGATTGTTGATACCACATACACTTGGACCTACAGGTGATATCAAAGCAAAAGATTTGACAAACAAGTTGGTATTCTTATTAAAGCCGATCGATTTCATGTTCTTTTTAGTTAGTGATCGTCAAACCATAAGAACCCTAATTCCTTTGATTTTGCATGTTAATATGAAATTAAATCATTAGGGTTTGTTAGATTGCTGATATGAACCGGTGAGAAATTAATTTTAGAAATTTTGGTTGTGATTTGTGTGATAATTGTTTGATTGTTCGATCGATATGAAGAACTTATTCTGCGCACCACCGAACTTGCGCATAACAGCATCTGCACACAATTTCTTTCTCTGCGCAGCCTTTGAGCAAGTCAATTTTTTTCTACTAGCTCACAGGTTCCACAGTTTTGAGCAACGGCGCCAAAAACTTGATGTGCGTGTAGCGTAATAGTTTTAAATTTATAAAATCTGATTTATTTAGCACGACTACAACAGAAATAGGCAAGAGAACCTAATCGTATCGTAGTATAGTAAATAAGTACGGGTGTCGAACACAAGGGGAACGAGTATGATTTTGAATATAACTCCACTAATTAAATATTAAACTAATAAAAACAAGTAAAAGGGGAATTAGAATCTTATCAATAAATATTCAAACTTTATTATCCAACTCACTAAATAATGATAACAAGAACCAAGAACAAACCAAAAGAACTGGAAAGCAACAAACTTTATGGATTTAAACTTATCAATTCAAAGGTTTCCCTCCCTAGACTCGATTTCACCTCTTTTTAGCTAATTAATTCAACTAATACGTTCAATGGACGTATAATCACTATATACCGATTCCTATATTAGTTATAATCATGGTCAGATTATATACCTCTCTAATTATGGTTTTAACAAACCTTATGGTCATGAGATTGATCAAAACATATAATTAGTCGATTTTAAGTTCGTGTCAAGAAAGACTTAATCTTTATGTTTGTTTAGGTTAACAAAACATGTATTAACATATAAATGGTCATTATATATTCATCACACACATTAAAGTTTTCTTTTTTAGAAGTTTAACCTTGGATTGGTCTATCACTAGTCTAGATTGTCTATTTATCCTAAACAATCAAGATTCAAGTTACAAAAGTGGAATGGTCCTCCAACTTGTATAAACTCAGTAAATAAACTTCAAAAACAGAAACAAGAACACATGTGGATCATCAATTAAGCAATACAAGACAATTTATATAGCAAACATGTCCAAATTAATCAACTTTATTGAGGTTCATCTCCTCTAGGGAGGAAAACAAGAAAGAACTAGCCTAGAAACATCATAAAATACTTCTGGAAATTAATAAACATTAAAAACACAGAAGATAAATGATAAGAATGATAGAACCAGGATGAATCTAAGCCGAAATCTTCAAAATATAAGCTTCAATCCTTAAAAGTTGAGCTCCACAACCTCTAGAATGCTTTTGGACGAGTTTTGGGAGTATTTGGGTAGTTTAAGTTGCGTTGTTCACCCCAAAATCGATCTGGACATTCGTTTATATAGAAAACTGAAAACAGGGGCGTCGCACCACGACGGGTGAGTTTGGCACGATCCAAAACTCTTTTAAAATTTGAAATTCTGATCAGGTCGCGTCGTGCCGCGACCAACTTAACTGTCTCGCAGCGACATCGCTCTTTTAGAGTTTGAAAATTAAAGTGAAATTGTAGCCCTCTGAGTCTAGTTTCCGTGGCCTTTTGAATCACCTCAATCCGAGTTCGTATGAGTGAGATATGATCAAAACAGTGAAGGTGTGTCAGTGCAGACAACTTTTCTTATTTTCTTCAGTTTTTCCGGTTTTTGCTCAAAACTTTTCATCATCCGCCTTTTAGAGCTGAAATTCAACAAATGAAGATAATTAAATATATTTTACTTATTTATAAACAATAACAGGCTAAAATAAAACAGATATCGCTTAAAATATATATCTAAATTTGACGATATCAGTGAAAAAAAAATGATTATGTAATTAATGACATGTAAATGTGATATGGAAAAATAGTAGACCCAGATTGGTAGATGAGAAAACGGAAATTAAATTCAATTTAATTGGGAGTGTTTAGATGTAAATTGTGAGAGAGTTATATAAAATATGCAAGAGAGTTTTATAAAAATTGTATATTAATGTAATTAATTATAGGTTATTTATAAGTTATGCATAACTTATGATATATTTTGTTTAGGAAAAAATAAATATATATTTGTGATACTCTCATTTTTATCTATATTTTCATATAAATTTTATCGTAATATGACATTTTCTAAAGATTAGTATATTTTAATTCTTTTATCCATCGAGAGCAAGGAGCAGGTAATTCTTGGACATATTATTCGTTTTTTATATTCATTCCTCTACATAATATAGTCGATATATTCACTAATTTCTTGGTTTTTCGATAAAAAGAATTAAAATATACTATTTTTTACAACTTTGTCATATTACAATAAAATTTACATCTTTGATAACCACTTAATGAGTCTTATAAAACCGTTGGTTAGTGGCATAAAGTTGTTTAAAAACCTACGACTATCACTTTAATGCTCTTTAAAATTGATTGTTAGTATATGAGTAAATAACCTTACAGAAAGTATAACCATACATAATTACTAGGTAGTTAAACAATCTTTATATTAGTGGGTTTTGTAACTACCCTTACAACTTGAAATTTTATATAAAGATTTTAATTGTCTAAGTTTCTTATTTTTTAACTAATAACTTCGTAGATAAAATTGAGATTATTATTACATAGATATTTAAATTCAATGTTATCTTGTGTTTTAATTTATATTTAATAAAATAATAAATTATACTTAAGCAATTTAAGTATGTAATAATCTATTCTATGTTAGGATTTTAATTTTATGTGATCTAAATTTATGTATACTTAGATTGATGTCATTATTATTTAATTTTAATAAATTTAGTTTACAATTCCAAAGATTCAAATATATAATTGGCTAATAAAATGTCTTTTAAGCACTTGATATCATAACATCAACATAATATTATACATGTGTCTTTACAATGTTAGGACAGAGCTCCATCATGGGAAATACATTAATATTATACTAAAATCTTTTAGATATGTAATATAATTTTATTTTTTTTAAAAAGAGTATGTATAAAATTTATTAAATATAAAAGTTATATTTACATACCCAAGCACTACACGGGTATAACACTAGTTGAAATACTTGTTGCTACTTTCCACGGCTTCACCGACCCGGTATATAACATTTATTTAATTTACATTTGCTCAATGTATAGCATATTAGCACTCTAAGAGAACTTACTTTTTGGTAAACTTATAATTAGTTTATAAGTATTATTATATTATCGTAAGTAGTAGTATTTTTAGTGTCACTTGTTGTGGGTTGGCAATCTTTTTCATGTGGGTGATCTAGTTGGTCATTGTTGAGCTCAACATTGAAAAGAAAAGAATCATTTTGATTGCTCCGTAGAGTGTTCTGAAATCTACTTGGACTTCTACTCTAAAGTCTGCTCAGACTTCTGCTTTGTAGTATGCTCGTACTTCTGCTCCAAAGTTTGCTCGAACATGAAGTCTACACTTAGTCATTTGTAATCACACAATTCACACATGCTTTTTGTGTCATACCAACTTTTGGTTTCAATCTACGATCAATAATGTTTAGCATAGATAAAAAAGGAAAAAGAAATCTCTGATTTGCAAAAGCAATTAAAAGAACTTTGACATTATTTTCATCTTCATCATGATTTTGACCAAGAACAAAAAAAGAGCACATGATTTAGAAGAAAAACTCAACATATCACAAAACAAGTCTAAGAGAGAAAGAAAGACTCCACTTAATAAAATCCAAATGTTATACAATTCTATAAAATATAAATCTTTCACCAACACAACTCTAACAATATCGGTAGTTGTCTTTTTCATCAAAGAATATAACAGTGCAACACCAAAATGGTGTTGTCCTAATGACTATGAACCATTTCGTTGTTTGAACAACTATTCTCATATGTATGTGAGTCCTCACAAGTGTGCTTTGTGTAAACCCCACTTGTTTTCTCAAGTCAAAAAGTGCAAGTCTTCCAAATGTAAAGAAATTGAGGTGGTTCCTGCAGGTGAATCATCCCTTATCCTAAACTTCAATCTTTTATTTAGAAATTTTGGAGAGAGTGAAGCATAGGAAAAAACTTTGGAAAGAGAGTAAGAAAAATCTTGAAGAAAAGAAAAGGCAACATCTTTTTCAATACAATTGTGTTCCTTTTTCTCTTGTTACTCATCATGTAAACACGAATCATGTTGCTCGTGTAGATGTGACAAAGCCTACATGTGTTTGATGTCTACATCATCATGTGCATAGCCGGTTTGTTCATAGTCCTGCCAAGAAAAATGTTGCTCATAACTCCATGAATCATGTTAATCTAAATCTACTCGCCACACTCATAATTATGCTCATCCATCCGTGCATGTGAGACAAACAAGATCATCTTCGAATGTTAACACAAATGCATGTTTCCCACTTTACTTGAGTTAAAATATCCATTCGTGGTTCGCTCTGTCAAACATCTCTTAAAACTTACAAAAGAGAAAATTTGTTCAAAGCCACACCAGTTTGCATCGTCTGTCTATCATACGACTCCAAATTTAAATGTCTAACTCTTTAGTCAAATGAGTTCCAAAACCAAATCCTTTGAAACCCTAGTTCTGCAAGACTCTAATATCAATGGAACCAAACTCAAATGGGTAACAAAATCTGCATAAATTGTTGTGCATATAAGCTAAAAGACATTGTTGGAACACAATGGAGATCATTCTGATTACTTTAAAGAGTATATTGTGTTCAATATGCTAAGAAGTTCAAATCTTATGGCTAGGAGAGAGATGAGTGTTCCCTTCATCTTCAGCTTGATTATGATGATCTATGAAACTTATTTTAGTTTATTATTATTTGATATAACTTGTGTGTTTATGACTTTTACTTGCAAGGGGAGCTAGTTAGAAAAATTATTTTATAGACAAATCATTGTAGTTGAGAACCTACAAGATTGCAATTTTCTTTTTAAATAAAAATTATTTCTATGCATTCTTGTAAGGGGGACAATTTTTTTCTAACCCAAGTTTATGTAAAACATTCAAATGCATCAATTTATGGGCAGTTTATTTTTCTTCGCATTAAATCATTTTAGAAAATCCAAATACATTATAAAATCTTTAAAAAAATGCAAAAAGTATTTCGTTGTTTCCATCTCTTCGTGTGTAGTGTGTTTAGGCAGCTTCTTTACGCCTATGGTTTAGCTAGAGTGAGACAGACCTACCCAAGAATCTTTCTATTTTATAGAAGTGAGAAAAAAATATCCATCATTATAGAAAGTTGTTGAGAGAGAAGTTAAAAAATATTCAAAGAGCTGAGTGTGAGAGAAATGATCAAAAGAAAAGAGATATCCTCATAAAAGAGTGTCAATTTGGGCAGCGCCTCTAATACTAGTCTTAATATGTTGACTACTTGTATTGAAGAAGACATCATGGACCAAATAATGCAATGCACTTACCCACCTAACTACTTAATTATCTCTTAAAAGATAATTATTTCAACTTCACACGGAGATTTAACACACACACTATTGACATCTCACTTGGAGATTGTTGATAATGAAAATAGGAAGACAGCTACTCCGGTCCCCAACTTTTTTAATTCACTTATTGAGTCTATAGACAATTGCAATATTATTTTTGTTCTAGGACACATATGGAATCATTTTCCTATTCTTGTGACTGTGTCAGAACATCTTGAGTAATATTTTTATGATATTTACAGTGATAGATGTAAATCCTAACGGTGCTAATATCATGTCAATGTTGAACGTAGGTTACTAAGTTTATCTAAACTGATGAGGTAACGGGAAATATATGTGATCTCGGTGTTACAATGAATACTTTAATTGGTATATCATTCTAGTCTAGACAAAGATGAAAGTATTTATCTTTTCACAAATATGCATGATGAGCATGAAATCATGACCATCATGAGGGGGAGATGAACTTTATCAATTAGAGGTGTCTATGAATATCGGTTGTTCTTACATTTTAAGGATATGAAATCCTTGTTTTTTAAAAGGCAAAACAAGAACAACTGACAAAGTTTCGTTAAAAAAGAAGATATCTATTTACAAAATTGAGGGGAGCAAGTATTTCAGAATCAATGTTAAAGATTAAGAGCTAAATTTGAGGGGGAGTAAAATTTTGTTTGAAGAAAATGCTGAAATAGTAGACTCCTTTCTGGTGCAGAATAGTTTGCTTTAATGCTTATGCTCAAGTGCTCATGTGAAGGCAAAAGACATGATCATGGTTGCAAATTTTGAAAAGCCCGTGGTTACAACTGCAAATTCTGATAAACAACCTGACTACCAAGAACGAGTCTTTGAAGAATCAAAACTTCAAAGAACAATCTCAGAGCATTGCTAGATAGATACAAAGAGGGAGTTTTATTTTAGTTATGAATAATTGTATGATGAACATACAGGGGGAGATCATTAGATCCTAAGTTGTGTCTATTTAATTTTAGTAAGGTTTATTAGTTCATATGACATTAGTGATAGATTATAGTACATTCTTTAAATACCTTAGGGTATAAATAGTTTGTAGTTAACTCTAATTCAACAAAGCTTTCAAAATTCACGTTAGCAATAGTTCTCGGTTCTCTCTACGTTTATACGCACACAACCGAGTTCATCATTCTTGTTGATTGCTTCAACCAATTGTTGATACCATATACACTTGGATCTACTCATATGTCAACTTGAGTCTCCAATTTCATCTAATGACATGGCATTGAAATCATTTAATGATTTTGTAATGTGAAGAAAATAAAGAAATAAGATATCTAGGGTTTTGATGAATGTGGACTGAAAAGTGTGTAAGATAAGGAGAGTTTAAGGAATTATTGAAGAAAAATAGAACCTAATCTTGATAGTTGATAGCATGAAACATATTAGAATCCATGCCTCATTCATTTTGGTCACGCCTGGACTTGAATATTTTGTCATCGACGGTTGAGGTAGTAATAACAGTATGATTGTCGTTGGTAGAGAGTAGAGACAAGGGTGGTTCTCGAGGTGTTAGAGTATAGCGGTGGTGTTGAGAGAGCTGGATTTGCTTGTTATGGTGTTGATATTATGTAAAGTAAAAGAGTTGGGGTTAAGTATTTTTCTATAACTACGTGGTTAAAAGGAGAGGAGTTTGAAATTAAACTAGTGAATGATAATATTTATTAAATTAAATTAATATTTATTACTTTTTATAATACTATAAATAAAATCAATATATATTATGTTATATTAATTAAAAAGTTGTCCGTGCTTGATAGTTGTTGATCAAGAGGTGAGTACTAGCACACTTTCTCATGGAGGTGAACTTTTCATGTGTGGACATGAAAGGGAGTGCAAAAATTATAGTTATGTAAACAACATTTACTTTGCTATGGTAAAAGTAAAGTAATAATGTCTTGATGTAATAATGGTGTAGGCATAAGTAATAATATTATAGATAAGAGGATGAGGTCCAAGTGTGTCTCCTATTTAATAAGGGGACAACATTGTAATAATGTAAATAGTAAGTTAGGTGCATGATGGATCTGCATCATCATGTTAAGTGTCTTCTTATGTGAAGTTCTTGTATAACTCATAAAAACCATGCAAAGGTGTACTAGTATCAAAAGTGAGTAGACAAGAAGGTTATCATTGGAGGGACTTTGCTATGAGACTCTATTACCTATAAGATATTAGTAAGACATGATATAAGGAAGTTAAAGAAAAAGTAAAGCATAGTCTTTAGGTACAAGATCAAAGGAGTCAAAGAGGAGATGTCATACCATAGTTAGAGTATACAAAGCAAGCAAATGGACGAATTTTGTCGATCCCCCATATGGTAGGCATTGGCCCCCTGCTATCGATGAAAGACGTTCTCCGCTCCTTTTTGGTGCATGCTTTTAATCATCAAATGAAATAAGATGTCTTGAAATTTATCTTAATTAATTGAGTCAAGTCTCTAGAATAGAGTGTTATACGTTGTGATCCACGTAATCATGTTGAGGTCTTTGATCTCTTTATAGCACGACCTATCCTTCTAAGTATAAGTACTAAGAGCTACTAAACCTACAAACTTCTACACACATAAGAAAATCCATGTACAATAATCCATTTTTTTTTCCAAATATGGTAGTCGACACTAGTATAGGCACGTGATTTTTGAATTGGGGGTGCAATTCTTGACCCGACACAAAAATAAACTACTTTTACTACAAGAAAAAAACCCTTTTGTGACGACATGGGTCGCCGCTAAAGACTCTATGAATTGAACAATATTAGCCATTTTTCGTCGTAAATGTTAAAATTTTCACTGCAAATAAGTTTTTGACACGAGTTTTTTGCAGCAGGCTATTTGAGGCGACATGTCACCTCTAAAGACTTTTTGAGGCAACAATTAGGTCTTTTGTGACGACAATTTGTTACCTCAAAAAGTCATTTTTTTGTAGTGTTTGGGTTGACACATATAATAAATAGGTTGGGTTCAAGTTGACTTGTGTGACACGAATATTAATTGGGTCGGCTTAGGTGTAAATTTCGTTGGTTGACACGTGAACCCATTTAATATTTATATAGAGTTTATCTTTTTCATATATATATATATATATATATATATACACATCAAGTTTTGACTTAATTATCATCCAGACTTCCACAATCACCAATCTTGATAGTTTTAATTAGTTTGTGAAAATTAAACAAAAAGGATCTTGATGTTAATAAATATGATTTTTTGGTGCCGACATTCCAACATGTTGACCTGCTTACAACCCGCCAACCTGTAAATGACCCACCAACACGCTAACCCGTATAATTCAATGGGTTACGTGACTCTCACATGTATGGCTTAGTGTTTTAAATCTTAATACGAATAAATAAACGGTTGGGTTCGGGTTCGGGTCAAGTGATTCTCACATGCCAACCCGTGAACTCGTCACACGCCAACCCAAACACGACACGATTGCCACTCAGGGGCGGACCCATGTGTATCCCGGTGGTAGCATGGGACACCAGCCAATTTTATCCGCTTAATATAAATTTTGATTTTTCGTATTGTAAATTCCGATTTTTTCAAGGCAGTGCTACCATTCAATGGTGTATCACCCATTTGAAATCCTGGGTCCGCCCCTGTTGCCACTCCTACCACTTATCCAAGATTTCATCTCTTTTTTGATATTGTCGATCACTCCACTTAGCTTGTTTATTTTTAGATTCATGCGTGTTTATATGAGTTGATACATTAAACTACTTTAAAGCTTTCATATATTCGATGTTTTGCATGCAACATACCCAATTAATAGTGTTATGTCATTTAGAAAAATAATATACTTTTTAATCTTTAATATGTTTTAGTAATTATATTTTTATCCTTTGGTAACCTTAAGTTTCCAAATGACCTTTGGCAATTGTTATTCATCTCCTTCAACCAGCTTGCTTTTTTACGCTATAAATACCAACACCACAATATATAAATATATATATATATATATATATAGCGAGGATACAATAGAAACAGTTTATAAAATAAGAACACTAGAAACACTACATCTAGTCTATAAAATCATTGCATCATATCTAAAAAACATGGAGTTTTCTTAAAACTAGTCCATCATGCCCGAATTAATCTTCTCATTTAAGAACCAATACATCTTGTCTAAAATTCACTGCATCTAGTATAAAATAAATGCATCTTATCTTTATAAACACAATAATAATAATAATAAATATATTATAATAATAATAATAGTAATAATAAAATAAATATATAAAGCACACAAAATTTGACTGTACATTCAAAATATTGACTTTTGGTGAAGAATTTGGAGTGTTCGCAAATTGTGAACGGTTTATGTCATTCGCATACGATCCCTTTACTATATATATAGAGAGAGAGATGGAGAGAGAGAGTGTGTATGAGGTTATACATAAAACATTGCTTATTCATAGAACCTAAAGAATAAACCCGGTGATTACACGTGACATTAAGAGTAAGGGCAAAACTGAAAATAGAATTATAAGTTAATACTCATGCCCCTCTCCCTTATTCAACTTCCAAACTTTCATTAAAAAAAATCATACTAAACATCCAGATGGTCATAATATATTCATGTTTAAGAATTTTAGCAAAAAAATACCATTAGATTCAGTTTTTTATCCTCTTTAATTCAAAACAAAGATTAAAATGTTTTCTAATTTTTTTTCGAAAATGTAAATGCTGCCGAAAATAAAAAAAAAGGACCGATGACAAAAATGCAAATTGTTTGACGAAAATGCAAAATGAAACCGATATAAAAAAATATAATAAAAATGCTAATAATATTAAGTCATTAACATGCAAATAACCCAATGATTAGCATTTTGGTTATCATTTTGCATTTTCGGGAGGTAGAGCCACAAAGAGGATTTTCATATTTGCCCTCAATTATGCAATTACCTTATATAATTTTCAAATAATTTACAAAATTGTCCCCTTCAAATCTAGACCATTGGATCATCTAAATTAATGGTTTAGATTTAAAACTATCAAGATTGGTGATTGTGGACGGTTCAAAAGAGAACCATTTTTCGTACGATAACCGCGAGAACCAATTATAGCCGTTGATTAAAAAGATGGAGGATCTAGATTATAGAGTTGTTAATAGATAACCTTAAACTAATCAAACTTATCCTTAATTAATTAAGGGTAATTTGGACATTTTTACATTACCTCTATTTTTTTAAACTAATATATCTATCAAATGGAAATGTGTTAAATTACGAAAATTATACCAAATTAATGAGAAAATTGTGCTCTTTAATTTGAGACCGATTTAGCATATTTTTTTGAAGAAAAAAATTCATGTTTGCTGGATTTTTTTCCAGTACAACCCTCGAAATATGCACATATGCAAAAATATGCATGTGTACATATTCACCTAGTTTTTCCCAATATAGATGTAGATATACACATGTGTAAATTTATGCACGTGTGCAAATTAACATATTTACCTTGTTTTGTCCGGCAAAGATATAGATATGCACATGTGTAGATGATGCATGTGTGCATATATGCACATGTGCACCCAGTTTTTTCCATGGACCTATTGATTTTCCTACTATTTAAGAAACATGACCATTATATACCTAAATAAAACTTATAAATCCATCATTCACCAAGCTAAATACTACACTAACATTATGTAATTAAAAATATTTTTTTTCTTTATGTATGATCTCTTAATTACAAAATACGATCTATTTTTTATCTAGTATCTTATTCTTTAAAGTAGAAATGATTTAAATAAAGACACAACTAACAAATTAAAAATAAATTTATAATACAATTCAAAAACAGTGGATAAATCATTTCAAAGACTACAATTAGACTATTCAACAATTGAAACTCAAGTACATTGTTTTTTTCTTTAGAGCATTTTAACAAACACCTATAATGCATGTTTAAACCTTTAGCAAAAAATATGAATTTTGTTTGCATGATTAGGAGGAAACCGAAGAATGATGTTCATAAAAGTAAGAACTCCATTGTGCACATAAATAGTGGTTAAGATGAATTAATTAACATTAATTCTTTGGTAAAACTAAAATGCATAGCATACATGCATGCATGCATGCATTGATTATTAATTAATTGGTCAACACTAATTAAAACGTATGTACGTACATGACCTGACTACTTTGAATAAATGCATGGATAAATATATATGAACTAGGATTTTATAGCCCGTGCGTTGCGTCGGGTTTTATAAATCTAAAATTCTATTATATCAATAAATCAAATGATTAGGGCTCTAATATGGTGTAAGAATAACAAAACAAAAAAGAGTCAAAAGAGATCTCAAATCTCATAAATAAAAGATTGACTTTTTCATCTTAAAAAAAACTTATATTTACCTGTCTGTCAAGTTGTAATTTTTTTTATAAAAAAATATTACTTTAAATATTATAATACACTAAAACCATATTAACTTAATAATAATAGTAAATAATTAATATAAAGTTTATGCAAAAAGTTAAACATAACTAAGCTTTATTAATTTAAATATTCATTTTTTTTCAAATGGTTTTATCTTAAATAAATGTACATATTACTAACTTAGTGCAAAGTTCGTTTTGAAATATATTTGTAAGTGACGTTTTCTTTTTAAAAACTTATTTGCTAATATGTAAATTATAAATTATAACACATCTTTAAGAATATTTTTTTACCCAAAAAGGCAGAAGTTGTTGCATCAAAATTCCGGTTGTTCTATAACGACGTATTTACATCTTGACTTAACGATCAAACTATAATATGATACATACCTACATAAAATCCATTCTAAAAATAAAGTTTATTGGTTAAATTAAAATAAACTTTTACTTTAATGCTTAAATAATTCAAGAATGAAGATTAATAGTTATACCAAAATAAACGTACAAAAGCTTTAAAGTTCAAATATTAGAAAAAGTTTAAGAGTTTAATGAAAATAGAGTTTAAATTATTTTTTAACCTTAATCAAAACTCTAAATTAAATAAATATATCAAATATTGTTTACATAAAATTATAAAAACGTATATATGAAATTTACTTTAAGTAAAAGAAAATTAAAAAAAAAGATAGACACGATATTTAAGAAATATAGAAGTTAAAAAAAGCTTAAAAAGAATACAAAGATTAAAAAGAAGTTAAAAAAGGGTTAAAATTTTGAAATCCATGTTTTTTAAAAATTAGAAGTTAAAAAAGACCACAAGAGTTTAAAAGAATACAAAGGTTTAATAAAGAGGAGGTAAGAAACTGAAAATTCAAAAATAAGTAGTGACAGGATTCGAACCCACGTCACCCACATAAATATATGGATTCCATTCCACTCCACCAAGTCTGCATATAGTTAATATATCTGTTATCTGATATATATTATAGAAGGAGTTTTTTTCCTTCAAATTATATGGTATTATAATTCCTCCATCTGCTTGTTGGATTTCGTGTAGCATTTCTTGTGAATAAATGCAAATTTGGTTTCCATTTGCCATCGTCATCATCACGTTACTATGATAAAGGCGTTTGAACATGCAATTTTGATCATGTGATATTAATTAATCAGGTATAATGAATCCGGCTGGAGACTATAGTTTTTGGATTGAGAGGGAGAGTATTTGAGTAACTCTTTTTAATTAGAAATAAATACCCTTTTGATTTTAGTAAGGATGTTTTGAAATAGATAATAAATGATTAGTCAGAAATGGTTCTTGTAAGAAAAACAGTTCTCGTTTGAACCGCTTTATATATATATATATATATATATGTACAATGTCAGTTTTAAATTCTTTTTATTTGTATCAACTATTTTATTAATTTTAAAAATAAATTCTAAAAGACATTAAAATAAGAAAAAAAATTTATATTTATGAAATAAGGAGGGACAAGTAAATAAAATTTTGAAAATTATATTGATGTGGGTAGATAATTGCATTTGTGTGAGAGAGTGTTTTAGTGTTAAAGAGATATTTTAAATAGATAAAAAGTTAAAGTAAATTAAGAGATAGAATAAAATGGTTAAAAGGGGTATTTTAAAAGTTAAAATAAATTAGGAGAGAGAATGAAATGGTTAAGAAGGGGTATTTTAGTACATTCAAGTTATTTAAAATTAAGAGTTTTTAAGGTTGTAAAAGTATTATAAAAAAGTAAGATTAAATGGAGAACGGTGAGAACACTTCTAGACCAACCATTTAATTAAATAAACAAGAGATATAAAATCAACCTACCTTAATTAAATCAGATTATTAAAATTCAACATACCTTAATTAACCAAGATTAATATAAGCCATTAAATAAAAATCATCCAATGACTATAAACTGTTCTCCAAGTTCTCACGTTAGGAGGTGTTCTCATTTGATCCTACCTATATATACACTAGCATGTTACCCGCGCAATGTGGCGACGACGCAATAACTAATTCGTACTCGATAACATGTCCGTTTTCGATAACGTAGAGTATGGTATACATGCACTATGATGACATCGAATATTTTGCATTCGCAGCATGTCCGTTTTCTTTCCTTCTTTTCCATTTTACTTATTTCTTTATTATTTATCAACTCTTTCGTTAATTTCTAAAATAACTTTTGAAAAACAATAAAATAAGAAAAAAAAATCTCTACTTATAAACTAAGATGATAAAAAATTAAAAACATATAAATGACTACGAATGTGTTGATTTGATCGAGAAATTGTGTAGGTTTGAGATAATATATTAGTGGCCGGGCTGATGTATTTTTAAAAAATATAAAAATATTTAAGACTATTGGTAATTTTCTATTACTTAAATTTTAAGAGTTAAAGTAAAGTAATATAAAATATATTATAAATTAAACGTTTTATTTTACTTATACGAGTGTTTATAAATTCGGGTTACATGTTATCAAATTATGAGTTTTAGTTATACGAATTTTCTAATATTTCAAATAAACTATTTGGTATATGATATAATATTTAAAATAATATTTCTATGGAGGGTTTTAATTTAATTTTTAATTTGTTTAATATTTTATAGGTTGAAATTTAATTTGCATTGACTTAACATTTTTAAACATTGTTTATTTATAGAAAGTTTAGTTATTAAAATGATATTCAATGGTTTTCTTTTAGGTTTAAATAAGGGGTAAGTTAGTAATTTCAAATTACTTAAAATTTAAGAGATTAAGATAAGACATTTAGGAGAGAGAGTGTTAAATGCTTTATATATTAGTGTGTGTGTGTGTGTGTATATATATATATATAGGAGAAGGTTCATTTGAGAACCGTTTTTATTACGAGAACCGCGAGAACCAATCATAGCCGTTCATTATGGATAATGGAATTGATGGATGAAGAGTGTAGGGGATTGGGTGTGGCAGGATGCATGTAAGGAATTCATGGGTGGACAATCCAATAGAAGGAGGGGGAATTGGACGACTAAGATTGATTCTCGCGGTTCTCGCAATAAAAACGGTTCTTAAATAAACTTTTCACTATATATATATATATATATATATATATATATATATATATACACACACATTTTCCCTCAATACAATATACAAGATTTCATCTACCTATTTCTCTTTATCTATGATTTCAGTATTTAATGAGGTTGATATATTCCTTAATTAGTTGATAAAACAAATTATTAAGTGTGGTGAATAATTCAATTATCTAAATAGTTTGAAGGGTTCATGATATGAAATTAGTTTTGGATAATGTACTATTTATTAAAGATCTAAAGATTTTGAATGAATAATCTCAGTTATAAAAATGTACGGTTTTAATCTTTATAATAATTTAATCCAGAGTGAAATATGATTGTTTAATAGGCATTATGTAGCAGTATTTTATCTTTTCATTCAACACATTTAGAAATCAAACATGCTAAATGATTTAACATTTAACGCTAAACAATTCAACGTCAATGCAGCTACAATTGATAATTGAATTATTCACTTCCCTTAATTGATAAAACTCATCCCAACAAACATTTACAAAGAGTTCTTCATGTCTTGAAGCTCCTCTAATGCTTTTACCACCTCGCTAGCAGTCGGTCTATGCTTAGGTTCTTCCAAGAGGCAATTCATTGCAAGTTTAGCGACTCTTGTTGCTATAGTTGACAAGTATTGCCCATCCATTTGGGGATCTATAATTTGTAGGATCCTTCGTTTTTTCTTTAAGTTAGCCTTAGCAAACTCAACTAGTATTTGCTCATCGGGTGGAAGCTTTGTATCAATACAACGTCGCCCTGTGAAGATTTCCAAGAGAACTACACCGAAAGTGTATATGTCACTTGCTGTATTTAACTCACCTACAAAACATACGACGGTTATGAACAGTTATAAGATAAGTGAGGGTTGATGCAACTACTGATGCATATCAAAATGACACACACACACACACAAACACACACACACATATATATATATATATATATGATGGTGTTGAATGAAGATTTTAAATTGACCAATTGTTATCTGTAGTAAAGTTGGTTGCAATTTTTAGTGGTTTTTTTTCTACTGCTAGCTTATTGTTATATATATATATATATATATATATATGATGGTGTTGAATGAAGATTTTAAATTGACCAATTGTTATCTGTAGTAAAGTTGGTTGTAATTTTTAGTGGTTTTTTTTCTACTGCTAGCTTATTGTTAGTTGCTACTAAAAACATCTTCTTCTATTCCTGTTCAACAAGTAAAGAAGGAAACTAAAAAGAGTCTACTAAATGTATTTTAACACCTATTTTAGTTATACAGAGGTAGTTTGTAAATGAATTTTTTTTCTTATGTATAAAACAACATTCATGACACCATAAAGTCACCATAGTATAAACTTTATGATAATAGATTCAGACCACGGTCGCTAAGAGACGATCAACTGTATTGCACGTTTAGCTTACATACCTTTGGAAATAGACTCAGGAGCGGCATATCCATTGCTACCCACAACTCGTGTAGAAGCACGACTATTCCCATCTACTGGCCCGTCCTTTGCCAACCATAAGATACATAGTTTGGCATTATTATCCTGAAATATATACAAGTCAAATTCGTAAAGAACCATGTAACCAAGCTAAATAAAGTAGCAGTTAGATCACATGACTGATTTCAGGACATACAGAATCAAGCAAGATACTGGAGGACTTAAAATCATGATAAAGCACTTTTGCTTCTGGGCTGTGAAGGTAAGCAAGTGCCTTTGCAGTATCAAGAGCAACATTAATTCGTTGGCTCCAAGAAAGTGGCTGGTAATAAGAACTCTCTGTGACAAAGAGTTAACTCAGATCAATTACTAAGTAACAAAATTTAATAAATTAGATTTTGAGAGAGGAATTCCAGTTTGGAAGTAAATAACAATGGCAAGAGCTCACCTTTGAATATATGCTTTCCCAGGTTGCCTCCAGACATGAACTCACATACTAGCATTCTGTAATCTTTCTCTTGACAGTAACCAATTAACTTTACTATATTTTGATGGTTTAGGAGCCCCAAGTCACTAACTTTAGCCTGTGACAATGTTAAAAGATAAACCAGTTACTCATATACTAAAACAAACATGCAAGTTCTACAACTTTTTCTCCATGATTCTGGAAATGCTTATAAATGGTGACATTAATTATTTGCACATATAAACATGTACAGTGTTTCTTGGCATATACAACTACAAGTATGAAATACGAACAAATACAACAAGCCAAGGAAAATTTTGTTAGCTTATGTTGGCTTAATAATCCCAGCATGGTTCAATTGTTTAGTTATTTAATTATGTTGGTTTATTATGTTTTTTTAGTCACATGGGTTTTACATGTAGTAGTTTTAAAGCATCCAGAGATGTATTCGTTGTTTTGTATATAGTGGGTTAGTGGCCTATTTTAGAGGAAGTAGTTTACGGATAGTGGAGATAGTTGTTTGAGTTTATCTTGTAATTTTGAAGTTTTGTATCAAGTAAGTTTAATGAAACTGTGAGAAAACTGAGACCCAATACTCTTTGTTTTTCCTTCTCTGTTTTTCGATTTTGATTACCGGTACATTGTTCTTTTCGTTGCTCTCTATAACTGGTATCAGAGCCAGGTTCATATAGTTTATGCCAAAAGTACATGCCAAGAAATTCCCCATGCATACCGGAAAGAAAGCCGATGGAGAAGTGACCTACACTACCTGATGTTAGCCAAGAACAACTATACCTTATGGCCAAGGATCTGGTGGAAGTTGAGATAGAGGCAAGGTCCAATGTTATAATTGTGACAAATTTGGGCATTACGCGTCGGAATGTTGAAAGCCAAAACAGGACAGAAACCATCAGGAAGCAAATCTCACTCAGACTTATGAAGACGAACATGCAATTCTAATGACTGAAAATGTTCAAGATGGACACGGTTTGATTCTTTTGAATGGAGAAAAGAACGCCCCGGAACTACAATCAAAGAGTGATGAATCGGTGTTGTCAAAATTGTAGTACTTGGACAATGGGGCAAATCATATGTAGGGTGAAAGATCAAAGTTCAAAGACTTGGACTCTACAGTGAAAGGACAAGTTAAATTCGGTGATGGCTCGATGGTGTATATCAAAGGAAAGGGTTTGATCTTGTTTGCGTGCAAAAATGGGAACAAAGGCTCCTACAAAATGTCTTTTATATCCCGAAACTGTGTAATAACACTTGTTAAATGTTGGCAATCCTTGACCCTCTCAATTACATTACCAATCAAATATATAGAGTACAAAACAAGCCTATCCCTACAATCAAGGGAAGATAAGCAGGAGAAGATACAAAGGATATTTACAAATTTGAATACAAATATATTCTATATTTATCTCGTTAACAGCCTCCCTCAGTTGGAGCAGGAGCAGGACGAATGGTCAAACTGTCTCCGAAATCCAAGAAAAGTTGACGAGGTAAGCCCTTGGTGAGATATCAGCATACTGGTAGGTAGACGAGACATGAAGTACGCACACATGACCCAGAGCTACCTTTTCACGAACAAAATGAATGTCCATATCAATGTGCTTCGTGCGTTGATGTTGAACAGGATTACCCTATAGATAAACAACTGAAACATTGTCACAAAAGACAATGGTTGACTTACGAAGCGGAACCCGTAGTTCAAGAAGTAACTTGCGCAACCAACAGGACTCAGCAACAGCATTTGCAACTCCGCGATATTCTGCCTCGGCACTAGATCGCGAGAGAGTTGCTCGCCGTTTAGCAGAAGAAATTAAATTATCACCCAAAAAGACACAATAGCCGGAGGATGATCTGCGTGTGTCGGGACAACCACCCCAGTCTGCATCAGTGTATGCGATAAGTTGACTGGGAGATGATGGTGTCAAATGCAAGCCAAGAGTAATGGTGCCTTTAAGATATCGAATAATGCGTTTCAAAGCATTGAAATGTGGTTCCCGTGGAGCATGCATAAATAAACACACCTGTTGGACGGCGTAGGTGATGTCGGGCCTTGTAAAAATGAGGTATTGGAGAGCTCCAGCAAGGCTGCGATAGGTGGTTGAGTCCTGTAAAGGGGACCCGGCAGAAGCACTAAGTTTAGAATTTGTATCAACGGGGGTAGCGGCGGGTTTGCAATTTTCCCTATGTGCGCGTTTAAGAATACTTTCTACATATTTCTGTTGAGATAAAAAAATACCCTTTTGAGACCAAGTAACAGAGATCCCAAAAAGTAAGATAAATCACCAAGGTCTGTCATTTCAAACTCGTGTTGAAGCGAGTTTATGATCTCGGTTTGCAGGTGGGATGAAGATGCAGTAAGTATGATGTCATCGACGTACAAGAGCAAGTATGCGGTGGCATTGTTTTTGTGGAAGACAAAAAGAGATGTGTTGCTTTTAGTACAAACAAAAACCGAGCTTCAAAAGATGTTAAGCAAACCGTTGATACCAAGCCGTGGTGCTTGCTTCAGACCATATAAAGATTTTCGTAGCTTGCAAACATAACCCGCATATAAAGAATTTGAAAACCTCGGTGGCTGATGCATATAAACAGTCTCGTGTAAGTCACCATGCAAAAAAGCGTTTTTAACATCCAATTCGCGAATAGGCCATTGTTTACCCAAAGCAAGAGACAGTACAGTACGGATGGTGGCCGGTTTGACCACGGGACTGAATGTCTCATCACAATCAACTCCTACCTCTTGCGATTTCCCATTAACCACCAAAAGAGCTTTGTAACGCTCAAGAGAACCATCTGCATTATATTTATGGCGAAAAATCCAATGACAACGAATTATATTGGCGTCCGAAGGACAAGGTAATAAATCCCAGGTATTTTGTTTAAGCAATGCATTATATTCAGTGGTCATGGCAGCGGTCCAGTTTGGGTCTAGGAGGGTGAGTTTGGGACTGGATGGGATAGGAGATATGGGTTGAGAGCGGATAGAATATATGGGGTTAGCTTTGATAATACCGCTTTTGGATCTAGTGTGCATGGGGTGATGAGACCGGGGGGAGGGCGGAGTGGGTTGAGGGATGTCGCAAGGGGGTGGCGACGGTGGGGAAAGAGGAGCGGAAGGAGTGGTGACAGGGTCGGTATTGTGGGAATGGTGAATGAAGTAAGGAGAGATGGGAATATCGTTGAGAAAGTCATACGAAGTAGGTTGATATTTGGAGAGATCGGAAAAAGGGAAAGTGTGTTCGTTGAAAGTGACGTGACGGGAGATAAAGAATTGTTTTGTTGTGATATCGTAGCATAAGTAGCCACGGTGATGGGAGGGGTACCCTAAAAAACACAAGGTGTGGAGTGAGGAGAGAGTTTGTGTTGAGCAGTGGATGAGAGGTTAGGGTAGCAAAGACATCCAAATGTCCTAAGATGAGTGTATGTTGGAAGACGGTGATAAAGTAACGAGGTGGGAGTATGGTTATTTATAGTGGTGGAGGGAAGAATGTTTAGGATATAAGTGGCGAAGTGAAGAACAAAGTTCCAATAGGAGGGCGGGAGAGAGGCATGGAGAAGGTTGGTGCGAATTAGATTATTAATGGTGCGAAGAGTGTGTTCGGCTTTACTGTTTTGTGGTGAGGTGTAAGGACAAGAAAATCGAATGTTCATGCCATTAATGTCACAAAATTAATGAAATTGAGAATTATTGAATTTGCGACCATTATCACATTGGAACATTTTTATTTTCTTTTCAAATTGGGTTTGGATGTACTTATGAAAAGTAAGAAAAATAGAGAAAACTTGAGCTTTTGATTTTAAGGGAAAAGTCCAAATAAAGTGTGAGAAGTCATCAAGCATAACAAGATAATATTTATGACCAAGGTTAGACATAACAGGAGAAGTCCCCAGATAAGCATGAATAATATCAAACGGATTGTAAGTAATAGAAGTGGAAGTAGAAAAACGTAAACAACAATGCTTGCCCAAAGAACAAGCATTACAAGAATCAAAACTATCTATTTTATTATTGGACAAAGAAAGACTATTTCTAAGTATACGTAAAACGGATTCGCCAGGATGACCAAGGCGGTTGTGCCACGTGGAGGAGGAAGTAGTGTGAAGAGCGATATGCTGGCTAGGACCACCGGTGGCTCAAGGAAAGGGATAGAGCTCGGTATTGCTGTTGCATCATTATGAGTTTCCCCATGATGAGATCCTTCACAGAAAAACCGTAAGGGTCAAATTCGAGAGTAACCTTATTCTCACGAGTAAAAGAACGAACAGAAATAAGATTTTTAATAAGTTTAGGAACATGGAGAATATTATTAAGGTGGAAAGATTTATTGTTATGGGTGAGGGTGATAGAGCCTAAACCAAGAGCCGGGGTAGCATTGCCATTACCAACTAAAATAGAATGCGGTTTGCTTAAAGTAAATAAATGAGAGAAACTACCTGCGCCATTGGCAACATGAGAGGTAGACCCCGTGTCCATGTACCAAGTGTTATCGGGCTGCTAAAGGTGCATTGTGTTGAAAGTTGTGTCCAACTCAGTAGGGGTCATTGGCGGTGTAGCGAGATACGGGGCTCCTGTATAAAAGGCCTGTGGTGAATTCTGCTGCTATGTGGGCCGTGGGCCAGGTCCAAGCAGGCCCATCTGCTGTGTGGGATATGGACAAGGGGGCATAGGAGCCCAACTCGTGTGCCATGGTGGAGCCCAAGAATGATTCTGATAATGTTGTTGCTGCCTTCCATCGCTGCGACCGCCCCCTCGACCGCGACCACGTCATCTGCCCCTGTCGCCGCCGCCACCACGGTAGTTACCACTGCTGCCACCTCCACGACCACCGCCACGATCAGAATAGGGCGGTTGTTCACGATCGCAAGGCCCCGACGACTCGGCGGCGGATGAAGAATCCGATTTTTGTGTGACCAGAACTTGAGGAGATTGAGATTCTTGTTTCAGTTTGCGAGTTTCTTCAAGAGAAAGTTGGGAACGGGCTTTGTTAAAGGACGGTAGCGGATTGGATTGTTGAATGAATGTCGCAATAGTGTCATAGTCTCCTTTCGGAAGACCGGCGACAAGTTGAAGCACCTTCTTTTCATCATAAACTTTTTGACCCACGTTGGCGAGTTGATCAGCAATGTTCTTGATGCGAGAACAATATTCATGGACATTAGGAAAGTCCTCCAAATGGATGTTGTTGAATTGTTCTTCAAGATAAACGGCCGGAGTAGCTTTATTGTCTTGGAAAATATCAGCAAGACTGTTCCAGAGCTGTTGAGCGGTGGCGCCTGGTGTCATTATGGTTTGAAGCAAATCGGTAGAGATGGTGGCAAGAATCCACTGTTTTACAATAGCATCTAAACGATTCCATGTTGGTTGATCAATGCCTTCCGGTTTTGGAGCAGCGAGATCGATATGATGGATGACATCGTAGGCGGTGGTATGAATGAGAAACAGTTCCACCCATGAAGCATAATGAGAATCTGTTTGATTTAAGACGAGAGGGATGGAATTTTTTATGTTGTTTACGCCAAAGGCGGGATGGAAGGGAGACTTGGAGGGCTGATCGCCGGCCATGAAGAAGAAAACCGATGAGATGAGAGGGAGGGGTAGAAGAGGGCTGCCGGCCGGATAATTTAGAGAGGGAGAGAGAGAGCCTAATATGGCTCTGATACCATGTTAAATGTTGGCAATCCTTAACCCTCTCAATTACATTACCAATCAAATATATAGAGTACAAAACAAGTCTATCCCTACAATCAAGGGAAGATAAGCAGGAGAAGATACAAAGGATATTTACAAATTTGAATACAAATAAATTCTATATTTATCTCGTTAACAATACTATCAGTTTGGGACAACTTTCGGAGGATGGCTATAGTGTAAGAAAGGGTCGTTGCTATGAGTTTATGATGGAAATAAAAGACTCCTCGTGATGGAAAATCTCTCACCGAACAGGTTGTATAAGATGGTACTTGAGGAGATCGAACCAGTTTGTTTGATGGCGAAAATGAAGTAGGAAGCTTGGATTTGGCATGCCCGATTTGGTCCCATAAACTTTGGAGCCTTGGAATCTATGGCAAGTAAAGTTATGGTAGGACAAATAGGTTGTGAATAAAAGAGCATATATTCGTAACACCAAATTTGTATTCACAACCTATTAATAATTAACTAGTTTTACACTTCGATTTAACTGTGTAATTAGCTAACTCCTTGTAGTGACAAACAAGGGCGGACCTCCATTGATGCCCGGGGTAGCACGTGCATTAGGTCAATTCCCGTGTGCAGTGTGTATTTTTTTTTCGAAATCATAGTTTTATACATTAGTGTAACAGGTAAAAATTTATGTGCAGCATATGTTCTCTTGAATCCAACTAAATGACCAAACTAAACAACTTAAAAAGCCCACAATCAATTAACAATGAACCAAAAAACAAATATGGTTTTTATATTTGAGTATTTACGTGTTTTCTTCACTATTTCTCCTACATTTGTGCTACTTAAAAATCCCATAAACAACTTAAAAAGCATGTAATCAACTTAAAAATCCCATAAACAATGTGTTTTCTTGATTGTTTTCCTACATTTGTGTTTTTACAACGACCCATTTTGATAGAACTCATTTATTACCGTCTTTATATGACCTATTGGTCAATCCGATCCCAAACCGCATGTTTTCTAGGCTTAGAAATAGGTAAGGGGACAAACAAGTACACATAAGGTTTTATTTCTTGTCAAATTCTTGTATTGGAATAACATGGATTTATAGATTACTTGTGACAAATGAATATACTTCCTCTAGTTACTACAAAGAATGAATATGACAAATAAATATAATTCCTCCATGAATTTCTACTTACCAGCCATTCCTGGTGATCATCAAGACTTTCGTTTAATCTCTTAACAGCAATAGGAAGGCCAGTACCTGGTTTGGCCGGTGCATACTGTTCATCAATCCACCCCTTGTAAATTGAACTATAAACATGTTTTCCCACAACTGCTGGAGGACGAAAATTCCTTGTAGCAGTTTTAATTTCAGAAAAACTGAAGGACTTCAAATCTAATGACTGAAAACTTTTGGTCAGAACCGCTGGGCTGTGTGAACTTTCTGATGCCGGTGCATTTGTAGCCTTACCTGCTAATAGATCAAATAATTTTAGAGCAGTATCAAACTATCATTTACTGATTAAAGTACCCCAAGATTTATTTGTTTTTAACTAATTTCATATTTTATGGCTACCTGCTTTGTTACTCGATTCACCTTCACTAGCAAGATTGTTTGCTTGTGACTCAACTTTGCCAGAAAAAAATGACAGTACTTTGCCAACAAATTTCCCTTCTGTCACAGAAGAATCCAGTCTCTCTTGTAATGAAAGTATGGCCTCAAGAGTGGATACAATCTCAGCCATTGTAGGTCGTTGATTTGATTGATTATGCAAGCAGCGACAAGCTATTCGTGCAAAGTCTTTCTGACATTGGCTAGAGATTTGGCCCTGAAGTCTAGAATCAATTATATGGTTTAGTTTTCCTTGTTTAATACGGTCTTGAGCCCATTGTGCTAAACTCCATTGATCTTCATCAAGATTTGTATCAACTGCTGGCCTCCCGCATATCACTTCAAGTAGAAGAACCCCAAACGAGTACACATCAGATTTTCTTGTCAATTTGCCTGTATAGAAATAACTTGGATCCATATACCCAAATGTTCCTTTAACTAAAGTGCTTACATGTGTACGTGTTTGGTTTGTTGGTCCGACTTTGGCAAGCCCAAAGTCAGAAATCTTTGCTACAAGATTTTTATCTAACAAAATGTTGGAACTCTTGACATCACGATGTATGATTCCATGATGAGTGCCCGTACCTGTGTGAAGGTAGTCTAACCCCCGTGCTGCCCCTATGCATACTTTGAGTCGTTGCAACCAAGATAAATCAAAACCCCCTTTGTGAAGATGATCTTCAAGGGTCCCATGGGGCATATACTCATAAACAAGAGCCATCTCTTCTCCTTCCTTACAATATCCAAACAAAGACACCAGATTACAGTGTCTAATCATAGAAAGCATCTCGACTTCAGCCTGGAACTCTATGGAACCTTGATTAGACATGGAATGTAACCTCTTGATTGCAACAACAGTATCTGACCCATGATTGATTTTACCTTTATACACATTACCAAATCCACCACGACCGATGACCAAAGCTTCATCAAAATTTTGGGTGGCTAATCGGATTTCCTCAAGTGAGAAGTTTTGGCATATCGGGTTGGGCACCACAAATGATGGTTTGCTTTCTTTTTCGAATTCAAGTAACATTACTGTATTTTGTTCTTGTTGCCTAGACTGTATGTTAAAGATGATTATTCAACAAAGAGGTGTAGATAGCTTCAGGTTAATGGACATGGTGAGGTAGATTCACATCACCAACCAGAGGTTTACTTGACTTGTTAAATAATTGCTATTTTTTTATTACAGATTCAGAGACTTTGGTATGTGTTGTTGCAACTTACCAATAGACTTACTATTATATGATTATATATATTAATTATTTACATAACAAACTTTGAATAAGTAATTTCTTTGGAAGCAATATGTAATAAACTATTGCTAAACAAAAATCCAGTGTTTATATACATTTATTTATACTAACCCTTTTGAAAGGCGCAGAAGCAGGAAATCAGGAGATAAAAATAGTAATATTAAGCAATCTCGATAATAAATCTGGTTGGGCCTTTGAGATGTTAATTGACCATATTTCTTTATTTTATTTCTAGTTTTATGCACTGATCGATACTTCAGAATATGAGAATGCCAGACTCAAATGGTTGGTAGTCACTAGAATTGGGGATTTGATAAGCACATACGTCATCATCTACAACGTTAACAACTACCGCATACAATCTCAACTATTTATGGTTAAGTAGGTTAGGTGTAGACAGTTGTACCTCTACCCGAGAACAGAGAGACTGCTATATAAATTTGACTTTTGTTTTGTTTTTTTAGCACAGCCACTTGATATAAATAGTAATTTTGTGGTTGATATAAAAATAAACGCCTATACTTCCTTGATTGATACAAATCTGTCTTTTTTTATTCTTTGGTTTATTATTATTATTATTATTATTATTATTATTATTATTATTATTATTATTATTATTATATAGTTTTTTTTTAATTTTTGCTGGTCATCAACTTCGACTGTCTGCTCATTTCCTCCTATTCAAAAATCTTTTTCTTCTTCTTCTTGTTCACATAATTAAAAGACTTGTTCTTCAGCCATCATGCTGCCTACACAAACCCTCTTGTTTTCTTCTTCTTCCTTTTTTCATCTCGGTTTTGTTCGCTTTTGTATCATACTTATAATCGTCTTTCGTCCTGCACATACGCATGCAACTTGTAACCCTGTTGATAAAGAATCTCTCTTGCCTTTAGCCACCATGTTTCCCCAACTCAATTGGTCTGTTGACGCTGATTGCTGCTCATGGGACGGAATCTCTTGTGATGATAAAGGGAATCGGGTTATCAAGTTATCTATACCGAATAGAGGCCTAGGTGGTGGCATTTCTTCTTCGCTACAAAATCTCACATCGCTCTCTACACTCGATATGTCCTATAATTTTCTTTCTGGTTCTCTTCCTGATGGACTATTTTCCTCATTCAACAACCTAAAGATCATTGATTTGAGCTTCAATAGGCTTTCTGGGCACTTGCCTGATAACTTCCCTGCTACACTACAATCACTTAATCTCTCCAGCAACCATTTTAATGAGACAATTCAAACTGCCTTCTTGATGTTCTCACCAACTGCTGAGATTGGTAACTTGCAGGCGATTCATGTTCTTGATCTCAGCCAAAACAATTTCTCTGGAAGCATTCCCAATGCAATATCAAATCTAACAAACTTGGAAAAGTTGGAACTATCTAATAATCTTCTATCTGGTGAGGTCCCTGCATCCCTTAATAGTTTGTATTTCTTGTCCTCTTTTAACGTCGCACACAACAATCTACAAGGTCCCATACCAACTGGCGGTCAATTTGACACTTTTTCGAACCAGATCTATGAAGGCAATCCAGGGTTGTGCGGCCCTCCCTTGCAAAAAACTTGTAGCAATCAATCGTCAACGACATATTCTTCTTTAGGACATAAGAAAGGCCCACAACAAAAAAAGATTATCGGCCTCATCCTTGGAATTTGTATTGGAGTTGGCATTCTCAGTTGTCTAGCATGGTGGATATTGTCTAAAAGAAGGAATCTCCATATAGGTGATACGGAAATGGCATCCATCAACTCTACATCAGTTGTAGAGGTTCCCAAGGATACCGGTAGAGTCATATTGTTCCCAAATAATGCAAAAGACATCAAGGAACTCGCCATAGATGATATCAGGAAAGCAACCGAGGAATACAGTCAATCAAATATCATCGGTTGTGGAAGTTTAGGCTTGGTTTATAAAGCAACTTTCGAAAATGGAACAAAAATGGTGGTTAAGAGGCTTTCAATAGATCATGGAGTTGTTGGAAAGGAATTTGAAGCCGAAGTGAAGGCCTTGTCGACAGCCCAACACAAGAATCTAGTTTCTTTACTAGGTTACTATGTAGATGATGGGTGTCAGATGCTGCTATATTCATACATGGAAAACGGAAGCCTGGAATACTGGTTGCATGAGAAGACTGATGAAGCATCTGGACTTAATTGGCCAATCAGATTGAAGATTGCACAAGGAGCGAGCCGTGGATTGGCATATCTGCACCATGTGTGTGAACCACATATTGTGCATCGCGACATAAAGTCCAGCAACATCCTGCTTGATGAAGAATTTGAAGCATATATGGCAGATTTTGGATTCTCTAGATTCATTCAACCATATGACACACATGTCACCACTGAGTTAGTTGGTACCTCAGGCTATATTCCTCCTGAATACCCCCAGTCAGTGGTAGCCACCACTAGAGGAGACATATATAGTTTTGGGGTTCTCCTACTTGAGCTACTTACGGGAAGGAGGCCTGTGGAGGTGTTCAGATCAAAGGAGTGCAGAGATTTGGTTGTGTGGGTGCAACAACTAAGAAAAGAAGGGAAACAAGATGAAGTGTTTGATCCACTCCTAAGAGGAAAAGGATCTGAAATTGAGATGTTGAAGGTTCTTGATGTCGCGTGCATGTGTGTAAATCCAAACCCCCGACAGAGGCCTAACATTAAGGAAGTGGTTGATTGGCTTCAAGATGTTAGGTCTAACCAAGTGAGACCGGATTTAGGGCAAATGTAAATGCTCAAATCTATGAAGAAACCACAAGTTTATATGATTACTAATTAGTGTATAAAGAAACATCTGAAACTTATACATTTTTGTACTTTCTCGATGGCTTGTAATTAAAAGAAACATATATCAAAAGCATACTATTGATGTGCATTTTACGTCCTTCGCTTTTGATCATGTGCTACATGCAAAACCTTTCCTTTTTCCATCTTTTGTGGAAGATAGAATTGAATGACCATAATGAAAATTATGTGGCCAAAGCTATCCTAATAATTCCTGCGACGAGTCGCTGTTTAAATATTCCATCATCATGTAACACAGCATTGTTGTAACACACAACATACAATTTTATCAGTAGCAATGTCTAGACAGTCATCAGCTACCACATTCAAGATTGGCTGCATCAATGCATTTATTAATTTGAAATCATAACTAAGAGAAGCCTGAATATACAAAGTCATCAAGAAACCATATATAATTTGTGTAAAGAACATTCATCAATGACTCAATCGTACCTACATTTCAATTAGTGATTAAAAACAATCATTTCATATTAATGTAAGAAAAGAATATAGTCAAACAAACTGCAAAAGAAGATATGAACATATTTTGTAACTAAATATATATTGATTAAGACATTATGGTCCTTGCTTTGAATAATTAGCCTACTTGCAATTTAATATCATCCTCATGAGTCATGCCAATATTCAGGGACATGAGTATAGATGAATATCATAGGATGAAAAATCTTAAATAAGAAAAACTTCAAAAACACATTGAGACATTTTAGCGAATACCTGTTGTACAGAAATGAATATGCCAATAATTTTGTAAGAACTTGTTGAAATCATATCCTCAAACAAAGCAATGCCCAGTACAAAATGAAACTAAACAAAGAAATTCTACAAGCTTAGATTTTAACTTTTGATTGATACCAAAGTCGACAATGAGCAAGGAGGCACGATTTCAGAGCGATCAAGTAAGGAATGGTAAGAGGAAAAGGCCGACGAGGATTGTAGTTATAAAATGCATGGTTGTTGTAGAACTTACGAGGTGAGGATTGAGTTCGACGTTTCTGCTTTTGTTTGATTAACAATTCCTTACGAAGGATTGGGAATTCATAGTCGAAGGAAAGGCATGAACAACATTTTTTTGGTTCCTGTTTGATCGACATTGCTGTTTCCTGTTTTCAGTGACGAGAAAGAAGGAAATCGTTTTGGGCGGTGTGCTGGGCATGTATTGTGGGTGTTAAAATTAAATAATTAGTTTCACAAAAAAAAAAAAAAAAAATCTACCCGATAAATATAAGTTCGGATTAATTGATTTTTTTAAAAAAATTATCTATTTTAATTTTTTATAATATATCATATAATTGTCTTGAATTAAGGTGATTTGATATATTAAATTAGGATTTCTTCCCTTATCTCATTATTTGCACCGAAACAGCAAAACCCACACTTCCGTTATCCGAAGGAATTTGTATAATGACTCGCATATTAAATGACGGTTTTAATTACATCTAAAAGAAAGAAATAATAAAATGTAATAGTAACTTATATTTAAGAAAGAGAACCTTCTTTTACACTAGTTTTCAAGAACTTTCTTCGTTATATTGAATTATATTTTCATAACAATCCTTATGTAATATGTTATAAATACGATTGTTCCTCAAAATAGTAATTAAAATATAAAAATCTAGGTTTTTCTTATTATATTTGTAATATGGTTTTATGGCCCCAAACCGATTACACCAATTATTAATTCAGTTGGATTCATTTGGTTTAGCCTACTCTAGGTTTGGATTACGACCGATTAAAATATTTTCTAAAATTCAATTATGGTGTAAATCCCCTAACATTCCAAGGTCAAGAACAACTTCAAAGGCTATGATTTTCAAATCGATTTTGTTCTTCCTTTTACTGTTTTTCTATTAAATAGACTGGATCGCTGGTTGGGGTTTTTAAGAATTAATTATATTTATTTTCCTTATTAATAAGTTTATTTTAACCATAAAAATCCAACTTGTGCACCATACAAGCATGAGTCTGCTGATTGCCCTAACTTGATGAGTGTCAATGGAAGTTCGAAAGAAATCAAAAAATTTTGCAGATACTCTTTTTTCAGTGTTATTTGTTTCCCGCTTCAAAACGTTTTTATTTTTCTGTGAATTCTTAGTTTTTACTTATTGATTTAAATGAAGCATAAATTACTAATCTAAATGACCGAGTCAATTGCTTAAGAATTCTTTCTATTGAAATACTTTATTCTTAAATTGTGGTTCATAAATGTGTCACGAGGTCGAATCCAAGTAAAGGAGAGCGTAATATGACAAGAAGATAGGATTAACGATGATGTTAGACATGTGATATCCCATAGTTTTAGTATCCTATCAACGTGGAAATCTCAATAGATGATAGACCGATTTGTAAGTGTGAGAGTCAAGATGTGGTAATGAGTAGAGATGTCTTTATTATCCTTAATAAGTGGTTAGTATGGTGCAACTTAGAGTGGTTGGATGCGTGGTAGGGGTTATTTAGTAGTAAAGTGTAACATCCTAGAATGGACCTAGTTGTACCATGCGTTTGCAAGGTTGTAACCTTGTGTATTAAATAAGAAATGGTAAATTAAAGAATGAAGGTATGATATGATATTAAATAAAAGTAGGTGAAATAAATAATAGTTGTTAACTATTAAATGGTTTTAGATATGGATTCCAAAAATATCCCCGTTAGCTGAAACGGGTAAATGGATATTGAGTTGTAAATTGAAAAGGGGAACGAAATACCCACTTGTGGATATATTTGAACCCAAAGGCGGTTCACCCCTTTTATAATCACAGACACACACATACGTATGTATATTTTCACACACACACACACTTGTTCTTGAGTTTTGAGGGAGCAATTCAAAGAAGAGATTAAGAAGGAGTCTTTTAAGTGTTGAAATCAAGAGTTTGTATCAGCTTGTAATTCCATTTTTATCCTCTCCATCTTTCCAAGTAAGTGCAAGTTCTTCATGTTCTTGTGTTTTGAGGTCAAAATGGGTTTGCTAGAAATAGCAATCGAGAACTGAAATTCAAGTTGTAATTAGTTCCTATAACATCAACAAGTGGATTTAAGCACGAATCAAGGATTATAGAATTGATTTTGATTGAATTTAGTGATTTTGTATAAATGGGTCAAAATTGAAGAATTGATCTTGATTATTGACATGGTTGTTAAAATATGTTAAGAATTGATGTTTTGAAGTTAGTTGGACTTGGTAGGTTGCTTGCGGGCACAAGGATTACTCCTTGCGGCCGCAAAGGTGGATTCGAAGGGTACTTACGGGCACAAGGGCTAGTCTTTGCGGCCATAAGTATGGCTTCGAATTGATGGTTTGAAGTGGTCCGACTTACGCTTACGGGCGCAAGCATGATGGCTTACGGCCGCAAGGGGTCCTTTTGTAGCAACAACAAGCAGTTTGTTTGCTGTTTGTGTTTTAACATTTGGAAAGCCTATGTGGACTTGTAATTGGACTTAAAGTGTCATTAGGAGATTCCTACTACTATTTTAGTAGTAAAATTTCATGTGTGTAAACATTTGATGTAAGTAACGATGCTTTAGGTGTAACTGACAACCAAGAAGAGCCGGAACGTTATATTTGCCTGTTGTAGCTCTACAGGTGAGTACCGATTTAACTCGTAATCATTATGTAGTATGTATGGACTTGTTGATTATCATTAGACATGTATGAGACGTGATAGTTGTGATTATGATTATCAAGATTGTAATGTTGAGCATGAACATGTGTAATCTAGTTGAAATTGTTGTTAGACTGATAGTATGAATATGAGTAGATGTTGATTATTGGTTAGAAGTTGACCAATACCCTCAAAGATAAATACTAAAGATAATTAAAGATGCTCTCAACTAAAAGGAGCTAATATTACCAATAGTGGGGTGAAATCCCATTGAACGTGCAAGTATCAGTAATGCCAAAACGTGTGTTTATAGAAACAAAAAGCATAGATGCCGACAAAAGATAAGAAGGTAGTTCAGGAATACTTTAGGCTGGTGTATACTAAATGCCTAATATGTTTAGGATCGATCATGATGATATGATTGGTATGATGTATGTATTGTTTAAGTTCACAATGATAGTGAAGGAATACGTGTTGTATGATATGCATGTTGTTAGTCCCAGATTGAGTACGCAACAACAAATGTTTGTAGAAGGGGGGTTGAATACAAACTTTAGCTTTTAAAAATTAAAGACACACCATTATACTTTTATATAATTCTTATTGATTTTGAATCAAGAATTACATGTACTAGAAGCGGAAATTCTAAGTACAATAAAAAGTGTCAATCAATTTGTCTAACACATAGACAAGCTAACTCTAAAACAACTAATGTATAAAGAGTGTTCAACACATGAACAAGTTTGGTTCTACATAATGCTTAAACTCTACGAATTTTTCTCAACTAATGAGATTGCTTTGTGTTGTGTAGAAGCTTCACCCTTTTGCATGTCCACCATGCATGTATATTTATAGAAGTCTTGGTGTATCCGGTTGTATGCAGGAACGAGACAAAGAGTATGTGGAAATATAATATTTTAATTGTAAAGGTAGTGGGTGAAAAGTAAAGTTACTTTAATCAACTGTTTGATAAAAGTAATTGTACTTTTCTGAAAAAGTGCAACCCACTCACAATATAAAATATTAAAACCCACATCTACTGTCGTGTAGAACTTTCTTTCCCTTTCCATGCTTGTACTTTAGACAACAACCATGGTTATGTTTGATTTGACTTTACCAAGTATGGGATTGCCAGCCATACTTAGTTGTTGAAACAAATCTTCAAGATCTTCGTTTGTTTGAGGTATCTTTCTCCTTTTCCAGAGGATAAGATCAAACCTTTTTGTCTCATACTTGATCCAAAAAGTGCTTTTTTACTTTTACAAACAAAGATCTAAGGCATAAAAGAACAACACATGTTCTGCCTTTTACATATGACATTTACAATTTGAAAGATAGAGCAGATTTGACATTTTGCTCGACTCAGCTAACAGAAAGTACTAGGAACTTTAAATTTCACTACTCAGTTGACAAAATATATCAGTTGATCAATTTTTGCTAGGACTAAGTTAATACATATTGCTCAGCTGATCATATGGATGCTCAGTTGATCAATAGTCATCTTAGGAGGACATAAGCTCATGTATTTATATGATCAATTGATCAAGAATGCTTAGATGATCATTTAAATACATTAGTTTATGTAGAGAGATGACTTGTGTAAGAAAAGACTTACTTAGCTGATGCTCTGGGCCTTAGATTATCCAATGTTCACTCAGCTGATGGTGTAGGCACTCAGCTGATCGGATTTCTTCACTCTGCTGATAGTTCACTTTCCTCAGCTGATGGTCTTCTTCACTTGTTTTCTTCATCTGATACTCCTTAGCTGATATCCCTTGGCTGATACTTTGAGTAGGATTTGATACTCAGTTGATGGTCAGCTGATGGTTCCATACTTAGCATATTTTCCAGAATCTGATCCAAACAACACATGTTTGACTTCTTTCTAAGTCATACTGAATGTAGGGTTTGGTTATCATCAAATTCTATGTTTTAGGATAGGTAGAGTTAATTATTAGGGTGGAGTTATTATCTCCTAACACATGCATGTTATTGGATCCTGATTGGATCAGCTATGTTGAATTGTGATTATGTTACAAATGCATGCATGCTATGGATCCTAATTGGATCACCCATGTTGTATTTATGTATTCTACTCATTGAACGTGAGTAGAACTTGTTGTTATGCATGCTAGTGGATCCTGATTGGATCAACCATGTTGAACTTGTTGTTATGCATGCTAGTGGATCCTGATTGGATAAACCATGTGGAACTTGTTGTTATGCATGCTATTAGACCTTGATGGGATCCCCTTGTGGAACTTGATGATGTGCATGCATGTTGTTGGATCCTGATTGGATCACCTATGTGAATTGGATGCGGACCTCAAGTACTTAAGTGGGTTAAGGTCAGCCGATGTGGTTGGATCCCAGGGGACTTTGGTCATACTTCGGGATCAACGGGGACTCGGGGGCCCATACCGAGTCTTAATTCTGCAGGACCACCGTTCCTTAGCGAAGTGGGGCTTTCGAGCTCAAGGAGCCTATGGCTTCATAACGATTCTTGGTGGACTGCTTTATGCTCCCCCACCAGCGTGGATGTTTGTGTCCGATCCTCTGGTTTGGGTCATTGAGTTGGACTGGCTATTCTGCAGGATATGACTCTTACTGATCTCGTCAGCACACCGCAATATGATAGGATAGAATTGACTGCTTATTCCTATGTTATGTGGCTTGCTTGTATCTGTGTTGCCATGCAATATGATTTAAAGAATGTGATGCCTTATGTGCTACATGGTGCTTATGGTTATGTCTGTATTCACTAGCTTTTAAAGCTAACCCCCTTGCAGTATGTACATATGTTTTTGCAGATGTTATGCTTAGCCTATGTCTGGGATTGCCTTTGTTGTGCTGGGACATTTGTTGCTCGTTGCAGGTATGATGGTCGGTCGATATTAACATTTATAACACCCGTTTGTAAAATGAATCAAGAAAATGTTTGTCAAGACTTCCGCTGTTTTGTTTATCAACTGAAATATGTTTGACTTTGAGATGTAAAAAGAAAAAAGTTGACCCTGAAATCGCGGTGTTACATAAAGAGAGTTATGTGCCGTGTTAGGTCGTGCTCAACTTCGAGTTTTGACGAGAGGGGTGAAAATAGTACCTAGATTGATTTGGATTAGGAAATGGTAAAGTCTCTATGGTGACTAGGCCTAATGAAGAAATGTTTTCCCTGGTGATGATTTTGAATTAGGGCATCCATGAAAAATGATTTTACATGTCAAGATCGTCAAAGCTTTGCACCCTTGATATCCATTAAGAACATGTAAATTCACTTTATTAGAAATCGATGTTGCTAGTCGTAGGCTCATTGCCTATGTTTGATAAATTGGGCAATGAAGTCTTTTCCAAAAGGATTGATATATGACAACCTTATAACCTAAAAAAGAGTTCAAGTACGAATTATGTTGTTCCAACATTGGAGACAAAACCTATTTTATTGTTGACTAAAGAGATAAAAACGTCATGGTTAATAGAAAAAGTTATACCTCCTACACAAGGTAAATGGCCACAATACCGGTTTGAAATTCATTCAACAAGACAATATGAAGACCCATGTTTACGTTGATGATGTCAAGTTTCTTCAAGAAGCATCTCGAGAAGGGTTTGATCTTCGACTTCGTTGCTTTCTACGACCAAATCATCTAGATTTAAATATCTTGCACCTTCATTTTTATCGGATGATTCAATCATTTAAAGAACAAGAGGTTTTGCAAACAATTGACGAATTGGTTTCTTGGATTTAAACCTAATTTCAGAAAATGTCATCACATGAGCTTAACATTGAATTTTTAACTCTACAAACATGTATGAATGAATTTTTAACTCTACAAACATATGGGTTAAATTTGGCAATGCATTAATAGTTGATGGGCCATTTATGACTTCACCATAAACATGAGAAACTATGTCATTTTAGGTATTTTATCAGATTGCAGACCTTGAGGCATCATCAACGTCTTTCTTCCTTTGTCTCCGGTCTTCCCCTGCCAATCGACGACCGTCGTTGTACACAATTTCCGGCGAACTTCCGACGAAATTTCTTTCCATCGGTCGTAGAAACCCTTATCATTTCCCATCATTGATTCCTCTCTTTCGAAAATCAATCTCAAGTCTGAACCCTCAAGATGTCCCGAATTTACATGTGGACCTTTATAAGTATCAATGTAGCAGTAAACCCGCTTCTTTAATTTACAGTGAGTTTTTTCTTCCTTGTTTGATCTCTTTCTTATTTTTCCACATTTCACGGGTGTTTTTGTTGATTTGAAGATCATTTTATCGTTGACACAAGTTATCGTTGTATTTATTATGGGAATGAGGGGGTGGTAGTTAAGATTTTGCAGTTGAATATATGTTTAGTCATATGCGTTTGCATATCTGTTTTTATGTGTGATTAAGAATTTGCAGTGAACACAGTTTTGATTTTGCCATTTTCTGTTTTATCTCAATTGTGTGATTAGGAATTTGCAGTTTAATATGAATCATTTGGTGATTTAGCCTACCATAGGGCACATTTTGCCGGTTTTATGATTTTGATAATGTTAATCTATGTATCAGTTATGGATCATGTTACAAAAAGTTTCTAGGTTAAGAATGCTGTTAGAAATGTTATTTCTTTCTAACTTGTCAAATTAATTTTTATTAATTGAATTTGGTGGCACTTTTGCTACATTCAAGAAGTACTTACAGCAAGAAGTACTTAGATGTCTATTGATTGATGTTCCACAACTTATTGCAGGAAATTAGGTGTATTGTTATGTAAGGAGTTTAGGCTTTGGAGACCTAGGATCTCTTAGGATTTACTTTTAAGATATTTGACATTTCAGCAAAGAAATAATGCATATTTTCTTTCATATATCTAAATTTATTTACAGCACAAAATAGTCCTGCCCATAGGTAGATAGACAAACCCATAGCAGAAGACAGGTGTTTCTATGAACTAGATAGTAAATACTGACACTAAAGCTACAAAATGAAAATGACTGAATGTGGTAGCAAGATGACTGGGCAAGTGTATAAACAGTTTCACAAAAGTTACATACAAAAGATTTATGACAGAAGATCAAAGACCTTTATTGTTTATTGTTTGTTCATTCTGTGTTAGGTGCTACTAATTGCATTGAACTATATACAAGTTTTGATTGCTGCTAAAATATGATAGAAGTTTGAGCGAACTAGCACTTTAGTTTTGCATATAGTTTTCAAAACACATGATTTCGACACTTGATATGGAAAGCCTAAACTTTTGCAGTGCTCTTATCAAGTCTTGCTGTAGACATGAATACTACCAATGTCAACTACCCCCAATTAAAGCCAACTCAAAGTGATTGGTCAGTTGGGTCTTTATTAATCTTCTTCTGGGTCAAATGGGCTAAATAAACAGGTCAAATTGATTGCCTAGGCGCTCACTTAGAAACCCATTCAACCTGTTTGTAATTTTTTTTCAGTTTTTGTTTAAATTGACCGCTTAGTCACTGTTATTTTTTCATGTTCACATACCTTTTTTTTCTTGTTATCCATTCCTTTTATGTTAGTTATATTAGATATTTAATAAAGCTTATGTTATCTTTGACTAAATAGACAAAGCCTTCACATTGTATTGTTATAACTTTAATTATATATCCAAAGAATAAGAACTATCAATTACTAAATGGTCAATTCAGTATAAGAGTTTGGGTTTATGAATTTATGTTCTTTGGTATTTTGTTCAAAGTTGTAACCACCGTCTCGAGATGGCCTAGTGGTAGTCTGGAAAGTCCCAAACGAGACCCAGGTTCAATCCTTGATGTGAAAACATCTTGGATGGCCGGGGGAGTGTAGCAAATGGCCACGAAAACGGTTAGCCACGTACATCAGGACATAGTTTAACTCCCCTGAAGAAACCTTGCTAAAAATGGGAAATCCCTTTAGAGAAGACTATTTTCCCTGAAGTTGTATTGGAATTTTGTAGTTTGTTCGAATTTTTAATTGAAAAACAAATGTATATCTATTCTCATTTTTCTTTTGATGTTGCTCATTTTATAGTGGTTTTATCAATTAAATTTTGTGACGACCAATATTAGTTATTATTTAATAAGTTTTCTTTATTATTATTATTATTATTATTTTGATACAGAAATATGCTATATTATGAAGTAATATAGATAATCTTATGAGCCACAGATTTATACCATCACTAGTACAGTGGATAACTGGATGATGTTAATATTATTAATTTCTTAATATTCTTTACCTACAATTTGATCATATGTTGCTGTTATCTTATACTAAATCATAAAACAACCACTCTAGTTATAGTAAAGCCCAAGGCCTAAAGCCTAAAGCACTAGACTACTTATTAATCATCATTTGAGCTGTTAAGTTCCATTTTCCACCTGTTCTACCAAGTATCAACTCACTTCTCTCAATAATCTTCCATTCTTTCTTGTATTTTTCAGCAGTTTTTTTATATTATTATATCAACCATGGAATTTTATGCAACGAATCCTGGACCTATTGATGATTCTGTATTATATGATCAAGAAAAACATGTTTCATCAGCAGTTTGGGAGGGTCAGGTGAACTTTTACTCGCATACTGGTTCTTGTTTCGTTTTATAGTAGGCGTGGTAAGATGGATTGGGTAACGGGTCAAAATATGTCTAGATTCAATCAAGTCACTTTTTACAACAAGTCAGAATGGGCTGGGTTGGGTTGACCCACAAACATTTTCTTTTTCTATTTTAATTAACAATGAATGCATTAATTTTGATTACAAAAACAATGCTATTACAATAAGAGTAGATGTCATAGAGTATCAGCATAATTTTGTCAATGGCCTGTGTTGTTATTTTACTTTGTGTTGATGTGGTAATTTAAGCACAAAACGACCAATTGCAGATGATATGTGGAAGATTTTGACTGATGCCACATCATTCATTAAGTGGTTGTACCAGTCATTTTGTGCTTAAAGTACCAAACTAGCACATCCACGCAAAGTATAGTTATCAAAACGGGATGAGAAAAAATTATAATCACCAAAATGGACCATTAACAAAAATATGTTGCTATTTTATGACATTTTCCCTTACTATAATAATCTAAATCTTTGAGAAAAAGCATTTAGTAGGTTGTATGCCTTCAAATTAAACTTTAGGCGACAATTAGCTAAACTTTTTGGTTTACCCAGTTTGAGATAAACACAAGCCAAGTTGGCCCATTCATAAGTTATTCAAGATTACCACGTCTATATTATATCTTACTTAGTGTTATAATTAAATCTTCTTTATCACATCAACAATCACAGGAACGTGGTGCCCTTAGATGTCATGAACACACATCAAAGCTTGATCAATGGACACTCACTTTAAAACAGATCGAATTAGTAAAGAAAGCAGGATTTGGTTACCTAAGATTGATTCCTGCTATCAGTCTAGACAATCCGCTCATATCGGCTCTTGTAGAAAGATGGAGAAGAGAAACAAATACGTTCCATTTTACTGTCGGAGAGATGTCGATAACTCTCGAAGATGTCGGTTACCTTCTTGGGCTTCCAATCGATGGTGAGCCTGTTATCGGTGTAACTTACACCTCATGTGACAATGTTTGTATGAAGTATTTGGGTCGAGCTCCTGATTCGAGTTCAACGAGCGGTGGGATGGTGAAACTTAGTTGGTTAAAAGAGACGTTTTCTCGGTGTCCTGAAAATGCTACTCTTGATGAAATTGAACGGCATACTCGAGCTTATCTTTTATACCTTGTTGGTAGCACAATTTTTTCAACCACAACGGGCAATAAGGTCCCGGTGATGTATTTACCGTTATTTGAAAATTTTGATCGGGCTGGGAAGTATGCATGGGGCGCTGCAGCATTATCATTCTTGTATAGAGCACTTGGTAATGCTTCACTTAGATCTCAAAGCACCATCAGTGGCTGTTTGACCCTGCTACAGGTGACTTTAACTATGCTTAAAACATAATAATAAAAGATAAATAAATCCAGCAAAAGTATAGAGGTTTTTGGATGTGCCTTGTGAAATTCTTTATCTAACAGCACTTGTTTGGATAAATTGATACTGATTATCTTATTTTGGGGGTTAACTAATCAGTTCATACTAGCAGCAACAATACTGATTATTTAAAGGAAAATTAAGGCGACTTATTTAACTCTTCCTTTTGAAGGTTTCCACCCATGATTCTTGTTGTTAATAACTTTACTTATAGCAAAAATCGTTGTATAGCTCTTATAAATACATACATTATAAATTTTATCGTAGCTTGTAATATATTAGACTTCAATTTTTCGGTTCAACAGTATATGAACATGTCATGTTTGGTTGTTATATGTGGAAGTTGGCAAAATAATAATTACCTTGGTATTATAATTTTAAGCAACAGAATCACATCCAAACATTTTCTATTGCACCTGATTATCTATTTGATTATATCACTAATCAGTTTCAAACCACATCCAAACACCACCTAAATTACATTTGTAAATTATTTCTTATTTAAGTTAATAGAAGTTGTTCGATTTTGCAGTGTTGGAGTTACTTTCGCTTAAATATTGGCCGACCAAGGCTTAATCATGATCCAAGCCATGATCGATTTCCATTGGTATTTAGATGGAAAGGGAAACATACTGGTCCGACCACAAACCGGGATGTAGCTTTCTATCGTAAATCATTAGACTCATTGAAGCCCTCTGAAGTAAGTAATATTTTAATGTTGACAACTTCAACTTGTTTATTAATGGGTTGATTTGGTTTATGTTTTTATCTCTAACGGGTCAAACATATAAAAAAATAGCGGAAAAGGAAATGAGTAAATGGATTGAACGATTTGAAAGTTGCTAGTGTATTTTTAATAAATATAACCTCCTAAATGATGTTTAAAAAATTCAAAGTAACTCTATTTGACACATCAAAGTATGGGATAATAAGTATTGAAAAGTTTTTATTAAGGGCAACCATCTAATAAAACTACTTCAGAGGCTACCCATATCAATTTAGTTTCATTTGCACCAATTACAGCAAAAAACTTGCCATAAATTTGTAAAATGAGAAATTACCCACTAAGTTAAAGCTTTCTTCACATCTAGATTTATCAACATTATTTTTTTTCAATTTTTATTACTCTAGATGTGAAGAAAGCTTTAACTTAGTGGGTAATTTCTCATTTTACAAATTTCTGGCAAGTTTTTTGCTGGAATTGGTACAAATAAAACTAAATTGATACTTGGGTAGCCTCTAAAGTAGTATTAAGAGTTAGTGAAAAGTTCATTTGAGAACCGTTTTTATTGCGAGAACCGCGAGAACCAATCTTAGCCGTCCAATTCCCCCTCCTTCAATTGGATTGCCCACCCATTAATTCCTTACATGCACCCTGCCACACTCAATCCCCCCACGCTCTTCATCCATGAATTCCATTATCCAAAATCAACGGCTAAGATTGGTTCTCGCGGTTCTCGCAATAAAAACGGTTCTCAAATGAACCTTCCCCGAGAGAGTTATGTGGCCATAATGAAAACTTTTCAATACACTTTCCCCACAAATTATCTATAAAAACTTAAAAGAATTTGATCAAAAAGTGTTTCTGGTCAACCAATCTGACCCTGTTCACTTGTTCCAGTGTGTGCACCAGGTTATTCAATTGGTTCAAAAAGTCGCATGTTTATCTGAACCTGTTTATTTTGCCTATATCCACTTTGTTTTATTCTTTGTAAAAATGAAAATTTTGCATGTTTTAATAGGTTGATTGGTGTCCGTATATAAGTATTAGTGATTGCCTTTTACCTGAAGAAATAAGGGATAATCTTATTCTTGGAAGATCAAATACAATGTTGATATGCTTTGATAAGGCTGAAAGGCACTTGCCGGACCGTTGCTTAAGGCAATTTGGCATGCGACAACGGATTCCTCTTGATGTGCAACAGTGGGAAAGAAAAAGCCGTGGGGTTGATGGCGGTGTTGACTTGTCAACAAAAATGGAAGCCGAGCTAAGTGAATGGTCAAACCGCTTTCCTCTTGTTGTGGACGATGATGAAGATGTTGAAGAAAGTGAATACTTGCATTGGTACTTGAAAATCACCCGAAAGGTTGTTGGAAGACCGATCCCTATCTCCTCTGAGTTTCAAAGAATGGTACGTATAAACTTCCATTACCTATTTTGTATTTTCAACACTTAAGGTCCTTTAGTTTGTTAGAGGTGGTAAAATTGGCGGATTGGTTAACGGGTCAGAGAAGATTTTTTTTGTTTGTCATAACAGTGTTGATGTACTAAAGTTTTTCTTCCTTTTATTGTCGGTTTTTAACCGGGAATATTGATCCTATTAGTTCTAAACTTCCAGTTTTTCTCAATGTAAGTAGTCTATTTTTTTAAACATGATAAGATAGTGTAGTTTAGGTTCTTTGTTAAAAGATTCACTAAATTTATATATTCTTTCTAGAAGGAAACAACTCTAGTAAGTAGTAACTTGGTAAAAATTGGTGTTGCATAGGTTCCCAAACTTAAAAGCTGTGTATGAGATCTAGTATTGGCCTACAATGGTCAAAATGCTCGTCTTACCTCTATAAACTAGTACGAAGTTGCAAAATGGGTTCATGTTGAAACGGGTCATTTCTAAGTGTTGGTTGAAATGGGCACGCTCTGTTAGGTAGATGCAAAAACCCTTTTTGTCCATCTTTTACGAATAATTAGTGCCTTAACTATGAGTATTAATTACATAAATAATCTACATCGAGTAAAAAGAATGTAGGAGGTTCAAGGTTGTATGTATTCATTTTTATTGATTCTGCTAAAAAAAACTTGCCGTAAATCTGTAAATGACAATATACACCCATCTTTAAAAGCTTTTGTTATATGTAGAGTTGTAAAAACGAAAAAATGTTGATGAATCTACTCAAGACTCAACTCTAAAGGGATGTTCAAAATTTATATGATTATATTCCCGGGTATTTTGGTCATTTTACAGATTTCTGGCAAGTTTTTTTTTTTTTTTTTGCCAAAATTGCTAGAAACATAACTGTGTTGATGCTTGGGTTTTCTTTTTTTCTAAATTAGTTTAATAGTGTAAAGACCTTAATGAAAACTACTCAGTACGTGGGTGGCTTATGTATATGTTATCGCCTTTTAATTTCCCCTTTTATGATCAAAGTCTAAAAACACAACCTACTGAAAGGATTGAAATTAGCACCTCTAACTAAAGTGATGAACTTCTAAGTTAAATTGTATAAAAAAGAATAGAAGCTAATATTAACAAATTTAGAAATGATTTTTTACTCATTATTGTTATTGCTAATTGTGACAGAATGTTGCTTTAAGGGAAATAGCAAGTATAGCAGACATGGTTTCAACACATGGGATGGATGATCAACAAATGCATACATTGAATAGAATCAGGTTTCTTGCTCATGAATGCTTGAGAGACCAAATCGGAAACATGATGATTCCAGAAGTAACTGAATCTGATCAAAATGAAAAGGAGAAAAAAATAAGAGGAAAAGAACGGATAAGAAGGAAAAACATGGGCGTTAAACGCAGGAGAAAAGACGATTCAGGACAGTTCCTGTCAACATCTAGTCAGCAACACTTTATCGACATGGTGGACCCTGCCGTGTCTCTGTGTCATGTTGAAAACAATGACGTAGATATATGCATTCCTACCAATACTGCTAGCGTGCCTGATGATTCTCGATTATGTTATATGCCCAGTAAACTGGATGAATCACAGCATATTTCTGATGCTGCAAATGAAATTGATGAATCCAATTTCTGTAGAACAGTTGAAGAAGTTGATAATAGCTTACTCTCTGCTGCTGAAAGTGGTGACATTGCACAGCAGAATGATTATAGTGTTTTGGTTTAGAGAACTAATGATGACGAAACAATATGTTTGATATTTTTTTAAAATTTACAAATATTTGAGATCTGTTTTACATCATATTTAATATCGTTTCTTAATCGAAAACAGGTTCGTGCTAAGGGTGAGCATGCGACCCGATAGACCGAAAAAACCGATAAACCGGACCGAATCGGCAAGGGGGGAATTATAGGGGATTGAGATTCTAGTTTTCATAATCCTCAGCCCTCTAACCTCGTTCGGGTGTTAAAATCTTGAGAGGATTATTAAAAACATAATCCCCGTAAATAAAAGTCTTTTCAAGTAGCTGATAACTTGGACTTGAAATTACCAATTAATCAGCCTCAGCTCCAGCCCCAACTAATTTCGTCGAACACACCCTATGTTATAAGTTGTAACTGTGATTATATGCATTCCTACCAATACTGCTAGCTTGCCTGATGATTCTCGATTATGTTGTATGCCCAGTAAACTGGATGAATCACAGCAGAATTCTGATGATGCAAATGAAATCGGGTGTTAAAATCTTGAGAGGATTATTAAAAACATAATCCCCGTAAGCCCTCAAAATAAAAACCTTTTCAAGTAGCTGATTACTTAGGCTTGAAATTACTAATTAATCAGTCTCAGCTCCAACCTTAACTAGTTTCGCTAAACACACTCAGATATAACTGAGTCTGTGATTATAGATCTATGATAATGTTAATTAATGGCAAACATTTTCTGCCCAATGAGCCTTTGCTGAGTGGGTGTGGGTCATGCATTTTGTGCGTGAAGTATGAACATTTTAATTCTCATTTGATTTATAAATTAAAATGCCTAATCTGGTTTGGTTAATCTCATTTAAGAACCGTTCTTTTATGAGATAACAACCGTAACCAATTTTAATATTTGATTAAAATAAATCAATATTTTTAATAGGGTAATATAGGAAAATAAAGCATTATTAAATAATGACTTATACATCCGGAGTCACGGTTGGGTATACATATAAATGATCAAAGTACCCTTATTAATGAGCATTAATGATGATTATAAATATATACACATACACACACATATAGGGAGAAGTTCATTTGAGAAATGTTTTTATTGCGAGTATCATATTTAATCACAATTAATGTTCATTGATAGGCGTATTTTGGTCTTTTATATATTTTTCTAACTGTGAGTTGTGTCCGGGTGAGTTGTGTCCGGGTGAACCGTAATTAAAGAGCAAGTCTTGATTTTTCTGAAACACGCCTCATTAATGCATCATTAATTAGCCGTCATTTTTATTTGCTATTAATTTATTTTAATCAAGCGCCAAGATTGGTTCTCGCGATACTCGCAATAAGAATGTTTCTCAAATGAACACACACACATACATATATATACACACATGGGAGGATCAAATGAGAACTGAGAACTGTTTTTCGAACAAGAACTGTCAGAACCAATCATAGCCCTTAATTAAACGTAATCAATGACTACAAATTTTTTACGGCTCATTAATGATTCATTATTGACGCATTAATAACGGGTATTTTGAGAAAATCAAGCCTCGTAAATTAACGTCAACTCAGCCGGACACAATTCACGGTTGGGTAAATATGTAAATGACCAAAATACCCTTATTAATAAGTCATTAATGATGTTACAAACAATTCTTGTACGAAAAACAGTTCTCGATTGAACTTTTCTATATATATATATATATATGGGAGGTTTATTGCGAGAATGAATATTTAGGTGAGAATGAGAGAACAAATCCTAGATGTTGATCTATTAGATCTAACGGTCATAATTTATGGCTGTCATAATCTATGGTTGGGTAATGATTAAAATGAAAGGTCAAATATAGACCATCCGATCAAATCAAATAAAGGGTCAAGATTAAGTTTCTCATTTTCACCAAAATATTCATTCTCATTTTATATATAGCGGGAGGTTCAAATGACAATGGATATTTAGGTGAGAATAAGAGACTTAATCCTGCTCTTCATTTGATTTGATCTGAATGGGTATTGCGACTGTTTGATCTAATTGATCATCATCTAATTGAAGCCTAGGATTTATTCTCCCATTTTCACAATAACTCTCATATATATATATATACACATATATATAGAGAGAGAGAAAAGTTTATTTGAGAACTACTTTTATTGCGAGAACCGCAAAAACCATTAGGAACCAACCAATTATTATCTTGTTTTAATAAATTAAATTAAATTAAAAAAAAGACATAGTTGTAATTTTAAAAATTAGTTTGGTACATCGCCGCTCTATTGTGCGCCGCCATTTTGGTAATACATTGAGTGAAGAATGTTTAATATAGTCCATACTTAATTCATAGTCCTAAAGGACTAATTTTAGCCTTTAGATCAATGACATCAATGGTTCAAATTGTATTTTAAAAATTTCAACAGAGTGTCCTTTTTGTAATTCACATTTGATGCTTTTACAAATCACATGTGATTGTATAATGAATCACCTGTAATTAAATATTAAAATTTTAGGACTATGTTTTTTACATAGACTTTATTGAACACAACTCTACATTGAATTCATTTTTTTTCTTAAGACACGTGATAATTTTTTTCATGCATATTTTTTCTCTTTACTTATTTTAGTTTTTCTTTTTTATAGATAGTAAGAAGGGTCTTGTAACGCCCCAAAGTTCAAAAGTTTCTATGGCTAAGAGTTATTTAAAAATTAGATGTGTTTATAAAACTAGAGGGTCTAAAGTTGCTATTTTGAAAGTGAAATAAGTCCAGGGGCTATTCTGTCAATAGTCCATACTTGTACTATATATATTTGACTTTCTAAGTCAAGGTTGCAACACAACTCATTTCTCAGCCTCTAAGCATACGTGAGTTTAGCTAGCCATGTTTTCTTCCAATTCTGATCAAGCTTGACAGCAGTTATGGCATCAAATAATCAGCACATATACTCATAGAAGCTCAAGGTAAGATTGGTAGTAGCTTTTGAAGTTCTATTGGGTCAAATGATTAAATCATAGATTGAAAGTGTTTGTGGTTGTTAGTTTAATGTTAGTAGTTATTTGGGATATAGTAAAACACCCCTACAGTATGTAGATCAATTATAAAAGAAGTTTAGAACCGAGAACAGCAGCTGTGTTCTTGGCAGAAAGTTGCAGGTCGTCGTGTACACGGCCCGTGTAGGTCTACACGGCCGTGTACATGTGTTTTAAGCCGGTGATAGACCATGTAGTTGAACATGGTCGTGTAGAATGTAAAGTACACGGCCCGTGTAGAGGTCAAAGGCGGTGACAGGCCATGTAGGGATACATGGTCGTGTAGCATTAAGGGTACACGACCCATGTAGGATTACACGGCCCGTGTAGGGTGACGTGTCAACACAGGGCATGTAGCCATGAGTAGTCGTGTAGCATGCAGGGTACACGGGCCGTGTAGGATTACATGGCCCATGTAGCCCCTTTCTCAGTTCAGTTTTTACAGGTTATGATGTTTAGCTTATCTCTTGTACAGGAAGGTATTTGAAGACTTGATAGCACAAGTTATCTGGTTAGTATTTTGCACAGTTACCAGGTGAGTGTACTAGTCCTTTAGCATGTTTAGCACATGACTATGATTTAGATGAACAGTATGATATCTGCAATATGAGATATGAATGTTATATGTATACAATGAAAGTAAGCATGGTACAGAATGCGTACGAGGTTTAACCTTGTACAAAGAACAGTGTTAAGATTTACAGCCATACAGATGGTGTAACTGTACACCAAAGCAGTATAAGTATCTATGAGTCAGTATATGTATATGTGCAATAGAAGATATGTTATGTTATGATCAGATATGATATGCATACGTGACCAGATATGATATGTACACGTGACCAGGTATGATATGTTATGTTATGACTAGATCTGACATGAGATACAAGTACAGGTGTATAGTCTTGCCATGAGCATAGCTATGCGCAAGAACAGAGATAGGGTATTCAAAGAGCTATTTACCAATAGCTGTTGGGATAGGCTACTCCTGCGAGGTGTAGATAAGCCCAGCACAGAGGATACATAGTACGTGCAAATGTAGCTTCGTATCCGGGAAAGTGAGAAGGGGTATATTGAGCTCCTTATACCCAAGAAGAGCTTATAAGCCAGACACAGAGGATACCTAGTACGAGCAGGCGTAGCTTTGTATCCAAGATAGTAGAAAAGGGGTATATCGAGCTCTTTATACCCAAGAGAAGCGCTGAGGATATTCTACACTAAGATGTAGATAAACCCTAGTACAGTAACGGTTTTGCATATTTGCAGGTAATACAGCTTGGATGCGAGACATCCTGAAGAGATCTTACTCCAGCTATTACAGTTTGAATACAAGATATCCTGGGGAGATTTTACTCCTGTTCCATGTTCTTTATGCTTAGTTAGTATGCTCACTAAGCGTTAGCTTATGTTTCAGTGTTGCGTGTTGCAGGTAGTGCAGGTTCCAGCAAGGGTAAGGCCCCAGCATGATGTTCAGCCGGATAGCTCCTGGTTTTAAAGAAGTAGCTTTAACACTACTTATGTAAATGTTAGCACGTGTATGTTTAGAAACAGTATTTTTGAGAAACTCTGATATCTTTTTTTGTGCTAATTCATAAGATAATGTTTTTAAACTAAAACAGAAAAAGAGGTATTACAGGTCTAATATCAAATGTATTGAAGTTGTTACATTTTGTTATTATATATACTCAACTTCAAAAACTACAATTTAATGTATCTAACTTTCTAAAATTACCATTTAGTGTATTTGGTTACCTTTTTGTAACTAGTCATATTTTTAACTTTTTTTAAATTTCCATGCCACATCATTATTTTGTTTGCCACATTAGTAATATTCTAAAAAAAAGGATGGAAAATCAGATGGATAAACATACGAAGAATATAGATGAAATATGAACACAATAAACCCTTCAATAAACACACAAGATTGATTAACCCAAAATGAAATCAATGTTTCAAATCGAAACCCTCATCACAAACAAGATTAATTAACCCAAATCTCCATTCAATCATAGAGATGAAAAAAAAACATAAACCAAACACAGATCTGGAATTCAATAAAGCCTCGTTTTTTCTACTAACAATAACCTTAAAAAACAAGAACCCTAAAATCTCATATTTGGGGTTTTATAATTTAACACAAATCTGAGTTTGATAATCAAACACATGAATCAATGGAATCCTTTGTACCATAATCAAAACTTACTTGGATAGACTAAACACGAGTTGAATCGATAGAGACGGAGATGAAAATCACACCTTTAAACCTCCGTCTTCAATCTGTCAACCTTCATAATGGAAACTCTAAATGACCAAGATCCGTTGAAACCTTAATCACCAAATTGATGGAAACATGGTGCAACTTTAACGCTTGTCTAGATCCCCAAATCGTCCCAATCAGTGAAACCCTAAAATCGATTGAAACATGGTGTTTTCATAGTGGTTGAATCGCCCTAAATCATTGATGGTGGTGGTGTTGAGGGAAGTCGATGGTGGTCGTGGTGTCGGAAGTCAGTGGTCGTGGTGGTTGTGCCGGCTAAAACAACCATTGAAGCACACACATGGAGTTTTTTGGAAGATTGACATGATTTGAATGTCCAAAACAAATCTGAAAATTATTATTATTAATTAATTAATTAATGTTAAACAAGAAAAGCCATGTCACCTGCAACGGCAACCGCCACGTCACCCATAACTATGCCACATCACATGTAACCTATTATTAACGGTAACCATACATTAAACAGTAGTTTTTGAGACTTGGACACATTAAATAGTAGTTTTCCTTTACGTCCTTTTCTATTTATTAATCACAATCATTAATATTTTTGTTGGAATTTTTTGAGTTATATATTAAGTATTTATAGCCAACATATTCTTCTTGTTAGAATTTTTTGAGTTGACAATGAGTTTGACTAAACCAACTTTGAGTTACACGTGCACACTGCATCTAGATATAAATCTGCATGTGCATATATGTACCCAGACGCACCTGTGCTAAAACAAAACCTAGTAGTATGAACAGGTTGTACACATATGCACCGTACATATATGATTTTACTGTATGTGCTGAAAAAATCTACTGTAATGTGCACATGTGCACCTGTGCCCTTGAAAAAAAAGCGAATGGTATGTGCACGTATCTAATGCTGTGTTGGAAAAAGAACTCAACGAAAATGAAAATCTTTTCTTTGAAAAAGTATAGCAATATGGATGTCATATTAAAGAGCATAATTTTCTCGTTAATTTGGTATAATTTTCATATTTTAATAGATATATATTTTAGTTTTAAGAAAGTGGGGGTAAGTGGTCCCCTTAAATTAAGAAATTTGCCTAAAATACGCATCCAGCATTTTAGAATAGTAAAAATGACAGCTGTGTTTTTAATAATTACATGTTTCCACAACTAACATTAAGCTTTGATTAATCATGATCATCCCTATTTATATTATATTATAAAGCATTTAGGTCTTTTGTCTAAATCTCTTAATTTTAAGTAATTTGAAATTACTAATTTACCCTTAATATTAAACTAAATAGAAACTATTAAATAAAGTAACTAACAGGTGAAATTAATGATAATCTTATATATCATTTTAATAACTAAACCTTTCAAAATAAAAAATATTTAAAAAATCAAATCAATGCAAATTAACTTAATAATTACAAAAATCAATAATTAAACCTTTCATATTAAATATCCTACCATGTAATAAATATTTTAGTTTATCTATTAAAAATTGTGTATAATTAGAAGTATTAAATCTAAATAACATATAACCTATATTTATAAAAATTTCTGGATTTTTTTAATGGGTAATATAATTAAAATAGTATAGAGTTATAATGTCAACACGCATGTTGGATTTTACCATCCATGTGAAATTTTATTGACGAATTATAATTTAGACAAGAAACACATCATCCCTGTTTAAAAACAGACAAGTTGCCAAGAAAAAGCATTAGTCGCCGCTGCATTACGCGGATACAATGCTAGTATATATATATATATATCCCTATATATATATGGCTTAAATAAGGAAACTAGGAAGCAATCCTAACCCTTAAACAAATTAAATAAAAAGGTTTAATGGTTGATACTATTCTTGTAATTAAAATACATTTTGTATGGATAGAAGTGGCTAGAGGGGTTTTTGGCAAATGGGTGCGGAGAGTGGTAGCCAATCTTTTAGGAGAGTGCTTTGTGTATAAATACTCAACACCTCCCAAATTTCTAGCCTAATATAATTTGCTTTACATAGTAAATTTCTTTAAAAGATTATACTATTTAAAAGATAAACTTATGCTCTTTCATTTAATACCAGTATTGCATATTTTTTAATTTTTTTTAGAATTATATTACACAATATTTATACTGTGTTACACTAATTTTGCAATATGAGATACATTAGTGTATAGTGCACGTATTTTGTGATGCGTTACATAACTTGTACACTATTTTACACAATATTAACATTGTGTTACATATCATTACATTACTTTAAATATTTTTTACTCTATGTTACACAACTTTACAACCCTACCTCCATAGTTTTTGCATTGTTTTGACAAAAGAAAAATAATACACGTTGATGTATTTTTTACGTACAAGTGCAAAGCAAAGCAAAGCAAAAAAGGATTCATTTTAATATTTCACGTTGCTGATTTTTTAATGAACGTAGCTTTAATATTTTTATAAAATCTAGTTACAATGAACAAAGCTTATACGATCTGTAGCGACATATGGTTAAAAAAGCTAGTTAATTTTATAACAAAAAGGATGTTATAAAAATATATTTATCAAAAGCTAGTTCATTTGAGAACCACTTCTAGTACGAGAATCATTTATAGTCACAATTAATGACTTATAAGGATATTTTAGTTATTTATATTTTTATCAAATTGTGAATTGCTTACAAGTGGATGAGCTATTATAAATGAAACTTGATTTCCCCAAATACCGCTATTAACGAGGTATTAACGGCTCATTAATGACGCATTAATGAGAGATTTTTTTGAAAAATCAAGCTTCGTAAATTAATGACGGCTCATCCGGACGCAATTCACGGTTGGGTAAATATATAAAAGACCAAAATACCCCTATTATTGAATCATTAATAGTGTTACAAACAGTTCTCACAGTAAAAAACAGTTCTTGATAGAATTTTTCCATATATACACACATGCTAAGTTGTATTTCTATGTGTTCGTGAAGTTAATAGTTATAAACTTGTAATCTATAATTCTATAAAAGACAATTATATTTCTTCACTTAAAATAACATATGAAGTTTACTAATTCTCTTTTCTTACTTTTTATTAATTTTAAAATTTGTCTTAATCTTACAAAGTAGAAGATATATAACCTCTTTTCTATATATTCTATTTACTCATCTTCAGGAACGATAAAAATTCCTGACGGTTGCAAAAATTTTTTATCAAGGTGGTGATAATTATATAGTTATAAAAAAATATTAGAGGATAAATGAATGAAATATAAAATATGTGACAAAAGTATCACAATGAGTGTATAATAATTAGAATATAAGAATTGTAGTTCACCACGCGTATCTTTGAAAATATTTGTTATGATGCTAAACTCCGGTTTTCTTACTTTCCCATAGTGCTTTACATGGGTAATGATAAAAATCATATTTATATATAGGGTGAGCTTATTTTATTGATCGAATTTTTCGAATCTAACCGGTCTTGAACGGGTACCGGCACCAAACCGGTTTTGGCTTTTGGATTTTGGTTCTATATTTAGTACCAAGAATTTAAAATTTTGGTTTCGTTATTATCGGTACCGGTACTGGTTCGACTTTGTTCCGGTAAAAGAGAGCGTATTTACTTGAATATCTTGAACCGAACTAGTCCCGAACCGGTTTCGGTTATTGTATTTCAGTTTGGTATCCGGTACCAAGAATTCAAGAAATTCGGGTTCTGTATTTTCGGTACCGATACGGGTTTGGTCTGCTTCTAGCAAAGATGAGCGTATTAACTTGAAATTTCTCGAACTGGTACCGGCACTGAACCGGTTCCAATTCTTGTATTTCGATTCGGTATTTGGTACCAAGAATTTAAAAAATTCAATTTCGGTATTTTCGGTACCGGTACTGGCCTGGTTCCGATTCTTGTATTTCGGTTCTATTGCTTTATAAGATGTCTAGTTTCAAGTATATAATGGTATAATTCTTGTCGAATGCTTCGTTAACAAATAGTTTTTTTTCGATAATATATCTATTTTTTATCTTTTCTATTATCTTTATTTTTCTTTTTTCCAATTAACACTATTATTTGTTTATAGAATACTTTTTAAAATATAATAAAATAAGAAAAATATCTAATTATTAAATAATTAAAGAGAAAGATAATTTAGTTTTGAACATCTTGTTGATGTGAGTGATTTAACCAAAGTTAGTCTAAAATGTTGGTGTCATATTTAACGAGTTGTTAAAGTAATAGTTACGATAAATTAACAAATTAAAGTAATTAAGGAGATAATAGATAATTAATTGGGCTATATTTAAAGGTTTGTGTTATCTGTATAAAAATATGTACTATTTAAAATTAAGTAATCTTAAGTTTTTTAAGAAAAATGTTGAATGCTTTATAATATTTTAATATAGTATCTGCACAATATGATGGTAATAAATATTTCCTTATCGATAATGTATAAGATTTAAAGGTAGTATACGATAATCATAACATAATGGAAACACTAGAATAAAACCAAAATGGAATTCTGATCGCAACCCTTAATGCAAGATAAAATAATAATAAGATAAGAACCAAGGAACGTTTGCTCTGAAATTCATCATGCATGCAAATAAAATTCAAAGTTTTTTAGAATAATGATTTTTTATTATATGTTTTTATATTACATTGATAATTATCTTTAATCTTTAATCAATAATGACTAACGAATGAAGAGCTTCTTATGCTGTTCTCATTCTAATTTTAGAATTTGTTTTATCACAAATCCTTCCCTTTTAAAAGATTACTCGTATTCTAATTAATCGAATCTCATGTTATTCAAAAGTTGATTTAGGTGAAGGAATGTTAAATTCACATAATTGAAGGAATTTTTCAAACAATATTCAACCGTTCATAACCAAATTGGGGTATCCTTTTACAACATTTTTCCTCATACAAAAATATAATTAATTTTTTCTTAATTATCATTGTATATAACTAGATTTAAAATTTTAAAAATAATACAACAAACTTTCATAATCCTCTTATTATATGCAAACAACTTTTTTCTTTATCTAATATATTATATAAGTCGTGTTCAATAAAGTCCATGTATAAAATATAGTCCTAAAATTTTAATATTCAATCACAGGTGATTGAATATTAAATTTTTTAAAAGCATGTGATTTGTATTAGCATCACATGTGATTGAATACAATCACATGTGATTTGTAAAAGCATCATATGTAAATTACGAAATTGCCACTCCGTCTAAATTTTTAAAATGCAATCTGGACCATTGATGTCATTGACGTAAAGGCTAAAATTGATCACTTAGGACTATGAATGAATTATGGACGTACTATATTTAACATTCTTCACCATTATATATAATGCATATTTTCATAGCATACAATAACTTGCGTACTATGAGAGAATTATAAAAGTTGATTGTATTGTTTAAAAAAATAAAGTTGGTTGTATAACATGATAACTAAGATAAAGTTTATTGAATTTTCATACAATTTATTATTGAAAAATGATAACCACAGCCCTAAGGGTTGTGAATAAGAATAAAATAAATGTTATTTTTAGCTTTTAAAAATAGCAACCTTATTCATGTATGAAAATTTGAAAACCAATTAAAAGAAAACTATGAATTAAAAAAATATGAAAAGTTAATTATGAAGACATTAGTTATTATTGACGATTTAAAAACTTAATTGAAATCACTTGTTTTAATCTTAACCACAACCCCTAATTAAGGGGTGTGGTTATCATCCTCCTTATATATTTTATGGTATCAATTATCAACTAAATGAATTCTAAATTACATCTTCTAAATTACATGTTAATCTTTCAGAACTTATATGTCTCATGTATTCAGTTGTCTTTGCCAAGTTATTCTAGAACCTCTGTATGATCCCATGCATAAAAATGCTTATAATCTTACTGTTGATCTTGTTAATTTCTTCACCCGAGACCTTTTTATTTGTAAATTGTATGAAAATACAATTAACTTTCATATTTCTTTCATTGCATATAATAGGAATTATGATAAACTTACTATTGTATATAATAAACTTTTTATTTTAAAAAACAATACAATCAGCTTTCACAATCATCTCATTGTATACAAATAGTTTTTTAAGGAAAAAACTTAATCATATATACTAAGAAATTAAAAGTTTATTATTTTTCATACAATTTAGGTCAATTCTTTGGTATATATCAATGATGCCGTTTATATATATATATATATATATATATAAATATATATAAATCAATGATTGAACGTGTTAAAGAATTAGAAAAAGTATGTTCAAATTTCAAAAGTGAAGCCATGAATACATCCAATTTTTCTTAAGGAATCTCGAAAATGAAACCGTGATCTAATCATTATAACCCATGGTTTGTAGAGGGTCCAACCTTTTCAATTAGTTCCTCACCTCCAAATATAATACTTTTTTGAAAAAAGTTATAATAACCTTTTGTTTTTAATTAAGACATCTTTTGTTTGGTTATTATTTGTCATTAATTAACAATAATTAAATTGGTAGGTTGTTTGTATTCAGAAGATTTCATAATTATATAATTATGAGTAACAAATTCAATTAAATTTATTAACAACTTACGGAATAAGAACTCATATAAAAGTCATAAGTGTCATTTGTTTAAGTGGTTGTATGTGTCACACGTCTAAACATTAAAAAATTGTTTTGCTATCTAAATGTATATGCCATTTGTTTTTTTATAAACTATGAACATTTGTATATAAAATATCATTAAATTGTTGTGTTGTTTTTATGAAATTTAAACTTTGTCTAATTATAGAATAAAATACATTAATAACAAAATCAGTCAATAATATATAGTGCATTAAAACCATAATATTTAAAGTGTTTATATATTGTTGAGTTGCTACACTCCATGGTTGAATCTGTACATGTTATCCTGTTGTCATGCGGTACATGCTCATTTTTGCATATTTGATTTGATCATATTGAGATAAAGATTATCGTTGACGGGTTTTCGTATAAAGTTATGAATGAAGAAACATGCAGTTGTGAGATCTCTGTATAAATATGGGGTCGATCTCTTCAATACACGAAAACACGCTTTCAAGACACCAAAAGTCCTTTCAATCATGTTTCTAAGTTTTGGTTTAGCGTGATTGAATTTCTTCTACTATTCATTGCAAGACGAAATTTTTAAGCCAATATCTTACATTATCATATTGTGTCATTAATACCTAGGCATGTTTATATGGAACATTACAAATATGTTATTTATCTACAAGATAATAAAATTTTAAATTTGGGAATGTTGTGTGTAAACACACAAGATTAAATCTTAAAACTACGTGGCGGAGGGATTTGGAACTCAAAACCCGGATATACTAAATCTTCATTCAATATTTGGGAATCATGTTGTACCTTCCTATCCAGCCACATCAACGTAAATATCATGTTGAAGTTGTTAGGAAATACCTGCTATGTAACGAGTTAGTGATACTGCCAATGATGCATGAACCTATCGGGTCACAAACGCAGTCCAAATCGCAACGGTGAAACTAAATATGTTCGGCAAACCAACCATTCTTGATCATCTCTCTAGATGAGTGGAAACATAAATTGTTATGATTGCTAAATTATCGTTTCATCTACGAACACAAAAGGCTGAAAGCAAAATTTTAAAAGTTAAAGTTTTGTTTAGCATGACCATGCCTTGATAAGGTGCATGGTCGTGCTTGTGCTTAAAGGTGCACTAGCGGCATTTTTTAAGCATGGTCAACTTTTTGTGAAGCACAGGTGTGCCATTATAGGACACGTGTCACTATTTTTGAAATCACTAAGTGTTATTTGGGTGACACTTAATCACCACCATTTCATTAACTCAGTTCTAACACTTTCAAATCGAACCGGTGACAAAGTTTGGATGAGAGGTTTGGAAAGAGAATCTCTCTGTCTCTTGTTCTAGAGAGAGAAGGCATTTCTAGAGAGAAAAAATGAGATTTTTAAGCTTTTGGAGCTTGGATTGATCAAGGAAGGATGCTAGCATCAAATTTGATAGTTGTAGGTGTGCTAAGCTGATATAGGGTTCCATTTTGGTCTCTACATTGTATAATTTAAGAAAAATTAGAGGTATGCACATATCCCATCTCTTCTTTTTGGGCAAATTTGTTTTCATGGATCCATTAATGGTGTTATGTTATTGTTTATGCTTTCTTTGTGCTTTTATTGTGATCCCATAACACCAACAAGTAGCATCAAAGCCTCTTGAAGGCTTTTTATACTTGAAAATTTAAATTTCGATGGGTGTGCTAAGTGCATCATATCCGTGCACATGCAAGTCCATTCCAAAGCACGGGTGTTCATGTCATACGCAAGGCTATGTGTTTGATATTTTGTTCATACACATGGGTGTGCATTAAAGCACACAACTGTGCTTTAGAAATGCACAACCATGGGCATTTGCCAAGTTATGCAATGTCGGTGCACATTGAGCAGGTGCAGGGTCGTGAGTTTGAGACACAAGGCCGTGCCGTTAATTTCTAGAAAATTTTGAAATTTAAAATTTAGCATATTTGCATATTTGAGATATTTATAATATTATGTTTTTGACACATGTATGTTGATTATGGGTAGAATTTGTTTTCTTAGAAATTTATAAATTTATTAATTAAAGTTGGTTTAATTAGTTAATTTATAGTGGAATATATTTTGAATTATAAAAGCCTTTAAAATTTTTGATCAAATTGTTTTAAATATGCTATACAATTTTTTGTTAATTATTAATATATTTAGAATTAGATTTCTTTGAAAACTCGAAATAAAGATAGTTTTAATTGGACTAGCTTTCGAGACACACGTTGGACTATTTAGTTAACAATATTATAGAAGTTTTTATTTATTCGGTTTGTATGTTTATATTTTAGCATGACATAGCCCTTAGACCATGTGGTTGTAATGTTATTGTAATCGATTGTCATGAATTTGATTTGTAACATATGGTATGTATCTCATTATTAGTCAAATTTATATTTATTGCGATATGCGAATCATGAAATTTCATTTCATAATTGTAACTAAAATAGGTTCTATTTTGTATAAAACTTAGTCATAAAATTTGTAATTCCAAATACGGAGACAATATTCAAAATCCAGTCAAGGAGTTGATAAGAGATCACAACGGAAGCACAATAGTTACCAACTGATTTGGCATAGCTAGTGGGTGTCAAGCAACATTACGTACCAAGAGGGAATAGGTAGTTTGTCCTTAGTCAGATCTCCGATATACTCTAATACTCATATGGGCTCATGAGGAATCTGTATAGGATTTTGTGGGCTATGTTATTCCTTTGATATATATTATTGTAGTTGTGTTTGTTGTTATATTTATTTTAATTATCCTGCATGGTTGAAAGGATTGATGCATGCTAGATAATTTATCAAAAATAAATTAAAATAAAAAACATCTTGTTAAACGAGTTAAGAAACCACATTTACAAATTGAATATTAAAAGGCAACAAGAACTCTATTAATCAAAATTGTGAGGACTTCGTTATTTTAATAAACGTAAGTAGATCATTATAAATAGGTTGCGGATTAGAATTTAAGCCAAACGTATCTGTATTTGCATTTGATCGTACCGATGAGTGATAGGTTGTTTTTGAGTGTGCAATAGCCGTTGCAAAGGCTTCATGTCATTTAGATGTTAGTTTAAATTAGTTGTCTTACAATTTTATGGTGAAATTTAAATCATTGTCATCCGTTTAGTAACTTTTTGGGTCAAGAACCGATGAGTTTAGATATGAGCTAAAGCCAAACAGACTCAGTAGTTCTCGGTGAGACAAAGTGATGGTCTGTGATTTCTAAGTCTAGACTTGGGTCGGATAGTTGCTTGTTCTGGAATGGATGATTTATTTAGTGATTTCCAAATCCAGATTTAATTAAGTGACATAGATGGGATTAAACATACCTTAACATAAAGATATCAAGAACCCCATAGGAGTTGCATAAGATGCAGTTTGTATTAATTTGCCCACGTGTTTGCATTGCTTATACTAATGGATAAATCGCTTACAATTAGAAGTAGAATTTAGATCCTTTCCTTACTAAAATTTTGAACACTTTAGAGTTCTTGGGGTGTTTCTAATAAGGACTAATAGTTATTAGCTAACTAAAATCAGACTTTTGTATATAAAAAGCTAGCTTCTTTAGCTCTTATCTAAGTTTATGAGAATGAGACGAATTTCTAGAGATTGACATTTGAATTGTTCTCAACTGTAATAGAGATTTGTACACTCTAAAGCCACTACTAGCGGTGATTAATATGATATCTTATATATATGTCTATGTAATTTAGTTTATTGTGTTTAAATATACACACAAATAAAGAAAAATGACACAATTTCTTAGGCGCCCAGTTTCTTAGGCCCAAAATCTAAAATGCGGAATTAGAACTTAGATAGTAATCGGCTTGGAAATCTCGGACACATAGCCACCGCGTATGGGGAAAAAGAAAAGAGAAATCAATGTCGCAGCAAACGATTTGGGTATGGATTAGAAGTCTGGAAGAGAGTAGAGATGATTGGTTTCATTGTTGGTGATTGATTCTCCTTTCACCCTTTCTTTCTTTGCAACGCAAAAACAAACCACAATTGTAACTCATTAAATCTAGAATTCTTTGGTCTTTTCTAAATACAATAGGTGATTTCTTTAATTGATTTGCTTTAACTATTTGAAATCACTTACTTACTTGAGTCACTTGTTAAATGATTACTTTAAATCACTTATTTGAAATTTAGTCACTTGATATTAATTATCAAGTTTGTTGGTGTCACTTATTTGAAATCTTGAAACACCGAAAATTAGCTGAATAGTTTTGATAATCAATTAATTAGTTTATTAGTTAAACTATTTACTTGAATCACTTGATACCAAGTTAACTGGTGTGTTTACTTAAATATTTGAATTGTTTGATATCAAGTTAAGTAGTTTGTTTACTTGAATACTTAAATCACTTTATAATTAATTAAAAAAATCATGTTTTTTTCAAAATGCATTTATCCTGTAATAAAAAACAAAGAAAAAGAAGAATTTAAAAACCTAAAACAATTTCAAAGATGGTTAACACATGAATTTATAAAGTATTCGAAACTGAACAATTTTAAGTTTCTTATTCAACATTTTTATATATTTTAGTTTGTTTTCGTATATTTTTGTATTTTTAGAGGCCCTCTTTTTAGTTTTTCCATAGGCCTAAAAAATGTTTTAGACGGCGCTGGTTTAAATCCATTAAATTACTCCATTTTGGAAGTGATTTAACCTGGTATTTGAAGCATGTTGAAGTTGTTGATAAAAGGTTTTATCATAACTACAGTGAGCACTTTGAATGTACAAGTACCGATTGAGTGACTTCTTTATTAATTGTTCTTGCTCTCATCAAAGTCTTATGAAATCATGCAACAATGTTGTTGATGATTTTGTGAGTAGTAGAGATTTGATAGTAGTAGTTAAAGTTGAAACTCAAACTTAGGACCTTTATGAAAGTATCTAAGGTAAGTTAAAGATTGATTTAAAAGGTAGTGTTTGAAATGTTATTCGAAGTAAGGCAGTCAAAAGTTGAAATGTTCATACTTTAAGACTAAAATCGAGGTATTCTAAACAGGACATGATTGAACTTTATTACAACGTACCAAGTTTACACTAAAGAGAGATTGTGTTCCTTTAGAGCTAAGTCACTATAGAACTTATGAAGTTCTCACACTAGGTGTCTTGATTATACGTTACCGAATTACCTTTCAGCTAAGTATTTGATATTAGGCGCTGCATCAATTTGGTTTTATGTAGGAAATGAAATTCGTATCATGTACAAGATGAAAATTCAAAATTAAAAGATGGAGCAACTATATTTTGCTTTAAGAGTGATAAGGAGTTTCTACAAGGAATGTCATCATACTCATGTGATGAATGTTAGGGTCTCTAGAACGTCTAGAGATAGTTTTTCTTATTGTTGTCCTGATTCGGGATTCGAGCAACATTTTACATATGTTTGTACTTGTGAGTTACAAAGTTTGTTTAATTGTGACCACACGTTTATGACCTTTGATTTCTAAAACTTGATATCCTAAACCTTGAGTAACCTATAATTGTTAATTTAATGACACTAACTTATTGACATAGTTGTGTTGTTACTTTTAACTTCATTTGCATGACATGCTTGTATTTAAAGGTGCCCCAACGGTGGTTCTTTAAACATGATCAACTTTTTGTGAAACACGGTCGTGTGCCTTATAAAGGCACGAACGTGTTTGTTCTTAAGGGTGTACCGGTGGTGCGTTGTTAAAAAAGGTCAGTCTTTTGTGAAGCGTGATCATGCTGTTGTAGGGTAGGTGTCACTTTGCTGAAACCTCTAACTGTGTCATTTGGCTGACACTTCATTACCAACATGAAGAATGAAGCAGTATCGAATTAGAAAGTTTTGGCAAAGAATTGATTCAAAGCGATGAATGAATTTCCTAAGAAATTACCGAGATAAAATTCAAAAACCAATTTTACGGTCCATCACAAATTGTGAATATTTGCGAAATATGTGAAGGACCTAAACTTGTTTATATTGTTTTCTAATTGTTTTTCCATATATAAAGTCGTACTCTCTTTCATACACAATAATATAATTACATAAAAGCACAAAAAAATTAAAAAATTTACACGGCCACATAGGTTGTGTCATTGCATGAGAAACAATATTTTAAGTTTCATAAACGTTTATGTAAACATATGAAAACACATATGAACGTGTCTATATACACATATATAAAACCTCTTATTTCATCAAATTGATAAAAATATATAAGAAACGAGATAACTCGTGTTCATTGGTGTCCTTTTACGACTTTTTAATAAAAAAAATACAAAAAGAAATCCAAGATCTGTCACAAATCCGTCGTAAATTGTGAAAATTTACGAGGGATTTGTGACGGACCTAAACTTATTATTTTTTTAATGTTTTTTCATATATAAAGGTTGTACTCTTTTTCATACACTATTATATAAAAACAAAAACAAAAATTAAAAAGTTCACAGTTACAATATTTCAAGTTTTATAAATGTGTTTGTAAACTTTTTACGAACTTTTTAATCAAGAAAATACAAAAACCAAATTCAAGGTCCGTACAACAAATTGTGAAGATGAGAGAGACTTGTGAGGGGACCTAAACTTGTTTTTTTAAATGTTTTGCCACGTATAAAGTCATACCGTCTTTCATACACTATTATATAATATATAAAAACACACAAAAGATTTAAAAATTTTAAAGGCACACATGGGGCGTGTTGTTATATGAGAAACAATATTTCAAGTTTCGTAATTACACTACAAGAAATCAAGGCATTAGTCGTGACGGGCGTCGCCGCTAGTGCCCCCGAATGTCGCTGCTAAAAGTATTAGCGGTGCCGCGTCGTCGCTAAAAAGTCGCCGCTATTGCCTCGTCGTTATTGCTCACACGTCGCCACTATTGCTCTTCGCTGCTAAAGGTGTCGCCGCTATTTATTTATTTTTCTTTTTACTCGTCGCTGCTAAAGCTCACTGTTGTTGCTAATAGTTTTAAATTTTTTATTATTTTATTTGTATTAAACCTGTATATTTAATATTGCAACCAAAAAATAGAAAAGTCGTAATTTTTATGAAACCGGAAACTACTATATACTAATTAATTAATTATCCGTATATACACGCCTACGTACTAAATCCAACTATGTACAAACATTTTAAATACGTTGTTTGTTAAGACATACAAACATGTCTACTAACTAATAAACACACGAACTACTCGTCATCGTCATTTTCATTCTCATCTTCGTGGTTCTCCACGCTATCCTTTTGGGTTGTAACCGATTGAACCATTGCAAGCAGTTGTTCTCTAAACTCCGGATTATTAAACATTTCTTGAATGGTATCCGGCTACAAAATAAACGTATATATACTTATTATGGACTAATAATAAGTAAAAATGATTCATTCAAGTGAATATAACCCATACATAGCAATTATAACCCGTTAGAAGTGAATATAACCCATACATAGCAATTATGACTCTTTAGAAGTGAATATAACACCTACATAGCTATTAAGACCCGTTACAAGTGAATATAACCCATACATAGCAATTATGACATGTTAGAAGTGAATATAACACATACATAGCAATTATGACCCGTTAGAAGTGAATATAACTCATACATAGCAATTATGGCCTGTTACAAGTGAATATAACTCATACATAGCAATATATATATATATATATATATACACACACACACACACATTTATATACAAATAGTTATATATATATATATATAAACCAACGCGCTTAGTGTGTATCTATAAATGTGTGTGTATATATGTATATATATATAATAGAATGTGTTTGAGTTTGTGCGTGTGTCTATACACATTAAATATAATTATTTAAATAATTTCAAAATATATAAGTTAGATTTATTACTAAAATAACAACTAAACATCAAGTTTAAACACTATTTAAAGTGTTTCATTGATCAATCTATAACAATTAACGACAACTAACAACAATTAACAATAATTAACAACAACTGACACAATATACACATATTAACAATAATCAAAAATCAAATTAACAACTAATTAGCAAAATCAAAAACCCAAAAGAGTTTCATTTGATCAATCTAACAACATCAAACAACAATTAACATCATTTGACACAATACACACACACACAATAACAATTAAGAACAGTTAACAATAATGAACAACCATAAACACAATATACACAAAGTAACAATGAACAACAACTAACAATTAACAATAATTAACAAAAATTAACACAATATCACACATTGAAAAACACACACACACACACACACCGACTCACACAGAGACGCACACTGGAACACACACACAACACACACCGGAACACACACACACACGCAAAAACATACACACACCAAAAAACACACAGATAGTAGGAGCATACCTTTAGCGATCGATAGGGATAAGTGAAATGTGGTTCAGCGGCGACAAGCTTGCGGCAGTAGAGCATTGTTGGACCGAGAGAGAGCGACAAAGCAGTGGTGGCATGTCGTCGGACTGAGAGAGAGAGAGAGAGAGAGAGGCAGGGCGTCTGGATCGAGTAGAGAGGTATGCGACTGAGTAAGGGATTGATGAAATTAGGGTTTTATTTTCGTGGGCATTAACGGCAACATCAATTGCCACGACACGAACCTATGTAGCGACACATGAATTATTGGGAGGAAAAAATGCGCCCTTTTTTTAATGGAATTAGCCGCGACATTGGGCTTTAGCGGCGACATGTAGCCCGCCCATCTACATGTCGCCGCTAAAGACGTCGCGGTTAATGCCCTATTTTCTTGTATACGTGTGTAACATATGAAAACACACATCAGCGTATTTATAGACATATAAAACCTCTTATTTTACCAAATTGATAAAAACATATAAGAAATTAATTGATTTGTGTTCATTGGTCTCTTTTTACAACTTTTAATCAAATAAATATAAAAAACAAATTCAAGGTTACTCTATTTCATACACTAGTAAATAAGTATCTACAAACACACAAAAATTTTCAAAGATGTACTCTATTTCAAGTTTCGTATATGTGTATGTAAACATATGAAAATATACGTTAGCGTGTTTATAGGCACGTATAAAACCTTTTAGTTCAAGATAACATATATAAGGAATGAGATGATTTGTATGCGTTGATGTCTTTTACGATTTTTAATCAAAAAAAATACATAAACTAAATTCAAGTCCCATTACAATCTGTAACGAATTGTGAAGATTTGCGAGGGATCCGTGATGTCTTCTTATGACTTTTTAATCAAAAAATACAAAAAAAAAGTTCAAGGACCGTCATAAATCTTCCATCACAAATTTACGTCCCAATAGATTAATGTTTGTGTTGTAGTCCATGGGAAGGAGAGAATTAACATATTAATGAGACGTCTGGTTATAATTAGAAGGAATCTAAATTTCTTAAGTGGTGGGAAGGAATCTGAACTTTTTTAAATGAAGGAAAGTTTAGGTGTAAAAGATTTCATTTCCTTCATGCAAATAGTGAACAAACTACAGAAATCCCTTAAATTATATTGGAATTCCTTCAAATTCCAAATACTAGACTTTTATCAAATGTTTGAAATTCTAAATTGTGATTTGGTTATAACAGATATCTTTGTTTACAGATAATTATAAAAGTCTATATTGATTTGAGTATTTACAATTATGATATATATATATATATATATATATATAAAACTAAAATGGGTATAAACAAAAAAAAATAGATATGCACGTTAGCGACAAATTTACGACGGATGTGAATATTGTGACAGAAATGATTTGTCAAGAATAAGCCGACACAAATCCGTTGCAAAACGTAACCTATGCAAATTACCCCATGCAAATCCGACACAAACTTCTGATGCAAATCTGTCATAAAGAAATTAGCAAGGAACCTCTTTGGGACCAATGTTGGTCATGGAAAATCTGTCGCAAAAGGTCTTTAAAGGACCCTTTGCAATGCACTAGGGTGTTAATCGGGTAAACCCATCGAGTTTCAGATTAATCAGTTTTAATTTTAAAAAATAAAATTCATGCGAAACTCAAATCTATTAAGATTCAGGTTAGGGTCGATTGGATTTCAGGTTTATAGGGTCGGGTTACAATCGAATGAATAACCTGACCGACCCAATACAAGATTGGGTTAATCGGCTAGGGTTATTCGTGTTTTATGAGTTGTTCGGTTACTTGATTTATAATTATATTATTCGGTTCGAGTGATTAAAAATATTCAGTTTATTTTGACCCGAAAACGTGAATAACATGAACCTTATTTGGTTCGGTTACTTGCGAGGTATAATTTTAATACCTCAAAACCGTGTAATCGGACGGAAAGATAAAGTAACCGAACCAAATAAGATTCAATTACATTCAAATTTCAATTCCTAATTATATAATATATAACCAAACACATAGAGTAGACAAGGAATTCCTAATTCGTTCTAATTCTAATTCCTTCAATTGAAAAACATTTCAATTTCTCATATTTCTTATAGGGCAAATTACATTAAAATACAATGAATTTTGTCTTAGTTATCATTGTATACAATCAACTTTAAAACTTAAGTGTTTGTAATCATCTCATTGTATGCAAAAGACTTTTTTATATGTTTGTTATTTAGTTAACATTGTATACAATAAAATTTGTCATAACTTTCATAGTATACAACAAGTTGTATACAATGTGAGGATTATAAAAGTTGGTTGTATTATTTCTTTAAAAAATAAAGTTGATTGTATATAATGGTGAGTTGTGTTCAATAAAGTTCATTTAAAAAATATAGTCCTGAGATTTTAATATTCAATCACATGTGATTAAGTATACAATCACATGTGATTTGTAAAAACATCACACGTGAATTATGAAAAATTACGGAAATGTCACTCCGTCCAAATTTTTAAAAATTAATCTGGACCATTGATAACATTGATTCAAATGTTAAAAGTAGTCCCTTAGGACTAAATTAATTATGGACTATATTGAACATTCTTCATATAATGATAACTAAAATAAAGTTTATTATATTTTAATGTAATTTGCCCTTTCTTATAAGGTGTTATAACTATGAATATTTTACTTATGAATCACTTAAGCTAATGCAACAGAAGTCATATATAACACATTCAGTTATGATTTCAAGTGATCCATATAAACCGTTAAAAAAAGAACAAGTGATCCATATTAGATAAAATAATGTATTTAGTTCCAAATAATTATTCTTCTCAATAAATGTAATTACATAATTAGTTCCAACGTCATAAATCATTAGTGAAAATAAAATTCGCTGGATTAGACTTTTGTATTCCATTCTTAGAAAAATCAACTAAATATGTATTTATAATTATACTTTTTTAGAATAAACTATACACAACCTTTTTTAACTTATACGATAGACACTGTATTCTTTAACACGTAATAAGCTATCTTTCGATATATGGCACATACACTCTTTCTTCATCCTCCATAAATACCTATCTCCATCTCAAACTTCTTATTATTCATCACTATCATATCTTAACCCCACAAATCTCTCCATTTTTGTAAACCCTAAATAATCACTGCACATATATAATACTATACATACACAGTATATACATCTATATATATAGCCAACCTAGATATCATATAAACATACCACCCCTAGCTCTTCAAAAACACCCAAGAAAACACACACACCTACACTCATTAATTTTGAAGTTTAGAATTTGGGTTTTTATTTGCAATTTTATAATGAAGACCCTTTTTTCTGCTTGCAAACATGTAGCAGTTCCATCTGTAAGTTTCCCAGGTGGGATTAATATGGAGACCTTTTTACCACAAAGTCATAAAGATAAAGTAGTGATAGTCATGGGAGCTACCGGGACCGGAAAATCAAGGCTTTCGATCGACATAGCGACGAAATTCCCAGCCGAAATCGTGAATAGCGACAAGATGCAGGTTTATAAAGGTCTTGATATCGCGACAAACAAAGTCACAGATGCCGAGTGTCGTGGGATCACCCACCATCTTCTTGGATTCGTCGATCCGAACATTGATTTCACCGCCGATGATTTCCGACATGAAGCGTCAATCGCGGTCGAATCCATCGTCGCTAATGACCACCTTCCGATCATAGCCGGAGGGTCAAATTCATACATAAAGGCGCTAGTTCATGATAATATTGAGTTCCAATCAAGATATAGTTGTTGCTTCTTATGGGTTGATGTCTCCTTGCCTGTTCTTCAATCTTTCGTGTCAAAACGAGTGGATCGCATGGTTCGATCGGGTCTAATCGACGAAGTTCGAAGATTTCATGACCCGAATTCGACAAATTCAATCGGGCTTCGACGAGCGATCGGTGTTCCGGAGCTCGATAATTACTTTAGGAATGAAAACATGGAGAATCTTAAAGAAGCAATTGATAAGATTAAAGTTAATACTTGCAAATTAGCCACAAGACAGTTGCAAAATATTCTAAGGCTTCAAAATCAACTAGAGTGGCATATGCATCACCTTGATGCCACTGAAGCTTTTCTTAAACATGGATTAGAGGCTGATGAAGCATGGGAAAGACTTGTAGCTAGACCAAGCAGTTTGATTGTTGGAGATTTTCTTTGTGAAGAAAATCAAGATTCTGCTCATAAGTTTCCAAAAGTCTTGACAAAAACCTCTGTCATCAGAGCACCACCAACCACCACCGCAGTCAACGCCATCACCGCCGTGGCACGCTAGTGTTTCTTCACGGCCCACATATGAACTAAGTCCATAAGTGGTGGCCGGTGGGACTCACAAAAGGAATGAGAATATATTCACTTCAAAAAGGATAACAAGTCATGTAACTATTGATTGAGATTCTCTTCAAGTTGTAATAGTCTACAGCCATGTTTTCTTATAAACATGAAAGTGACATCTTTACTTTAGATCAAAATCTGGTCCACTATGTAGGTTGTCTTTCATGTTTGTGAAAAAACAGTCTGATTACAACATGAGATGATCTAAAATACCAAAAATTAAAGATTTTAAATAGGTTGAATTGAATACATGCATGCATTATCGACTTTCGTGTGAATGGGATCAAAGTTATGATATATTGTTCATATGTGCAGCCGGTGACTATGAACATAAGAATCTTGAGTTTAATTTATGCTTTTTTGGAGAACCCACATGGAGTCTTCGCAAAGGTGAAAGGTTGAAACTTTGTAGTAGATTCGAGTTAGTTAAAGAGAGTACTAAAGTTTGGTTGCCGTGCAGTTGGAAGCACTTTAATTAGAGATCCGGGTTGGGGCCACCAGCTAAAGAGGTTAAAACAGCGGTAGCTATCAAACAGTGATGTGATTGGGAAATTAAGAACCCTATTTCATCTCAAGTATTTGAGATGTTGTACATCTTCATTTATTTTTAGTAGGGGTGTTAATTTAATTTGGTTCTTGGATTAATAGATTTAATCGGTTCAATTGAATTGAAAAAAACCTGGATTTCTATATTTTAATTATTATTTTGAGATATGACCACATTCGTAACATATTGCATATAGATTGTTATAAACATATAAATCAAAGTAACAAAGAAAGTCCTTGAAAACTATTGAAAAAGGTTATTTTTCTTAACTATAAGTTGTTATTACATTTTGTTATTTGTTAATTTCTTTTGAATGTAATTAAATTCGTGATTAAATACACGAGCCATTACACAATTAGTATGTCTAATAACTCTAATTCAAATCAATTATATGATACTAGCATGTTACCCACGTAATTCGGCGACGATAATTAATTCATTCTCGATAACATGTCCGTTTTCGGTAACGTAGGGTATGATATACACACACTATGATAACGTCGAATAATTTCCATTTGCAGTATATCCATTTTGTTTCCTTCTTTTCCATTTTACTTATTTCTTTATTATCTATCAACTCTTTCGTTAATTTCTAAAATAACCTTTGAAAAACAATAAAATAAGAAAAAAAACAATCTCTACTTATAAAATAAGATGATAAAAACATATCAATGACTTGGTGAATTGTGTTGATTTGAATGAGAAATTGTGTAGGTATGAGATAATATATTAGTGGCTGGGTTGGTGTATTTTAAAAAATATAAAGATATATTTAAGACTATATTGGTAATTTTCTATTACTTAAAATTTAAGAGTTCAAGTAAAATAATATTAAATATATTATAAATTAAACTTTTTATTTTACTTATATGAGTGTTTATAAATTCGGTTACATGTTATCAAGTTTATGAGTTTTAGTTATAGAATTTTCTAATACTTCAATTACATTATTTGGTATATGATATAATATTAAAAATAATATTTCTATGGAGGTTTTTTTATTTAATTTTTAATTTGTGTAATATTTATAGGTTAAAATTTAATTTGTATTGAGTTGACATTTTTAAACATTATTTTTATAGAAATTTTAGTTATTAAAATGGTATTCAATGGTTTTCTTTTAAGATTTAAATAAGGGGTAAGTTAGTAATATCAAATGACTTAAAATTTAAAAAATTAAGACATTTAGGAGAGAGAGTGTTAAATGTTTTATATATTAGTATAGATATTGTTAAAATTAAAATAGATCCTTGCTACTTCCGGTATTCGGGCAGGGCCCGAGAGTTAAAACCAAAATCAAAATTCAATCAACAAATCAATTAAATATTCGGGTGTATCCAAATAACCGATCCAAATACAATTTAACCATATATATATATATATATATATATATATATATATATATATATATATATATGGTGAGGTTATATATAGAACCTTGCTTATTCATAGAACCTAAAGAACAAACCTAGTGATGACACGTGACATTAAGAGTAAGGGTAAAACTGAAAAAAGAATTACAAATTAATACTCACTCCTCTCGTCCTCATTCAACCTCCAAACTTTCATTTTTAAAAAAAAATTCTACTAAACATCCAAATAGTCATAATAAATTCATGTTTAAAAATTTTAGCAAACAAAATATACAATTAGATTTAGTTTTTTATCCTCTTTAATTCAAGACTAGGATTGAAATATTTTTTAATTTTTTTATATATGAAAATGCAAAAAGTTTGACGAAAATGCAAAATGCTCCCGAAAATGAAAAAAACAGATAACAAAAATGCAAATTGTTTAAAGAAAATGTAAAAGACAAAATGCAACCGACATAAAAGAAGATGACAAAAATGAAAATAACCGAAAATGCAAACAATATTAAGTCATTAACATGCAAATAACCTAATGATTTGCATTTTGGTTATCAGTTTGCATTTTCGAGAGGTGGAACTAGAAAGAAAATTTGTGGTTACCAAAACAGAATTCCATATTTGCCCCCAATTATGCAATTACCTCGTATAGTTTTCATATAATTTACAAAATTGTCACCTTCAAATCTCAACCATTAATTTAGATGATCAAATGGTCCAGATTTGTTCTTTAGGTTCTATGATTCGGTATATATATATATATATAGGGTAAGGATCCATATAGTCTTACCCTTAAACATAAAACTTAAATGTCAATTCTCAACCACTCATTTGAAGGGCAAAATAGTAATTGTAAAGGAAAATCCATACTTACGCGGCTCTCATGATAATTTCCTAACGTTTCATTTCTTAATATTTTATTTACCACTTAAATCTTTAAATGACAACAACTACAATTTTGAGAATTTGAGCAAAAAAATTATATCAATTTACTCATTTTTTAATCCTCTTTCAAACAAGACCACTCTTGCCATATTTCTGAAAGTTTTATTTTGAACATGCAAACCATATGAAAATGATACCAAAATGTTATCATTTTGAATCATATGAAATTTTATCATTTTTGACTGTAACCATGTGTATCTATATTATTTTTGGCTAAAAACATATGTATTTATATCATTTTGGGCTAAAAAACACGTGTATATATACATCATTTTGGGCTAAAAATATGTGTTTTTTTATCATTTTCGGCTGTAACCATATGTATTTATATCATTTTCGTTTGGAAAGTTATCATTTTCGGTGGCCGGAAAATCTTATCATTTTCAACCGGTGACTGTAATTATTATCATTTTTTGCTGAAAATGTTATCATTTTCGGGTGACTGGAAGTTATCATTTTAAATGTTGTATATTGTTATCATTCTTATCTGGAAAATGATATCATTTTTAACTGAAATTTTTATCATTTTCGGCTAGAAAGTTATCATTTTTGGCTAGAAAGTTAACATTTTCGGTGACTGAAAGTTATCATTTTCAACTGGTGGCTAGAAAATGTTATCATTTTAAACTGGTGGCCAGTGGCTGAAATATCATATTCAACTAGAATTGTTATCATTTTTGGCTGAAAAGTTAGCATTTTCGGGTGGCTGAAAGTTATCATTTTAAATGTTGTATATTGTTATCATTTTCATCTGAAAAATGATATAATTTTTATTTGAAAAATAATATCATTTTCATATGGAATTGTTATCATTTTCGTAGAAAGTTATCATTTTCGGTGGCTGAAAATAATCATTTTCAAATGGTGGTTGAAAAATGTTATCATTTTCAACTGGTGGTTGGAAGTTATCATTTTCAGTGGCTAGAAAATGTTGGAATTGTTATCATTTTCGGCCAGAAAGTTTATATTATTATCATTTTAATCTGGAAAATGGTATCATTTTCAACTGAAATTGTTATGCTAGAAAGTTATCATTTTCGGCTAGAAAGTTGTCATTTTCGGTTGGTATCATTTTCATATGGTTTGCATTTTCAAAATAAAAATTTTAGAAATATAAAAAGAGTGGTCATGTTTGAAAGAGGATTAAAAAATGAGTATATTTGTATAATTTTTTGTTCAAATACTTCAAATCGAAATAGTTATGGTCATTTAAAGATTTAAGAGGCAAATAAAAAAATTTAAAAAAAACTTTTGGGAAGCCTTAAGGAGGTGTGGGTTTCAATTCCCATATTACCCTTTTTCTATAATTAAATCTTATAATTGGTTGCTTAATTACAATTATGTCATTATTAAATCTTGACCATTAATTTAAAAAATCTAATGTTTCAGATTTGGCCTTTAGGTTCTATGTTTAAGCATAGGACCTTTATTGATCGATATATATATATATATATATATATATATATATATATATAGGGTTTAGTTCATCAAAATGTATCCAAGTTGTCACCTTTTGCTATTATATGTACTCAACTATGAAACTTGCCATTTAATATATCAAGCTTTTGAAAGGTACCATTTAAGGTATTGGTTTACCTGCTATCCACGTTACAGGTAATTCTTTTAATTTTTAATTTTTATTATTCCACGTCACTAAATAATTACCAATAATGTTTAAAAAAATCAAAAGAACATGATTCAAAGAAGAACTGGAATCAAGAACACACTGAATAGAATCAAACATGACAAAGATTCAAAATCAAACTCATATCTAAATCTTAACAAAATAAAGATGAACACGAAGCTAAAATTGAAAATCAAAGAATCCATCAATGGCTAAGGATTAACAGAAATTCATTGATGGCTACAAATTCAAACGCATAAACCTTAATCGATTAACATAAATCAACTAACACATACCATCGATTAACAGAAATTCATAGATTAAGGCATGAACCCGTTCAACCATTGGATCAAAACCTTAGAATCAAAATCGACATCTGTTTATGAACCCATTCAAACCTTGGATTAAAACCCCACAATACCGAAGAACAAACAATGACAAATCTAGACAACTACAAGAAATCGATCTACAAATCTAGAACCGACATAAACTATATGAAGAACATGAAAATAAAAACCCTAACTCACCTGATCATGAACAATCGAAACCTATTAGGAGAATCAACCAGATTCATAGTTTCCAAACTTGCTTCATACCTTGACGAATAGCAACTAGCCGCCGCATGAATTCGACAAATCGAGTGAGAAGATCGGTTTTTATGAACATTTGTAATCAACTAGATTACAACCAAAGCGATATACAGATTGATTTGTAGATCCCTTGACAAATCGAGCAAGAAAATCGGAACTAGCAGCCGCATCTTTTCCAAGCCCTAAAGTATCAGTATCCCTTGAAGAATTGACGAGGAAATAAGTTTTGATCGAGGATGAGTTTATCAATCTTCCATTGATTTCACGAATCAACATTCTAGAGTTATATGGAAGCCTCGATTAAAATCTTCAAGGAAGCCTCGATTAAAATCAAGAGTTAAAACCCCCGATTGAATACCTAATGAATGAAAACCTATATGGAAGCCTCGATTAAAATCTTCAAGGAGCAGAGATGGTTTTATTATTATTATTATTAAAGTATTTTATTTTGAATTATTTTCTAAGAATAAAAAACATGTCATCAACCATGTCAACGCCACGTCAATGCCACATAAGCAATACCGGCTCCACATCAGCATGTGACTAGTTATAGTGGGTTCAATACATAAAATGGTAAGTTTTGAAACTTCGGTACATTAAATGGTAAGTTTCATAGTTGAGTACATACAATAGCAAAAGGTGACAACTTGGATACATTTTGGTGAACTAAACCCATATATATATATATATATATATATATATATTAACTCCTTTATAATACATTTACAACCTTAAAAACTATTAATTTTAAGTAACTTGAATGTATTAAAATACTCATTCTTAACCATTTCATTCTCTCTCCAATTTTACTTTAACTTTTAAAATACCCCTTTTAACCATTTCATTCCCTCTCCTAATTTACTTTAACTTTTAATCTATTTAAAATATCTTTCCACTCACATCAACATAATTTTCAAAATCTTATTAACTTCTCCATTCTTATTTCATAAATATAAATCTTTTTCTTATTTTAATGTCTTTTTTGAATTTATTTTTAAAATTAATAAAATAGTTGATACAAATAAAAAAATAAAAAGCTGACATTGTATAATACTTTTTCGTGACATTGAATTGCGCGAATAACATATTATTACTTTTTTAAAAGCAACATGATATAAAATAGAAATTATTTGTTGTCGCAACATTGCGCGGGTACCTTGCTAGTATGTGTGTATATATATATATATATAATCAATGTTGGAAAATTTTCCTTAAATAAAATTCAATCAACCAATAGGAGTTATTCATTTTTTCAATTTTGACAAAAAAAAAACTCAATTTTGACTATTACATTAGAATTATCTTATTTATAGGATTTATTTGGATCTTTAAACTCATGTACATAATAAATGGATCTTTTTAACTCATACACAATCTGGTCGTTAGTTTAATACTTTTAAATTATTTTTAATAACATTTATTCTTTTTGGTTTATTTTAATACATATCATTATTATGGTTCTAATTCGTTATGAATTAATGTAACAGACGTGTAATGTTTAAAATATATATTACATTATAATACATTTAACTATGAAACATAAATATTTTTCATATTCATTATCATGTAAAAACACTGAAATAAAATATAGTTAATATATAATACTTTTTCATCAAAAAAGTCACAAACCTATCAAAATATTTTTCCATAACCATATTTTCAAACATTGATGTACAACCTTTTAGTGTGCATAATATATATAATCAATTAAGAATAGATAACATGTTTTTTACAAAAAGTTTATTACTTTTACAATATATGAATTTCTTTTTAAATTATAGTACCAAAACATTTTACTTTAACATATTATAAAGTCCTATGTGTTGTTTACAATGAAAATGATAATTAGTAAGCATATGATATAATAATTTTTTATTAAAATTGTTCCTAACATGTCCCTTATAGATTTCAATTTTATAATTTTATAATAGCATTCATATTTATTAATTATGATTTTCTTTAATAATTATTTAATATGTATCAATTTATGCTTTCATTTCAATTTTAATTATAAACAATAATTTATTTTATTTCCAATTCCATAATTTTAAAGTGAGTATAAAAGATACCTAATGGCATTAGAGATTATATATATATGTAATCCTAAAATAGTTGTATCGTAATCATTCCTTATTCCATAATTCTCTCTTACTTTATCAAATTGGGTCATGAGTTGTAGAATTTCTAAGTTATATATATACTCTATTACTGTGAGCAAACTAATATCGATTTTGGAGGAGGAAGAATATCGATTACTACATCCATTGCAACATATTAAGATGTCAAATTTCTTAAAGAAATTGATGGTAAATCTAATGTGTATGATATCCAAGTAATGATTACTTTGAAATGGAAAGCATATATATTATACCAACAACCTAGATTTGGAAACCAGTCTTGACATGAATTTAGGAGGTCCTAATTTGTTTCTACATAGGTTAAAATATACATAGTTTTTAACATGATATGATCTATTTAGGTCTTGGTTTACAATGACTACTATTACAACTATGTGATATTACAAATGAAATTTTGAGTGACCTTATTCATTTGTTCCTAGCGGTAGGCTTTAAAGATGTTGCATTGCTTTAGATAATATTCGTTTTTTGTGCGACTTTAACTCTTTAAGCAAATATTATTAGTTTCGTTCAATGTTACAAAATAAGTATTCTCAATTGCTATTTAATGATTTGTCTACCTAATCAACAACACCATATCTCTTTTTCTTTAATGATTTTAGTATATAAAAATGTCATTTTTATGTCTACATTATGTTTAAGTAGTCCAACTTTTTTGATTAAATCAAAAAAGCGATAAAATAAATAACATCCATTGCTTACAAGTTCATAATTTTGTTGTAATGTAACTACTTGAGTACTTCAACACAGTTTTATGTACTTGAAAAAAACTCTTTTCTACTTTATCAATATTTGTCTTAGCTTTACTTGTGTTCTCTTTTGTCTTCTTCTGGTTTACTTAATAAACTATTGTACGAGTTTGAAAGTTGTAGGTGTAATATCCGATTTTAATTTTTATTTTGTAAATAAATTCGGTAAGATAACCTAGTATGGTTTTGTAAAGCGATCTCTTAGTCTTTTTGGGTTTAGATTTAATGAAATGAGTGGGCCTTAGCTTTATTACCAAACCTAAATGGTCATTAACTATGGAGTGGACCATCATTTAGGGCATAAATTTGTAAGAAAACATTGTAGTCACATAGGAAATTCACGTTTGTTCTATGAGGTCGCCAAAGCTCCACCGTGGCCGCTGCCACCGCCGTATTATGAAGAGAAAGCCTTAGGTAATGTTTCCACTTCCCTCTTGCGAACACATACCTATGTTTAATGTCGATTATGATTCTATTATGAGAGATTTGTGAGCTGTTCTGTTTGAAAATCAAATACCCAACCGAGAGGTATAATAGGGTTCTAAGTATCGGAATCCCGATAAAGCTTAATTTAATCACATAGGGTATGTTTTTCCTATGTTATAAATCGAATGCCACTAAAATCTCGAATTATGATCGAGTCTTGAAGGGGATTGACATGGTGCGGAGTCGACAGGGCTCTCGGAGCTGTAAATTTCCAGTATAAATATATGATTCGCAAATTAGTACAAGTTCTCAGAATCACAAATAAGTGTTAAATGGTGAATCGCAAATTAGTATAAATTTTTAGAATCGCAAAACAATGGTGAATCGCAAAACAGTTATAAACCGCAGAATCGCAAACCAGAGTAAATTGCTAAAATGCAAAATAGTTATAAAATTTCAGAATCACAAATTAGTACAAGTTCGTAGAATCACAAATCAAGATTAAAACTACAATTGCAAATCAGGCCATAGGGCCCAATCGCAAATGTGTATTATACGACGGATCGCAAATTAATATACGAGAACCTTTCGTGTAGCTCATTGCTTGTAAAATCGTAGGTTCGAGTCTGTTACTATTACATCTGTTTGAGCTACTATCAGGTGAGTATTCTTACTCGCAAACTAACTCAGTGTTAACCATGAATGATTGTATGTGAGTACGTGTATGATAATTAATGATCTTATGTGATTGCTTGATGAGACCGATACTTCTGTGTCGGGTACGTATGACCGATTGCTACGGTGACGAGTATGATGAGACGGTTCCTGTATGACGGGTATGACGAGACCGACTACTATGGTAGCGGGTATGAGTTAAATGACATGTAATAGTTTCGTGAATGTGATTAAGTTGAACTGCTTTAAGATGTAAGTAATGTACTCGCTAAGCTTCGCGCTTATTGTTGTTAACCATTTAAGGATGGGACTACGTAGGAGCTCTAGGGCGGTGATGGAAACTCATTCGAAGGAATACTTTTTCTAATGTAGTGTTTTCGATAGTTTTAATTATTACAGACAAGACTTGATTGACTTTTGATTGTGGATATGTAATTGAATCTTATGATTTAGTCTGCGTTTTACTTTGATTAATATTATTGTTTATTTTAAAAAAATTGGGACATTACACTAGGTGCCTTTTTGTTGTTATGGTGAAATCACAAAATTGAATGTTAAATAATTGTGCCTCCTCTCTTAAACTTACATGCAATATCCGTGCGTGCACGGATCTTTAAACTAACTAATAACCAATTAACCGAAACTCATATGAATTAGATAGATTTTCAGATAAATCAAATAATAAACACCATATTGTATGTGAAATGGATATAGAAGTTGATTAGGTTCATTGAATAAATTAATGAATTCCATAGTCGAAATAATTAAGTGTTAGAGCTAAATTAATTATCTCCAATGCTGTATATATGACATGTCAACCATCCATATGTTTCTATGTATATGCATCATCATGAATGATTATATTATCTTTTGAGTAAATATGCGAGAAAAATAGTATACAATTTCAAATTTGCTAATAAATTAAAAGTTGGGATATGATTGTTGCATAACATAAATATTTTGAAGTTTAGTATATACAATAATAAAATGTAATAATTTTGATACATTTTGAGAAACTAAACCCTCTTTAAATTAACTACCCAAGATGAATCCGGTGTATAGAACTAATCTTGTAATATTTAAATTAACTACAAAATGAGACGATAAATATCAAAAAACGATCCAAAAATAACAAATTTAAATCTTTAAAGGGTCACATAGAAAACAGCGTATATGAGTGATCTTCCTTAATTTTCCACCTTTTTACAGGAACCAAAGGTAAAAAACGAGATGTTAAATTAATGTGTCACTTTTTAACCAACTTAAATGTAGATTGATAATATATAGTCTTTATATAAATTTTAAAATAATTAGACACTTAAGTTTGTATAACGACATCTTGTATTTTGCTTATATAAATAATTTTTGGTTTAATTAGTTTAGTTTGACAATAATTGAAATGTAAACATATTGCGTAATATAATTGAAATGTAAACATATTGCGTTTTTAGATAACCTTAATTTTATACATAAATATTAGGGTTTAGTTTACCAAATTTATGCAACTTGTTACATTTTACTATTATATGTATTGATATTCTATTGTGTGTACTGAATATTTAATGTATCACTATTGTGTGTATTAAACTTTCTATTGTATGTACTAAACTTATACATTTTTTCTTTTATATGTATTCAAAATACATATAATAGCAATATATTAAGATTTGATACATACAATAAAAATTTAAATTAAATTCAATACACACAATAGTAAAACTTGACAAGTTATATTCACTTTAACAAAGTAAACCCTAAATATTATAACATAAAAACATAAAAAAAAAGTTTAAACTAAAAGAAATATATATTTCTAATCAATTATTTTGATAATATGTATTATATATATGTATTTTAAACTATTTATTTATAGCCGAGCCTAATATTATCCATAATTTAAAGACATCAATCATATAGGATTTAGTGAATTTTCTAGTTTAGAATTTAGTTAGGAAGTTACTTATGCATAAGATATAATACTATATATATATACTATACTATACTACATATATATAATTGTTAGGATCGCAACCAGGGAACCGACCAATGATATTGTCCGCTTTAGGTTGCCCCTCACGGTTTTAAAACGCATCAAATGGTAGGAGTAAGATCCCCCTCCTTATAAGGATGAAGAATCCCCCTTGCCTCACCGATGTGGGATGCTCCTGCATTGTTATAAGAGCGATGTGTTTAAGAGTCGCGGATTTGACCGGCTCGAGGAAACGATGAGCCCCATAAACCCAACATTCCCCTGCCCCCCCCCCATTGGCGCGGCCCCTGACTCTGATACCAATTGTTAGGATCGTAACCAGGGAACCGATCAACAATATTGTCCGTTTTAGGTTGCCCCTCAGGTTTTAAAACGCATCATTTGGTAGGATTAAGATCCTCCTCCTTATAAGGATGAAGAATCCCCCCTGCCTCATCGATGTGGGATGCTCTTGCATTGCTACAGGAGCGGTGTGTTTAAGAGTCGCGAATTTGACCGGCTCAAGGGAACGATGAGCCCCGTAAACCTAACAATAGTTACATATAAAATTCTCTTATTAATTAACTTTTTTACTGATATTATTTTTTAGTTATTTATAACTTATTTATGTTACTTATTGCATATTAAATTCATTCAAATTTAATTTAAATATTAATTGTTTTAAAAAATATTCTAGAATATGTATTATGGGTGTACTACTTAACTTCAAATTTTGTATTAAAAATAATCTACATATTTTATATAGTAGTAGAGATAAACAAATTTTATTTTATACATAGTTAAAAAGGTTTGAATATTTTTTCTATAATTATAAATACAAATGTTATCATAATTTCCTATATTTCTTCACACTTAAATTTGTAAACATAATTTACGTGTTCTAAGTGCGAATAACTTAAAAAAAATTATGCACTTTTTAAAGTACGCACGATAAAATAAATACGGTAGAAATTAATAAGATTTTTTCTTTAGTGTTTTTTTATCTCCAATAACTAACTACAAATATTTGATGATGGGTTTAGTTGAATATGCCTTTTGGGTCGATAGATTCAAGTTAAAAACCGAGTTGGTTGAAGTGTTGAACTGCTAACATTTGGTATGTCCTTAATTTCCTATTTTACTAATGATTAATCTATATTATATGTACTATATTATAAAGTATTTAGACATTTTACTTAAACTCTTAAATTTTAATCTAAAATTATTAAATTACCCCTAATATAAACTAAATTGATCGTAACTATTAGATATAGTTAATAAGATTTTTATATTTCATTTTAATAACTAAACTTTACGTATTTAAGAAAATCAAAATTAATACAATTGTTTTGAAAGTCAAGACCAATACAAATTAACTTAGTTATTAAAAAATATTTTCATAACTTTTATTTTTCAATTATGGAGAACAAAAAAGTCAAGAAAATAGAAAAAAGATAAAGAAAATAGATATTTCACCAAACGAAAATTATTCGCTGTCACCGTATAACATTAATACCATACTCTCTACGTCTTGAAAATGGACATGTTAACGAGTAGAAATTATTCGTTGTCACCGCATTGCGCGAGTATCTTGCTATGTTTTATAAACTTTGGTTGTTAGTATGTTTTATACTTGTAAGTACAAAGATTATCATAATTAGTGGAAGATATGCATGCAACAACTAGATGAAAGACAAAAAGGGAGAGTGAAGAGCATGAAAAAGAGAAAGAAGAATATATCATGTGGCAATGAGATGTATAGAAGAACTTGCTTAAAAAGAAATTAATGATATACAAAGTCAAATGGATGATAAGCATCTTATTTCTTTGCATGATTTTCAAATTTCAACCCTGACTATTAAAATTTATTATATGTTGTAGATATTATAAGAGTTGTTATTATTATTGGAATATTATATATATATATATGCATGTATATATTTTGGTATTATATATTACTGGACCGTGAGAGTCTCAAGATCGAGAACTTTATTATCAATATATTATATTATTAGTTGATAGTTTGGAATATAAGTAATTTTTAATATTAGAAATAGTTCAATAGATTTGTCTATTGGAAATCTATTGAAAGGTAGGTACATAATTTCCTATTGAAATATTATAGAATCACTATAATACAACATTCTCTTTTGTGTCGTATAAATCTATGAAAAATTCGTGGAAAAAAAATGTTTCTCTCGGATTTCCCACGGAATTGACCGTGGCTAAAAGCTTCATGGAAAACCATTTTTCTCGAATTTTTCAGGATTTTCCTACGGAATCCGTGGGAAATCCATTGAAAATTTCCCACGGAATTTGTTCCGTATGAAATCCGTTTCTGATGCCTGATTTTCTTGTAGTGAATTAATACACGTTAGAGATGTAAAAACTTGAATATGTTGATCGATTACAAGAACATTTTTTTCAAATTTGTGGGAAAAATTTGTTGGTAATGCAAGGGAAACTAAAAGAAAAGAACTTAAAATCCGTAGGAAATTCGATGAAAAAATGTTCGTTTTAAATTTGTGGAAAAATAATTGTTTAAAATCCATGAAAATTTGAAAAAAAAAATCCCTTTCAAATTCGAGGAAAATATAGACGTGAGAAACCCATGAAAAATTTACATTCAAAATATGTGAAAAACATATAGCCGTTACAAACCAATGGGAAAAACACATATAGCTAGTAAATATGTGAGAACTTTTTCAACCGATTTCTCATAGACAAGATTCATTAAAACCCGTAGAAGATGAATTTCCAATAAGTTTTTACCAACCAACGAATTCTGTGAAAATTTCCTACGAAATCTTACGAAATAAAAGGGTTATTGTGATTAATGGTTCTTGATTGTAAACTCCTTCTTTAAACTAGATGTAATAACTCAATCAACCTGTATAGCTCTAGTCATCCTATTCAGGTTTCCGTAAATAATATGCTATGAAAAATAATAAATTATTCAATCTTACATTAAACTTTGTGATCATGGTTTTATCCTTAATTATATATATGTTGAGAGCTAGTGATCTTATAATTAAAAATAGTAAACTTTTAGGAAGTTCGTTGATGCACTAGAGTTTACTATATCTTGCTTCCATGTTACCATAAATGGTAAGTGAGGTTTAGCTTGAAGTACAAAGAGCTCCATGGAATAGAGACCTCCTTTAATTAGTCCCCTTTCTTGTTTTGTCTTTGTGTGTGAATGAATTAAGTAGATTGTTAAATATAATAATTAAATTGTTAAACTAATTGTTTCTATTAGTATGGCTGGCGGTGGTTGGTAGAGAAATTCTTGAAATAAAGAAGAGTGATTAGTCAAATAAAAGAAGGATTGTGGCTCCTAATGAGAATCATTTCGAACTTGATATGTTTGTTTAGCAACAACTTTTTCTTTTGATTAGGTTATGCATGTATTGTCATTATCATTGTCTTTGTCTTTTGTCTTTCTCTCACCACTAACATTATATTTCTCAAGTCTGTGGGCATTTTGCCTAGATTAAAATAACTAGTTTCATGGCTTCACTAGTCGATGTGTAAATATATACATACAAATTATATATATATATATATATATATATGATCAACATAGTATTTATTCATATTCATAGTAACTAAAGTCCAGTTTTAAATCATTAGATTTATTAAATCGATGGTCAAGATATAATAATGACATTAATATAATTAATTAAATAATTATAAGATTTAATTATAAAAGGAACAATATTATGAAAATCTTGGATTAAACATTCAATCCCTCACCCCCCCCCCCCCCCCAAATACACGTTCTTTCTTTTTTTTTCCTAGAGCCTCCGAGGAAAATGATATCAATATACAAAATTCAAAATGATAACAATAACCACTTGTAACATAACATAGCCTCCTTCTAGATGAAAATGATAATAATATACAGGATTCAAAATGATAACAACAACCGCCTTTACCATATTTCCGGCATAACACGATGGAAATGATGACCAAAATGCAACCTAGATGAATATGATGATCAAAATGCAACCTAGAGGAAGATAATAACCTAAAGCAATCCAGATAGATATATATATATATAGGGTAGAGATCAAGTAAAAAGAAAATTACAGTAAAAAGGGTAAAAGGGATTATTATTTGATCATTTTTCGGTATATATATCAACTGATAATCGTTAGTTCATCATCTTTATTGATTAAAACTAGTTCTTCATCAATTTCTTTTTGATGAATATGTTAATCTAACATATTCATCACTTTTTAGATGAAAGCATTTTGTTCATCAACAAATTATTCCAAAATTTTGTTTTCAAAATCTGTATTTGAAATCAAAAAGAAATTGATGAAGAACTAGTTTTAATCAATAAAGATGATGAACTAACGATTATCAGTTGATATATATACCGAAAAATGATCAAATAATCATCCATTTTACATTTTTTACTTTAATTTTCTTTTTATTTGATCTCATCCCTATATATTATATATATATATACTAGTGGGGTACCCGCGCAATGCGACGGCGACGAATAAAGTGAAGGTTGTGATGAGTTTTGTGTAGAATAATCACAAAGAGCTAATATGAGTTTGTGAAGATTCCTTGCGAAATGAAGATAATATGAGTTTACGAAGATTCTTTGCGAGAGCCACTTTGAATTTAAGAATTAAATTGCTAACTCTGAGTTATTTGTCTTTTAGTTTGTTGGAAGAATTTTGTCGCTAAATCATGAAGTTGCTGATTATATATATGTATGTATATGTGTGTGTAATATTTCATAGTTCCAATTATTATGTAATTGAGTTAGAATGCAATGTTTATAAATTTCAACTCTTTGACTCTTTCATTTGTTTAGTGTTTGTGAAATCTCTCAAACTTGATTTATTGAAAACAGGAATTTAGGTGATCTCATGAATCAAAAGTTAAAATTAAAAATATATGATTAGACTTAATTCAGTTATAGGTATGATGATCTCATGAATCAAAAGTTAATATTAAAAATATATGGTTAGAAATAATTCTGTTATAAGTATTGGTTTAAATTCATTAATTGTCGGTTATGTTTTCAATATTTATTTATTTAAATTCATTAATTGTGGACTTAAAGGAGAGATATAAAGGAGAGGTATTTTAGTAAATTTATTCTTCTTAAAGTTAAGAGTTTTTAGGTGGTAAATGCATTATATAGGAGTAAGATAAGTTCAATTTAGAATTGTTTTCGTACGAAAAATGTTTGTAACATCATTAATTACTCATTAATAGTGGTATTTTGGTCATTTATATAATTATCCAACCTGAATTATGTCTAGGTGAGCCGACATTAATTTGCAAGGCTTGATTTTCACAAAATATCTCTCATTAATGCGTCATTAATAAGTTATTAATAAATCATTAATGCGTCGCAAAAATTCTTAGCCATTGATTAATCTTAATCAAGTGCTAGAGTGGTTTACATAGTTCTCATACAAAAAAACAATCCTTATTTGAACCCTCTCATATATAACGCCTATATTGGTGGTGTTGTGGAGTGGATAGAGCTGGGATGATAATGAAGTCGGAGGTATTGGGGATCGCTCTCCCCATCCCCGTTCCCAGCCCCCGGTCCCCATCCCCGTCCTCATCCCTGCCAGAGAATTGACTTGCATCCCATCCCCAGCCCATGTCGGGTGTCGGGAATCCTCCGTGAGGAAGTAGGGGTTTTTTTCGTGTATAAAATCAATTTTTCTAAATAGATATACATAAGAATTTTCATACAAAACTAGAATTACAAATATAAATTAACCATTCCAACTAATTCACATCAAAATGTAATCAATCAAGTCTTTTAATAGCTTCGTAAGATAGATAATGTTCTTAATAAAATGCATGATATATTTACTAAATCGTTCTATAATAAATAACGTTATCAATCAAATAGATGATTTTTCTAACATATATGTTTATAAAAAACGCTTATAATACTTTATAATAAATAACGTTATCAATCAAATAAATGATTTATCTAACATATATGTTCATAAAAAACTCTTATAATACTTACATTGATAATTCTACAATAATATATTAGTATAAAATGATCATGTATGTTCAAACAAAAAACAATCTTATTGATATATATATTAATGTCAGAAACTTAAATTGGAAACAAGTACATATTTAAATGTGAAATTTAACTTTAAAAGATTTTATATATATATATATATGTATACATATATATATATGTGTGTGTGTGTGTGAGTATGTGGGGTTAGGGTCGACTACGGGGTCGGGGAACCGAGGGGTAACCCCATCCCTGTTTCTAAGTTCGGGGAATCCCCCGTCCCATCCCATCCCCGGTCAACTCGGGAATCCCCGTCTCCATCCCCGGTCAACTCGGGATTCTCCGATCAAATCGGGGTCGGAGAATGGTTCCCCATCGGATACGGGTTTTTTTTGTCACCCCTAGATAGAGAGAGAAAGGAAGGAGGAATAGAGAGATGGTGGTGGTACTCCACGTGGAGGTGTTCAATGGTAGTGGTGCTGGTGGTGTTCTCCAGTCGAAGTGGGGATGATGGGTGATGATGATGATTATGGTGGTGAGGTACCCATAGATAAGGATAATTTACTAGGAGAGGAAGAAAAAAAAACACATATTTTAAATATATGAAAGAAATTTTCTTTAGTTTTAAAATGTTTTAGAATTTAAATAATAAATAAAAAGGGGTATTTTTGTTATTTCACAAAAGTTACTAACAGAAACAATTTGAAAGGGTCATATGTGGTCGCCCATTAAACATTTTTTTATTGTACGGGATTGAAAAATTACAACACTAAATATTTATATACATGCATGTAAAAAAATAAGTCATCTTCTAGACATGGGTTATGTGTGATCGCTCACCCTTCATCCTCTTAGGGTAGTCCATGAGTATAAAAGATAAGAGTATAAGACGTAAACAATCATACTTCGTTAGCTGAAAGAAGTGAAATTGTTTACTTCAAATCCTACGGATAAAGGGGCATCGCTAAAAGTTGAATTAATGGAAAAGGGTTCTACTACACTAACATATTATTGATACAAGGTTACAAGATATGCATAAATAAAAAATATTGTTATGTAATGCATTTCTACTTGAGTTTATTGAATACAACGAAATTTATATAAGTTATCACCTTATATAACAATTTTTTTTTGTGAATATATACAATCAACTTTAATAACACTTTCATTATCTCTACAAACATCTTAATTTTCTTACATCTTCGGTTACCATTGTAATATTTTATACAATAAACTTTGCATAAATCATTTCTACTTTCACTCTCAATCTATTTTTCTATTTTGTTTTATTTTTTATATATATTCATTTATCTAAACAATAAAATACAACAATAGATTTAAAAAAAGCTTAATATAACTCCTAGATCATATAGGTCCAAATTAATCCTAAGATCACTAAGGATTTATCTTCTCATGCTCAAAATGGATATTGAATTATATGTTATAACTCTTAATTAGGAAGAATATTAGTCTATCTTCATAATTATTATATATTAAAGATTAAAGATTATGAATTTGAATTTTATATATGTTAGATCCGCAACAAAAGTTGCTTTTTTCGACCATGAAAAGCAATTAATGCCTAAATATTATCTTTGAATTTCCTTTTTTCCATGATCGGCATCGTTTATGATTATACAGTAATGAGATAACTATAAAAATACATATAAATATTTAAAAGCATGAAAAAAATTGGTTAAAAGAAAGGAGGAGTATCCACTACAAAACTAATCTAGGCAATGTTAATTAAGCACAAATTCAAGAATCTGTCTTTCTATACTTTGTCGACTTCAAATTAAATAAATACATAAAGAATGCAACAGAATAACATGTACGGACTCATCTTAAAGTTTCATATATGAATACTGCTAGTTTAACAATACATTATTAGTTATCATGTTCTTCCTTGCGCGCTATCTCGTAGTATATATATATTTTTTAAACAACCATTATAGTCGGGGTTGGATCTATGTATACAGATATGGAGTTACGGGGTCATCAATCAATCAAACTTGTAAAGCAGAAAATTCCGGTACTTTTGATCCATGCTAAAATATGTACCTTGTAATTACGTTTTTGAGTAAATTATACGTTTGGTCCCTGTGGTATACCACTTATTACATTGATGGTCCCTAAACTCTATTTATTACGTTAAAAGTCCCTACTATTTTCATTTTGTAACACTAATAGTCCCTTGTGCAAATGAAATGGCCAAAATGCGGTTATATTTCATTGAAAAGACCATCATATATACCCTTATTTCCATTTTCTATTTTTTTCTTAAATTTAAATAATTCAAATATATTATTAAAACAGTAAAACTCATAAATAATATCATATATCATTTATTTATATACTTTAATATACATATAGTAACCCACCTTTTCCGTTCTCTCTACCTCACTACAACAGCTGAGTATATCTCGACCTACTCACCTCCCCCACACTTGACCATTGTTGGAACCTTACCACCGCCACCGGAACCCTATCACTGCTAACTATCACCTCTCCCTCGCATCACCACCATCCGTGACCCCCTCACTCCATTAAGATCTCTCTACCCTAACCTCGCCGAAGAAGCACCATAGCAGTGTCTGTGTACGCGACTAGACCACCACCGCAGAGGACCACCATCGTCCTTCCTCCCTTCTTCTCCACCACCTTACATATGACGACCATCACCCTCTCATCCCTTCTTCTTCACCGGGCACACCAATTGTAAATGGGTTTTCTATGATTATCATTTGTGGTTTTTTTTCGTATGTACATTATCACCACCACCGCCACATCATTACAGTACCTCCTCATGCAATTAGGGTTTTTGTTATCTTTGATTGGGATTCTTCATGTGTGTAGCTATGGATTTCCTGTTCTTGATTTGTGTAGCCATCGATCTATGAATCATCTATAGCTATCCATTTTCTTGGTTTTAGTTTATCTTATTTTTTTTGTTTATGCTTCTAGTTCTTTGATTCTAATTTTTGTTGATTATTTGGTTGTGATTTGGTTGATTGCTTGATTTTTGTTCTTTCTTCTGAATTCCGATGGTTTTTGCAGTGGTGGTTGGAGGTTTCTGGTGGTGGAGGATGGTAGTGGGTGGTTTCTACAGGGGGTGGTAGGGGTGGTTTCTGGTGGGGGTTGGTGGTGACGGTTTTTTATACTAATTGTAATTTTTATATTTGTTTAATTATTTATTAACAATTTTAATTTATATTTAACTTTTAAAATGAATAAAACCTAAAAAGAAAAGAACAAAATAAAAGGAAAAAGGTATTATGATCTTTTATAGTGAGCATTGACCATGTGTGTAACAAAATGCAAATACTAATGGCTTCTGGCATAATAAACAAAGTTTAAGAACCACAAATGTAATAAGTGCTATATCACAAGGATCAAACTTGTAATTTGCTCTACTCTCTTACTATTGAAATTTAAAATATTGTTAATTTTTATCGCTTAATTAAGTTTTCATTAAAAAGAGTTTGGTTTATACTAAAATAATTTTCTTTAGTGAAAATTTGAGTTTTCAATACAATAAGAAAACTTGAAATTTGTAAACTATTTTTTCGGAAAGGTTTTACTTTTTCAATTTTTCTTTATTTTATATTTTAATCATTATTTTATATTATGAGTAGAATTTTTTTTAGCTAGACATAATATTCTAAAAATGATATCTTAATTAAGTCAATATCCAATAAAAAGTTATTCTATTTGTTTTTGTGATTGTATAATCGAAAATGTTATTAACCATCTCAAGTATGTCTAGTGGTAGGATGTTTATAGAGCTTTAGAATAAATCCGAATTCAATCTTTGTTGGATGCAAACATTTTGGATATCTTGTGAAAGTATAGGAAACGACTACATAAACGGTTAAATCACGTATATAAAAATATAGCTCGACTTTTTTAAAAACCTACTAGAACGGAAAATCACTTTATTTTTATATTTTATACCACTTTCACAAAAATAAAATAAAAATAAAATTTTGATTTGACCAGCTATATATATTCTTATTAAAAAGATGCGTGCAGTAACACTTTTCTCAATATTATGCGGGTATTAACTATTATTCGACCTCTTTCCATTGTATCTTTCCACATAAAGGATTCTTTGATTAACTATGTCGAGAAAAAAATGTATAAAAAAGTTGACATAACAACAAGTATCTTGTGCCTTTATTAATTCTAGTTTACATTTTTAAATACATTTATACTTGTTCATTTCCATGGAAGAATAAGTTCTTCGAACTCGCTTTACCATACAAGTCGTTCTACGTACCTTCGATTTTCCTCCGAATAATTGCGAGTATGCAAGTCGAAGGTCGGATCATTGTGGCCGGCACATAAAATTGCTGATTCGTTTCGACTACTTATAATACATACATATATTAATCGCATATTGAAATACTGAAATTCATATTAATGTCATGTGTCTTAGAACATGTTAATATGCTAAGCTTACAAGATGTTTGTGTTTATAGGATGGGAAACTAGACTATACATGATACTAGATAACTGTAGCTATGCTAAGACAGAATATATGATCATAAGTATAATAGCCTAATATATATTAATAATCTAATAATATTGTCAAAGACTTCCATCTGCAAGTTATGGACAGGAAAATCCTTGGGACTTAGATAATAACCTCATGAAATGGAAGTGCAAGAATTAGTGCATGATCCATCTATTCTTTTACAGACATGAAAAAACAAATGACATCAGATATTGTATCTTTTTTTTCAAAACATCTAATATAGATTATGGTGGCTAGGCTAGGGTTTGTGATTTAAGGTTAATGTATTACACCCCGAAACTACATTATAGTTTCATAAGACATTTGGTCACTAAGTTCAAGATTTTATTAATTAGTTTATATATGGAAGGTAAAAGAGTAATTTTACCCCTAATTTAGATTTGTAAGAAGAGTTTTTCACCACCTTGTCCTCATTTAAACCACTTATATGGTGATATTTTGGTTGTTAGCTAGAGAGAGAAAGATCGAGAAATTAAATCCAGAGATGGAATGATGCTAAAGGACGAATTTAGAAGTAAAGGCGGTGATTTTATTCTTCAAAGTTATTTAGAACCATTTGATGTAATTATATACGTGACATGCATGGAAGCGAGTGAACAGAAACGGGGAGGAAGATGACTTTCTAAAGCGGATAGTCCAATAGATCCTTGTAAAGCAAGTGGAGGGAAGTAACTTATGATCAAATTGGTACATATTTTGATGATTGATATTATATGAGCTTTAATTTCACTAAAGTTACACTTCAAGTAGTATTACTCTCAATTGTGATTTTTATTAGACTTGTGGAAAATTGATATTTGGAGGTAGTAAACATCAAGTATTGATGGGTTTGAAAAAAAAACAACCAATTTCCAGTTGATTCGGTGCCGAATTCATTGTGGTGAATGTTTCTTACTCTGTTTAGGTTTCGGATACGACTCCTTGGAGCTGGATATACACGGCGTTAGGTGTTACCTGTGACCGTTTCCAAAACAACCTCTGCCAACCTTTGATCAAAGCCTTGAAGATTTGATCCTTTGATCTCCCCTATAAGGGACAAGTGGATTATCCAGTAAACTAACAAGATGATAGTTAAAACAATTGATCATATGAATACATGAAATAATAATTTAAGTTAATTACATTTTTGGTCCCTATGGTTTTTACGGTTCTGGTCCCTACCTTTTTATTTTTGCATATTTTGTCCCTAAAAAGAGAACCTCTAACGAACTTGGTCCCTGGTCAAACTAAAAGGACCAAAATACCCTTGCTCTTATTTTTTATTCAAATTCACAACTTTAAAATGATTTATCAAATTGTTTTATGAAAATAAAAACTAAAAAAACAAAAAAGATATATTCTCTCTTTATTAAATGGCACAAGGCCTCACACCACTCACCCCCTCCCTCTCTCTAATTGTATCTCTCTCCCACTCCCTCTCTAGCCGGCAACTTCCACCACCGCAGCTGCCTCCACCACCACCTACAAAAAATTCATGTTTCACTTCCCTCTCTCACCACAATATCTCTCTCTTACCTGACCCTCTCTCCTACTCTTTCTCTTTACCGGCAACTTCCAACACAACCACCACCACCACCACTGATTGGGTTTAGCAGTTTGCGATTAGTGTGTGTTCTACTCTCAGCTAGTGAGAGTGTTTCATTCACAACTCGAAGTTAATGGATGCTTTCTCAATTTAAAATCCAATTACACATAAAATTATCTTGTTTCATCCAACATTCTTCCTGAAATCGGTCTTTGCTTAATCAATTAGGGTTTCACGCCACTCTTAAAGAATTCCAAACACCATGAGAGAATCAAATTCTGGTTCACCATTGTTCATTTCCTTTCGGTTTTTCTTTCACCTTGTAGTTGTTTTTTATTATATTAATTTTATATTGAAAAAGCTTAGGATCGAGATAATTAAGCTGTAACGTCCCAATTTTTTTTTTTTTTGCCAATACCAAAGCACATGATTAAAATCTACGATAATTGAAACACTGTATAATATCAATTACATCCAGAGTGAAAACCCATAAAAATCTTACGTTCAAGTACAATTATTTTGGATTACATTAGCAAAATCGTGAGAGTGAAAACATTGCGGAAGCTTGCTGGGGATGAGCTATCAAACACGAGCTGGAGCCCCGCCGTGGTCATCACCTGAAAAGATGGTTAAATAACAACCGTAAGCACAAAGCTTAGTGAGTACTTTACTTACAATCCAAACAGTTCATCAAACACATTCTTCGCACTGACTACTGTAGTAAGTGGTTTCAACATACCCGTCTGTTAGACGGTCTCATCAAATAACACATATCTCATACCCACTACCGTAGTAAGTGGTCTCAACATACCCGTCAATTTGGACGGTCTCGTCTCACCCGTTGTCGTCACAACGGTTTAACATACCCGACACCGAAGTGTTAGTCTCATACCCGACACCGAAGTGTTGGTCTCATACCCGACACCGAAGTGTGCGGTCTGCACATACCCGTCACCGAAGTGAACGGTCTAATCATACCCGTTACCGAAGTAAACGGTCTAATCACATTTCCGTCATAACTCATAGCTATGCACGTATTCATTTACATGCATTCATATTCACAGTCTATCTAGTTCATAAGTGAGAATACTGATGATATAATTATCATATACCACATACATAACACGTCACACGTACTACTATCATGTAATTGAGTGTATTCACATGTCTCAAAACTTATCATCTGCTTACACATCATCGGTCGTATGCAAAGTCTATTTAAAACATACCCGACACCGAAGTGTTGGTCTACACATAGCATTCACGTATTCCATGGTTATTATTCACCTTCTTAGGCACTATCAAACGTATTTGGTGTTTATTTAGAATGTAAATAAGAATACTCACCTGTCAGCAGTTCTCGTCACATTGTTCTTAATCTATGGCTTCGCTCATGATTACCCTTTAACTGACCGTCACTTGATCCAAGTCCAATAGGGTCAAATCCCGATACTAGTCTCTCGCTTACTTACACATATTTCATAGTACAATACTCATAAGTCGAATGGCTAAGATACAACTTAAGTCGCATGAATGTCAACACTATGTGAAAGTCGCATAAACCATAAGCATACACTAGTTGAAAGTCGCATGGCTACATGTATACCTCCATGTGACTGTCGCATAAACACATGTATAATTCCAGGTGACTGTCGCATGGACACAGGTATACTTCCAGGTGACTGTCGCATGGACCTATACCTTTATCTATGTGACTGTCGCATGGATCTATACATTTGTCTATATGACTGTCGCATGGTATTACTGAAAGTCGCATGAACATTTTCTGAAAGTCGCATGGTGCATGCATATTCTAACCGAAAGTCGCATGGCACCACTACATTAGCTAAAAGTCGCATGAAATTCTCTGAAAGTCGCATGGACTCAATAAAAGTCGCATAGAGCACACTGAAAGTTGCATGGACTAACTAACAGTCGCATGGAGCATGTATACTAGCTAAAAGTCGCATGATGCTCCCCCTTCCCTTTCAGCTCACCATTTTGAAAAACCTAGACTCCATGGCCAAAATCAAGCTTTCTCAAAACTCAATCAATTAAACTCATTGTTGTTTCAAAACATTTCTCCATTCATTTAAAACTTTCCTTCTAACACAAATCTATATATTATCAACTTATAAGGTGTTCTTGGTTAACTATTTCTTCTGGGTTTTTCTCAAACATTCAAAAACCCAATACCCAGATTTCAAACATCTAACTATCACTTAACATAGCAAGAATTGATGTCTACATGATTCTAAAGGATTGAGAAACATTACCGGAAGATTTACTTGACAAATCCTTAAGTTCCAAAATGAACTTAGCTTCCTTCTTCTCCTGTTCTTCGAGAGTTTACACCCACACACAACACACACTACTTCTTTGAATGAATAGAATAGTAACAAGGTGCTGGGGGCTGTGCCCTATATATATATATATATATATATATATATATATATATATATATATCTTCTCAATAAGGCCTAAGCCCACCTACTCACCAAGTCCAAGCCCATGACCACTTTTCTAATTAATTAAGCCATTTAAGCCCAAAAAGATCAATCTAGTCCATAATTAACTCCATAACCCAATACTACAATTATTTTCTTAATAAAATATTCTTTTATTTATTTTTCGAAGGTTCGGGTATTAAACATTAAACAGGAATAAACTCTTCTCAGGATGTCTCCAAGCTGTAACATCTGCAAAACTGTTTAAATCGTTAACTTGTCCCAGGGTATGACTACACCTCGCACATAGCCAAACCCCTGAGACCTTTCCTTGGGTATAAAGAGCTCAATATACCCCTTTCCACTGTCCTAGATACAAAGTTACGCTTGCACGTAAATAGGTATCCACATTACTTGGTACACATTTGTCTGTATACCCTGTCACTATTCTTGTGCATAACTATACTTGCGGCATGACTATACACCTGTTCTCATATCACATATCATAGATCATATCATAACTAGCATATCATTCATCTTGCGCGTATACAAACAAATCATGTTAAAGGTAAGTACACTCACCTCGTACTAGTTACAGTGATATAAGATTTATGCGTTCAGTTATGTATCCAATCACCTCCCTATACAAGTAACATTGCAATATATCAATAATCTGAAATTATGTCCTGAAATTGAGCCTACACGGGCCATGTACACCTACAAGGGCCGTGTCCCATATACATTACACGACCTGACCTAGCCACATGGCCTGTGTTGACAAACAACCCTACATGGGCCGTGTACCTCTTGTGCTACACGACCGTGTAACCTTACATGGCCTGTTACCGCCTTAGATCTCTACACGGGCCGTGTACCATTACAAAGTCCATGTTAACATACACGGTCAGGCTACACGCCCTCCTAAAACGTACATGGGCCGTGTACACTACAGACTTAGCCGACTGTGTTTTCTCACAGACGCTGTTTTAAGCATAATTTCGACCCAAAGTCGATTCAGACCAACTAGGGGTGTTTTCCTACACCCCATACAGTAAATAACAATCACAAAATCAATAGAAAATACTATGAACATGCTATAAATATTGATTCAACCATAGAATCACTTCTTGACCTAAAATACACAAAAATACAATCAAGAATTCATACCTTGCTAATTGAGATTGCTTAGGTGATGTTATAGTATCCTAATTTTGCTGAAATAATCCAAGAACTACCAAGTTATGTGGCTGCTAAGAGAGTGGGGCAATGGTTGTACTTAAGAGGAGTGTTTTGACTCTCAAAAGTCAAACTCCTATCACATATATATAGATACACTTTCAAAGGATAGCAAAACAAACCCTGGACTATTCAACTTTTAAAAATGACAACTTTAGCCCTTCTAGTTAATCACAAAAACACAATCAGGCATCTTACCATACACATATCACTTAACAATTAATAAATATAAATAGAACTTCCGAACCTTGGGGCGTTATAGACTACTACTACTACTGTTGTTGCTGCCGCCGCCGCAGCCTCTGCCGCTCCCGCCGCTGCCGCTACTGCTACTTCTACTACTACTTCTACTCCTACTGCTCTTGCTCCTGCTCCTCCTGCTGTTGCGATGACGACTACAACTACGACTACGAATACGAATATGTCAAATTTTCACAACCCAACAAGCTACAAATTAAAACAAGCATGATAATAAAGTTTTATGTTAAAAAAAACTATAATAATAGTAGTAGCCTGACTCGCATCCAAGTAAAACAAAAAATGAATACATCAAATTTTCACAACCCAACAAGCTACGAATTAAAACATTATGGGCAGCAAAGCTATGATCAATAGATGGTCCGACCGTGGTACATGTCAAAACCTATATAAAATCCTTTACGCTAAAAACGACAAACAAATTTGAAGAAAGTCAAGAAGAGTGATCGATTCAGGGGTCGACTGTGCCACAACAATCATCGATATTATGGAATCCATTGAAGTAAGTATTTTTATAAATAAAACTTAACAACAAATGGGTAAGTGTATTTAGGATACACTGGAAAAGGATCGGAAAGAAAAGAAAAGGATTTGAAAGGAAAATTAAAAAAGTTGTGTTCTTGAGTTTTATTTAACGAAGAAAACGGAAGGAAAGGGATGGATTTGGAGGAGAAATTCAAGCTTATTTTGCCTCGACTCTTATCCTCCGAAAAATGAAAAGATTTAGAAGAAAAAGATTTTATTCCCTTTACTCTCCTTAAACTCGAGAACAGGCCATAAGATCAATTGACAAAAATTCAATTCTTTTAAAACATGGTTTTATAATAGCAACAAATATGTATTTACTCTCTATAAGTTTTATTGTTTTCATTTAACATTCATATTGTTATATATTTATTTTAGAAATATGTTGGGTTTTTTTTCAACTCAGATGCGAAATATGTAATAGTCCATTTTTTAAACATTATAAAAACTAATGTATATTTCATTAGATGCAAAACAAACTCCGAAACCAATATTTAAATATTTGCTTTTGAAAGCATCTACTTCATAATTTGATCTCACGAGTTTTGAAAATAGTGAACCACTTTAAACAAGTTGATATATGTATACATCTTAAGCCAAATCAACTATAAATAAAAAAAAACTTTAGTCACCTGTGAATTGCACATGTTGATCATAAATCATCCTATGAGTTTTGACATGCTGAGAACTTTAAACAAGTTGATGCATATGTGCATCACAAGCTCATCTTATAAGGTTTTGACATTTTGAGCAGCTTTAAACAAGTTCATGCACATAAGCATCATAATTTTATCATTAGACATTTTTAACTGTTTTAAAAAAGTTAATACATATATGCATCATAACTGATTGTTTATTTATCTTATCTTATTCTTCTCGTTTCTCCATATATTTTTAAATTTGAAACATGTGCATAATTTCGCACGTGCATTGAAAAATATGCACATTTGCACAACTTCACACCTGAGTTGAAAACATACATATAGAACTTTTACTGCACCTAAGTAAAAACTCAACATTTTTTTTGAAAAGGATAAAATACGCGCCTAACTAAAAGAAATAAATTTCTCATTTTTTCATATAATTTTTGTACTTTAACTGAATTATGTTTGGAAGATAGCTTACTTAAAAATGAGACTAAATGAAATGTAATATGATACATACCCTTTTTTGAAAGGAGAATGAAAATTTTTAAAAATTGACCAAAGTCTAGTTAAACTATAAATAGTGAAAGGATTTTGCTCGTCATGACGAGCTTATTTTTTCCCCTCAAGACCTTGTTATGTCATTGTGCTAGTAGTGGAGCCTCGTCATGTGAGTCGTTATTTGGTGCCTCGTCATCCAGATGACAAGGTCTTAAATCTTGCTATCAATGTTTTTAATTTTTTTAAACAAATCATATTAATTCAAATTAATATTAGAGTTAATAACAAAATGGCCCGTGTGGTTGTCTCTGACATTCACTTTTAGTCCTTTAACTTCAAAAATTACAAAAATAGTCACCGGGGTTGTCATTTTGTTTCACTTTTGGTCCTTTAGGCTAACTCCAGTTAAGGTTGACCATTAGTCAACGGGTATTTGGTCATTCTAACTCTTATCCATGTTACCAAACATAAATTTCATATTTGAATAATTAAAAACAAAAACCCACCACTTACAACAAAACTATATCCTTCATCTTTCTCTCTCTAACAAAATCTCTCTCTCTCTCTCTCTACATTTGTTGGACTAGCCATCGCCAAATAACCACCATCACCGCCGGACAACCACCATCACCAATGGACAACATCCATCACCGCCGGACAACAACTTCTGATCTCTCTCTCCCTTTAGAACGCACACTCTCTACCCCTCAAAGCTCTCTCTTCCTCTCACTACAAGACCACCAATGACATATCTTTAAAACCACCATCACCTCGCCATTATTGAACAACTGCCGCCAGATCTGAACCACCACGACTCTCGCTCACCAGATTTGAACCACCGCCACCCCCTTCTCGTCAGAACTCAAAGAGTCGCAACCGATTTGAACCACCATCATCACCGTTGCTCGCTTCCATAGCCGTCACCATCACACATCGAAGCACTATTTGTAGCAGTCTGAAGTGGATCTAAGATCTATTTCTTTGTCACTGACCAAGAATCAGTTCGAAACCCTTGACCAAAAGGTTTTGATGTCAATCTCTCTCTTGATAAAATCACCATCAGACCCCTAAATCGAGAAGACCACTAATATCGATGAATGTGTGAGGGCAATCCATGTTGTTCCCATTTCTAGCGATTTCATATGTTATTTGTCATAGAACTATGAGGAACAAATTTTGGTTTTTAAATCACTTCTGCTTAGGATTCTTTTTATTTTGAACAAGCTCATATACATATCCGTGGATATTTTAATAGTCTTGATTAAAAAATGTTGTTCTACACTTGTTCTTTGTCATGTCATTCTTCTTATTCTTGATTGGGGTTTCCATCTAGTTCTTGATTAGGGTTTCTATTTGTGTTTACATTCATGAGATACAAAGAGTAAAGAGACTAATTGTTTAAAATCTTAATTTGGTATAAAAAATAATTATAATATTAATAATGTATTTTATTTTACTAATTTATATATTTAATATGATTAAATGTAATTAGAAAGAAAGGTAAGAAAGAAGCAATGGACTGTTTGGTAACAAAAATAAGATAGAAATAACCATAATATCCTTTGACTAACGGTCAACCTTAACTGGAGTTAGCCTAAAAGATCAAGAGTAAAACAAAATAACAACCACAAGAGTTAATTACAAAAATGGTCCACGTGGTTATCACTGATTTTTACTTTTAATCATTTAACTTCAAAAATTACGAAAATAGTCACTGTGGTTGTCATTTTGTTTCACTTTTGATCCTTTAGGCTAACTAATGTTAACTTTGACCGTTAGTCAAAGGGCATTTTGGTCTTTTTACTACTTATCTTTGTTTCCAAACAGGGTTTACCCTTTCTTTTTAATTTTTTTATTATTTATTAATTAAACATTATAAAAAATTAAAAAAGAAAAAACAGCTCTAAAACCCCCTAGCCCCGTTCCCCTTTGATCCCATCTATACAACCACCACCGGTCCATCATATAACCACCACCGCAACCATCTTCTAGCATATTCACCATCTCTATGTCATAAATTATATGCATATTATTATTTAGTAATACATGTGTGTGTTTAATGATACATACAGGTGTATGTGTGTATGTTTCGTCTTGTAAGAACAAGAAACCATAAAACTGGATGTGGGTTTCGTCACCCAAAAATCGAAGAACAAGAAAGAGAAATCAGAGAACATGAGACCCAGATATGTAAACTAAACCCTAAAACAAACCAAAGAACGAATCAAGATCTGGGTTTCAGTTTTTGAAATTCATTATACAAAAGATACTTGAAACGGAGTAAGACGTGCGATGGTGGTGGCGTGCGATGGTGTGCTTCCGATGGTGGTGGTGTGCGATGGTGAGTAGTTCAGATCTGGTGAGCGACGATGGCGGTAGTTCAAATCTGTGATCACTTTTGGTCCTTTAGATCTGGCGGCGTTGGTGGTGTTGTCGGTGGTTATCGATGGCGAGGCGGTTGTTGTTGAGGCGGTGGTAATTCTGATTTGTGATTGATGATCGATGGCGAGGCAGTGGTTGCTGTCGGTGATCTTACAATGAGAGGAAGAGAGAGCTTTAGTGGTGGTGGTGACGGCGTCCGGCGAAAGCGGTGAGGGGACGGCTGTCGGCGGTGTTGATCTGTATGGGATGGAGAGGGGTGGTGGGTTTCAAATAAATATAGAGAGGTGAATAGGTTTATCTTGTTTGGTAGTAGTTCAAGATATAAATAAGTGTGTTTGAAAATAGGTTTAATAGGTTTCTCTTCTTTGGAAATAAGGATAACAGATGAAAAGATAAAATTACCCTTTGACTAACAGTCAAAGATAACTGGAGTTAGCTTAAAGGACTAAAAGTGAAACAAAATGACAGCCATAGTGACTATTTTCGTAATTTTTAAAGTTAAATGACTAAAAGTGAAAATCAGTGACAACCACATGGACCATTTTTGTAATTAACTCCAACCATAATGACTATTTTCATAATTTTTGAAGTAAAAAGACCAAAAATAAAAATCAGGGACTACCACAGGGATTATTTTTGTAATTAACTCTTAATATTACGTGGATCTAGTAATGGTATAACTAATGATGTGACAAACAGTAATTACTCCCTGTAGACTTGTACCCACAATACCAATAATGATTTGTACGGTAATGGTCCTCTCCTCTTACAGTTCAGCATGTCGGTTCAACAGGTATGGACCAAATTTTGCACACAACTTTTTTGCAAAAAGTTGTTGATTCTACACCCTTTGGAGGATCTTATAAAATAATGGAAGTTTAACACATGAACAACACTCTGAACCAAAATGCCTTTGGTACAATACTTAAAAAGTTGCACATTTTCTGTTATTTTCTAGTTTTCCAGCATCTTTTGCTAGTCATAACTCTTTAAAATCTTGCATAAAATGACCCTTTTTGAACCTCAATTTCTCAAAAAAGATGGAATTTTGCAAGTTGATTCTTACAAGATTTGGGTCCATCATATAACGAGAAAGAAAGATATGGTCCAAAATTGCCTAAATTGTACATAAAACTACACTAATAAAGAATAAGATCAAACGAAATTACACTAATAAAGAATAAGATCGAATGTCACAAGAAAGCACGCTCGCGAACGTCAAAAAACAAAGAATGTTTTGAAAATAGAGCAACTCTTCGAAATCGTTCTATATTTGACTATAAAAAGATTTAATGGTGAAAAAAATGAAATTACAATTTGAGAACATATATTGAAAGAGAAACTCAAATGTTGAACAAGAGCAATACACGGTGGTTTAGGGTTTAGGGTTTTAACTCCAAGGATCATCCCATCCATTAGGGCCGCCACTCTTCACAAAACCCATTATCGCATCAACGGCTTCTGCAACTCTATTAGATAGAGAATGGTTTCCCCATTCGATCTCAACTTTCTCTGCACCACCCATTGCTCTACATAGTCTATAGATGCAACAATACACATGAGATCAAAAATTTAGTTTAGAAATAAGAGTTGGCAATTTCGGCTCATTTACTTGAATATTCTAAGAAATGATCAAAAAAGAAACCTAGGACATGGGTCAAACGGATCAAAAGTCATCCAAGTGTAACCTTAATGCATAAAACATCCTAAATCCAATAAATTCAGAAAACAAGATTATTACTAAAAAACTAAAACGTTTAGAGCAAATGTTATAGAAGTATAGAACGGCAGCCTATTTTTTGTTGGTCCGTTTTGGTAATTATACCTTTACTTAAGGTGCTATTTTGGTAATTACGACCGGCTCAACAGTCGAAATGATACTTCAGTGTCTCTATATAATAACCTACTATGCAAACTAACCTCAGGTTAAACCAACCAAACCCGTTCTACAAATATTACCCAACCCACCCAATCTATTCTAATCCATAACAAAAATGAACTGTTTTGACCGGTTACTTGACCTGCCCAACCCGCTCATCTTGTCATCTCTAACCCTAAATTTCTATGTATTTGGAAAAATTAAACAAACAGGCCGTAGTACTTGCCTTTCCACCAATGCTTTCTTGTCGACGTAATCTGGTACATATTCATCTGCCATAGAAAATATTACCTGCATAATGCAAATTTTATTCATTTCACAAATCTTAAGCGCTAAAACAAAAAAAAATTAATTTAATACATACCTGGGTAGGCGTGTTACACATGTGACCAAGTCTCTGTTTCAGTTGGTCATCACTTAGATCAGAACTGAACATGTCATCATCACCCATGTACGCACAAAGGGAGTGAAACCTGCAGGCTTATGATTCATTAGTTGTAGAAAAAAAACCAACCCATGGAGAACACTTAGAATACCTTCACATCATGTTTTAAACATTAAAGACAATCTCTTTTTTCATTTTTCCATTGTGATTCTTTTAACCATTATAAACAAGTTCTGGAATCTTCTTTATTAAAAAATTTGCCATCAACTATGAAGGTAACGACAGCGAAGCTTCACAGTGAAGAGTTCGTTGTGAAGATATTGTGAAAAAAAAAAGTCAAATCCAACCTTCATCAACTTTTGCTCATTAGGACATATGGAATGCAAAAAAATAATAATTAAAAAAAAGTTTTGCAGGTGTGAAACATGTTGTGCAGGTTCATAATCTTGTAAGGATATATACAATATATGTATATAGGTTCTTGTAAAAGGTTTTTAATGTGAAAAGGATAGAAAAGAGAAAGATGCATTAAAGGAGATCATATCAATGCATGAGATGGATTAGGTGACATCATCTAAATAGGAAAATATGGACATGAGGCCATGAGGGTCCTCACATTTTCCATTTGTTAATTTCATTTTAATTTTAAATAAAAAGTCACAACCCTCATTCTTACAATCTAAAATATCTTGAAAGCAATAATGTTTTTTAACTAAAATATTATGTAAAAACAAGTATATTATGTCATTAAACCAGTACTGTATATCACATGGAAGTTGCAGCAAATTTCAGGTAAAATGATATAGATATAAAGTGACATCTCACTCATATGATATTCGATTGACGCAATTGAAAAACTTGAGGAAAGAAGACAAAAACTACTAAAGGAATAAAGAAAACTAAAAAAAAGAAAATTGACAATTGTGTCGAATCAAAAGACATAAATGTAGGGTTTTTTAATATAACAACACATGATACGCACCCGAATTCGCAATTAAAATCAAATTTTAGAACCCTCACCTACAAGCAGTTATTGGGGAATCTTGATTTGCTTCCCTGGGCATCAACTCGGATCCTCGACCTTCACTTATTAGTTTTGAAGCTAAATCAATCATTCCAGCAGTCTCAGGGAGAGTTGCTCTAAATTCCCGATCACTAACCGGAGCCTGAACAATTCAATCATGACTATATGCTCGCTCATTCCAGAGTTTGATTGAAAAATAAATGAGACTCAGCAAGTAAAGTGGCAAAGAACAATAGTGCATGACTATGAAAAACTAGTTATTACTAATTTACTATTTGCGATTGTGATCTAGGAGAAAATGACAAAATCAATAATATACTTTTATTGATTTGCAATCTGTCATTTTTCCCTTTTTACCATGTTTTATGTTGTTGAAAAAACTTTTCTCAGGATTAATCTAACATTGGCTTTAAAGATGTGTTGTACTTAGTTGGCGTATGTGTATGAGTGTGTATCATCCTAGGAGATTTTATTATCCATGGTTATCCAATCATAATGATGTTTGGACCATAGTTCCATGAGGGTTATCATTTGGAAAGCTTATAGACAAGGAAAATGAACCGAAGCACTTTCAATTAGTCTTGATTATCTCAAGAAACTTGAAGAAATGGCTGTTTAGAATTACAGTAGTAGCACGATATTGACTAATATCTATATAAAAATATGTTTCTACAGAAAAACCACAATAGTGTTTGACCTTAAAAAGGTTCAAGCACCTTCTAAACAAACTTTAGGCAACTGTTATGAAACGGTGTTTCTAAGTGATAACTTAAAACTCTATCTAGCTTGTGTCAATCTATATCATTTCGCAGTGTGAAATTCCCATTGTTAAATTGTCTGTTATTTAAAATTTTTAATGTTGAAGTGACAATTTTTAAAATGCCAGTATGCCACAGTAGCAAATCAACACACAGCTTGTGTGCTGAAGAGACACCAAGTTCTAAAATAACTCGTAGGACTGTGATACGATCATACGACCTGGGCAGCTCAACAAATCAAGGGAGGGGGTACATTTGTTCCCTTTATTCTTTCCCATTCCTTGATATGTTTAGCTTGAAAGTTATATTAGAATGAGGATAAATAGATGAGAGAAATTGGAGGGGCGTTAATTCTTTGGTGTTCTGTGCCGGTTTAGAAGATCCCTAGCTCTAAGTTTATCTTGCAATGTTTCTTTTATATATTTTAATTATTTGGCTTATGTGGTTTTGTCAAAATTATGGTTTTGGTCCCTTGTAATTTTTACAGGTTCAATCCTTCTGAAATCTTCAATAGAAACCAAAAAATCAAACCTACCCAAACATAAATTAGAATCTGAAGAAATCGAAATTTGCAACAAATAGAACCCGAAAACTTAAACACAAACAACACACTACAGATCTATAAATCAACAGATCGAACAAGCAAAAACAAGATAACAAAACACACACAAACGCACTCGACAGAATATAAAAGTCAGAAGAACACCACCCCTGATGAATCAAACAACCAAAACACAAACCTAAAATTTGACGCCCAACACCCAATGGATAAAAACACACTCTGCACCTAACCCAACAACAAAACCCAACATCTGATGAACCAAACACACTCGACAGATCTATAAATCACAGAACGACAAACCGGTGATGGAGACAGCGGCGGTGGAAATGGAACCAATGGTAGAGATGTCTGCTGTTGGTAGTGATGAAAAGAAGAAAAAGAAGAGAAAATCCTACAATCACAAACCCACAATTGGAAAACCGGATCAGAGTGTGCTACCAGATTTTATCACGTGTGTAAGAGCGAGAGAGAAAGAGAGAGATGAGTGGCAGAAAGGGTGGCCGCAGTCACTTATGAGGGTGGCTGGAGTCGCTTGATAGGGTGGCCGAAGTCGTTGAGAGGGTGGCCGGAGTATCCATGGACGTGGGTTTGAGATTGTGAGAGACATATGACAGATATATTAAAATGAGAGAGATCTTTATTTTTGTTATTTTCTTAAAAAGTTCATACATTATTTAAAATTGTATAATCATTAATCAATTAAAAATTAAAGAAAATGAATAAATAAGTTGGTAAAGGGTAGTATAGTCATTTAAGTGAAGGAGGGACCTATTGCTCAAGAAAATTGAGTGAGAGGAGTGACTAAACCCGTAAAAATAATGAACTAGGAACCAAATCCATAATTTTGACCAAACCACAGTAACTATTAATTATATATTAAAAGAGAGGTCAAAAATTGCAATTAGTTATTAATGCAAACAACCTCCTAGATCGCATTATGCAATAAATAAATATAAATTAATATTGTACTAATATAGGTTTCTACTCGAATTGAAAACAGTAACTATTAATTATATATTAAAAAAGAAAAAGTGTTTCTGGTTTCGGTGCATACTAAAAATTACTTGTTTTGTAATGTTAACCCACTGATTTTACCCCCTTTACACATATTCAACATGAAGAATCATTCAAGAAGCCAAGTTGCATGGAGGAGCTCATACCTGTAAAATAGCAGCACGAACAGCTCTAGAGCATGCTGCATTGGTACGCATGTAATGAACAATATCCTATTAAAAAAACATGTAAAAATTTATTTATTTACTTATCATCTGATTTTAAGCATAAAGCAATTACAAGAAAGAGAATATAAAAGCACTTACCTGACAGCCTGTACTATGCCCAAGAAGCACTACACCCTCTGAATCTTCTTTGTTTATTAAGTGATTGATCAACTGATCAAGCTCTAAAGCATCCTTAAATAATAAAGAAGCAAAAACAGGATTTAATGAATTTAAAAGAGGAATTAAAAAAATACCTAAAATTTTAACCCATTTTCTTATGATTGAGTTCTCAACTGAGTCAAGTCAAACACTTTAGCTAAAAAGCAAACAGATCTTGCTCAAAGTCTAAGTCTGCTTATAATGCATACAACCTCCTGCATTATTTGTATTCAATGATCTAAATTGTTATTGTAAAGAAACAGTTTTCGTAATCATAAATAACACATTAGATTTTATTTTTCTTTTAGAAAAATAAAAGGTGGACAAAAACATGTTATGGGTCAACCTCACCTGACCCGGCCGTTTCGGCTCATACTAAAAAATGACATTTCAACTCAACCCCGTTATTCAACCACTATGACCCACTAATATTACCACCTATAGTACAAAAAGTGGGAGATGGTTTGTATTCTGTACATCACCAAAACTATTTTACAACCATGCAACAATTGACTGATATATCACATAAAAGGACACAGATTTAACTTCTCCATCCAACATAGTATAAATGGTCATCATAAAGCAGAAAAGAGATTATTAAAACTGCTTAGTAAATCACCGCAGATCATGATTTATGTATTCTTGACATGAATAAAACTATAATTTCGTTACCACAAAACTCCCAGAACTGGATTTCAACAACTTTTTAATGATATAAGTTTACATGTAGAACTTGAATATAAGAACAGCTTGCATGAAGCTGCACTTCCACTTCACATATTGATTATTAGAAAAGGTTTTCCAGTTGGGTGTGATCATACCAGAAAAGGTTTACCACGTAAAATGACGTAGAAATAAATTTGGGTTTCTATCATCATGCGAAAAGTTCAATCGGGGATTTTTTTCATACAAGAACTGCGAGAACTGTTTGTAACACCATTAATGACTCATTAATAGGGGTATTTTGGTCATTTATATATCTACCCAACCGTGAATTGCGTCCGGGTGAGCCGCCATTAATTTGCGAGGCTTAATATTCCCAAAATACCCCTCATTAATGCATCATTAATGAGCCACCAAAAAATCATAGCCATTGGTTAATTTTAATCAAGGGCTAAGATTGGTTCTTGCAATTCTCATACAAAAAACAGATCTCATTTGAACCCTCCCCCTATACTCATATAAGAAATGTAAAATAAATTAATAAATATCTACAACTATAATATCCCTGCTACTTTAAGGGAAAGAAATGAATACAAAGGAAAAACACAAGTTCTCTAATACAATAGCATACAAAAAAACAAAAAAAAGGAAAAATTAACTGTTAATAATATAAATCATGGATTTGTATTTCCTTCATTACGTAGGAACTTACAGAACATGTTGACCCCACCGATGGTGTATTTATAGACCGAAGCCCATCAACTCTATCAATAGTTACGGTTGAAATTGTGTTGCTTTATAGTTTATATGGCTGTAATATAATATGATTGGTCTGTTTTTATATGTTTTCTCCCTTCAGTGCTTAAATATCTCACAATCTAATCATCAATCTGAAAAAGATTTCTTCTTTACACCTAATCTTCTAGTTTATTGGTTCTTCAATAGTTTATTGGTTCTTGCCAGAATTTACTAAAGCAAGCAATTTTGACTGGTTTATGCATTAAGTATACACTAATGGGCAACTTTCGACCTGCTCAACCTATTTGTTTTGTCCATTTGAAAAAACATAACGTTAATTTGGTCAATATTGCCAACTCTATCAATTACCATTCCATTTAATCTTCGGTCACCTTTAATTATGTTTGTAATTGGGTGGACTAAGTTAAGACTTATATTGACATCTGAATTTTTCAACTTCTCCAAGTTATGAATCACTTAAGTAGTTGTTTTAGAGTCAATTTTATATATTTTTAACTTCAAAACTGAAGTACTGTTTCAAGAGTGGAGAAAAAGATCACTATTATATTGATCATATACCGGTAGATTACAATAAGAAGAATGCTTTTTTTATAGAAAACGGAAAACCAATATCAATTTTATCTATATTGTTTGTATAATGCCAAACATAGTATGGAGCTGAAAGGGCAAACATTATAAAATAGCAACACACTTTTTAAGGGTCTATTTTTGTGTTTATACTTCTTTTGTTTCGTTTTGTTAATTATACTTTGTGTTGATGTGCTAATTTGGTAAAATAAGCACAAAATGACTGGTACAACCATTGGTCACAATAAATGATGTGGTATTAGTATAAATCTGTCACATATCACCTGCAACCATTCATTTTGTGCTTAAATTACCAAATTAGCACATCAAAACAAAGTATATCTGCCAAAACGGGACAAAGGAGGTGCGATTACTAAACAGACCATTGACAAAAGTACGTTTTTTATGACTTCTCAAGCTGAAAACATAGAAGATGAGTGAAGATAATGAGGAGTTACCTCTTTCAAGCTTGAGATGCCATACCCACTATAGGAAGATGAAAGCAAAAATTGAACCAACGACCATTTCTCTTTATCCAAAGCAATGGCCAGCGGCTCCAAATATCTGTGCAGAATTGAAATGATTTAATTAAATCAATGTTCAAAAATAAGTTTATACACCTAAATATATTACAATGTAGTAATTGTTCCATTGTTCCACATATTGTAGTTAATAAAGGGGGGAATGTCATTACCATAATGACCAGCAACACAATGATTTGATTATGTTTAATTTGATTGCTTTTCATTTTATTCTCCCGTGATGATTTACTCTAATATAGTCCGTGCCTACCTTGGCATGATTTATTTATACTATTATCATTATTATCATCATTACATTGGTGGATGATTTCGCTTGTGCCAATATCAATTAAAAATTGAGTAGTGAAAATTGTTTAATACTCAGGGTTCACTACTTATGCCAATAATTATTAGGAGTTATATATTATATAAACATTATTGACAACACAAAATAATACTTCATAGAGTTTTAACAATCTCATGGCCAATAATAATACTAATTAATACTTTTTCCTAAACAATATTTTGGCAATGATAATTAGGTGTCTTCTTATGGTTTCCCTCCATCACCAACCAAAATATCAACTTAGTACTAATGCATGTCTTTCTCATTGCATCCTTTGAAAAGATATATGGATTAGCCACTAAAAGGAGATATATGAATTAGACACCTAGGTTTATTCGCTTGGAAACTTACAAGTTTTACCACTTCTAACAAACTTTAAATGGCATTAGGCTACCTCATAGACTTAATCTGATGGATCTCACAATCCAAATGTAACACTTATACTACTATGTGTTCTACGCACATCAACAAGTGTTTTATGTAGATAATCTCACACCACCAAGAGTGAACTATTAAAGAACTATAGAAGTCCATTAGAAAATATTATCAAGTTACAGTGATACAATGATGCTAAATGGGGCAAGGTGTATCACCGCAAGAATAAAACTCCAGGGGCCTGATCTTTATTTAATTATAATTATTCTTTAATTTTGGCATTGATAATATTTCCTTTTGTACAGGGATCGGCATCCTTATTAAGCCAATCACCTCTAGGGTTTGATTCATTCAGATATTTTGTGACTTTGTTCTGTTTTGGAGACTCCTGGTTCTCGAATTCCAGGCACTATCAATCAAGCTTCTGGCTAGCGGTGCATTTTGCCGTTAGTCACCCCTTTTTCCAATTTTATTTGTATCAAATTGGTATCAGAGCTCCTTTCCTGTTACCTGCGGTTTCGTTTTCAACATGTCTAAGAAGGTTGCGGACGTAGACAATGACCTGGCACAGTACAAGATTGACTCGAGGGTACGGTTCGAAAAACTGGAAGATAAGGTCGACAGGCTGGAATCTACAGTTGAAGCACTACGGGTTGAATCAGAAAAACGGCACGTGGAAATCAAGAAGGTTCTCCTGCAGCAGGCGCAGGGCAGGGCACCACCTCCGCCTCCAACAACGGCTATCCCTACTACGATTCCTACGACAAGACTGACACAACACTCGTCGCCCTTATTGTATGATGACCTGGGATTTCCGTTACTGTACGTCGCAGAGTCCGGCAGCACCGGTCGAGGCACTTTTGTACCACCGGTCACACAAGGTATCCCTTTCTCTGAACAGGTCAGTTTTGCATTTTCTGAACGGGGCTGCCGCATGTGGACAGTGGGTATGGATGAGGGTCTGGTCCTTCGGGAGAACGGGTTTGGCTACCGGGGGCGGATTACCGCCTGCGGAAATTAAAGATGCCCTTGTTTGATGGTGAAGTTGCGTTTGGTTGGGTTTACCGGATTGAAAGATTTTTCGAGATCCAAGGTTTTGTGACTACTGGGGAAAGGTTACGGGCGGCTGTATTGTGTTTTGAAGGGCAAGCGCTGGCTTGGTATCGCTGGAGTGACACACGGGACCCGTTTCGTCACTGGGAAGGATTGAAGGCTTGACTTCTGGAGCTGTTCCAAGTTCCAACCATCTCAAGAGGGGGATTTGTACGAGTAATTTTTGGCAATAAAACAAGAGGGGACGGAGCGGGAGTATGTCGCTGCCTTTGAAACTTTAGTAGCTCAGTTACCGGGGATTCAGGAAAAGGTGGTGCAAGGAACGTGTATTAAAGGGTTGAAACCCGAGTTGCGTGCATCTGTTAGGTTGCTACAGCCTACGGGGGTGAGCCAAACAATCAGGCTGGCCATTATGATAGACGAAAACAAGAGGGGACAACAGGGACTGCGAAACCCACCTTTCGACGCATGACGGAGACCGAGTATGCTGAAAAACGGGCTAAAGGGTTGTGTTTCCGTTGTGATGGGAAGTTTACCATCGGACACTGTTGCCCGGAGAAAACAAGGTGCTAATGGTGACAATGACGGGGAAGAGGAGAACGGGGCGTTGGAAGAACATGTTCATTTAGATGCTACAGAGGTGTCGGCTCATTTAGTAGCGGGGATCACATCTCCTCACACGATGAAGTTAAGGGGAGTGATAAAGGGGACTGAGGTGGTGGTACTCATCGATAGTGGAGCGACCCATAATTTTTTGTCGTTAAGGTTAGTAGATCCACTTGAACTACAGGTCGCGGGCCACATGGAAACAGGGGTCACAATGGGTAATGGGAAGGTGGATAAATGTTACGGGATTTGCCGAGGAGTTGAGTTGACATTACTGGGGTTGCGAGTGGTACAGGATTTTTACCCGTTGGAACTGGGAAGCATAGATGTTATCCTAGGGGTGAAGTGGTTACGGGAATTGGGTGACACACGAACTAACCGGAGGGAATTGACGATGACTTTCCAAAATGGTCTGAGGGTTACATTGCGAGGCAAACCGGGATTGCGTCGGGCGGCGGCTTCCCTTCAGTCAATTGCTCGTGCCATCGACGAAATTAGTGAAGGGTACCTAATAACATTATCAACGATGCAGGACTCGGAAACAACCGTGACAACAGAGGCTTGCGCCCTCACCTCGATACTAACAAAATATTCAAATGTTTTTATTTTACGTGTAGGTTTACCACCTCAGAGGGCCCATGAACATGCCATTAATCTGAAGATAGGAACGGAGCCTATTAATGTGCAACCCTACACATACTCTCAAATGCAAAAGAATGAGATAGAACGATTGGTGCGGGAAATGATCGAGGCGGGGGTTATCCGGCCTAGTACCAGCCCGTTCTCTAGCCCGGTTTTCCTGGTAAAAAAGAAAGATGGTAGCCGGGGGTTTTGCATTGATTACAGGGCCCTCAACAAATCCACCGTCTTGGATAAATTCCCGATACCGGTCATTAACGAATTGCTGGATGAGCTACATGGAGCTGCGGTGTTTAGCAAACTTGATCTCAAGTCCGGTTATCACCAGATACGCATGAGGGCCTTCTGGACCCATGAAGGTCACTATGAGTTTTTGGTCATGCCCTTTGGGTTGACCAATGCTCCATCAACATTTCAGTCCCTCATGAACCGGGTATTCAGACCTTACTTGCGACGTTTTGTGCTCATTTTTTTATGACATACTGGTATATAGTAAGGATATGCAGGAACATCTGGACCACCTGAGAAGTATGTTTAAGTGTTTGAGGAAGGAAAGCTTGTTTTGTAAGTGGCCCATTCCAAACAACATACGAGAGTTGCGGGGGTTTCTCGGCTTGACGGGGTACTACCGAAAGTTTGTGCAGGGGTATGGAAAAGTCGCAAGGGTGCTAACCGGTGTGTTAAAAAAAGATAGTTTTCATTGGACAGACAAGGCCACTAAAGCATTTAGACAGCTACAGATAGTGATGACACGGATACCCGTTCTAGCCTTACCTGACTTCTCTAAAACTTTTATAGTTGAAATTGATGCATCCGGTCAGGGAGTGCGAGTGGTCTTAATGAAAGGACGTAAGACCATTGCATATTTTAGTCAGGTTCTGGGCCACGAGAGCAGCTCAAATCTATTTATGAGCGGGAATTAATGGCAATTGTGATGGCAATACAAAAATGGAGACCATATTTGTTGGGGCATCGGTTTCAAGTAATTACGGACCAAAAGAGTCTCAAGTATTTACTGGAAGAACGGGTAGTAGCCGGGGATCATCAAAGGTGGATATCGAAATTATCGGGATATGACTTTGAAATTGTGTATAGACCAGGACGTGAAAATGGGGCAGCCGATGCACTATCAAGGCGAGGAGCGAACGCAGACTTACAGGCGTTGGTGGTATGTCGGGTTAGTGGCAACGAGGCTTTAATAAAGTTGTTACAAGAGGACCCGGAAATAATAGGGCTACGAGCTCGAATGTCGGATAAGGAAGAGAGGCTCGAAGGGTATACGTCGATAATGGGAGTGTGCGGAACAACGGGCGTCTAGTCCTCCCTTGAAGGAACACAGAAAACTTACCGCCGCATAGCAGCAGAGCTATTTTGGATAGGGATTCATCGCGATATTGCTAAGTTGGTGTCGGAATGTGTAGTTTGCCAGCGAAACAAATATTTAAATCTTGCCCCGGCAGGTCTACTTCAGCCCTTGGATTTACCTGAAAAAATATGGGAGGATCTAACCATGGATTTTATTGATGAATTACCAAAGTCGGAAGGATACAGTGTCATCATGGTGGTGGTTGATCGGCTCAACAAATCAGCCCACTTTATTCCGTTGAAGCACCCCTATACCGCCGCTACTGTGGCCATGGAGTTCATTAGGGGAATTATCCGCCTACATGGGATTCCAAAGACGATAGTATCTAACCGCGGTCGCGTTTTTATTAGTCATTTCTGGCGGGAGTTATTTAAATACCAGGGTACTTTGTTAAATCGGAGTACCGCCTACCACCCGCAGACGGATGGGCAAACGGAAGTGGTCAACCGCAGTTTGAAGACTTATCTGCGTTGTTTTGCATCTGATAGACCAAAACAGTAGGCTCGATGGTTACCATGGGCTGAGTATTGGTACAATACCTCTTTTCATTCTTCTATTGGCATGACGCCTTTTAAGGTGTTGTACGGGCGTGATCCACAGGGAATACTCAACTATCATAAGGGAGTCGCCACCACCTTTGAGGTAGATAAGTTTCTAAGTGAACGGGATGAAGTGTTGGTAGAACTTAAAGGGCATTTGCAACGTACTCAGTAGTTAATGAAAACAAAGGCGGATGGTAAACGGCGGGATGTTCAATTTCAGGTGGGAATTTGGTTTTCTTGAAGTTGCGCCCTTACAGACATTCGATGGCTAGGAGAGTGAGCGCGAAGCTAGCACCACGTTTTTGGGTCTTTTGCAGTCTTCTTGGAGACGATAGGAGCGGTAGCTTACCGGTTGGCATTGCCATTTGACGCGGTAATCCATCCGGTCTTTCATATGTCCCCGTTGAAGGCAGCGGTAGGAAATTACGAGGTGGAGCTCTCTCTCCCGGTGGGGTTGACGGATGAGATGAATGTGATAGGTCAACTCGTTGAGGTGCTTGGTTCGCGTGAGGGAACTAATGGGGTTGAGGTGCTGACTCGTTGGTCTAGGTTGTCATGAGAGGAAGCAACGTGGGAGTTAGCTGGCTGGCTAGCTGAAGGAACAGTTCCCTGCCTTTCACCTTGAGGACAAGGTGAATCTGCGGGGCAGGGGTAATGATACAGATGATGCTAAATGGGGCAAGGTTTATCACCGGAAGAATAAAACTCCAGGGCCTGATCTTTAATTAATTATAATTATTCTTTAATTTTGGCATTGATAATATTTCCTTTTGTACAGGGGATCAGTATCCTTATTTAGCCGATCACCCTCTAGGGTTTGATTCATTCAAATATTTTGTGACTTTGTTCTGTTTTGGAGACTCCTAGTTCTCGAATTCCAGGCACTATCAATCAAGCTTCCGAACTAGTGGTGCGTTTTGCCGTTAGTCACCCCTTTTTCCAATTTGATTTGTATCATACAGCCTTTAAAAATTAACTTACATACAAGATAACCCTAGAATTGTCACGAATCCAACAAAGGATTATTCCTTTTAGATGAAGAGAAGACAAAGATTTCTTTGAAGAGAAAAGGTACATACTAGGTGAAGTATCAACATTAGTAATTCAACTGGAACAGAATAAAAAGAAAGAGTAAACAAAAGGAAAAGGAGATGTCACTATCATATCCACGTTAACTTAGGGGGTGTTTGTTTTAGCTTATTTAGGGCTTATTTTCCGAGCTTATTTTTTATAAGCTAGTTTTTTCTGGCTTATTTTTAGACTTTTGAGCTTATTATGAGTTAGAAGAAGAAAATAAGCCAGACTCATAAAAAATAAGCCAGAAAAAACGAGCTTATGAAAAAAAAGCCCTTCATAAGGTAAAACAAACACCCCTTTAGTTAGCATTTAGGTAAATAGGAATGGGAACGGGTATGAATCCCATTGAAGATCATTGGTTTGTGGGTATAAGAACAAAATTCTTTTAAATATAGAAATCTACAAGTTGCACTTTGTTATCGAACTGGATATGCGTATTCGGCATGAAATTTTAATCTTTTGATAGTTGTTATGTCCATTGGGATTATTATTGTAAATTTGCTTTCAAATCCATATTTAAAAATTCTGAAATTCGAGTATTGGGAAATCAAAAATTCTTTAAATGTTTACGCAGAATGAGAGGCAAGCGTCATAGTAGACTAAATAAGTAAATCTTAGGCTTAGAAATTGTTAATATTTTTGTAGATATCTAACCTTGAAGAAAGAAAACATCTTGATGAACTTTTGAGATGTTACAATTAATTACAGAAGGCCAAACCCTTCACAAATATAACATAAGGATTATTCATTTACTTGTTAAATCTTTTAATTGAACAAAGCTAGGTACTACAGGATTGTTGCTTGTATTTCTTAAATGACATAAACTAGGAGTTCTTAGTCTTCATTGTACCACCTAATATCATTTGCTTTTCATTCTAATTTGAAGGTGTTGGATTCCAATTTTCAGTATCTTTGAATACATAAAGGTAATGTTTTGCATTCATCCAATAAAAGAAAGCCTAGATCATTAAGTAAAATCAAAATTCCTAGAAGCATTGTAAAATGAAAAGAAAGATAATATGGATGTAGATTGTAATTAGAACATGACATAGACAACATTGAGCATATAATATGGAAATTACGAAATGGTATTGATATTGTCTCATTTGTCTATATTTCATTCGGCAATATCTTTCCTTTCTTATTCTTAAATTGAGCTAATTGATAGTAAACTACACTTATTACTTACTAGGTGTATGCAGGTTGAAAATGAGAAGAATAGGGTTATAATGCATGAAAATGAAGCTTTGTACGAGAGTTGCATGAAAAATATAGTGCACGTCGCGCAACCATGGGTCCGCCACAAGCAGCCTTCGAGAAAACCCTTGGACTTAGAACTGCATGCTCCACGGCGCGCAACCATGCACCTCGGCGTGCACCCTCCGAGAGAAAACCCTGAAAACCCTTACACGTATGCTTCCCGGCATGGATCCTTCTGGTCAAAGTTTGGTCAGCCTGTTTAAATTCAGGCTCCACGGCGTGCAACATGGGCAGCTAAAGACGAAATCCTTATTTAAGTCAAAACTTAGGGCCGTGCACCTAGGTAGGCCCCAAATCCTTATTTAAGTCAGAACTTAGGGCAGGAAAAGGATTCCCAACTTTTTAAGGTAGTCAGACGATAGAGGCGGCTAAGGACGAAATAAGTCCAATTAAAACTAATAAATAAAAGAACCCCTCACAAACTAAATAAAAGAATAACTTGCAAGCCCAAATAAGTCCAATCAATCACAACCGTGTCTTCAAAATGGTCCTTGATGGTCGATGTATCCACAATTCTCTAGATCAAAATCATAGTTTTACAAAGCAACATCACTTTATTCACGCTTATATTAGCATACTTAGTTGCAATCATTAGAAGTCTCATATTTTTTTCCCATATAATATGAGATCCGGCCTCACTAATCAGTAATCATGTCTTCACAGTATGCTTATTGTGTCTATTCATATTCCTAGTTAAATCCTTATCCATCGCACCATTTCGTCTCAGCTACTAGCTATCGACTTGTCTCAAGAATCAGATATCTTGTGTGTTACTGTTTATCATATTTTGTCCGTTCGTAACTATATTGAAGACTTGTCCTGTTTCCCTACTCGTTCTATCAATCTCAATTGCATTCCTCAAAGTGTTATATACTTATATCTTTTCTGTGGTGGCTATTTCCCTGCTTTTTAACCTAATGTCTCTAAAAAATACAAAATTATTGATCTTGTGGAATTTAAGGTAAAAGGTTCAAGTTAGCGAAAGTATAATTACCATTGCATATATATAGACACATATAACCACACTTTACACACACACATAAACCAATCTTCATGCGAAACTAGTTATTTCAGGTTTTTTGATACGTTGCATCGCTTTCAAAAGGGAGAAAAGTTCCAAAAAATTAACATAGTGTTTTTGCAGAAAAAGTTCAGTGACCTAAATGGAACATTTACAGAACTGGCTTACAGAAAAAGTTTATCCAATTTGTTTGAAACTAAAAGGCAAATTTGTCTTCAAATTATAATTCAAGAAGAAACTAGTAAACAAGCATATACATACTCTGTAGCCAAAAATCCATCTGTCAATCCGCCAATGAAAACAACTTGTTGTTTATAATCCCCGGTTTTGAAAGCAACCTGCATCAAAGGTAAAAACGTATTGAAATCTATATTAGGAAAAGTAAAAGAAAATAGAAGAAGAGAGGCAACATACAAATCAAGATATTATCTTTCTCATCATAAAGATTAGTCTAACAAGCAAGTTAAATAATAACCATGACAAAAGTATAGCTAGAAAATTTTCCAGTAATAAATATAAGAAATAAATTTGAGCATGATGAACAAATCTCTGAAAAGTACCTATGAGTGATCAGCATATGTAGCATTTTTGGTACCACAGTAATACCCTGAAATTAGGCTAACTGCTAACAAAATCAAAGCTTTGATACATGATTAACCAAAAAATTATCAGTTTTAAGAGGCAAATTTCCATTGCTAAATCTGAGTGAAAAACGTTATTCTAAATTTCCACCCAGAATTGATGAAATTGAGTAAAACAGAATAACCTTAATCTCAGGAAAGGAGGAGAGACAATCTAATTCTATTGGCAATTCCTTATTTGTTCAATCAACAATATGCGCTAAGAACCCTAGATCAAATTGATTTTATGATTGGAGATGAGCAAAATGAAACCCGAATTTATTCTGAATTACCCAATTTCTAAATCTCTACATACCCAAACAATGAAGTTCAAAATTATGCAATACTAGACACAGTGCCAGGTCTAAAACTAACATAGATTAAGATTTAAAAGTTCAATTCTTGATCGAATAAGCCAATACCTGAATAGGCTTAGGACCGTACTTGAACATAACACCACGGAACTGATTCTTGCGATTGATAGGGCTAACGCTGGAGCCACCACCACCGCCTCCGCCGCCACCTCCAACACCAGCAACGGCGGATTTGTTGACCATCGCAGAACTGTTTGACTTGCGACCACGTACAATGCCGGAAAACCAAGAAGTTGATCCTGATGTTGAAGAAGATGCAAGTGGGGACGAAGATGGGCTGTTGGGATTCATACTAACATTGATGCTCCACCATAATTCACAGGAATTAACTGATAAATTGATTAAACTCTAGGGCTCAAGATATGTAGAACACATACACCACAATTCACAAGTGTGTATGGGTGGGTGTGCCCGTGCTTCTATAAGTTTAAAAAAATGTTTGAAGATCCAATCTAAACGATTCATGGGGGTGTTTGGTTTAGTCTACTAGACAACTTGTAGCGGTGCTCGTCAATTGTTTTCGATTACGGGTTGTTTGTTGCTTGGCTTGTTATTGTGGTGACGATCTCTTTTCTTTTCTTTTTTTTTTTTTTACTAGCTGAATAATTCGTTAAAAATTTAACATTTAATAGAACATAAATAAAATATATTAAACAATTTAAACAAACAAAATCCTATTTATAGAAAAAATAACTAATAAAACAGTATATTTATTGAATGATCGAAGATTGAATGAAGACGGACTTTCATATTTTCAGTAGTGCTTCTTTAGATGCTACATTCATATATATCTCTTATAACTTAGTAAGGTTTCAAACATATGTGGCATGCATGAGTGAGCTTTAATTCTTAAATGCAAGCTAATTAGCCTAGGAGGGTGGATGATGTGTTAACATATAGGAGATTAGGTTTGAAAGCAATATATATTCTCACCCAATTATGAGCTTCATTAACTATTAGTGTATTGAGTATTTTTCGGTTATGTGTTAGTGTATTTAATATTCTTTTCGGTTATGTCTTTGTAGAGTTATGCTATTCAATTAGTGTATGAAGTATTTTTTTTAAGTTATGTCTTTGTAGAGTTATGCTATTCAATTAGTGAATTAAGTATTTTTTTGGTTTTGTCTAGAGTTATACTATTCAATTAGTGTATTAAGGATTTTTTCGGTTATGTCTTTGTAGAGTTATGCAATTTTATTAGTGTATTAAGTTTTTTTGGCTATGTGATAGTGTATTAAGTATTCTTTTCGGTTATGTCTGAGTAGAGTTATGCTATTCAATTAGTGTATTAAGTATTTTTTTCAGTTATGACTTAACATGTATTATGCTATTCTTTTCGGTTATGTCTTAGTAGAGTTATTCTATTCAATTAGTGTATTAAGTATTTTTTTTTTTGTTATGCCTAGAGTTATGTTATTCAATTATTGTATTAAATACTTTTTTCGGTTATGTCTTAACATGTATTATGCAATTAGTGTATTAAATATTATTTTTGGTTATGTCTTGTAATTTATTAGGAGAAGTAAATGAGGGTAGTACTACATTTGAGCTCCCATCTAAATAGTATTACATTTGAGCTCCAACCAAAACTTTATAAATTCTAAAGCTTCCTTCTCTTCTTTGCTTTAGTTTACGCATATTGCACCTTTTACACATTTGTTTATTTGTTCTAAAATAATGACCTCCAAATATCATTTGTTAAGTGAGGTAAACCCCGATGCCGGTGGGTGGATAATTCAGGTCCGTGTTGTTGGGTTTTGGGAGCAACATGTCTATATGAAACCTTCAGAAGCATATTCTATCGAAATGGTGTTGATGGACAAGGAGGTATTTCTTTTCTTAAAAAAATTACATTAACATATTGGTTTACCCTATATATGATTTTTTGTTTATCTTATATACGATTTTTTTTGTTTACTTAAAGGGAACAAGGATTTCCGCCACCGTAAAGAAAAGTTTTATTGTTAAATTCAAAGACTTGATTGCTGAGGGACGTGTCTATGCTATTACTAATTTCAATCTTGCGGATAACAATGATCATGTTAAGATGATTACACATTCTTATGGTGTTAACTTTCTACCAAATTTACGTGTAAAAGAAATCAGCAAGTGGTTTCCACTTGAAGTTAGTATCTTCTCATCACTAACTTTGAAAGCATTATTAAGAAAAAAGTTGGGGAAGATCATGCAATATGTATTTTCTTTTTGTGCTTTTTGGTTAACCATATGTTTTTAATATGGCAAGATATTTACATCTGCGTCGATTGGCTGGATAAATCTTTGCTTAATTTTAATGTATGTAGTATTGTTCATTAACATTAGATGAATTTCGTTGTATTACATTATTTTGGTAATTTTTTGTTGTGGTGGTTTGTAGATATTGTCGGTGTGTTAGGTGGATACGCGGATGTCATTGATACATCTAATGATGGACGGTCTACCGGAGAGTTTGTTTTCAATTATTAAGTGAGAAGTATGTGTAATGTATATTCCTTTTAATTCAAACTAGCCTCTTTCTTTCTGAATTTATTAAATGTATTTTTCTCTAATTATTTATTGTCCTTTTCATTTATAAACTTATGGGTATCCCACAAAATAGAAACAAAAAAGGAAACAACGTCTTCGATGCACTCTTTGGGCTAAGCATGCTAATCATTTTAGGGAGTGCGTTTCGAAATATGATGTAAACGGCCACATAATAGTTGTTTTGCAATTAGTGAAATCCCGTACTTGGCTAGGTAGTTATCTAACTTTTTGGACATATTTGTTTTTACGTATGTAGTAATTGTTTATCAAGTTCTATTTCACTTCTACTTATAATCTTATAGGCAAACCTGGACTATCAAACTGCTATTTTGGGACAAAAGTTATTTTCGATTCTGAAGATCCTGCCATGTTGAGTTTTAAAGAGTGATATATGTCCATATCTAGATACACTTGCAAAAATTAATTCATTGTGTGTATACTTATATAAGATGTGTTTCTAACTGTTTGTGTCTTTTTGCTTGACGTGATAGTGTCTTAGCTAATCCTAAAGTCCCAATCACACCTTAGATGTATGCAAACATTTAATGTTTGAATATTGATTATACATTAAGTGAGTTTGCACCATGTTGTAAATGTTTTTTGGTCAACAATTTGTACGACATTAGTGAGGTAGTTTTTTTTACTTTAATGAAGTTCACTATTTGTGGTAAATTTTTTATTATATATCTATGAAAATTAACCTTTATATTTTGAAGGTGAAGAAAGTTATAATTGTTGGAAAGATTTTATGTGTGCAAAAAGATCAATTACGGTATTATGTTGCATGTAGCAAGTGTTTGCGGAGTGTTCATGATAATACTCTAGACCAATATACCATTGAAGATTACAAGGAATGGAAGGTTACAAGGAATACTCTAGACCAATTAACCATGATTTTATTTGTATTGTACACATACCGATTGTAAGACTTAACCTGTAATATTTATCGTAGGTATAAGCTCCAAATCTGTGTTAAAGACACGTCGGGTTCTATGTCTCTTTGTCTCTTTAATCGTGAAGCTGCTAAACTTATTGGAAAGAGTGCTTACGACCTTTTCAAGTTAATCCCATCGAATGTAGAAACTGATGTGTTCCCTGATGAGTTAAATATAATGGTAGGAAAATTATGTGTTTATGTTGAGCATTGCGACGTACAACATTACCGATAACTATCATGTTTTCACCGTTGGTAATTTAAGTGATCAACCTGCAAACTTTCCTATGGAGGTTGAATTATTAAAGGTATTCTTGTCTTTAACCATGGTTATTTAACAAATAAAAAGAACATAAATAGTAAAAGGAATTTCAAAGCTTACTCTATATATTTCCTAATTTTAATGTACGATGACGATACAAGAAACAAAGTTGAGATTGATAGTGATGGTTGTGAAATTGTGACTCCTAACGGTGGCTCAAAAACAAATGTGGTGAGTTCATCCGGAAAACATCGAAATATTGAAGACAAATATGGGGACGTAGAAGGATGTTCTGTTGCGAAGAAGAAGTTTGTGTTTGTGAAGAAAGAAAAAGTTTGAAGGGTTTGAGCTAGCTACCATTTAGATTAATGTATTTTATTTTTGATTGTTATCAAATAAGTAGCTTAATTATTATGATAATTTGGAAATAATATACTTTGGTTTGAGTTTTAAAATCTACTTTTTTATGTTTGGAATTATTAGTTTTTGTCCAATTAAATAAACTTCATTGTTTTACAAAATCTTTATAAGGATGTTGTTGTAACTTATATGTTACTATAGTAATATAACAACACCCAAAAAATAATTCAAATTTATTACACTTTAATGTTAATTTCTACACTTAAATAACAACCAATACCATATATTAAACTATACAAATTTATTAGACTTTAATGATAATTATTACTATTAAATAGCAATGATTATTTATTAGGGTAAATTGCATGAAAATACAATAAACTTTGTCTTAATTATCATTGTATACAATCAACTTTATTTTTTTAAAAATAATACAATCAACTTTTATAATCCTCCCATTGTATGCAAGTTGTTGTATACAATAGAAATTATAAAAAAGTTCATTGTATACAATGGTAGCTAAATACTAGACACAGAAAAAAGTTGTTTGCATACAATGAGTGAATTATGAAAGTTGGTTGTATTATTTTTAAGAATTTAAAGTTGACTGCATACAATGATAATTAAGACAAAGTTAATTGTATTTTCATGCATTTTGGCCTATTTATTATTACATTATACTCTCTTATGATTTCTTATTATAAATTATTAATATTCCAAATATATTTTAATTATTGATATTAACAATACTTATGTAAGTATCAATATTCATGAGTCATAAATATTAATTATTACTCTTAAATAGCAAATATGATTTATCATTACTTTATTCTATTACAATTTATCTAGGTTTACAATGATTCTCAAAATATTAATTATTGTAGGTTAACAAGACTTATGTAACTATCAAAATTTATTACTCATTAATATAAATTATTATGCTTAATTTGCAATTATGATTTATCATTCATTTATACTCTATTTCAAATTATCTAGGCTTCTCAATTTTTAACATTCCAAATCTATTTACAACTTCATATACACAAGATTGTATAATAAGATTTGTCAGATATCTAACAATATTACTCTTAAATTGTAAATATGATTTATCATTACTTTATATTCTATTACAATTTATTTAGGCTTGTCAGATTTTAAGATCCCAAATCTATTTACAATTTCATATGCACAAGATTGTACGATAAGATTTTCAAAAAATCCAACAATACCATAATGTAATGAGGGATATATCAAGATTTTCTCATATACAATAATGTAAGTCTTTATCATAAAATAAAGTCTTTATTGATTTACCTACTTCATTATTGTTTTATGTTTATTAATTCTTTTAATTGTTAAAATTGTTAAAATTGTTAAAATTCAAATATATTTACAACCTAGCAAAACCAAAAGAATAATTCTCAAAATATCAATTATTGTAGGTTAACAACACTTATTTAACTATCAAAAATTATTACTCATTAATATTAATTATTACTCTTGCAATTATGATTTATCATTACTATATACCATATTCCAAATATTTCTCATTTACAACAATGTAAGTATTTATCATAAAATGCACTTTTTATTGTTTTACTTACTTCATTATTGTTGTATGTTTATTGATTTTTCTTATTATTAAAATTATTAATCAATGAAACATTTTCGTAATAGGTGTTCAAAGGAGTTATCATATTAGGATTGAGCGAAGGTTCAAAAAATTGCAGCTAGATATGAAGAGATGGAGAAAGGATGTGTCCAAAAATCATCAATTTCATGGTATGTTTGACATATGTTTGATTGACTACAAATTCCCATTTTGTTGACATAATAATCTCACTACATATATATAACTATACAGATTCTACTTCCCAGACCGCAATAAAAAGGAATGTAGCTACAAAAAGCAAGCAATATATACTTACTTATAAGTGTATGAGGTGGATGTGGCATTCGATGAAGCTCTACCTGTTGGTTTATGTGGACCAACATGACAAAAATTATGTAAAGATTTTTAAATCTCTCCAGGACAGTATCTCATGCTTGATCACATAATGGAAGGAATGATAAGTCTTACACACTTTGACATATCCGGCAAAGAAATAATCACTAGACATGAAGAGGTGAACAAGGCTACAGAAGAAAATATCAAAACAATAAAGGATGGAAGAACCGGTGGAGGGAATTAAAAAAATCTTTAAAGTTAAGACAACCTACTAGGTTGTTTTTTACAATTGTCTTTTTACGATTACATTCCCTAACTATGATTGTTTTGGGTTATACAATTTGTGTAGAATGATAGTTTATGTACTCTCCTTATTTGAAATGTGTGGTGACTAATTAACTTTAAAAAACATTAAAATTAAATAAAATTACAAAATACATTCAAACCTGGCCCGTGCTTACACGGGCTTGAGATCTAGTAGTTTTATAAGTTAGGTTACTATCATCGTCAAAAAGATGAAACCTTGAGGGAATTAAGTATAATCGGTATGTACAATATTTCTTAAAAATGATATGAAAGTTCACCCTAACATATATTATCTGAACTGAAATATGATACATTCATAGAGTTTAACATTGATACCATGTAATCATTTATGTGTTCTACCTCTTTATTTGTTGGAACAAAATTACTTTCTCTTAAAAATAATTTCGATCAAAAAGATGTTCATTGATATCATAGAATCATTTATGTGCTCCACATCTACATTTGTTAGACGCTCATGTGATACACGGTTAATTATAATTATTTTTAGAGTTAATTACAAAAATGTCCATGTGGTTGTCGCTGATCTTCACTTTTGGTCCTTCAAAAATTATGAAAATAATCACTGTGGTTGATGTTTTGTTTCAGAATTGGTCCTTTGGTGTAACAGACGTTACATTCCAAAGTTAAGTGGCGACATGTGCTTCTCACGTGAGGGCCTTTTGGTCATTTGCTCACCCTCTCTCCTACTTTATGTCATTGACTGACACTATTATATATATATATATATATATATAAATAACATATTTTCTTTTCTTTGTATCTTCATCAACGGTTCATCAAGACAGGGTATTAACTTTCAATTTTGAGGATGGCAAGATGTTGGTGCGGCAAGGAAGCCATCATACGCACGTCTTGGACTCAACAAAACCCTGGTCGACGTTTTTATTATTGTCCACAGAATGTAAGAATCCCCAAATTTCTAGGGTTCGACTGTTTTGATGTTGAAATTGGGTTTTTTTTTGCAGGTTTCTAGTTGCAGATTTGTAGGTTGGGTTGATCCCCCTATGTGCCCACGAGCAATGGATATTATACCCGGTTTGTTGAGATCAAAGAACTCTACTGAATTGAAGCTAAAACAGGCACAATCTGAAGCAAGAAGAATGAAATGGTTGTTTTTTGTAAGTTGGTTAGGTTTTGTAATTTACCTAGTATATCATTAAGCTACGTGTTTGACTGAATTTGGTAAGCATTTGGACAACAAAGGTCAAAATTTTGTTTTAATGTACATTTGACCAAATGTGACTGTGAAATCTTAATTTAATGCAATGCAATAGGTTGATTCTTACCTATTTGGATGTACATATATTTGATGTTACACTACACTGCACATCTTCTGATTGCTAGATTCTTACCTTTGAGAATCCAACTGTTTGTAAATAGTAGGCATGACATAAGATTCTCTTGCAAAGGACATCATACAATGACATTGCAGTGTCTATAAATTCGTTAGTGTTTCTTCCATATCCTACTATCACATTTCATTGCAAGATTGGGAGGAATGAATTCACTCTTCAATTTGAGAAGCACATTTGGAAAAATGGCAGAATGATATGGTTTCTATCTTCTTTTTCTATTTTCATGTTTACATCATTTATTTGTAACATATTTTTTGTCTATAATTTCAGACCATCCCAGCATACTTTGTAAGGAGGTACGGCCTTTCAGTGTATGGTCATTGTAGTCTTCTAGTGCATGGATGTAGGTACCCTTTTCAAATGGTGTGTCATGGTGATAGTAGGAGGTCAAATCTTATTAATGATCATGTGGTCATCAAAGGTGACTTTGAGAATTTAAAGACTCTCATTCCAGTGAAGACTAAGTAGTGGGTCAAGTTTGCTCTTGATAAGGATTCTATGAGGCTGATTGGAAGGTTTGTGTTCAAGGTTACCAAGTATGGTTGCAATTAGTGCAATGGTTGTTAGTGTAAGGATTGTTAGTGTAAGGGTTGTTAGTGCAATGGTTGTTAGTGTAATGTTTGTTAGTGTAATGTTTGGTCATGTTATTGTAATGTTCAGTACTGTATCATGTTTAATGTAATGGTGACTATTATGTAATGTTAAATTAAGTGTTTTGTTTGTTGTGTAAAATAATTGTTGATTCACATATGTTAACTGCAAATAACCATGAAATACAAAAGTCTACAAATAACCATGAAATAGAAAAGTGAAAACAAATAACCATTACATTAGATTCTACAAATAACCATGAAATTCAAAAGTGAAAAAAAATAACCATTACATTAGATTCTACAAATAACCATGAAATACAAAAGTGAAAACAAATAACCATAACACAGAATAATAAAACAAAAGTGATACTTGTTCCATTACTGCAAATACTTGTTCCATGTGACAAACTGCAAATAACCATGAAAGTCTACAATTAAAAACATACTTGTTCCATTACATCCCAAAACAGAAAATAAACAGAAGAGAAGTTCAAAATAGAAATGTTCCATAACATGACATGTTCAAAAGAGAAGTTCCATAACATGACATGTTCAATTTGTTGTCCTCTGTGGTCCACCTTGATCCTTGCATCCCCTTGATTTATGTCCAACATTCTTACACTTTCTACACGTAACTGTCTTCATCCTTCTTGATAATTTCCCCTCTGAAACCATACTATCTTTTTCATCATATCCCCTCTTTCTCATCTTTCTTGGACTTCCAATAGGTGTGTGATGCTTTGGTGGTAACAGAGTTGTTGGAACATCACTCTTTGGCCACATACTCCTACCATTGATTGGATTGATCTTATGGGCATATACCTTTTTCCATGTATCCATCCTATAAACAGGATGAACATTGTAACACCCTGAATTTTAGTACAAATTTAAACTTTTTTGTATTTCAACAAAATAACGTTATACGAGTATTTGTTTACATCATAGTGCGAAAGCTTTGTCAAATATACAAAAGGTGGTGTTACTTGTTGACCCGAATACACGACCATTAAATTACTGATAAACAAAATAAGGGAATAATCATGTATTCCAAACATATCCATCAGGCAACAAGTGCTCCCAAAAGCGTCTACCCGCCTCACCGGCATCATACTTACTATTTATCTGCGGATACGAAAACATAAGACAGTTTCATTAGCATAAGCTAGTGAGTGCGCCAAAACAAGTTAAACAAGTCATCATAGTACATAAAACAGTTATAGCATCAGTAAACAATTCACAGAAGATGTGGTGGACAAGTCCACTCATACTTGTATATTTCATAGGGGCCAACCATGGTCAACAAATCCTCGTGGGGGTGTGTCCACATCTCCCGTCAAGGTGGGGGAAGCACGAAGCAGTCCACCATACAACGGTTCACTAGAGTGTAAGCCCTGTTCACCAAATCAACTCGTGTTACCCGGGTTCGGTGGCTCGTCAGCCCAGTGAACCCACACGGTCATGATGGCTACTGACATACCCCTCCTCTCTCTGCACCGATTCCTCAACCACCCGTACATCGCGGTTCCTCAATTGCCGAAGCCACATGAACCTGTGCACGTCTCAATGGCTAGGAACCCTATGGTGCAGAGTCTATATCACAAAAGTGGTCCGGACCAAATCAGATACCCCGAAGGGTCACATAAATGACATGCAAGTTATACACACAAGGTCACAACTTGCCATTATCAACTCATAGCATAGCATGCTTCAAATTAGATGAATCATATACTCAATGCATATCTCATTATCATAAACATGATAATCATCAATTACAATTCACATTGATGCCATAAATAACATAAAACATAGCACATAAGAAACAGTAGATGACTTGTAGGTTTAAAAGCAGTTTGTGTATCCGCAGGGCACAACTCACCCGACTGAAGCGATGAGGATCACTTTCACTTCAATTCAATGCTACAAATCACTTGCACAAAGGTCCTATGATCACAACACAAGGTTAACTTAGTTAAGTTAACCATACATTGAAGTTACACACAAATATGGACTCAAAACACGACTTAAACACTTATTTCGGTCTTTCGGACTCCCTATGAACTCCCTAAAACCATTAGAAACAATCCCCAATCAATTACAAGGTCAAATGGGGTCAAAAACAACTTTTTGGAGGTTTCAGGGGTCCTCGCGCCGTGAGACAAGAGGCCTCACGCCGGGAGAAAATCTCTGGAAAAGTCACCTTCGCAAAGCTGCAGCCTCGCGCCACGACAAATGGGGGTTGCGCCGCAACGCCCTTGTGAACAGTAACTCTGGGTGTTCTTTGTTACTGCAGGCTCCGATTTTTCACCAATTTTCCAAATCATAACTCATATCTTTCATCATAAGCTTTACAACCAATACAAAACTACTTCATAACTACATTATAACCATTTTCAACCACATTTAATAATAATTTAACCATCAAATACCCTTTCTTCCTCAATTTCAAGTTTTTTGACCCATTTAACCAAACAAACACAATTTCAACCATAGTTTCACCAACATAACATGTAAAATCACCATCAAACTCATTTATCAACACTTTAAACACATTTGATCATTACAAACCCTAACTTCTACTATTACCCCAAAATTGACCCATTTACCACAATTTGTCAACATAAAAAGTCAAAGATCATGCCAAACAACAACTCAAACTTAAAATCAAACACCAATTCAAGATTAAACTTACTTGATTTGCAAAACCCACTCAATCCCCAACTTTCTTGCTTCAACCAAGACCAAAGATGAAGAAATTGAAGTCTAAACTCCCAAATCTTGAATATCAACACTTGAATCTTCAAATCCCCACTTGATTTCACCTTGTTCTTCTTCTTTTCTCTAGAACTCTCTCTTTCTCTCTCACCCACGCCTCTCTCTTTCTTTTCCAGATTTTTCTTCTTTCTTTGACTTCAAATGAAAAAGTCAATACATATATATATATATGCATATTTACAAGTTTGGTCCTCCATCTTTCTTCCCTTTTTCCTTCTATTATCAAACTAAGGTGTAGGTATATATATACTTAACATATAACATGTAAATAACATAACATACATAATTTACTAATTTCACATTTAATATTGCACATATATATTTTTAATAATTTTACAAAATTACGGGTTTTACAAACATATGATTCTAGTATTCCCACTGTTTGTCCATTCAATGACATGTGCCATAAGGATGCAACAACATGGTTACATGGAATTCCAGTGATTTCCCATCTCCTACATGTGCATGATTGTTGGCTAATGTCCACTACACACTGATTTCCCGAAGGCCCACTCACTTGATGTTTAGAATCCCCATTCCATAAAATAGTATAGTGTGAAGCTTCTGTTTTGATTTTGTCAAAAAACTTAGTTGCAGTAAGGGTAAGTGGTCCATTGCATCTTTCAATCAGTTTGCAGACATTAACTATCCTCTTCATCAAATACTCCCTAGTAAACTCTAATGCTGTTATGATAGGCTTATCTCTTCCATCAACTAACTGCCTATTGAGTACCTCACACATGTTGTTTAATAACACATCAGAAACAACCCTCCCTGTCATCATATAAACCTTTTAATAATCTGCCTAAGCATCATGTGAATTATGTATGATATAAAGGTAGTACTACCAACCTGAAAAGTGAGCTCTTGACCAATGAATAGGGGGAATTTGTGCAAGCCATTTGTATGCACCTTCATTCAATCTCCTAAGTTCTTCCATTGACTTGTTAAACTGTTGCATGGTTGTTGATGTAGCACACTTCCATAACAGATCCTTATAGGTTGCCCCCTTCCATTGAAGCTTCAAGTTATCATGAATATGCCTAACACAATATCTGTGCTCTGCACAGGGGAAAACATCTGTAATGGCAGGAAGTATACCCTGCAGGAGTAATATCATTAATAATGTGAAATTAGATATACATAATTAGGGACAATGGTATTTTACCTTTTGTCTATCACTGTGGAAACTGAAGTTAGACCTTTCCTCCAACTCCAGATCATCTCTAAGGCATGTCAAAAACCATTTCCAAGAGTTATATGTCTCTGCTTCCACAATACCATAGGCCACAGGGTATATTCGATTTTTTGAATCTAGCCCAACTTGAATCACCCCTGGGTATGGTCCTTTCATAAATGCCCCATCCAAACCTAATAACTCCCTTCCAAGTGATTTAAATCCCTTTTTCAAAGGTCCTAAACAAATATAGATCCTTTTGAATATCCTATCCTGTCCCTCATTGTTACCTTCTTCAACCTCTATCTTAATTGTGGTTTCTTCATTTGTTGCCTGTAACTCCATGCAGTATCAACAATTTGTACTGAGATTGGTAATCACCTCTCACTTGAACTGAAGCATGAACCTTTGCCCTGTATGCCTTCATCTTTGAAACTCCAGTTGAAAGCTTCTTTTGCATTTGTTCTTGAATAGATCTTATAGGGATATGTGGATTTGACTCAACCTGTAGAATTAAAAAAATTAAAATAACGACAGTAATTAAATTATGTAAATGCAGTAATTAAAATAATACCTACTCTGCAATTTCAGTTCCAAGAAAAGTATAGGTACAAGTCCTAATTTGGCGAGACTAAAGACATATATGCTCCTCTTTTAATGTCTTCACCATCCATATCTCACCATCCTTTAATTTGGACACATGCAGAACCCAAGGACAATTAAAGGCATACTTATTTCCCTTCTTACCCCTACCCCCCACTTGCTTTTTTGGTGTATCCTCCTCATCAACTTGCAAATTTCCCTCAATGCCCTTACATGAGGACCCACTTGTATTTTCTTCAAAACTAGGTATTTGTAACATCCTGAGATTGGGTCTAGTAGAACGTAGGCATTGGGGTATATTACACGTGAATTATTATGTTAATTAATTGGTATTTAATGGTTAATTAATTATTTACTTAATTAATATGGATTACATATATATGTATATATATATGTATGTATGTATACGGTGATATGTGTGTGCATGTGTTTAGTGTTTTAAGCCATGACACCTCATGCTTTTTAAGTATGTATATGTGGGTATATGTTGGTATTACTTCACTTTGAAGTTATTCTTGTGTGTGTAAATTGGGTGTAATCCGAGAGCAAAGAAGAAAGCAAGGAAGAACAAGAAACAATTGGAATTTGTGATTTCTGGGTTGTGTGATTCAAGATTCAAAGGTTGATGATTACTTCATGATTCTTGCTAACATGCTAGTTGTTATAAGCATGCTACGGTTTTAAGAGGGTTTTGTTATGAACATCATACGAAGTAATCGGATTTGATGTTCTTGGTGTTCTTATGGTTTTATGGTGTTTAATATGCATGCTTGCATGTTTAAACATGTTTATATGTGTTTATATGAACTTGTATGAGAATTATATAAACTAGAAAGTTGAGGTATGCAAATTATGAAACTATCGGATTCATGGAAGTGTTGAATGTTGCGGATTTTGGTGTTGATGGTGAAATCCGATTCTAGTGAAATCCGGGTGTTGAATCCGGAACTTAGAATCCGATTGTTCCTAAATCCTATTGTCGAAATCCTATGGTTTGAATCCGAATGTGGAATCCTAGTGTTGAAATCCGAGTAACATGGAAAATCCGATTGTACTAAGTGAAATCCGATAGGGGTTGCGGATTCCGATGGTAGTGTCGGATTTCTTATAAAATCCGACAGTTTTGGCTTGTTGTTTTGCATTGTATGATGCTATGTGATATATGTGTATTCATATGTGAATCTTACATGTTTATGTTTGAAGGATATAAATATATGATTGATACATATATTTATGAATTGATTACTAATGGTTGGTTGTTGTGTTCTCAGGGACAGACAAGGCTTAGTAACATTAGATCACTGAGTGGAATATCTGAGAACCAGAGGTGAGTGGACGTTTACTCACGGGTGATATTAGTTGTACTGGTTTGGTTGTAACTATTGTTGGATAGATTGTATATCTATTGGTTAATTAACTGTGAATGTTAATTGTTGAATTTTGTGATATGTATACATGTTGGAAGGGAAGTCAGTTTACGACTGGGCTTATGGGCTGGGTTCATTTGCTATTGGCTAAGCAGTATGAGGACCTTGGGATGCATTTGTTGCTACCAAAGGATGATACTGTGTGAGAATAGCAAATGGACTATCGGTAAACCTTTGCTTTGGCCGGCATTGGTTGTAGGTTCCTGCAGAACCGCCGGTCTTCCGAGGGTGCTTATTTGTGGTTGTTGATATCATGCGGTTCTGGCTGATATATCTGTTTTGTGATACTCCATTCACTTAGCTTTGTGCTAATCCCCCATCTCTCACTCTTTTTACAGGTTTTGGTAAGTCAGCGGCTCGGCTGAGAGTGGTTAGCTTTGGGAGTAATCACCTAGGACTCTGATAATGTATTTGTGACGAGCCGTGTTTTGTAATACTGATATTTTGTAAACAGTGGTTGTAATTATTTTAATTACTTTGTTGTTTAAAAAAATGCTTCCGCGGTGTAATTAAAAGTGAAAATTTTTGGGTTAAAAATACGGTGTTACAGTATTTGACCATCACAAACTGCTCTAATTCTAGTTTTATCATTCTTGACAATTTTTAACTGTCTTCTGCTTTCAATTGCATGTTTCTTTATATGATCTTTCACTTCTTTTTTATTGCCAAATGTTTGACTAACATAGAACTGTGTTTTGTTCATATCACTTGATGATTGTGTTTTTTTTAAGTTCTTTAAGTTTTCTTTTCCTGTGTTTTTCAAGCTCAATACCATCACCATCACTTTCATCCCCACTTTGAAAATCATCATTCTCTAACACCTCTTCAACAATTGGATCATTTACTCTAGAAGACTGCCCTTGATTACTGGTACCCATAAACTCAACATCTTCATCAATATGACATTGGAAATGGGACATGTCAACCTCTACCTCACTCATAGTGTTATCTTCATCATGTATATAGTCACTATCTTCTTCCTCATCCTCATCACACTCTGTGTCTAAGCCATAATCAACCTCTACTTCCTCATTAAACTCCATTGGTTTACCTTTATCACTATTAACATTACTCATTTGTTGTACATTATCATCTCCAAAAGGGTTAAAGTCATTACTAAAAATCTCATTACCAAAAAAGTCATTAAAAATGGGAAGGATCAACTTCCATTTCTCTCTCCTCAACATTTGCCAAAAGAACATTGTTCTTAAAATGTGAAGGATCATTTTCAGTGGTTTCAATTACATTTTTAGGCAGAAAAGATTCTTTTTCAACTACATTGCTTTGGCTACTTTGAGCAAAGTCAACATCATTGGTCCCTTCATTAGATTTCCACTCAAGCAATAACTTTCTCTTACAAGGCCTTTTGGCAACCACTTTCCCCTTTTCACTATCCTCATCTACTATCCCCACAATTGTAACATTTGTAGTCTTTGGTGAGGTAAGGTATGTTCCAACAGTGCTAAACAAATGTTCAATATAAACTGATATCAATTTATTGTTCACAATGTACTTACTAAGAACATGAACATCCATATCAGACCCCAAAGCGCGAACACCATAATCTAAATCTAAACCAGGAACTAAAAAATGGAAATACCAAGGTCCTTGTTCACTGTAACCCAACTCTTCCCTCATGTAATGAATTTCATGGATAGAGAATGCATCTATATCTATAACATCCACGAAATTTACCTTTCCATTAACGTACCTTCGCCCTGGTTTTTTTGTAAACATACCTCCATGATGGATCTTGAACGAAAATAGGCTCGAATAAGATGCTGTATTGTTAAACAAAAGATGATTTCAGAGTAAGAATACAAAAATGCATGCGAGAAAATTAAATGGTTCGATAAAAAATGGTACCATATACTTCATCCAAGTCATACTCTTCGCCCGTCGCTCGTATCTGCCAAGACGAAAGCACCATATTTAGGGTTTAATTTTGACAGAGAAGTGTGCATCAGTTGAAGAAAAAAAAAGGAAGAAAGGAGAACGGAAGAGAGAGGTGTTTACGAGGGAAAATGGTGACTGACGTACATCAATGACATAAAGTAGGAGAGAGGGTGAGCAAATGACCAAAAGGCCCTCACGTGAGAAGCACATGTCGCCACTTAACGTTGGAATGTAACGTCTGTTACACCAAAGGACCAATTCTGAAACAAAACATCAACCACAGTGACTATTTTCGTAATTTTTGAAGTTAAAGGACCAAAAGTGAAGATCAACGACAACCACAGGGACAATTTTTGTAATTAACTCTTATTTTTATTAAATTATAATTATAAAAAACATAGTATATTAAATATGAGAATCAAACATCTAAATATAAATAAATAGTATTTCTTAGTTTCAAAATCTTAAGGATTATTTTAAAATATAATTTAACCATAATTTCTCATTGTTATTACATAGAACCGAAATTATAAATCATAATAAATAAACAAAGCACCACATTAACTCATAATAACATTGTCTCAAAATTCGGATTTCATGCTTATATCCTTCTTTTTTTTACATGCAAAGTTATGGCCGGTTAATCACTTACAAATAGTGTATTTATTAAAACCATCACGGTTTAGTTAATATTTTATTATGAAATCATTGGCATCGAAAAATAGATTGAGAGTTTAACGTTGTATGATTCAAAAAAGATAACTGATTTAGGGATTTACAAACATAAACTATCACATAAAAATTATTATACCTCATAAATCTGTTCTTGATATATATTCTTATAGAGAAATGTTCAATACAGTCCTAATTAATTTATAGTCCCGGGGGACAATTTATAGCCATTAAATTTTAAGATTCAATGATCCAGATTCAATATTAGATTATAATCAAAATTGATATATTTGTATGAACGATGACATTTCTGACTTTTTAACTATTGGTCCCCACTTTCTCTCTCCTCTAATTTATTTAAAATTAATTATCTCACAAACTGATAATCGTTAGACGAAACGAATTATACCGTTGCGATACTCGTGTTCCCCTCTTTTATTAGAGAGGTCACTTGATATACTTTGATAAAAAAAATTCTCATTTTGTTAGATTGGACTTAAATTTTACTAAAGTATAATCACATGTGATTCATAGAGGTGTGATCAATATAGTCTTTATAAAATTATAGTTTGGTGTTTGATAATCCAACGAAGTTCTATGGTTTAGTAACAAAAAATCAACAATTAAAAGTGATTCTAAGTTATTAGTTGTTTCATAACAATCATCTATCTCTTATACACGCATATAATTACAGGTGATTTGATTAAATGTAGTATTTTTGTCACATATTTGGCAGAATTAATCACATGTGATTGCATATTCAATCACATGTGATTGCATATTCAATCACATGTGATTGTATATTCCATCACATGTGATTTTGTATAGAATCACATGTGATTGAATACCAAAAACATAAGATTTGGTATTCAATCATATGTGATTGCATATTTAATCACATGTGATTGCATATTTAATCATCTGTGATTTTGTACAGAATCATACGAGAGTTTATACAGATTCACATGTGATTGAATACCAAAAAACATGAGATTTGGTATTCAATCATATGTGATTGCATAGAGGATTGTTTAAACATCTGGACCTTTGATAGAGGGGATAGGGTGTTGCTAGTACACAATATATGCATTCATGGGTAGACAATGCAGTTGGATTGGGTGAAATTGAATATGCACATACATGTATAAACGGTTTTAAGCAAACATTTAAAATTAATAAACGTTAAATGATATACAATTTAAAAAGATAAAAAAATTAATAAAACAACACATGTAATATTGTTATGAATCACATGTGATTATACATTAATAAAATTTAAGTCCAACCTAACAAAATGAAAAAAAAAAGCTTGTCATAAGTATATCAAGTTACCTCTCTAATAAAAGAGGGGAACACGAAGATCGCAACGATATAATTAATTTCGTCTAACGATTAATGGTTTGTAAGATAATTAATTTTAAATAAATTAGAGAAAAGAGAAAGTGGGGACCAATATGCAAAAAGTCAGAATTGTCCTCCTTCATATCAATTTTAATTATTATCTAAGATTAAATCTAGACCATTGATCTTGAAATCTAATTGCTAAAAATTGTCCCTCGGGACTATAATTTTAATTAGGACTATATTGAACAAAACCCTATTCTCATGTACTCTAATTCAAAAATACCTCGTAAAAAAGATTACTAATTTAGTATTTCATGACATAAAAATTAACCATAAATATGTTAACTAGTTTAGAGTTTTATAAAAAAGATAAGCAAAAAAATACTTATATTAATTTAGTAACACATTTTTCAATGGTTATAAAATATACTTTTTTTACTAATAAAAATTAAAAATTTATTTTTTAAAATTTTGTGTCAGATTACAGTAAAATTTACATCAAACTTAAGATAAAAAGGAGACGATTATAAATATATAATTATATTTATACTAATCATTATACATTAAAAGTTATAAAAAAATATAAACATATACAATTAAATACATCCATTAAATATAAATATATAATTTATACAAAACCCCTATACATTTTCATATAGCTCCCTCATAATTGGTTCTATATACTCTTGCAAATTAATCATTCTAATTGTAAAAGTCAAAAATGAGAAAATAAGAGGTTTGATTAGTTAATTAGATTTTTATTTAAAGAAGTTTTCCCAACAATGATTTTGTTTATATATATATATATTGTTTATATATATATTTTCTCAATCAATCATATTAATCTAAATGAATATTATGTGGGTCCAATAATAATAATGATGATGATATGGAGGTTAGTCACGCATTTCATGACTAGGGCTGTTTATTCAAAGAATAGTCATAGGCTGAAAAGCTAATGCGACAGTCATGCATGTCATCATTACACGTGATCTTATGGGCTTATTTTCTCGTATTATTTTTATAAGCTTATTTTTTGATTTAGTTTTTATAAGTTTGTGTAACGCCCAAGGTTCGAAATTCCTTAAATTATAATTAAATAAGAAGTTTCCATATGTGTATTACAAGTGCCTTTATGGAATTAGATATGTTTATAAAACTAGAGGGGCTAAAACTGTCTAAATATAAGTTAAATAAGTCCATGGGCGAAGTGTGAAATTACCCCATACTTATAGATATATATATGTTTAGTTTTTATTCTAGATATTCATGCATATATTCTCTAAACACAAAACTCAACTGCAATCCTTCTTGTCTGGCAATTTTTGGGACTTAAAACACAGCAACTTCTTCGGTCTTTAGCATCAAATCAGCCAAGCATAGTAGAGGTAAGAGTTGTTTGATGTTGTTATGTTCTTCATCTTCAAGTAGGTTAAAAATTGATCACAAGGATCAAAGTATGTTAATTTATTGTTAGTTATGTTGTTTAGTTGTTTTGGATGTAGGAAAACACCCTATAAATGTTTTAGATCGATTAGAATTGAGCTAATGGTGATTTTGGCCGAATTTACAGCTTCTGTCGGTCAGAACTGTGCAGACCAAGGGAGAGGGTACGGGCGTGTCTTTCACCCCATGGCAAACCCTAGTTCTTCAGGTACCCTCGTTCTTAGAAGCATAGGCATGGGTGTACCATAGCAAGGCATGGGCGTGACTACAGAATAGGTATGCCCACGCCTGAGTATAATACAACCATGCCCTAGTTGAAGGCACGGACGTGCCTTTGTTAGGTACGGGCGTGCCCTAGCCATGTTCAGTTTAGTTTTGATCAGCATCAGCATGTGTTGATATATGCAATTGATATTATGTTGTAGAAAATAGTGGTGGACTTATCCACTGAATCATAATTATTTGTGGATCAATTCATATCATACTAATCACAAGGTGAGTCTTCTAAACTACTATTCATGTTTGCAACATGTGTGTTATCATATTGTTATTCATATGTGTATATATTGAACTGTTATGTGCAGTAAGGTTTAGAGGTGGTACCGTATGGTTACAGGTGGTTGCCCTAGGTCTAGAACCAGTGGCTAGCATTAATTATCTGACATACGTGTATTATCTTCATATGATTTTATACGTGTGTTTATATGATGTTTAGTTTGGAATACTCACTAAGCTCTCGCAGCTTATTAGATACTGTTTTCAAATGTTTTACAGGACGCAGCAAGGACAAGAGCAAAGCTCCTGTTTGACTACTTTTTTGGAATAAACTTTTGAAACACTTAACGCCCTTGTGTGTAAATATTTATTAGTTGATTCCAAAGTAGTAGTCAAATGGGGGCGTGAATGCAACATGCCAGCAAAATGATCGGCTGAATAGTTCGTCCTGATGTTCATATGAGTTCTCTAACCAACCTGCACACGAGTTATTCAAACCATAATTGCGGCGCAACATCCCAGTCATCATGACACGACCTCGCAAGAACTAAAAGGGTGATTATTCATCTTGTAATACCCTGTTTCTGTATAATAAATAAATGAATATTTTATTGGATGATGCGAGTTATATATATTTTGGGGGTTGCTAAGTATTTATGGAATTGGAGTGTTATTGGATGTGGTGGGTTAGTTAGCTTGTAATCGAGAATTGGGCTATTTAATCTATTAAGTAAACAAGTGTTGGGCTAATTGTTATTGGAAGGTAAAAAATATAAGCATGAAAGAATGAGCCTGGTGGGCTTAGGGATTTTGCAACTTTGGGGCCCAAAAGCCTTGTTAAGAAACAAGTATAAATTTGGGATTAGGGTGCAGTTTCCAAGGGGAGAATACACTGTTCATTTCTAGAGAGAGAAATTGGGAGCTTGTTCTTGAGTTCGAGAAGCAAGAACAAAGAGGGCTGGAACCTTGATTTTTCTAGCAGAATCTGTGAGGAATTGGAAGAAGAACTAGCAGGTAATGTTTCTAAACTCTATGTGATTGTATAGAAGCTGTAAGATATGGTTTTTATCTGTGTATGGGGTTTAGTTGTCTGGGTTTTTGGGTTTTTGAAGAACACTGGTAAAGAATCGGATCTAGGAACTTAGACACTTGTTGTGTTGTGTTTAAATCTTGAAAGAAGTGCCTAAATGAGTGGAGAAATGTTTTGAAACAAAAATAAAGTGTTTTGGTTAAGTTTTAAGAAGGTTGTGATTTTGAAAATGGAGTTTCAAGTTTTGGGTTTTTCAAAATGGTTAACTGACAGGGAAGGATTAAGTCGTGCGACCTTCCATATAGGTCCACGCGAATTTCGAATGGTATGGTTGGGTGTTCATGCGACTTTTGCATGCTAGAGTTACTTCCATGCGACTTAAGTGTTTATTCATGCGACTGTCGGATTCTATGAGTAGTCATGCGACTGTCGGATGGCATAGGTATATCCATGCGACAGTCGGATTTGCAAGGGTACCGGATTTCATATAAGTGTCGGATTGTATAACTATCGGATTGGCATAAGAGTGTCGGATTTCATGAGTTTGTACCATGCGACTTTCGCTTAGTTCATGTGACTTACGGTGTTGGGTTTTGAACCATCCGACTTTCTAGAGTTGATCCGACTTTCAGATGGGGTCCGACTGTTGGATGAAGTGATCCGACTTTTGAGTTTGGGTCATCCGACTTTCGGATGGTAGGTGTGGTCCGACTTTCAATTGTTAGGTCTGACCTAGTGTGGTCCGACTTAGGGTCTGTAGTGTACCCAAAGCTAATCAGTGAAGATATTTGTGTTGTAGGTCCTTGCGACTGGAATTGTTAACTTACAGCTTGTGAAACCTGTTGCTTTTATCTATGCTGCAATCAGGTGAGTTACCCTAACTTATACATGATATTAGTGTGAAATGTATATGTTATATCTTATGTGATGTTTTAACTGATGTGATATATGTGAAGTGAAGGGTTACGTTATATTGTGGTGAAAATGTAACTCGGGCACAGTCAGACATAGTGTGAAATCCTTGGTACGGCTTGGATAGTCAACTGTGACCCAAAGTGTGAAATCGTCGTCGGTGCACTGCGTCGGTAGCATGTGTTATGATATGTGATCATGGATTTGTGTTATGATGTGGCATGTACATACCTAGTGTGGTGTGTAAGTTAGAGTGCTCGCTAAGCTTTACTGTTGTTGAACTTATTCTTTTCAGGACCTGATCGTGGGGAGGCTCATCATTTATTTAAATCGTTTCCGCTGTTTTGATACTTAAACATTTTGCTAGAACAAAGTCTGTAATCTTACTTAAATACATTTAGCTACGGATAGTTCCGAGTGCGGGACCTCGTACGATTTTGTTGAATGCATTTATATTTCTATATTCAATTGTTTTTTTTTTAAAAAATTTGGGGACGTTACAACTTGGTATCAGAGCCTAGGTTTAAGGGATTCAAGCATGCAAGAGGTGTGTTTGGACTTAAACCTTGGTTCTAAAACATTTTTAAATTTACAAAATTTCATTTTTAAAACCGAACGATGAGCTGTCAGCTGGAGCTTGGTCCTGGCGAGCACGTAGTGAAGTGAAGCATAGTATATATTTATATAGTTGGTGAAATATACTGTGCAGTTGAATCCATGATGTATGCTAGAGTAGTTCCTAACTTTATCCATGTTTAGACATATTGTGAATACTGTACACCATGTATAATGGTAACCGTATAGGCTTAGAACGGATGATTTGGCCTTATTTCATGTTCTCGTTTGATGTTGGGGTAGGGTAGGATCAGACGCTCAAAGACTTGTATGACTTAGCATTATACGTGGATGTATTCGTGATATGGATAGACTAGGATATGATGGCCGGTGTGTTGAACTTTATATGTTTGCATGATTTTATGATGATATGAAATGCAATGTGTATGTGGAATGTTATGTGATGCATGACCCAAGCCTGTGAATCGGGATTTCAGATGGTGACGATAAGACTTGGTATGTGTGATCTGTTTAAAATAATATAAAGGCCCATATTATTGTGAGCACATGATACATGTCAGGACTTGCCGGCATCATAGGGACTCTCGTGAATCAGGTGAGGGGTACTTGTAGGACTGTAGTATGCCTATGGTATAGGAGTGCCTTAGTGTGTAAGGCTACTTCAGATGAGGTGAACGGCATGCTAGAGATTGTATGTGATGTGGATATACACTGCGGTGTGAGCAGGATAGTATGATAAAGCCACCTGTTGAGAAGTGCGTTATCTATACTTCCAAATGACTACGGAGGAGGCAAGAGTAGAGCGGGACGTTATTGCGGGCGTTGGTAATGTATCGGTGAAATTAGAAACACCTTGAGAGGTGGAGATGGTAGACGAAAAAGCCATTAATGTATCTAATATATATAGAACCAATGTAAAAGAGGAAGGTGATGTCAAACTTCTTATAGACTTTACCCTGATTCATATGCGGGAGTTTCAGGTAGTAGTGGGAATGGACTGACTTGGTCGTCACCAAGCCAATATATTATTCAAGCTAGGAACCATGCGGGTTGGCACCCCAAGTGGGGGAGAAATTCTAAATCTACAGTGAACACGAAGCAGAACCGTAGTCTGATTAACGCTAGAACTAGAACCAACTATGATGGGATTGAGACTAGTGTGACTAGTGAGGCTGATCCTCACCAACAATTTATACTAAATAAAGAGGTGTACAAGAAGGAAAATCATGAGAATGTAACACCGGGAAATGTTATCCTCGTTGATGAGGAAGAGGGAGAGGAAAACGGAAAGGGAAGCTGTTATAGCTACTAAAGTAGCAGCCGATGTGATGAAAGAAATAAGGGAGTAAAGTATGATTCGTATCGAACCTTTTAAGAGGGGCACCAATTTTATTCATTACGAAGGAGAGTAGCACGTTCCGTATGTGTATAGACTACCGCGAATTGGACAAAGTGACGGTTGAGAATGGATATACATTACCAAGGATTGACGATTTAATTGATCAATAGCAAGGAGCAGCGTGGGTCTCAAAGAACGGCTTTTAGAACGAGATACAGTTATTTCGAGTTTGTGGTGATGCCCTTCGTATGGACAAACGCACTAGCTGCGTTTATGGATTTGATGAACATAATCTGCCGACCAATGTTGGATAAGTCGGTAATTGTACTCATAGACGACATCTTGATCTACTTAAAGACAGAGACTGAGCACGAAGATCGACTGCGGATGATGCTACAGACTTTGAAGCGGGAAAGGCTTTATGACAAGTCCTCCAAGTGCGAGTTTTGATTGTGAGAAGTGCAATTTCTAGGGCATGTAGTGAACCAAGAGGGTATTAAGGTGGATCTTGCTAAGAGCGAAGCAGTTATGAAGTGGGAGGTACCGAGGAGTCCTACCGAAATTCGAAGTTTCTTGGGATTAGCCGCAGTTGTTCTTGCACTAAAGATATGGAGGCACTACTTACATGGGGTCAAATGCACCATCTACACCGACCACAAAAGCCTGAAATACTCCGCCGACTAGAAAAATTTGAACATGAGACAGAGGAGGTGGATCGACCTAGTCAAGGATTACGACTGCGAGATTCTCTATCACCCCGAGAAAGCCAACGTTGTGGCCGATGCATTGAATGGGAAGACAAGTATTGTACTACTACCAGCACAGTGTATGAGGTTGTTAGTGACAACGACATTGTTAGACTCTATTTGAGCCGCTCAGCATGAGGCACTGAAGGACGAGAACCATAGATCGGAGCGGATTAAGGGGCAGAAGGCACTGTTCTCCGAAGACAGTTGAGGGCTGATGACACATTACGGACGTATCTGGGTACCAAAGATAACTGTAACGCGTGCTACGCTAATCGACGAGGCTCACAAATCCAAGTTTTCTATCCATCCAGGTTCGACTAAGATGTACCGAGACCTTTGGCCGGGGATGAAGCGAGACGTAATGAAATACGTAGAGAAGTGTTTAACTTGCCTTCGAGTTAAGGCCGAGCACCAGAGGCCTCACGGAATGCTGCAACCTTTAAAGATCCCGGTTTGGAAGTGGGAACACATCACTATGGATTTGATCACTAAGCTACCGAAGACTCCGAGAAACTTTGAGGCGATTTGGGTGATCGTCGACCGACTGACTAAGAGCGCCCACTTTATCCAGATCAAGGAAGCTTTTTTCAGCATAGAAAATGGCAGACGTGTACGTCAAGGAGGTAATATCGCGACATGGGGTGCCGGTGACCATAGTATCGGATAAGGATGTAAGCTTTACTTCGAGGTTTTGGTGGAAGTTTCATGAGGATTTGGGGACTCGGGTGAGCCTTAGCACGGCTTATCACCCGCAGACTGACGGTCAAAGAAAGAGAACGATACAAACCTTAGAGGATATGCTACGAAATTATGTGATTGACTTCGGGGGAAGTTGTACCGTTGGCAGGATTCTCCTACAACAACAGCTACCACGCAAGTATCGACATGCCTCCGTACGAGATGTCGTACGGAAGGAAGTGTAGAATCCCCATCTGTTGGGGAGAAGTAGGTCAGACGGAGCTCGGCAACACAGAGATTGTGCATAAAACGTCAGAATACATCCAGCAAGTGCGAGAAAGGTTGAAGGCCACGCAGAGCCGGCAGAAAAGTTACGCGGATAAGAGGCGGTCTCCACTAGGATTCTAGGTTGGAGATTTTGTGCTGTTAAAAGTGTCTCCGTGGAAGGGCGTGATTCGACTCCGGAAGCGAGGAAAGCTGAACCCAAGGTACATAGGTCCTTTCAGGGTTATTGCCAGGGTTGGGAAGGTTGCATATCGGTTAGAGCTACCGGACAAATTGTCTAGGATTCACAACACGTTTCATGTGTCTCATCTTCGGAAGTGTTTAGCGGACGAGTCCACATTTGTACCATTGTAGGACATAACAGTGGACGAGAGACTGAACTATGTTGAGAGGCCAGTAGCTATATTGGAACGAAAAGTTAAGCAGCTATGCAGCAAACAGATAGCGACGGTCAAGGTTCAGTGGGAGCACCGTAAAGGATCTGAGTGGACTTGAGAACCAGAGGACGAGATGAAGCAGAACTACCCCGAATTGTTCAAGTAAAGATTTCGAGGACGAAATCATATTTAAGTGGGGGAGAGTTGTAATACCCTGTTTCTGTATAATAAATAAATGAATATTTTATTGGATGATGCGAGTTATATATATTTTGGGGGTTGCTAATTATTTATGGAATTGGAGTGTTATTTGATGTGGTGGGTTAGTTAGCTTGTAATCGAGAATTGGGCTATTTAATCTATTAAGTAAACAAGTGTTGGGCTAATTGTTATTGGAAGGTAAAAAATATAAGCATGAAAGAATGAGCCTGGTAGGCTTAGGGATTTTGCAACTTTGGGGCCCAAAAGCCTTGTTAAGAAACAAGTATAAATTTGGGATTAGGGTGCAGCCTCCAAGGGGAGAATACACTGTTCATTTCTAGAGAGAGAAAGTGGGAGCTTGTTCTTGAGTTCGAGAAGTAAGAACAAGGAGGGCTGGAACCTTGATTTTTCTAGCAGAATCCGTGAGGAATTGGAAGAAGAACTAGCAGGTAATGTTTCTAAACTCTATGTGATTGTATAGAAGCTGTAAGATATGGTTTTTGATCTGTGTATGGGGTTTAGTTGTCCGGGTTTTTGGGTTTATGAAGAACACTGGTAAAGAATCGGAGCTAGGAACTTAGACACTTATTGTGTTGTGTTTAAATCTTGAAGGAAGTGCCTAAATGAGTGGAGAAATGTTTTGAAACAAAAATAAAGTGTTTTGGTTAAGTTTTAAGAAGGTTGTGATTTTGAAAATGGAGTTTCAAGTTCTGGGTTTTCAAAATGGTGAACTGACAGGGAAGGAATAAGTCGTGCGACCTTCCATATAGGTCCATGCGACTTTCGGATGGTATGGTTGGGTGTTCATGCGACTTTTGCATGCTAGAGTTACTTCCATATGACTTAAGTGTTTACTCATGCGACTGTCGGATTCTATGAGTAGTCATGCGACTGTCGGATGGCATAGGTATATCCATGCGACAGTCGGATTTGCAAGGGTACCGGATTTCATATAAGTGTCGGATTGATTATGAGGGGATTAGGGTTTACCTATGGGTCTTAGTGGTTTTAAATGTATTATATTACAAGATGTTTGATATGCTAGTTACAATGTAACATTCAATGCACATTGTAAAGCTATGAGTTTTTGTTATGTGAAATATACATGAGAAGCTTAAATGCAAGTTGTGATTGAGATCGTTAGACTTGCTATGTGATATTGCATATGCTTATGTGATTAGTGGTCCAGACACGTGAGTATGTACTTGTACTTTGAAATGTTTTCCACCACAAGTAAACGTGATGGAAGGTATGAGTTCCAAATAGTGGAGTCGGGATGATAAGTACCCATGATGACCGTATGGTTCAATAGCTGATGACCCACCGAACCAAAGCATACACGAGTGGACTTGCGGGAAAGAGATTATTCTTTTCTTATAACCATTTTATGGTTGACTGCTTTTTTCTTCCCCCACCTTGATGGGAGATGTGGACTACCCCCATGTGGACTTTATTAACCATAGTTGGCCACTATAAGAGATACATTGTCCAATGAACTTGTCCCCCACATCCTTATGTATTAAGGTGTATGTTATGCTTTGCTTTGCCAAATGATTAAAATAGTTATGATGACTTGATTTTAAATGCTTAATTAATTCCTGGTGCACTTACTAGCTATGTGCTAATCATGTTGTGTGTAAAATGTTTTTTATCCGTAGGAGACAAGTAAAATATCCAGGCGAGTAGAAGCTTGGAAACTGATTGTTATGTTTCACTTGTGGGCTGTTTGGCTATGCTATATATATCTTTATATGTGTTATATTTATAATTAATGGTCGTGGATATTTCCAAGTAACACACATCCTTATGTGTTACATCAAGTTAGGTAAGCTCAACCTCAAAAAATCATTGTCAAGACATATTGTCCAACTCAAATATCGTTTCTAATTTTTCTCAAGTATATTTGCATCGGATAATAATGAAGACTTATTATGATTAGTTTGAAGATTGTTAGAGTTATATATGTTATCTTTTCTCAACTTAAATAAGTTTTATCTTCAATTGTAAAGTTTAAATAGGTATATATACTTGTTACTGCAATCAAACCAAATAATATATAATATACTTTGATTATAGTAATTTCAATATCCAATTCATTATAAACTTAATAAGTTCGTTCAAATAAAAAAACTTAAGGTGTGTTTGGTACAAAAAATGGGACAGAGAAAGGAAAATGGAAAGAATTTCTATTGTTTGTTTAAACTTAGGAATTTTAAAATGAGAAAAGTGACAATTCCTATTCTCTATTTTCATTTCTCCGTAGTTTGAAGTGAAAATAGAGGAATTGAAATTTCAATGAGACTTTAGCCTCCCAAATCTTATTTATCAACATTTTGCCCCAACCCTTATCCTCTATTGACATCTTCCCCATCTTCCCCCACTTCTCCATTGCCACCAGGGACTTCTCCAACGACCGACTTCTCCTTCTCTAACTGCGGTGGAGGACAATGACTCCTTCTCCAGCGATGGCTCCTTCTCCAACGTCCGGTGGCAACACTGTCGGCTTCATCTCCTCCTTCTCCAAACATAGCGACCATTATCTCTCTGTATCTCTACGTCTCTCTTTCTCTCTCATCATATATGTTAGTGCAATCAGGGTCTTAAATTAAATTATACATTACTGATAATGTTTTGATGATACAATTTTAATATTTGGACTAAATGTTGAAATCATATAAAGATCCAAGTTAATATCAAAACAATAAGTTTAATAAATTAACTTATTAGAATATAAAATTAAATAATCAGAAAGTTTAAATTATAAGAGGTGTTCTGATACTCCAAGTATGCAAAAAGCCAAAAAGATAAAATACTCATACTAAGGGGGTGTTTAGGATTGCTATTTAAAAATAGATTATGTGTTTTTAATAATTAAAATCAGATAATAACGTGTTACTGAATAATAGTGTTTGGATTTTATTATACCACTTTATATCGCAATCAGATAATCAGTTTTTAACTGCTTAAAAAAGTAGATTAATTGATTTTTAAAGTGTAAAATCACTATAATCAAATAATCACCTTTAAAAAGCAACTCAAAAGTAAATTCTTAAAACTACGTTTTGTAGTCTTCAAAACGCAAATAACTAATTTCTAGAAGTACAACCCCCAAACACTTTAAATTAATTATCTACGATTTCAAATCATAATAATCAAATAATCAAGGTTTAAACTCAATTTCAAACACCCTCTAAAAATCGACTTAAGGCAAAATGAAAAGAATACCATTTAGTAAAAGTCGATTTGATTATTCAGACCTAAAATTATTTCAAAAATTCAAATGTTCAAATCTAGTGTCAAATCTTGTTGGTTGTCAAATTCACCAACAAGATTTAGTATAAATACTTGGTCCACAAAATATTATTGGGTATTACCTATTGGACAAAGATGTTTTACAAAATTTTAACAATAAATGATTATATATAATTGATTTTCATATAATAAAACAAAAAAGGTTCTAAAACTTCATGAAAACCAAGTTGGTTGGCAAATGCACCAACAAATCTCACATTGAGAAGGGAGCCTAAAATATCATTGGTTATTACCATTGGATAACAAGTTTTTTGAAATTCAAATTTGTCTCTAACATGGCTAAATACCACCAAAATTCAACCAAGTATTTTAATAGGCATTTTACTGAAAATATAGCCAATATGAAAGGACATGACTACACATAATATTCATATTTTGAAAGCCTCCACAGTCACAGCCCACGATTGACCGTGAACTGGCCCAACAACTCAGTTTTTTTCCTTTCTCTCTCATCTTATAAAAACATACTTTGGCTTCATTTTCAACAACTCATGTCATAGAAAATTCACTCTATATTTTACACACTAGGGATCATTCAAATACATACTCAAAGTGTGATTCGTGAGCTGTTAAGATCAAATTTATTCAAGAACAACTCAAGTGTAAGAGAAGAACAAGAGAAGAGTGCTTCCTATACATATCTATTTGCCTCTTGTTATTTGTTTGTGAGAGAAACATTATTATAAACACCTTTGTTGGTGTTGTGAGATTATTTGTTTGAGAGAAGGTCTTATTGATGAACTTATTTGAGTGTTGGGTTAAAAAGTCCTTGGTAAGGATCTTGGTTGTAAAAGTTATCGGGGGAAGAACTTGGAATTGGGTTTTACTTAAGGTGGTTACTTCCTTGTGAAAAGGGTGGCAAGTTCTTAAAGCGGTTAATTCCTTGGAAACAATAACAAGTTGCTTAAGATGATCACTTTCTTGTAATAATTATCTCTTCTGGTTAAGAGAGACGTTTTGATAATTTGACAACTCTTAGATTGAAAGCCAAGAAATGGTCGTAGGTTGGATTTGTTAACATCCAACCAAACCACTATACATCAAGTGTCACCATTTGTTTTCCTTAAACTCTTTACATACTAGCACTTTAATATTCTTGTTTGTTGTTATACTTATACATGTTTCTATTTTGCACAAGAATATATCACTTTAATTAGTGTGTTAAAAGATAATAAATTTAAAATTTTTAAAAATGACAATAGAAACTATTCAAAACTCCTAATTTCTACAATTGGTATTGAGCAAGTTGCTCTTAATTTGCTCAAGTTTTTATAAAAGGTATTTTTCAAATTTTGAGTTGTTCATGGCTCAAGAAACCTATGTAGAGGGATGTTCTATAGCTAGATCGCCATTACTTGAATCCTAAGGGTTTTGTTATTGGAAACAAAGATTTTATACTTACATTAAAGCAAAGGATTTTGATTTATGGAGTATAATAGAAAGGTTGATTTTATACCCAAGGACGATGATAAATTATCCTTGGATGAAAAGAGGCAAGTTGATAAATATTTTTAAGCAAAACTAATGTAATATAATGCTTTTCCAAGGAAAGCGTATGAATGAGTCCTGGTGTGTAAAACCACAAATGAGATTTGAAAAAACTCTAATAACAACCCACCAAGGAAACCCTGAAGTAATGGACAATAAAATAGATATACTTGTTCAAAAATATTAATAATTTCATATGTTGGAAAATGAAAAGATTGATGAAGGCTATGCTAGATTTAATACCATTGTTACAAGTCTCAAGGCTCTTGAGACGAAATATACTAACAGATATTATGTAAGAAAGTTTCTTAGGGCTTTACATCCCAAGTTGAGAGCCAAGGTCACCGTAATTGAAGAATCTAAACACTTGAATGTGCTTGTTGGTCATGGTGAAAGATGAACATATTGCAAAGACCAAGAAAGAAAAGGTTAAATCTCTACCACTTAAAGCTAAACACTCCAAGGAGACTTCAAGTGATGATGACAATGATGATGATGATGAAGACGACGATGATGATGATGTACCTTCCACTAGTGGAAGTGAGAATGAAGAATATGTCATGGTGGTTAGACAATTTACAACATTATTTAGAAGAAAGTGTAAATTTGTTAAATACCCTAGAAATGAAAAGAAAGATGGCAAGTCTTGGGAGAAAAAAGGAAAGCCAAGAGAAAGCAACAAGTCAAATTGTTAGTCAAATGACCTTATTAGTTTGGATTTAATGAGTAAATAAAGCTTGAAAGATAGTATTTAATATATACAAAATGAATTAAGACTAACTAGTTAGCTCAAGTTGAGTAGTCAGCTCCAAAACACAAACAAAGTTTCTAAGTAAGTTTTAGATAACTCAAGTGACTTGTTAAGTTGAATATAAGTTTCTACATATATCTACATGTGGAAGATCGAAGATTAGTTCAAGAACTCAGCTTGATGAGTTTCAAGCTGAGTAACTAATCCCAACAGAGAAGTCAGCCTCAAAAGAGTTTGAATTTGTTTTAAGCTCAAAACTCTCTATCTATAGTTAGATAAGAAGATTCCATATTCAAGATTGAAAATCAAGTTATCTATCCAAATGTATAAATAAGTTTAGTTTGAATTAGCAAATTAGGATAAGTCTTAGTTTGTTAATTTGAATGTTTATCCGCAGAATAGGTATATAATATAACCTTCTAATGTGTTTTTAACCTAAGAATTTTGGTATTCCTGTTCATAAGTTGAATCAGCAAAACAAGATCTAATAATTAGTTTGGGAGATTGAATTATGAGAGAGAGAGAGAGAGTTAAATTGTAATTAGCGTGTTGAATTAAAGTTCCATACTGTTTTGCATTGAAAGCTTGATTGTTTAATAAAAAGCATTCGACTTTATTTTGATTGTTCATTATAATGTGAATTGCGTTTTCAACACCACCTTCTACACTTCTATATATGTTGATTACCTTAGGGACCAACACAAATACTTGCTTCAAGTGTGGAGATCCATCACACTTCATCAACTATTGCACAAAGAACTCCAAAAAGCCGAAGTTTGTAAAAAGTTATAGTGATGATGAAAACACTCGAAGTTTGTAAAAAGTGATAGTGATGATGAAAACACTCGAGAAAAAGTTATAAAACCAAGTCGAAGTTTGTAAAAGGTAGCAACATGTTAAGTGCTCAAAAGGCATCAAATGACAAAAGTAGCTTAGGTTTTTCAACTTATGAAAGTATTTTCATCGACAAGTTCAACCAAAAATATTGTTTTTGTGAAAGAGAAAGGAAAAGAAGTCATAGGTGCAGACCCACGGTCGACCATGGGCCCTTTGCTGCAATCATGGACACTATGCTTAAACTTGTTGAGTGCAAGGCATCAAATGACAAAAGTAGCTTAGGTTTTTCAACTTATGAAAGTATTTTCATCGACAAGTTCAACCAAAAATATTGTTTTTGTGAAAGAGAAAGGAAAAGAAGTCATAGGTGCAGACCCACGGTCGACCATGGGCCCTTTGCTGCAATCATGGACACTATGCTTAAGCTTGACAAGCCTTCCACATTCGCCCATGGTTGCACACGATCGACCATGACCTGTAACCGGGCTTTAGTCGAAATAAGCAAGCGGTGTGCTTTAATAGTCAGAAAGGGAGGCTTCTAAATTGCACGGATCCAAGCTTGATTTGCTCTCTCTAAGTCGTTACTAACAACTGAGAAGCCAGTCTATGCCTTTAAGCATTCCCCGCTTCTAAAAGTCTTTGTCTCTGTATCATAAAACTATTAAGGTGACTTCTTTAATAAGCTATATCTTGAGGTAAAAAATTTAAGACTAACCTTTGTTCTAAATCATTATCACATATTGATACATATGGTTATAATACTTCGATCCCTATTGCCACATACAATAAAGTATCATCATTTTAAGAATCTGTGTAACAAACTATACTTTGTTGATATTAATACATTAAAGTTATATTTTTTTTACGATTAATGCAACAAAGTCCACGAATGGAAACATTGTGTGTATGTGACCCGCAATTGTAGGTTAGCGGGTCACCTTTTGGTTTTTATTATTTTATTTACATTTTTAATTAATTTATAACTCATCTATTTTTATTTTTATTTATTTATTATTATTATTAATTTAATCCACCAACATGACTAACCACGGTGGCGCAACCACCACTCCACCATTAACGTCCATCGGTCGAGCAACATGGTAATGAAGAGTATACGGGTTACACGGTGGAAGATTAAACCCGTAATGTGGAGATAGACCGCTCGCCAAACGCTGAATCTCGGTTTGAAAGTAAAGAGCAATCGGCGCTAGTGAGAATTCAATAACTAGTGACGGCGGAGTTGCTAACGACCATAAATTTGGGTCGATGAATGCAAGCTTTCTTGATGTGGGATTCACTTGTTATAACACAAGGAGTATGACAATCACCGTTTACGATAGAAAAAACCCAAATCGTTCTTGGATTAAAACTTAGAAGTCAACAATCTAACAATTTCATTCGTCCAAGAAGCCAAAAACAGGGTTAGGATATGATTGGTGTAAGCAATTAGATAAAAAGAGAAACAAAAACTTTAATTTCTCTCTCTAAGCAATGAGGGTTCTTCAAGCCTAACTTCATTGAAGATATGAGTAAGAATCGTATCTGTGAGTCAGGGTTCTTCAAGACTCAAGTTTTGAGATTTAAGGTTCTTAAAGCCTTAAAATCTGTAATTGCTTACCTCTGCATGTGAGGAAAGAGAGGGTTATAGGGTGAGAGTGGGTGCTGGTAGTTGTAGCAGAGATTGCTATGGCTGTGGTGTGAGAGAGCTTTGCCGGGTGGCAGTTTGTGGGGAATCGGAGGGTGGGGTGGAGAAAGAGATGGAGGGTGACCGGAGATGGTGATGGGAAGATGGCCAGGCCGGCGGTGAGGGTGGGGGGCTAGAGATTGTGGGGAAGGCTCAAGGGTACATTAGTGTTGGGGATCATTTATTAAGGGGGTTAGGTCTTTTTAAACCTTGTTTTATTATTTTTAATTTAAAATAGCAATAAAACATAATTAACTCAAATAATAATAATAAACAAATGGGTTATAAAATAATTGAAAATAAAAATAGAATAATAAAAACCAAAATGTGACCTGCTAACCTACAATTAAATATCATATTACACACAATGTTTTTATTCGGGGACTTTGTTGTATTAATTGCAAAAATATGTGACTTTAATGTATTAATATCAATTTTGTGTCTTGGATATACTATTTCACGATTAACGGCTTATTACACACAATGTTTTAAAAATAGAATTACCCTAGATATACAACACACATGAACAGTGCACTCACATATGTAGTATAGGCTATTGCAAAACTAGATATCGAACTCAGAGAACGACAACTTCCAACACTCAATCATTACCGTTGTTTAATCAACCACAAGTCAGAGATTTAATTAAACTAAAACAACAATAAAGTCCAAATTTAACACGAAGACGAACACAAGCACGTTGCAATCAAGCAAATGGAGATTCACTCAGATCTTGAATCCTCCCGATCAATCATGGAAAGCTATAAATGCTACTAAGACCGGATCACGCAAAATTCCCTTAACACCAGTTATGTCAAATCACCATTTTAAGCACATTTAGATATCTAGTATGTTGTTTTAATCCATATTAAGTCAAATAACAAGTTTATATAAAATCTTAACTTCAATCCTTTGAAACATCAATTTTAATACCCAAGTGATTCAACGAAACATACCCAATGCATAAGTATAACCTCTTGCTACATAAGGACATTAACATGGTTATATATAAAAAAATTCCAAACCATCACCCATTAACCTAATGTGATGGCCCAAATGTACATATCAATCTTGATTACTACAAACCCACCAAACCTAGTATGATCTTGACATAACCAAACTTGTTTGAAGTATACATACACTTGAAGATAAATAATTCATATGCAAAGTCACCTAAAATTCATGTACAAGGTGCTCACTAGGCTGTAAATTTCATACATATAACCATATTCACTTTTTCATTAAACCAACGTATCAAAACCATCAAGTAATTTAACATGATCATGATCAAAGTAGAAAATACACACCACAACTAACTAGGATTCATCTTAATCCAAGTGAATCAATGTTTCTAGCTCATCATGGATACAAAAATAGCATAAAGAACCATAGAATCAAGTACAAACATTCTGGAATTAAATGGAAAGATTATACAAAAATGGAGAAAAGAATTCAAATGGTGAATATGATGATGGAAGAAGCTCCCAAGTGATGAAAGACACCTCCAAATGCTTTTGAACACCCTTGAATATCCTCTTGAATGTTTCTAGAAGTTTTTGGACGAGGAGTGTTTGGGAGTATTTTTGGTGTGAAAAATTGGAACCCCAAATCTGAAAATGTAATATGTTAATAAACTCGTGCAAATAGGACATCCTATGGCCGTAGGATGGATTCTTGGCATATTCTTGTTGGATAAGGCTTAAAGCAACATATTAATGGGGGAAACAAATAAATCCAACACTAATTAATGCCAAATTTTGAAGAAATTGATATTGAAAATATGTATATTTGGTGTATATCAATCAACAAAGTGTAGTTTGTTATATAGGCTATTAAAATGAGGATACTTCATTACATTTTTGTACACATAACCCTACAATTAAATACGAGGTTTTTATGAACCATCAAGATGTAGAGTTGGCTAATCTAAACCTTCGAGAACTTATTTGACATATCCTTATCATCAAAGAAGGTTTTAAAATAATAAATTTGGATGAAACTATAACAATAGACCAAGTTGAAATTACTAATGTTCAAGGAACTATTCAAAAACCGATTTGGAACAATCAAAGGTTTTATAAACCATGTCCAAGTGCATATCCTACTAGACCTAATCACATATACAATACCACACCTAATTGAATAAGTGTAAGATTGTTTGATGCTAACAACCTCGGACCCATGAAACATTGGGTATCGTTTTTACAAAATGTTTAAATTGCTAAAATAAAAACAAGTGGACATCTAAAATCACATGAATGGATACTTGATAGTTGATGTTCCAAGCATGTAACGGGAAACATAGACTTTGTTACTCCATACAAGGAGTAAGATGGAACTCTTGTAGTCCGAGTGTGAGTATAGTATGGGACTCTTGTAGGTGACTAATATCATGGAAACCTTAATTGTAGGTGTTTGTTGGTAATAGGTTAATTTTTGATATTTTGTTGAGTTGTCACTCTTAGCAACTAAACTGCTCATTAGGCGAGTTTACCCAACTTACTCATTATACCGTGATATGTACATGCCTTGTATGTGTAAGTATGTTTGTATATAATTGACAAGTGTAAATTGTTGCGTGAGTTGGTAATGTTGAATATGCCAACTGTTGTTGAGTTGACCATGTTGAATATGTCAACTGTTGTAAGGGTTGGCAACGCTGCATATGCCAACGGATAGCCGGTGTGGTTATCGTGATGTAGCATCCAGGGTGGAGCCATATATGAATAAAAAACTAATGTGTTTTACCAGTGGTGTGTCATCCGCTATAAGGTGTAGTATTATGTGAGCTCACTTAGCTTTATGCTTATCCGTTGTTTATTCCTTTTCAGGGACTTCGGGTAACAGTGATAGTGGAAATGTTTTATGTTTTGTAGACTTTTAGCTTCCGATGTTTCATACAATATTTTAATACTCTGATATGGTTACTATTGTAAACTTTATTTTGTGAATGATGGTTTATATTTATAAGATTACGGTTTGGATGTAAAAAAATAATTTGGGATGTTACATCTGAAACTTAATTCATGGATGTGCTCGAGTTACATTGATAATAGATCTATTGTAACTTGTTTTGTCGTCACCATCAATCAAAAATTGAGAAACGGAATCGTGAACTATCTAGAGATTGACTATTATGCATGCCTCTTGTTCACACCGAATATCACGAACAAAGGGATGGATGATCACTTATCAATATTGACATTTAAAATGAGTAGGTTGTGATTTAGAATTTGTTAGGGATGACATAACATGTGCTGATCGGCTCGGGGGGCAAAGATGCCTTGCTAGAGGTTGCTCCTTATCTCTCATACCTTAGATGTGATGTGTCATGTGCAACTAAGAGTCTATTAGTGTCTACCCGCTAACACACGTACACTAGTATCACTACTTAAAGCATCAGCCTATTGGGTCATATACTGAGGATTCACCCCTACAACACAAATAGAAGGAGAGGACCAAAGAATAAAAAAAGGTTTGATTCTAGCCTTCACGGGCCGTGAACAAATCTTTACGAGTCCTTAAGAGTGTGGTCATGAAGGGTGCCAACATCTCGTCATAGGTCTTTGAAGGATTGACCTTCAAGAGTTGTGAAGACCTTACATGTAGTGAAGAGGAAGTTGCAGAGTTACTTTCATTTTATTAGACCTTTTTGGTGGTCCAATGCATGTGGTCTTCATCATTGCCTCATGGCTGGCCTTAGAGACTTATATGGTCATCTTGGGGCTATTATAAGGACCATGCATTCTCTCCTAAGTCTCTCTTGACCAATTTTAACTTTCATACACACTCATACATGCATATACACTTGTGACTATCTTGAGGGTTCTTGTGGGTGTGATTCTGGCACAAGAGGGCATGAGTGCTACTCTAAAAGAGGATACTAAGTCTTTGGAGATCCTTTGAAGGCTTACTAGAATTTGGGGATCATACTACTTTGGGGTGGACTTGAACAATATAGAGGTTGCTTCTTTAGTGACTTTAGGCTCATCCTTGGCTTCTTTCTTCTCATTTGGGTTTCTCTAGAAGGTATAACCCTTTCTTCCCTATATTGTTGCATTACTTCTTGTAAAGTTGTTCCATTGTAACAAAGTTTTTGATTCTTGAAAACCATTGTTTTTGCTTCCGTTGCACGCGTTTGGGTTACCATCAAATCCTAACACTTTTACAAAAAATCCTTCTTGACCCATGTTTTAACATCCTTCTTGAGCTGTGTTTTTAACGCATATAAACATGCATGTTGCTTTATCACGTCTTTGATCTAGAACACCATCATAAAGCATAAATATTATCTACAAGTGGTTACGATCTTTATGTAGAGTAGATTACAACCACAATCAGCTTTCAAGAGGATCCAACAAGTTTCCAAGTATTAATCTTTTGTTGATATTTACCTACAAACGCACTAAATGAACATGCATGCTTACTAATCACATATGCAACCAAGAAATCATCAAAACAAGGGTTATGGGTAATTACTTGAATATGGTTTTAACTTTCAAAGACCTCAAGAAACTTAAGATTGCATCCAAAGTCACAAACCCACTTTGTTCTTCACTCTAAATGACCACTATTACACATGCATTCTTAGAATTCATTCATGCAACCAAGAATCGATCAAAACAAGGGTTATAATTACTAACCTAAATCAGATAACCATATTCAAGAACAGTGAAATTTACACTAGGAGCTCATATATATCACATGCACCATTAAAGGCCAACCATGCATGAACGTTGAAACCTTCACCCTTCAAGATCTCCAAGAACACTCAACTTAGCCTCTTTTTTTCTCCACCACTCTCTCAATTAAATCAGTATGATAGATGGAGGGGTTTCACATGCATTTCCAAGTAGCACCAAGACAAAATTTATATAATTTCATTAGTCACATGCTCTCATACACTCTTACACTTAATTACAGCTTTGCCATTGATGTATTGTGCTTAAATGCACTCGTACCTTATGCTACATTATAAATACATCTCCTAACACTTATAAAGTTCAAACCAATCATCACATTACTATAACGATAAGGTTTTCCAAAATTCATGACTTTCAAAAGTTTTCAACCTTAGTTAAGAAATACCGCAAAGGAAGACTTTTAATTCTTATAATGTAAACTTAACAGCTGATGTTTACAGAAAACTCAACTCATTACTAACCATGAAGTTACTTTACAAATTTCTTGGAAAACTAACATAATTAAATAATTAAGCCAAACATCAAGTTGGCAAACAAACTATCTCAAACTCTAAGACCCGGTGTGCAAATATCACTAGGCCCAAGCTCTACAGATCATACATGAGTATAAGAACATTTCAAGAAGATCAAGTGTTAGTTTATGCCTCGTGAGTCAATAGTAGTAATCAAGAACAAGATTTCAAACATATTTAAACAACTAATGATGAATAACTAAACCATGGATCATTTCCGCACACACTTTTAAATAACTCACATGCATAGCATCACACATCAGAACCTCAATAGGTCAAGAACAGGAAAATCAAACAACATATATTCCTGCCCAACCATTATTCAATAACCATTTACAAACACCTTAACAACTACTTTCAATCATTATCAAAGTTTAACAATCATTATTCCGTATTAACAACCTTAGGCAATTGATAACAATCATCATCAAAATTTTCCAACCTTTAGTAAACTTTATCAATCTTTTAGCAACGGTAATGAATCTTTATCGAGTATGAACAATCATATCAAATTTTATGAATCTTTAACAACCATAATAAATCTTTAACTTTTAATAATATAATCTTTAATAAATGTAACAAACAAACGATAATCTTCAACTTTATCGGGGTAAAACAACCTAAATTATCTTTTGACAAACATTAACATACACAATCAATTGTTAAAAGGTTTGGCAATCAATGTCAATCCTTACTAAACCTTAACAATATTCATCAACCCCAACCGTTTTTCGAGGCATCAAACCTATTATGCCCAAACTATGACCCGTTCAAGAATTGCATGCCTAGCAGGCTATGTATCGAATAGGACACGACTCTTACTTGTACCTAACCCCTAAGGCCTGTCCACGTTTTCTACTCTGACTATGCAGCACACCAAGTGTACCATAACATCATTCAGGTGAAGGTATTGATAGTGTCTGCAACCTTTAAACGCCTCCCAACACCCTCGTGATGTTATGCATCATGATCATAACCATAAGTCACGCATCACTCCAATGCATGTATACTTACCATGCTACCACCATGTGTCACTGAAATGGTTTAGAACACTCAACGACCAACTGTATTGCGTAGCACTTTCCTTGAATGCCACAACCGTAAAACCTATTAGGTGACCTTTTATATAAACCGTAGGATCTCCCCTATCACACTAACTGTGTGTGCTAGATAACTTCAATTCAATTGTGAGTTTGTTCAGCCGTGACAATGCATACCATAACCATTAGTATACGCATAATAACATGCAAGTAAAAGCAACCTCTAATATTACAACCATAAATTAACCATAGGCATGGTAAACCATAATAGTGCATAAGATAATAATTAGTATATAGAAAACAACATGCAGGTAAAGATAACCGATGTTATGCTAAGATAATCTAGATATTTGAAACAAAAATCTTATAAACCTTACCTGAAACCCACATCCTAAAAACCCTACAAAACTCTTTTTGAAGCCACTAAAATAAAAAGTTTTGTTTTGTGAACCTACTAGTATAATTAGATGTGTACACCCAATGTTACGGTACAAATTTAAACTTTTCAAAACTCATTTTTATTTTTTTACATCAACGTTTATATAAAATCTTTTAACTAAAGCGGAAGCATCTAAAACTTGTAGTAAATTAAACCTCTCTCAAATATCTTAGCAAATTTAAGTACAACCTTTAAACAAGAACTTATAAAACATTTATCCTTATAACCCAAGATTTTGGTGTTACATGAGTCAATACCATGACCATTAATCAAATAAATAGGAAATCCAAAAACTACCATATGACTAAAATCCATACCAAAGTCAAGCTCAAAGCAACTACCTGCCTCACGAGGCTACTAATCTACCTGCGGATACAAAACATTTATACACTTATCAGGTATAAGAAATATATCTAGTGAGTACCACCAGAAACATTTATCTTATAAAAACCAAGTCATCATCTTTGAAAACACAAGTTTAGCAATTAACATAACATACTAAAATTTCACATAAGAGCACACAAGGATGTGGATCTGTCCATTGAGTCATAGTATCTCCCCGTGGTAGCTAGCCAAGGTCAACATGTGCCCACATGGAGGATAACCACATCTCCCCGTCAAGGTGGGGGAGCACGAAGCATTCCACCATACAACAGTCGTCAAGAGTGAATGACCTTTACCCCAAGTCCACTAGTGTAATGCCCCAAAGTTCAAAATTTGTTATGGCTAAGTGTTATTAAAGATTAGAGGTGTTTATAAAACTAGAGGGGCTAAAGTTGTCAGTTTGAAACCTGATTAGTTCAGGGGCTGATTGGTAATTTTTGAAAAGTATATATATATGTGATAAGTAGTTTGATTTGTGTAAGTCAAACCACCATTTTTGCACAGACACCTTTCAAACAGCCCATTTCCACGTGCTCTTGGATCAAATCAGCAAGATTATAGTGGTATAACAGCCTGCAAGTGATTCCTAAAAGTAGGGATGAGCTTTTTAACCGAAAAACCGAACCGGGACCGGAACCGAACCGAAACCGGAACCGGTTGGAACCGGATTAGAATTTTCAGTCCGGTTATCGGTTCTTGTAAAACCTCATTTTCGGTTTTCGGTTCTTTCGGTTCCGGTTCCACCGGTTATCGGGTAATTCGGTCTTAGAACCGGAACCAGTTTGTAATTTTGTATTTGTCATATAGTTGGCTATGAACTATTATTTTTCGTGATATTGTTGGTTATTAAACTATTATCATTAGCAATATGGCTAATGGTTATTATTTGTAAGAACGAAGTCAACGAACTATTATTTATTGGTCATATGTTAGTGTCGAAGATGCATATATGTTCACTTACGATTTCAAGTATTTTTAGTGTTAAATTTTTTGGTTATTAGTTAACCTTTACAAGTAAAAAATAACTAATATAAATGTATCATATTTGCTTTTAATAACAAAAATATTCACCGGTTATCGGTTATTTCGGTTCAAGCTCTTAAAATCAGTTCCAAAGTAAATTTTAGGTCTTATCCGGTTCTATACCCGAAATAACCGATTAATAACCGGAACCGAAACCGGAACCGGTTCCCTTATATCGGTTCGGTTTTCGGTTCTAGCTTTTACCAATTTCGGTTATCGATTATTTCGGTTCCGGTTTGGTCCGGTTCCAGAACCGAACACACCCCTACCTAAAAGCAAGAAATGTGTTTCTTGATTGTGTTTTGTGTGTTTAGGGTCAAGAAGGCGATTTCAAAGGTGAAATAATTGATTGCTGCTAGTAGTGGTATTTTTAGATGATGTTTAGTAGTTTCAGATGTTGTAATATGTTTTACAAGTACTGAAAAATAACTGTGATGAGAATTGGGTCAAGAACAGCAGCTGTGTTCTTCACAGAAAGTTACAGATTGGTCCTGTACATGGCCCGTGTAGGGGTACATAGCCCGTGTACATGTTTTTAAGACGGTGACAGGCCATGTAGGTAACATGGTCGTGTAAAGTATTAGGTACACGGCTCGTGTAGGGTTACACGGCCCGTATAGAGGTCAAAGGCGGTGACAGTCCATGTAGGGTTACATGGTCGTGTAGCATAAAGGGTACACGACCCGTGTACAGGGTACACGGCCCGTGTAGGCCTATTTTTAGCACAGTTTGATCGGTTTATGATGTTTAACTTATTCTCTGGTACAAGAAGGTGCCTGGATACTTGACCGTCATGAGCCAAGATTTGGGAATGCAACACTCTGGCCGTGCATGCATCGCCAAACCTAGGCTCTGATACCAAACTGTAATACCGGAAAATCATAAGCCATTTTTTTAAACGCCGCGGAAGCTAATTCAACACAACTTAATTACTTTAAACCAGTATTTACAAACAAAGAATCTTTGTTAAAAAGTTAATACAACAATCACTGTTTAGTGTTACAAAATAACTGGCTCGTCTCTTTTAAAACTAGTATCAGAGTGTGGTCAACTCTTCCTTCTTCAACTCAAACACGAACCTGTAAAACATCAACCGAGGGGAATTAGCACAAAGCTAAGTGAGTAGAGGCTAAAACATCAAATGCAAAAATTCACATTCAACATTAATCATGTAATCACATATCCTGAGAAGACCGGCGGTTCGGCGTAGAACCTACAACCAATGCCGGCCAAAGCAAAGGTTTACCGATAGCTTTCCACTGAATTGGCACAGTAAACTCCCCTCTGAGCAACATATGCAATAGAAAGGCTATTACTATTCAACCAACCAGTTATACAAGCCCAGCCCAAGTCCACGTAAAGCTGACTTCTCAACGTGTAACATCCTCAAAACGGGCCTAAACGTGTGCGATTGTGATACGTCAAGTATTTAATTGAATTAAATAAAATATATATATTTTAGAAAATGATATAAAATATGAAAATAATAGATAAATGGGTTATTAAAAATATTAATAAAAATAGATAAAGGTTATAAAATATCGAACGGTTTCAAACGAGGATTCCAGAAATATCCTCGTTAGTTGAAACGGTTAAACGGGAGATGAGTTGTAAGTTGAAAAGGGGAACAAAATACCCACTTGTGCATAATAATACCCACAAGTCGGTTTTGGGCTTTTTGAATACACAGACTATACACACACACACCCTTACTTTTCTTCCTGTTCTTGCAAATTCAAGAAGAAGAAGTCAAGAGAGATTAACCATGCTAAGTTCCAGCAGAAAATTGAAGTCCTAATCCATCCTAGAACATCATCTTCTTCATTTCCAACCTAGTAAGTTCCATATCCATGGTTTGTTCTTCAATCTTGATATTTGAGTTTTTGAAAGAAAACTCACAAACCTTTGTTCCAGCAGAGAATTAAGCTTCTAATGGGTCTTACAAGTAGTTCCTAATCATCCTTTGATCATTGTAAGTTCCAATTCATCCTTGTTCTTGATTTTGCTCTTTCAAGACTTGAAATTTTAGGTTTCAAGTGGGTTCTTTGATTTAGCAATCAAGAACTGAAATTTATGATTGAAATAGGTTCTAATATCATTTATAAGTTTATAGGAATCAATTCCATGAATTAAAGTAGTGTTCTTGATGAGTTTTGAATTTTGGCTCAAATGGGTCAAAATTGGTCAAATACGGGTCAAACTGATTTTGATCTTCAAGAACTAAAAGTTAGTGTTCTAAATGATCCTATAACTTGTTAGGATTGATTAGAACTCAATTGGTGCATTAGAAGTGGTGTTTTTGCCAAATCCAATATTTAGCCTAAATGGGTCAAAATGGCCAAAATGGCCTAAATCTGTTTTTACACATCAAGAACTGATTTTTAAGGTTCTAATAGGTTCATATGACTTGTATGAATTGATTAGAACATTGGTTTTGAATTGGAATGGTTGTTTTGCTTGAATTGGCTAAAATAGTGAAAATAGGCCTCATATAGGCAAGAAATTGGAAAATGATACCAAATAAGGAGTTTAAGGGTTTTGGTCAGTTGCAACACCTTCAATACATCATATTAGGTGTATATGGTGTGTTGCAAGTGTTGGAATTGGTCTACATCAAGTTTTGGCCATTATGCGCACGTCTTTGTCCATTTAAATAGGATTTTTGTATGAATTAATTGGATAGGAGTTTTTGATGTTAGAAAGCTTCCACAAGTGTCAAATGGTCCTATGAAACACTAGAATTTTACCAAAATTGATTTGGAATTGAAATGAGCCAAAATGGGGTTGCTGTGCACAAAACAAACAATTGTTGCAGCTCTGCAGACTGGTCGCGGCGCGACACAAGGCAGTGTCGCGGCGCGACACCCCTGCACACAGCTTTCTTTGCTGTTTTGTGCTACGTGTTCGCGTGTTGTTGCTTGGACTACTATAGTTAGTTAATAAATGGTTTAAAAACACCATTAGGGTATTGTTTCAAGTATCCTAGACGTTCCTCGCGTGTTCAAATGATTGATGAGTAAGTCTTGGTATTATAGGTTGAATTGACAATCCGTGAGCGCCAAAGCAAGGTCTTTGCTTATTCTAGCCTAACAGGTGAGTGCATGATAACATAACGATTAATATATCTATAACATATATTAACAATGAATTGAATTGAATACCCGGACTTGTAAGCAATTGATTAAACGTTTGAATATGTTGTTGAAAGGTTGTATACCTTGTAGTATTTATGATAAATGATTATCAGGATATTATACGTACTTGATTAAGTGTAGTTTGTAAAGCATGACGATGCTAGACTTAACATGTTGACACAGTATGATACGCACTTGTTTAAGTGTAGATTGTATAGCATGATGATGCTAGGCTTAACTTATTGATATACATAATAGTATGCACTTGATTAGGTGTACGTTATGATGATAGATATATATACATTATTGCGTGCGCGCAATGAGGTAAAGAATGAATGGCATGATGATGCTAGATATTTGATTGGTATAAATAATATGCATCTGTTTAGGTGTATGTTATATGGACATGATTATTGATTGATTGATGATTCGGTTGAATCAGATTATGTGTTTGTGATTGGGCAAGGTTTGCCCGGACAAAGCTGTCCTACCTGTTGGGCAAGGTTTGCCCTGGACAAAGCTGTCCTTTTCGGGTATAGCTGCGGCTGTACAACAGGTGAATCGGTTGATTCCAAAACGCAACGGTGGACGCTTAACAGCTCCCCCACCGGAGCGGTTGATGTGTCTGGTACCCCAGTTTGGTGCATTGAGCCGGGTTCGCTACCCTGCGAGATATGCTACCTCTTGACTACGCCAGCTCATCGCGAGATGCTAGGATAGAACTATTTGGGCATGATTGATGATATGTGATATGTTTATATTGATTGCATGCTATCGTGTACTCACTAGCTATTATAGCTAACAGATACTACTCTCCACATGTGCAGGTGTTCCTTAGGCTGTGAGCTCGGGTGCCTGCAGGTAGTTGCATGTTTTTAGGAGGAACACTGGATTTTGTTTAACTCTGTTATAATATGTTTAAGTTTGTTTAAAGATAATGGTCGGCCGGTTATGTGTCCGTAACACCAAATGTCGTATGTGGCAACATTTTGACTGTTTATACAGTTTACCACGTGTTTTTAGTTCCGCTGCATTTTTAAATTATAAGACAGGTTTAAATATTATATTTACAGTCAAACCCACGCGGTTTGAAAACTTAAATAGTATTTTAAAAAGAAAAATTTGGTTCTCAAAAGCACGGTGTTACATAACGCAACTCAAAATTATCCTAAGAGTGCGTATCGACCAAATAGTCATGCAGCAGTTATCAACAATCAATATCACAATCAGCAGTTCAATCAATCCAATCTCAATTCACAATCATGCATCACATCAATAATATTAACTGCAATCTTTACCATCCGCGATTAATGTCCACTCACCTCTATTTCAGCTTAAGCTCAGATGTCTAATATTACTGAGCTTTTGGATTGCCTGAAAACACAGCAATAACCGAATTAGTCTCAATCCCATAAATATATATATCCGTATACTTATAAATCATTTATCAATCAATAACAAACAATAAACAATCACAGTTCAAAACATAAGGTATCGGAATTCCAAAACTATCGGATTTCTCAAAATCCACTACACAGGTGTCGGATTTGCCACTGTCGGATTTTCCTTAATCGGATTTCAAGCACCTGGATTTAACTCTCGGATTTGGCTCTCGGATTCTAATAGTTCCGGATTTAGAATGAATCGGATTCTAAGTTGTCATTTTCCAAGTTATCGGATTTAGGATCTTGGTTTACAAACAATCGGATTTAGAAGTATAGGATTCAAGTGTCGGTTTCTCAAGTGTAGGATTTGAGTGTCGGTTTTAGGGTTCCGGATTTCAATCAATAGGATTTTATGGCTCGGATTACACATGTTATCGGATTCCTAAGACTTGGTTAATCGAATGTAGGATTTCTCATATAACAATCGGATTTCATAGGTTTCTGGATTTCAACTTCCGGTTTTCCAAACTATCGGTTTTGCTCACAATCGGAATTCCTCTTCTTCCCCAACACCAAAACCGACAGTTCATATTCAATCATAACTCAAAAACCCAGAATTCATAATGTTTATAAAATCATAACAGAAACATGTTTTATTCTTTTTAAATACAGATTCATGCATCACTTCATCATATAATCATGCATTTCATAAGAACACACAAAAATCCATCAAAAACATATTTCATCAAAATCGGCCATGGTGTTCTTCATATATTCATATTATTTTAATCATCAAACTTAATTATACTAGCATGCAAACACATCATATAAATATCTAACCTTTAACTTGGATTTCTATCACACAAATATGAAAATCCGATGGTTTCTTTCTTTCTCTTCTTGTTCTTCGGTTTTTTTTCTTCTTTGGCAGAGAAGATTTCACATAAACACATACACACCTTTCTAAATTTGAGATAATGTCTATTTTGTTAACTAATCACCACGTATACAGACATGCATGGCAAGAGGTGGCACACACACACACACTCACTTCCTATTTCACATACACGTATACACTTCTACACTTACATACATACATACATACGGTTCTATATACATATATACTACACATGCACAAAAACATACCTATTTAATTAATTAACCAACTAATTAAACATTTAATCATAACAAATAATTTAAGCACTTACCACAAACCCTGCTAATCCCCTAGCCCAGGTTTGCGGGTGTTACAGCTAACTTGTAAGATAATGTTTTTAAATTAAAACCGAAAAAGTGGTGTTACAACTAGTGTATACACTGATTCAGTTAGTCAGCCTCTTGAACCACACGGTCATAATGGGTACTATCATCCCCCTACACTCTTTGCACCAATTCCACAACCACCTGTGTACCCAGGTTCCCAATTTCTAAAGCCATATGAACCAATACACGTCACCTAATGGTGAGGAACTAACATGGTGCAAAGCACTTAACCTCAAATACACGTCCGGACCAAAACTCATACCACAAGGGTCACACAAATCATAATCCATTAAGGCTAAGTAACTCAAGCACTTAAGCTCAGCAATAAGTAAATAGGAGTCACATAATTATATCTCTTAAGCACAATGCTCAATAACCATTATTATAATTGGCATCACAATGCCCATATCGCACTCTAAGTGAAAACACAATTCATCAACTCAAGATCACATGTGTTAATACAAAATCATAACTTACTCGTATATGGAATGTCATATCACAAGAAACTATCAAGTACAAACATGTCAAGAACATAGGGCTTCTCCTATATATAGTATTGACCTCACCTTGATTCCTATTAAAACATACAACATGTATTAATATCCACATTCTTAATCCATAAGTTTCGTAAATCAAATTGCCAAACATATAAAAAGAGAACTATGATAACTTATAATCTTTTACAAAAGCTAAGTACCCGTAGGGTGTACTCACCTAATGAAGTGATGAGGATCTTTTTCTAACGAAGCCAATGCTTGATCACTTGATCAATAATCCTATAATCACAAAACATAAGTCCAACTTGAATAAGTTAACCGAAAATAAGACTTTTTAAGAGTATAGACTCAATTCTATATCTAGACACTCATTCGGGTCCTAAAAGACTCCATTTTAACCTCCTTTAATCAATAGAATCAATCCCCAATCAATTACAAGGTCAAAGGGGGTCAAAATAACGTTACTAGAATGTTCAGGGCGCTTCGCTCTATGACATAAGGTGGATCGCGCCGTGAACCCCTTGTAAACAGTAAGATTTGTTGTTTTCTTCCTCCGGTTTTGCCATTTCATTTTCCTTTCAACTATAACTCATTTTGCAGCAAACATAAGGCTCAAAACACTACAAAACAACTCTAACATCACTCTTTAACATATCTTTGATTATCCAAACCCTAACCCCACCAATCTTCTCAAAATTGACCCATTAACTAACATTTTCAACACACAACAATAATAACTTACAAAATACCTCATATAACACCAAGATCAAGCACAATAAGAGATTAGAACTTACTTGTGACCACCAAGTAGCTTGTTAGCACTTTATTGCCCAAATCCAAAGCTTTCATGGTAGGATTGCTATCAAAACATAACAAATTTAACCTAAACACCACAAGAACAAAAAGTTTCCTAAATTTCTTCTTATGGTTGTCTCACTTCTAGCTCTCCCTTCTACTCTCTCGATAGCTCCAAGAATTTTCTAGACTCAAATGAGTCAAAGAACAAAATGTGGGTATTTATAAAAAGAATTTTCACTTTCAGCCCTTGAACATTCAAATTTGGCATTTCTAACCCTTAAAGTTACATCAAATTTACATATACAATGAATAACTTATACAATTTGCATCAATCAATAGATTTACCATAATCACTATTATTATACTCAAAGATTTGCTACTTTTACCTTAAGAATGATGACTTATACCTTAAAGCTAAATAGCACCAATAAACAATAAACACTTGTATCTTGAGTTTTAATTATAAAACTCTTGTCATGACATATTCCATGTCTATAAATTTAAATTTCATTATACTTCATGACTATATAACCTCAAATTGGTATAAATCACCGTTTTAATCATTATTTAATGATATCATCAAAATCAAGATATTACAATTTCTCCCTCCTTAAAAAGATTCCGTCCTCAAAATCAAATTAATCCACAAACTTATATATTACATTTTATGCTAAGATTCCTAACTAAAGTTAATTATCTTAACCAATGTTATTAACCATTTTCTCACAATCTCTTAATCTCTCTTTCTATATAAATCAAATCTCACAACTAAACTTAAACTTTAGTTGTAGTTTGTTGCACTAACCTAATGCTTTAATCATTTATACAACTATATTTATCTAAGATAGTCACCTAATCCCATAACTTGCTTTTGTTCACACTACTAAGCGTTCTCATTAATTCATTTTCAATTCTCGAGTGCTTAGGTAAAATTATAAACCAGCTCGTTTAAGGATATCAAGCATTCTAACTTCATTGCACTCTTGTCAAAGAATGTAAGCATAACCACCACTCGCTCAGCTAATGCACCAAGTAAGAAGTATATACATAAACACAAGTTCTCATGTTTCCCAATGATTTCATGTCTCAATGCGACCATAGTCATATCTTACTTTGCCTGCAAGACTAAAGAAATAATTTAACTCACAAGGGATTAAGAAGTAGAAAATTGTAGCCAGATGATCAACATGACCCATTTCATGTCATGAACCCACAAAATCTTTGGCATCTTTGTCGTACCTCATATTAAATAAATTAACTTCTGTTCTGGAACTTTTCAATAGTTAATAAGTTACCATAAAAAACCATGGTGTTTCACATAACTCATATGTTTTAAAAGATCATATCTTAATTTAATGACTATACTTGCCATCAACAACAATAGCTAATGCACGAGTTCAAGTCTCTGCACGTAAATTACATAGTCCAAAAGAAAAGTTCTCTATAACCGATATCCATTTAACAAGAATAACTCATAATTCATATCGAGTCTTGACACTCGCGCCGACCTAGTAGCAATAGAAAACACAATTATCGTCCTCGTGTTGATCTTACCTACAAGCACAAGCTCTCTTTAGAGATCTTGGCCTCTTGTCGTGCACCTCTAAGTCGCCTCATTAAGTTCAATACTACTTTAGGTCTAAAAGACCCACACTAATTCTATTAGGACTATAACTCGCGACTCCATGCTTAGGTCATAACCTTTGCTAAGCCCGGATAAAACAAATCCCAAGGACAAAATCTCGACCATCACAAGTTACCGGCGTCGCCATGTCTGCTTACCTATGGTCGAATACTAAAGCTACTCTCGTGCTTATCGACACCACCTTTCATCTATTAGTTATGGGTCAGTCGCTTTATCCCAAACGACATCAACTATCAAAATGAAAGTGCTTTATTTCTATCTCAATATCATAAAACATCATATTCTAATATGGAAATGGAAGCCTCACTTTCAAAATCAATTTCCTCTATACTTTTAAAAGACAAGGAGCATTTGAGGTATCAACATCTAGAACAAAGTAAAACACTCTCCCGGGTGTCAAACCATAAGTTATTATGATGCAACCCCAACAAATTTAGTTATACTTAAAAATCACATAGGATTTTGATGATAAATACCATGGTATTTGTAAGGTTTTGATCTCGAAGGAAAACTGTAAGGAACTCCCACGTCAATATCACTTAGTTTTTTCATAACCTTAATGACATCTATAATCATAAATCGTTTTGACCAACGAGTAGACCATAACTTCATGTGACTATCAAGAAACATTCATTATTTTACTCAACAACGGGCTACTCGCTCAATTCATCAAGTTCTTAAACATTGTCAACTACCCAATCCTAAATGGTTTCTCAAGTAACTTCAAATACAACACTTTCACTATTTTGGTCTTACAATTACTTAAAATCTCATTCATTTTTCGGATCAATTTTTGTATCAAGAGATTGACCACATGATTTGTCTATTCTCATAAGAGATTCAACACTCTAACTATTTATCTTTCTTTTGAACAACCCTTTGAGTCACCAAAGAAAGGAGATTTGATTACACAAATTCTTAAGTGAATACATCATTAATTAGTATCACCACGTCCTGATTTTCGGAAAGAATCTCAAACACTAGAGAGTTTTAGTCTCAAAGATTTTACAAAAGACTTTAATCGCAAGGATTACCTAAAGTCTAAATTCACTTAAACATTTCATTACAAGATCTCAATCACAAAATACAATTTGAATCCACCAAACTGATTTTATACTTCTTATCTCTTCTAAGCACCTAAATAAATGCCAAGAATAGTTTATAACTTTCAACTGAAAACTTGAGAGCTCATGCCTTTCACTATATGCAATCGCCAAGAAACTCAACTTTATTGAACAGTTTAGACCAAATGATCCAAGAATGTTTTTCAATAAGAAACTCAACTTTATTGAACTAATCCACACCATTTCAAACGGTGACACGATATCTATTCTTTTGTTGAAAAAAAAATTCTAATCAGAAGAAGATTCTCATTTCTTTCAAAGAAACATAGAAACACTGTTTCATGAATAACATAATTTTTCAAGGTAAGTCTGCCATAAATGGAAAAGAAAACTAATAATCCCAATTACTTACTTAACCCATAATTTTAGTAAGGTTCATACCTAAACAATATATCAATACTCAAGTTAGAAGCACATAAGAGCGCACCAATAGATAATCTTATCACTAATAACATTAGTGATCCAAAACCAGCAACCGCAATCGCCTAAGGGTTCATTAAAAGTTATCTTTTCTATAAGGTGGCTCCCTCCTTGAACAAAAGATAAAACAACAGTTTTATAATCCTTCTCCAATCTATGAAGTACATCACTTCTTCACCTTACTATCTAAAGAATGCTAGTCAAGGTTTTCAAAACATCTTCATATCTTGTTACACTTCAAACACTTGTTATTGGGGTTCACTAGCATGGTCACATGTTTCTATTCGTGAAACTTATCTTTAATTGAGCTTATTTTCTCATTTTAGTGTCCAAAACATCTAACACGTCATCAAGGAAATCTTTCCTTCTAAAATACTACTGCATTACAACAGAGTCCCTCAAGGACTTAACAACAATAATCGCCTCAATATACAATCCGAAACAACTTTCTTTCACCATCCAAAGGTTCAACATTGATAAAGATTATTGTTCATAGTACTCGGCAGTACAATCCACTTCTAAATCACTTGAGTTACCTAACATTCAAGCAACTCTCATCCTAACCCAAGTCACCCTCCCAACACAACTGGATTTCCTTTAATGGCTAGTCTGGTTTGAGATCAAATACTAACCCGAGTGTCTGATTCACTCATACCAAACTCTGATAATAACTTGTAATACCTGGTGTTATAGTACAAATTTAAACTTTTCAAAACTTATTTTTATTTTTATTTTACATCAAAGTTTATATAAAAATCTTTTAACTAAAGTGAAAGCATCTAAAACTTATAGTAAATTAAACCTCTCTTGAAAATCTTAGCAAATTTGAGTACAACACAAACACTCCCAGAAGGTTTTGGGCCATGCGCTACACCATAGTATTTGGTAGTCAAGTCCATGCTACAATTATCTTCCATGAAATCAATTTCTTTCATTTGTAATATATTTGCAATGGATCAACTTCACATATTCTTATACACTGATTTGCACCAAACCATAAATAATTTCCCATTAAACTAACTCATGAGTAACTAATTCAAGGTTGATATTTTTTATTTTGAGTTTTTTATGGACAGTTAAGAATGAATAAATGAATGATGTGTTTATTAGTTGCTTTTAGTTATGGAGAATGAATAATAAATGACAAATTGAGTAATTAAATATTGATTTGTGTAGTTGTTGCTTATGGAGAAGGAATGAATGAAATTGACAAATTGAATTTTGAATTCTGGTTTGTTTAGTTGTTGCTTATGGAGAAAGAATGAAAGAAATTGACATATTGAAACTTGAACTCTAATTTGTTTAGTAGTTTTGTTATGATGTATGTTCTTAGAATTATGATTTTGTAATCTTGCCTGGATTCTTGATTCTTATTCTTTTTTTTTCAAATTTTTGTTCTTATTCTTAGATTGTTTAAATTGTAGGTGTAAAGATTCAATCATGAATTCTTATTTGATTGTTTACTTACAAGTAGAACAAAGAAAAGAAAGAAAAAATATATAGTTTTAGGAGATATTTTAAATTTGTAAACCGTTGTTTATGCATTTAAATTGTAAGATTTTAGTTTATTTTAAATCAAAATCGACGAGGGGATAAGCCCTCTAGCTCGACTAGGTCCAAAACCTCTTAAAAATAGTATGTTGTATGTTCAAAAATTTTAATGAAGCGTTAACCTTCTATCTTGTCTAAGACATCAAAATACTCTATTTCATACCTATGAGCATGTGTGCTGTCGTTAATGTTTCTTGCCAACTTCTGTTTTAACAGACTGTATACGCAATCATGTCTCAAACATTGATTTAAAAACTCAAAACTTTTAAGCTTTATCTTAAACCATTAGGGTTTATTTGAATCTAGCATAAACAACCATCAAGACTCTTCAAAACACATTGAAAGAATGTTGAGGTATCTATATGTGTGTTAAAAGAAGGGTTAATAATGAAAAAAACCTTAAACTTTAACTTGCTTTTTGGTTTAAACCTTAATCTTTGTTTTTAAATGATTTAAACCTTAAACTTTATTTTACTTGTTGGTTTAAACCTTAAACTTATTTTTACCTATTATAATAACCCAAGTAAAAAAAATACCCAATACATTAACAAACAATTAACCAAAGCTAGGAATCACTTTGCCAAAAATAAGCTCAAGAGTATAGTTATTTATAGGAATTAGACATCTGCACAATCATAATTACATCAAAAGAAACCAAAAAAACATGAGCAATAACATTCAGACATTGGTTAATTAACTTTAGAATCATCATCAACATCCGAAGTAGCACCAGATCTTGGTATTGCCCATGCTGGCCATACCGGTCTCACATCACCATTCCGACTCGATTCAACTCGTTTACATCCTTAATTTAAAGCATAATTTCTCTAACAAAAATAAATCACAAGAAATAAAATTTAAAAAAATAATAATAAATAAAATCCCTCACCCCTCACCCCACCCCTCACCATCTCAACACTGAATAGAAGTAGCAGAGATGTTTTAATGTCTACCACTCTACCCATTATCTCTGAAAACACACCTCTCTCTCTCTCTCTCTCTCCCACACTCACACTCCCACACACACACACACACTCTCTTTTTCTCTCTCATTTTACTCTGTTTGTTTGCAAATTAGAAACCATCTCTCTGTCAATTTCCTAGTTTTACTCCTACCTTTTCAGATCTGTAAACACCCAACAAATTCTGCTTTCTCTTTTTTGAATTCGCGGTTTTGTTTGTTTTGACTGGAAAATATGAGTAAAGAAGAGTTCTTGAAGATTCAGGTACATCCTCATTTTCTTCACATAAAAACAGAGTAATCTACTACTTCACCCATCTTAAAGATTGATGATTTCAATGTGTTTTGGCTTGAATCCTTTGTGATTTCATAATTTCCAAGATTTTTGAAACTGAATTCACAGAAATGTATAAAGTATTATACTAAAGAAAGTTATAACCTAATCACATAATTTACAAGATTTTTGAAACTAAATTCACAAAAAATGTATAAATAAATTATTATATTAAAGAAAGTTATAACCTTCATGTTTATCTGTGCATTGCTTGCTTCAAAGTTCAAATACCTTGCTTGTCATGAACTTAAAAACCTATTAAAGAAATAAAATAAAATAAAAAATCAAACTTGCCTTTTTCTTTTTTTTGGTTTTTTTTACTCTTTGACCCAAGAGTGGTTGTAAATTCTAATAATCCCTACCATGAAAAAGATTGTACCTTTTTTAAAAAAAAATAAATGATTTTTTGTCATTTTTGTAAATATTGTGTGAAAAATTTCTTGCAACTTTCTTCTATGGTACTCATTTTTGTCTGTTTGTTTGTGATTGCAGACTTGTGTCCTGAAAGTGAACATCCACTGTGATGGTTGTAAGAGAAAAGTGAAGAAAAGCCTACTGAAAATTGAGGGTAAATTGTGTTTCCATTTAAGTAATTAATTTAATTTTGTTTATTAATTGGTTAATAATTAGAAATTGGGTTTGTGAATTTTGTTGATTTTAGGTGTTTACGCCGTCGTTATAGATTCAGAACAGGGGAAAGTGACGGTGACAGTTTCAGGAAATGTTGATCCGAAAACGCTCACCAAAAAACTTGAAAAAAGTGGGAAACGCGCAGAGATTTGGGGTGGTGGGAAGGCAAATCAACAGATGAATAATATGCTTAAGAATATGCAGGTCGACGGTGGTAAAGGCGGTGGTGGAAATAACAAGAATCAGGGGCAGAAAGGGGGTGGAAATAACCAGAATCAGCAGCAGGGGAAAACAGGGCAACCCCAGCAAAAGCAGGGTGGCGGAGGCGGAGGCGGTGGCGGTCTGACACCACAACAGATTCAGCAGCTTCAACAACTTCAACAAATGAAAGGGTTTCCAGATCTGAAGTTGCCGCCTCAATTTAAGGATATGAAGTTGCCCCCTATTGGAAATGGCGGTGGCGGTGGTGGTGGCGGGAAAGATGGACAGAAGTCGGTGAAGTTTAAGATGCCGGAGAGTGATGAGAGTGATGATGACGATTATGATGATGATGATGAGTATGATGATGATGATTATGATGATGATGAGTTTGATGATGAATTGGATGATATTCCGGTGAAGAAGCCGGGTATGGTGGGTGGTGTTGGTGGTGGTGGATCTCAGATGGCTAATATGATGATGAACCCACAGTTCATGAAAGGTGGACAGATGCCCCAGCACTTAATGAAGGGTGCTCCCCAAATTGGAAATAGTAATGGAAATGGTGGAAAGAAAGGAGGTGGCGGTGGTGGTGGAAATATTCCTGTACAGATGAATGCCGGTGCGAAGAAAGGAGGCGGTGGAAATAATAACATTGGCGGAAATCAGAATCACGGTGGAGGAAAGAATGGTGGTGGTGCTCCTGGTGATGGTCAGACTAAGAATGGTGGTGGTGGTGGTCAAAATAAAAGCGGTGGTGGAGGTGGGAATGGTGGTAACATCAATTTCAATGGTCTACACGGCATGCCAAACATGATTGGCGGCGGCGGCGGCGGTAGCGGTGGTGGTTTGGGGCAAATGGGTCATATGGGTGCCGTGGAAGGACTTCCAGCCAGCGTTGGCGGTGGCTATTTCCACGGTGCAGGACCAGAAGCTATGGCCGGAAACCCCTATTACCAGCAACAATTAGCAGCGGCAATGATGAACCAACAACGAGCAAACGGTAACGAAAGGTTTCAACCGATGATGTACGCGCGGCCGCCGCCAGCGGTAAACTATATGCAGCCACCATATCCACCACCCTACTCCTACCATCAACCACCACATGGTGAAACTCTCACACACTACTTCAATGATGACAACACTTCAAGTTGCAATGTTATGTGAGGAGGAGAAACTAGTTGTTTTGGTTCAATTTTCTTGTTTTTTATTTTTGGTATTTAATCCTAAAGAGTTTTTAAATTATGGAGCATATGAAAATAACATATATTTATATATATAAGAGTTACATATTGGTTAGATGTGAGTGTTTAATAGGTGCCTTTATTTTGATGTTTATAATAAGTTTGAAACTTGAAATAAAATTATTATAAGAGAATGTTGCTAAATTCTAACTCCCTTAAATTCTTGTTTTTTCATATATTAATGAACCCATAAGTTATATGGGTCTCCACATTTATATTTAATTTCTTCACATAAATTATAAAAAAGTTCTTGCAATTCATGTAGATTTAAAATTAAAGGATCATATTTATATAATTGTTGAGTAAATAGAATGATAAAGTAAGAATATAAAGTAGAAAAAAATAAAAAAATAAATTATAGAATTATAAAATATTCAAGAATAGGAAAGGATGATAAAATGGAAAGAAGTAAAATATTTTTTTAACTCAAATATGTTTAGTCTATAGTTTTTTTAATAATAGACCTTAAATACTTAAATGATAAATTAATTATTAAAATCAAATACATGTACTATACTTTGATCTAATGTTAGACACGTTTTTAGTAGTGGTTTTAACTTAATAATATAATATTTTTTATTTTTAATGAACTAATTAATTTTCTTATTAGCAATCCGAGTGGTACATTAATTAATAAATTTAATATAAAAATTAGTTATATCTGCTAAACCTTTTTCGACTCACAGTGTATCACACACAAATCTACCGTCGGCATCAACATCGTCACTATAAAAGTGCTACTATCGCATTTTAACCACATTTAGTTATAGAAATATCTAAAAACTATATTATGTATATGCTAAAATACGTATCTCTTTCGAAAACGACCTTTTACTCGTTTGTGCGAAAGTTTAAAAGGACTATTAGAGGTCCACATCGTTGTTTAAGCAAAGGAGGCATCACGATGAGATGTCTTTGCGCAATCACAAGCACGATGCATCCCAGTGTGATGCTCGTTATGTCATTTTTTTTGTTCTAGGTGTACTAAAGAGTCGATGAGTGGTGTAATGACGTGATAAAATCACATCTACATACATTCAATATAGTAACTGCTTTACATGTTTTACAGACAATGTAAATAAAAGCAATTTCAATATGACACGATATAAAAATATGTTTATATAAATAATACTAACCCCTAACTATCTAAAAACCCGTCATCTGAATATTAATAATTATAAACTATAGCAAATTATTAGACGAGTGGTTCTTTATCATCCCACTTATTCTCATACTTACAAGATCAATACAAGTGTTATATGAAGAAAGAGAACTAACGAAGTATACGTATTATCTTGTATCGAGTAAGAAAAAATCGAAAGAAAAAGTAAAAAAATAACATAATTTTTCTTACAAGAATTATATAAAATTCTCTATTATCATTATGTTTTTGTCTTTGAATATATTTTGAATAAATTATAAAAATGTGCATTGAAAAAACTGAGGCAAGACCTACCCATGTGTGAGTGTTTGTATCATTATTAAATTATTTTTGTACTATTTTTTCATGATGAGATAATGTGTTTGAAATCATAGAGGCTAAGGTGGTGGGCCCCTGTGTGCTAGAGATGGGTCCCAGTTGCACTGATGAAGTGGGCCCCCACCATTTTAATTGCTCTGGACTCTACCTATTTTTATATTGCTACTGTGTGGAAGTAGCAACTTATAAACAGAGGGGGTAGGATTATTGGTTTTGGTGATGTTTTCTAACATATAAACAAAACCGATACACGGATGTTTAATTTTTAATTAATTTATTTATTATTATTATTATAATATATTTTTATATTTTAAATTTTTTTAAGTCGAGAAGAATGTGATCGATTATATTATTTATAAAGAGACGATATATTTTTTTATTTATCATCTTACTTACAAGATTAACATAAATATCAATATTAATTAAGGATATGATAAAAAAATTAATTAACTTCACATATTATCTTATTATAAGTAAAAAGATAAAGTAAAAGAAAAAAATAGAACGATATATCATTTTTCTTATTCATAATCAAAACTAGTAGACTTATTTAAAGTAAAATGAGATTCTTTGTAAAATTTATTGGTTTTTATTTAACTTGAAAGTATCTCATTTCTATAATTTTTTGTCTGATAATATGATTTGAGATTCAAAAGTTTTTCTAAATTCGTTGGATCCAATATAATTGTTTATATTATATATAAGGCTAGTTTTGTATTAATCTTACTAGATATATAGGGTACATTTTAAATAAGAACGGTTTTTTATTTTTTGTACGAGACTGCGAGACCCAATATGGACCACTAATTATTATCTTGTCCTTTTTCTTTATTTTAATTTTAAAAGGGTATGATGGTAAATTTAATTTAGGGCAAACTACTTAAAAATACAACAAACTTTTATTAAGCTATCATTGTATACAAACCATGTTCTAAAAAACACGTCATGGCGGCGCCAAGGCGCGACTCCGACGTTAAGAAATAACTCTTGACGGTGGGGTTAGGCGTGACATAAGATAAGACGGCATAAGGCGCGCCTTTACGCGCCAAATGGCGAGCTTTTTAAGGCGTAGCACACAAAAAATATTTTTTTTAAAAAAATATTTATTTAATATACATTTTACGATCGCGTGTATTGAGCTTCTATAAACTTGTATTTTGTAATTTGTATATGTTACTTTGTCCTAATTTGTGTAACTTTGTGTAATTTGTATATTAATAATGATAAATTGGATATAAATATTTATAAAGTATATATAAAATTGTCGTCTTAAGTGCCGCCTTATAAAATGCTATGACTCGTCATGGCTCATAAAGCTTGAGGCTTGACCTCGCCGTCACGACACGCCTTACATTTTTTAGAACCTTGATAAAACCAACCTTTTTTTTAAATTAATACAACCAACTCCTAATATCACTATTGTATACAAGTGACCTTTAGTCACCTATCATCCAACCGGTTACACATTTTTATATTATTATTTTATATTTTTTATTTTCTAAATTTATTGTGTTCTTGAACATTATCATGTTCATACGAGATCTGAAATAAAAAACCCAGATTCTTTGCCCATGATTTAGAAAAATCAAACAAGAGCATGAATATGAAAAACATGAAACATGATCAAACGATATCCGAAAAAAACGAACATACATTCAACAAAAAAACTATGAAACAGATGGGAAGACGAAGAATAACCGTAACCATTCAAGAATACAAACCCTAGATTTGTAACAAACCCTAGATCTTTAAACAAACATCTAAATCATGAAGAAATGAATATAAAGAACCCTAATCTTTTCCTTAGATCTATAACAACCCTCAAATCTTTAGCCTAGTAACAAAAATCGATAATGAAGAATCCTTAAATACAATTTGAACTTGAAAATGAAGAACCCTAATATATGATTTGAAATCGAAAGTAACTAGTTGCTCAAACATTAAATCGACGACAGCGGTGGCGGTGGTTTGAACAAGAAATCGCCGAGTGGTCTCAGATCTAAAGTTATTGGTGGTGCTTTGAAGGTCCGGTGGTTTGAACAAGAAATCGCGATCATGGTGCGATTTCTACAACAGCGGCGGTGGGTTTTTACAACGGCGGCGGTGGTGGTTTTCTGCAACGACAACAGCGTGGTGATTTTATGGAATGGCGGGGGCGGTGGCAGTTTGCTGCAATGACGGCAGCGGTTGTGATGAAAGCGGTCACCGGTCGGAGAAACAAATCCGAGATCTTTGGGAGTGTTTGTGTGTGGATTCAAAAGGTCTTGAACATATGTGGGTTTGAGAAACAAATCTAAGTTTTTTAGGAGTGTTTGTGTGTGGATTCAAAAGGTCATGACTTAACATATGTGGGTTTAAAGGAACTTAATAAGCAGTATAGCTTGTGTGTCTTTATGAATAAATATTTTAATTTTATTAAAATTATTAAAAATACATAAATGAAGGTTACCGGTAGATTTAAGAGAAATTACCTGCTATAAAAGGTCAACTGCATACGATGTAACAATTATAATGGCTGGTTGTATTTTTTTTTAATTTAAAGTTGGTTGTATACAATGATAACTTAGCCAAAGTTGGTTGTATTTTGATGCAGTTTGCCCTTTAATTTATCACATTGGATGACTTGTCTATATCAGTTCTTTTTATTAGGTGTACAACACCAATCTTCGCCCGTGATCATCCATAATCGAGCCTCTATCATTTGTTCTCCAGCCTCTGGCCACCATGCGCCATCACGGATTTGAAGCTTTTCACTGTCTGGAAGTCGTGAGCGCCTGCCTTGAACACCGGAAATGATTGCCGCCTGAAACATCACCGACCACCGCTGCTAACACGTGCTACAATATTTAACTGCTACCATTTCCCCTTCATCGAGTTGCCATAACTCAAATCCACTTGAACATCTTCGTCTCTTTGAATCTTTCTCTCTCTCTCTCTTCGTCGTATCTCTTTCTCTCTCCATGCTAACTACCACGACCAACGACACCTCCATGAAGGTCGCGGGCTAAGATCACTAACTTCGTATACAGGCGCGGTTGGAAAGGGAGGAAAGAGTTGCAGACCAAATTAGAGATTGGTTGTGTATAGGTGGAATTTCATATAGACATTTTCACCTATGTTAACCACCATGGCCACCAATACTTTGATCACTGTGAAATTTAGATTCAGATGTGGTTCTTCTAGATTTGCGTTAACAAGTAATATTTGGGTTTAATTAGTAATTTATCATGTTTCTATGTTGGGTTTGGTTTGGATTGCAAAACCTAGTTCATGGTTCTATTTCATAATCAATGATGTTACTAGAAAATTGATGTGATTTCAAAATGGATTTCATTTTCTACAAGTCTAATTAAAAACACATATGGTTCCTAGTTTCAATACTTTTATTTCTATGGGGTTATTCTTGTGAATTACGTGTGATAAATGTATGTACTTTAATTGCTTATTCATAAATGGACATATGATTTAACAATCTGATTTTGGTTTTTGATGAGCAAGTTATTCCTTTATTATGAATGATTTACTATGCATGTTCATTGTTTCATCACTTGGGTAATAGTTTTTGCATTGTGTTTTATGCTTTGTTTCACTTAATGGTGCATAAAGATAGAAGTAGGTATTTATGTCCACATGTGCATATGCACATACATCTGCACCTAGTTACACATGTGCATATGCACACGTTCATCAATCTGCACAGGTTACGCACATGTGCATTTGTTGAGAACTGTGTTGAAAAAAAACCTAGTAATATGCACATATAAACTTGTTGAGACCCGTGTTGAAAAATCCAACAAAACGAAAAAAAATTCTTCAAGAAATATAACAATACTAGTGTGTCAAATTAAAAAACATAATTTTCTCATTCTTTTAGTATAATTCTCATTCTAACACTTTTGTGTTTGAGAGCTATTTTAATTTAAAAAAATATGGGGAAATGTCACAATGTCCAAATTACCTTAAATTGTTATTGTGTCCGGGTGGACTGCCATTAATGAGCGAAACTTGATTTTCCTAAAATACCCCTCATAAATGAGCCGCCAAAAATTTTTAGCCATTGATTAATTTTAATCAATGTAAGTGACCAAAATATCCCTACTAACGAGTTATAACAATTTTCGATTAAATTATATATCTTACTCCTTTATAATACATTTACAACATTAAAAACTCTTAATTTTAAGTAATTTGAATGTACTAAAATACCCCTTCTTAACCAGTTCATTATCTCTTCTAATTTACTTTAACTTTTAAAATACTCATTTTTAACCATTTCATTATCTTTCTCCTAATTTATTTTAACTTTTAAAATATTTATTTTTAACCATTTCATTTTCTCTCTCCTAATTTACTTTAACTTTTATCTATTTAAAATATCTTTCTAACACTAAAACACCCTCTCACATAAACACAATTATCCACCCACATTAACATAATTTCAAAATCTTATTAACTTCTTCCTCCTTATTTCATAAATATAAATCTTTTTCTTATTTTAATGTCTTTTAGAATTTATTTTTAAAATTAATAAAATAGTTTATATAAATAAAAAAAATAAAAAACTGACATTGTACGATATTTTTTTCGTGACATTGAATTGCGCGAATAACATATTATTACATTTTTAAAAGTAACATGATATAAAATATAAATTATTTGTTGTTGCAGCATTGTGTGGGTACCTTGCTAATATATATATATATATATATATATATATATATATATATATATATATGTATGTATCCCATGAAAAAGGGTGGGCAAAGTAAATTATCAACACCCAACATGAGACTTCAAGAAGAAGACTTCATTATAGTTCAAACTTCAAAACATCATCTCTTTACTAAATCACTTTTATCTCTGATCTGCAAATGGTTACTAATGATGATGTATCATCATGCATTGTGACTTTTTTTTAGATTGTAACAAGACCTGGAAATAGCCAAGATCAAGATCCAATTGCCAGTTGTTATGAAACAATCTCAAATAGAACAAGATCCAATTGACAGTTGTTCATGTCTTTACCCACTTCTTCTTCACTCTCTTTTTAAATCTTTCTCACTTTTTTATTTATCTTTTCACTACTACAAGTAATCATATTTCATGTTAGTAAAGTCAAGCTAAGTTATAAGAAGAGATTATTTTTTTTGATTTTGATGATAACAATTTTATTATATACATTTATTTATATGTTACAATTATTATAAAATCCAAGTAAGTATAAATCTTAGTCATGAGATAAAAGTTAATGATCACAAATGAAGAGTAATGAATCATAAATCAATTTATGATAAAAAAAACTCATAAAGAAAATTTATTCAACCCAGCTTTGTAAAAACTAAGTTGACACCAAAAATATAAATATATGTTTAAAAGATATTTGTGGCAAATCAAATATTTTACATCTCCCAACATAATCTTCCATAAGATTAGTTGATCTTGAAAGTGCTTAGACTTTCAATAAATAAAAATTCAACTTTTTGAATCAAAATCCATAATTTGGTGGGAGAAGAGGACAAGTCATAATGTTCAATTTTAAAAAAAAATAAGAAATTAGATTATCTGGGTGATCGACCATGGTCGACGGTGGAGGTGCAACCGTCGGCCTCCGTTTCACCTTAATCAAACTTTAAGATTATTTGTGATATACTTTTTCAACAAAAAAAATTATCTTTGTATTCTTTCACATATTTGTGGTCTTTTAAAGATGAAGTTCGAAGAGATTTCTTGAGTTATTACTTATACATCATCAAGCTTTAAGCTTCAACTTCAAGATAAAAACTAAGTTCAAGAGAAGAGTATACGAAAAAGAGGTTCAAAGATTCATGTCTTTGTTCTTGTATTTTGAGGGCGAGTATGGTAATCACTGCCATACTAGTGAAAAGTTGTAAATTGTTATCACTATATTGTGATTAGTGAGAGGTTCGAGGGGATCACTACCTTGATTAGGAGAAGTGGTATAGGTGATCATTAACTTTACTAGTGAGACGATTGTAATGGTGACCACTTTCTTCATGAAAATCTTATTGTGATTTCTAGACTTTTTTTGAACCACATATAGATTATATTAAAAGCTAACAAGGAGCTAGGATACACAAAATTACAATTGGGATTATAGGTTTACATAATCGATTCTTGTAATGGATTTAAACTCCAGTTTAACCAAAGAAGATTTCTCCTAAGTTTTCCCTTTTTTTGAACATTTCCCATTAAGATCACCATTGGACATTCTTTTTCATCAAAGGTCTTGGAGTTTCTATGCGGCCAAATGATCCAACAAAACAAGAAGATTGTAACGCCTGTTTTTGTAAAGCGTGCAACAAGGAATTAATGATAACATTCAATTAAAATAGGACAACCACATGGAAACCTCGTTTGCTACAAAACCTGAAAAGATCAAACACCGAAAAAATGAGCTAGAAATACACCAATCATATATATAGACAAGTAAGAGTAGACTCATCAGATTGTGCCACTCAAGCCTCTGTACGCCACTCAGTCTATCTCATTTGCTACTCAGGCATCTCATTTGCCACTTAGGCATCTCAATTGCCAATCAGGCATCTCAATTGCCAATCAGGCATCTGATTTGCCACTCAGGCATCTGGGCAACACTGTAAATAATATATACTGCATATACACATCGTTGCAAGCACATCATAGGTAATCATACCAATAACATATCACATACTCTGACATCATGCGTATGATCACATAGATAAGCTATTAACATCCCTCTTCTCAGTATTTACGTGCATACTCACAATGTATATAGGTATGTGTTTATAACATACATCTCTGTAAGAACACTTCCACTTTAATCACATAGTTATATGTATAAGTATGACTCATTACACTACTGATTGCTCTATATATTTATGCTCACACAACATTGATTATAGATACACATTAGTATATAGGATTAATTGTTAATTAATAAAACAGGCATTTGGACTAGTTAAAACTAATTAAATAGAAAATGGGCTTGTCAAAGATTTGGTTTAATAAAAAAATTGGGCCTTACAAAAAGAATGAAATAGGCCTTTGGCCTTTGGCCAGGCCTGCCTGCCCATGCTTCTTTCGGTGGTAAAAAAAATCGTGGCTAGTTGGAGAGTACCAGATCAAATTGGACTTCAAAAAAAAAAGAAATCGCTGCCCTGCCCTATTTCCCCCAATCGCCCTGCGCCGCTGCAGCCTGCCCTCCAGCCTCCGCGGCTCCGCCTGCCGCCACATCGCCGGCGCGCCCTTGCCGCCTTGCCAGTCGCCTCTCGCCGGCTCGCCCTCTCGGTTCTCCCCTTCTCCCGTTCAGTGTGAGTTTTAAATTTTTAATGTTTTATTTTCTCTAATTTTTTTATAGTTATTAGATTTAACTTGTTTATTTGTTTTTGGTTTTGTCTTGTTATGATTATTGAGTAATTGAGATGATTAGGAGATAATAAATTTGAATATTTGATGAAACTTTTGTGATTTGTGATTTGTCATTTGTGATTACTGATTTTTCTGCCCTAAGTTTTAAATTGTTTAATTGTTAGAATGTTAGTTGATTGTAGTTTGTAGTATGTAATATGTTTATAGACTAAAGTTATGTTCTAATTTATTTATGTTAATTGTTAGGTATTGTTTGACATCTCAATTTGAGTTGATGGAAAGGTTTTTTAAGAAAAGGGCATTAAGTAGTGATGAAGGATCTTCATCTCCACGTACCAATTATTTGAATCCAGTTATTATTGATATAAACAATCTTCCTTGGGATCCCGTTGATAGATCAAAAATAACTGATTACCACCCTAACCAACGAGATGAAATAAGACGACTATATTTGGAAAGAGGACCTTGTCAACCACGTGGGCATGTGTTTCCATCAAAAATAATTGGGGGTAAAGCTAGACGTTTTGTTGTAACTTGGTTTAACAATTATCCATGGTTAGAGTATAGTGTAAAAGCGGATAAAGCTTATTGTTTGTGGTGTTATTTACTTAGAGATAACACGGGCCATGATGCGTTTGCTACGGATGGTTTTAATAGTTGGGGTAAAAAAGATAGACTTGATGTTCATGTTGGTGAAGTTAATAGTTTTCACAACAAAGCCTATCAAAAATGTGAAAACCTAAAAAGAGAAAGTCGGTCTATTTCTAGCGCCTTCTATAAACAAAGTGAAACTTCAAAGGAACAATATCGTGTTCGATTGACTTCTACAATTGATGTGTGTAGATTCTTGTTGAATTGTGAATTACCATTTCGTGGTCATGATGAGTCAGATAGCTCTTTGAATAGAGGAAACTTTTTGGAAGGATTAAAGTTCCTTGGAAAACGAAATGAGAGTATTGCTAATGTTACATTAGGAAAGGCTCCTAAAAACCATCAAATGATTTCTCCTAAGATTAAAAAAGACATTGTTCAATGTTTTTCCGAAGAAATACTCAAAGGAATTTTTGATGAAATGGGTAATAATGTGTTTTCCTTGTTGGTTGACAAATCTAGTGATGTATCGAGAAAAGAACAAATGGCAGTGGTGGTAAGATATGTTAATGCAAGCGGCCTTATTAAGGAGAGATTAATTGGTCTTCTTCATGTGACAGATACATCTTCCTTGACTCTTAAAGCTGCCATTGATGAGTTGTTTGCTAAACATCGACTGAGCTTGAAACAACTTAGAGGTCAAAGATATGATGGAGCAAGTAATATGCGTGGTGAGTTTAATGGCTTGAAAGCTATGATCTTGAAGGAAAATAGCTCGGCATATTATGTACATTGTTTTGCTCACCAACTTCAACTAGTAGTTGTGGCGGTTGCAAAACACCATTTTGGTGTTGGAAATTTCTTTGATATGCTATCGACAACGTTGAATGTAGTTTGTGCTTCTTGCAAAAGAAAAGACATGATTCGTGAAGGGTATAAAACAAGATTGGAAGAAGAAATTGAAAAAGGAGAAACTGAAACGGGTCAAGGGTTAAACCAAGAGCAATCTTTGATACTAGCCGGAGATACGCGTTGGGGTTCTCATCACAAGACTATGATGAGTTTGGTTTCTTTGTTTCCGGAAGTTATTTTGGTTCTTGAATATGTCCAAAAGGAAGTAGATAATACTTTGAGCCGACGACAAGCATTCGGTATTCTTAACTACTTTCACACATTTGACTTTGTTTTCTACTTGCATTTGATGTTGCATATCTTAGGACTCACAAATGTTTTGTCAAGAGCTCTTCAGAAAAAAGATCAAGATGTAGTAGAAGCAGTAAAGTTTATCAAAGCAACCAAAAGATCATTGCAAAATTTTAGAGAAAATGGGTTTGTTCCACTTTTGGAGAATATATCTACATTTTGTCAAAAACATAATCTTGATATATTGAATATGGAAGAACATTATGTAAATTCAAGAAACCGGAAGACTAACATCACCAATCGACATTACTATGAGGTTGATGTTTTTAACACGGTTTTGGATATGCTAATCCAAGAGTTTGGCAACCGTTTTAATGAGGTATCAACCGAATTACTTGATAACATGTCCGCTTTGAGCCCATATGCTTCTTTTAGATTGTTTGATGCATCAAAGATAATGAAGTTGAGTGAAATGTATCCATATGACTTTGATTGCATAGAAAGAATTCATCTTGAGCGGGAACTAGACATATATTATGAAGTTATAACTCAAGATGAACTTTTTGCAAACTTGAAAAGCATTTCCGAGCTTTCAAGATTGATGGTGGAAACCGATAAACATAATAATTTTCCTTATGTTTATCGGTTATTAAAGTTAGTTTTGGTTTTGCCCGTCGCAATCGCAACCGTTGAACGATGCTTCTCCAAAATGAAGATTATAAAGTCAGATTTGCGTAACCGGATTGGTGATGGTTTCTTGAGTGATTGTCTTATTTGTGGGGTAGAAAAGGAAGCTCTTGACAAAGTGTCGGATGAAGCCGTAATAGCACGATTTCAACAAAAAGAACGAAAAGAATATCTGTAAAAGGTAACTTTTAGTACTTTATATTTAATATCGTTACTTTTTATTTTTTTTAGTCGTTATTTATATTTTTGTTATAAAATGGTGCCACCACTCACTTAAATTCCTGGGTCCGCCCCTAACTCCTTTCTTGGTCTTTCACTCCTTTCTTTGTTTTTCATCGTTATTCTAAACATAAAAAAATCATATGTAGCTCATATTTGGCTTCCCAAAATTATGGAGAGAGAGGGGAAGGGGGGGGAGAGGGGAGTAGACTGTTGTTTATATTTAAGAGGTTTTGTGTATGAATTTGAATATCATGTCTAAACAATAAGATGTGATTCTAATATCTGAATCCTATTCATATTTGATTGTCTGTATTTATAAAAGGTCTGAATGTTTATAATTATGTGTTTTGTCATATCTAATATTCATCAAAAAGTTTAAATGCAATCATCGTCATTAAACTTTTAATGCAACTAAAATTAGAAAATAACATTTCAAGAAAAACTGGAAATACTTATTGTGGCATCAAGGCACCAATGGTGATTGTCAATATGATGATGAAGGTCAAAGAATACAAGTACACCCACGAGTCAAGGAATGTAAGTAAGACAGTGATGGTATAAGAGTGTGAGAACGATGTAAATGGCTATAAAGTGTTACTAATGAGTAATGAATTTCTTCAAGTTCGGTGTTATCTAGCATTAAGAGGTTTAAAGAACTAAATCTACATTTTATTCATTTAGAGCTTTTAAAAGGTTTCGGGTCTTGATGGGGAAAAATCAAATACCTTTAACATCTTAAAACGTATTAATGAATCAATTTACGATGTACTAAGAGGTTTAAAAAAACAAAAGTGAAACAATAACATATGAAAATGATTAATGAAGTAAACTTAATGAACAGTTAAAAGATTACTTTCCAACACCATAAATACTAATCGAGAACAAATATAAAATTATGAAAAAATTATGAAAAAAGTTGTGTGAGTTCATCGTGAAACTCTATTTCACAATGTTCTATCATATATGATGTAACTTTAACACGAGATTCATCAAGTCACTAGTTGAAGAGAGTTTGTCCGATGAACAATAATGAAGTGTGCAACAGTCTACTATCGTTTTCATTGGATGGTATCTTATTACTTGTTCACATCAATATACCGTGTCATATTAGTTTTTTCTATCGTTACACCGGTGACACACAACAATCACCCTTAATCCGTACTTCATTACATATTCAATCAAACAAATAAAAATTAATACATAAAAAATACAAAAATTAATTAATTAACCATTCACCATCATGATACATGATACGGTGTTCGATCACGACTTTAATCACAGTGATTCCGGTCTGGTCTCACGCCGTACTGAGAGCTTGAATCACATATCACTTTGGCATCCAATACAGCTCAACCTCTCGTTCTGTCAGACTATGACTCGTCACAATTCATATCATAAATTATTTAAAAAAATAATTTTTTTAAAAGATACTTTAATAAAAAATTATTAAGAGACAAAAGTAATAATTTATCTAGGTTATTATCGTGTCGCTTTCTTTTACATCTTGTAGCATGTATATTCAATCTCTCTCTCTCTCTCTCTCACACACACACACACATATATATATATATACACACTAGCAAGGTACCCGCGCAATATGCTGCGGTGGCAAATAATTTCTATTTTACATCATGTTGCTTTTAAAAATGTAATAATATGTTATTCGCGCAATTCAATATCACGAAAAAGTATCGTACAATGTTAGTTTTTCTATTTGCATCAACTATTTTGTTAATTTTAAAAATAAATTCTAAAAGACATTAAAATAATAAAAAGATTTATATTTATGAAATAAGGAGAGAGAAGTTAATAAGATTTTGAAAATTATGTTGATGTGGGTGGATAATTGTGTTTGTGTGAGAGGGTGTTTTAGTGTTAGAGATATATTTTAAATAGATAAAAAGTTAAAGTAAATTAGGAGAGAGAGAATGAAATGGTTAAAAATAAATATTTTAAAAGTTAAAATAAATTAGGAGAGAGAGAATGAAATGGTTAAAAATGAGTATTTTAAAAGTTAAAGTAAATTAGGAGAGATAATGAACTGGTTAAGAAGGGGTATTTTAGTACATTCAAATTACTTAAAATTAAGAGTTTTTAATGTTGTAAATGTATTATAAAGGAGTAAGATATATAATTTAATCGAAAATCGTTATAACTCGTTAGTAGGGATATTTTGGTCACTTACATATTTACTCAATCGTGAATTGCGTTTGGGAGAACCGTCATTAATTTGCAAGGCTTGATTTTCCCGATATATCTCTCATTAATGTGTTATTAATGAGCCATTAACGAATCATTAATGAGCTGCAAAAAATTCTTAACCATTGATTAATTTTAATCAATGGCTAAGATTGATTCTCACAGTTTTTGTACGAAAAATAAATCATATATGGTAAGTTCAAATGAGAACTTTTTTTTGTACGAGAATCAATCTTATCAATTGATTAAAATTAATCAATGGCTAAAAATTTTTGGCGGCTCATTAATGAGGGGTATTTTAGGAAAATCAAGTTTCGCTCATTAATGGCAGTCCACCCGGACACAATAACAATTTAAGGTAATTTGGACATTGTGATATTTCCCCATATTTTTTTAAATTAAAATATCTCTCAAACACAAAAATGTTAGAATGAGAATTATACTAAAAGAATGAGAAAATTATGTTTTTTAATTTGACACACTAGTATTGTTATATTTCTTGAAGAATTTTTTTTCGTTTTGTTGGATTTTTCAACACGGGTCTCAACAAGTGTATATGTGCATATTACTAGGTTTTTTTTCAACACAGTTCTCAACAAATGCACATGAAATGGTTAAAAATGAGTATTTTAAAAGTTAAAGTAAATTAGCAGAGAGAATGAAATGGTTAAGAAGGGGTATTTTAGTACATTCAAGTTACTTAAAATTAAGAGTTTTTAAGGTTGTAAATGTATTATAGAAGAGTAAGATATATATATATATATATATATATATATATATATATGGGAGGGTTCATTTGAGAACCGTTTTTACTATTAGAACCGCGAGAACCAATCTTAGCCGTTCATTTTGGATAATGGAATTCATGGATGAAGACCGTGGGGAGATTGAGTGTGGCAGAGTGCATGTAAAGAATTCATTGGTGGGCAATCTAATTGAAGGAAAGAAAATTGGACGGCTAAGATTGGTTCTAGCGGTTCTCGCAATAAAAACGGTTCTCAAATGAACTTTTCACTATATATATATATATATATATATATAGGCAAAAGTTCAAACGAGAACCGTTTTTCGTACGAGAACTACGAGAACCAATCTTAGCCATCCAATTCCCTCTCATTCAATTGGATTGCCCACCCATGAATTTCTTACATGCACCCTGCCACACTCAATCCCCACGCTCTTCATCTATGAATTCTATTATCCAAAATGAACGGCCAAGATTGGTTCTCACAGTTCTCGTACGAAAAACAGTTCTTGTTTGAATACTCCCCTATATATATAGGGGAGGGTTCATTCGAGAACCATTATTATTGTGAGAACCGCGACAACCAATCTTTGTTGTTCAATTGGTAAGTGGAATTCATGGATGAAGAGCGTGGAGGATTGAGTATTTGAGTATGACAAGGTGTATGTAAGGAATTCATAGATGGACAATCCAGCCAATTGAAGGAAGGAGAATTAGACGGCTAAGATTGGTTCTCGCAATAAAAACGGTTCTCAAATGAACCCTCCCCTATATATATGTATATATATATATAGGGATAAGATCAAATAAAAAGAAAATTAAAGTAAAAAGTATAAGAGGGATGATTAATGATAATTTTTTAGTATATACATCAACTAATAATTATTAGTTTATCATCTTTATTGATTAAAGCAAGTTATTCATCAATTTTTTTGATAAATCCAACATATTTATCACTTTTTAGATGAAAGCATTTTGTTCATCAACAAATTATTCTAAAATTTTGGTTTCAAAATATGTATTTGAAAATCTCTTTTCTTGTAAAAAGTGATGAATATGTTGGATTCATCAAAAATAAAAAACTAGTTTTAATCAATAAAAAGGATTTTTATTGTTGCCTCTTACCTTTTTTACCATAAAATACTTTTTACTTGATCTTTACTATATATATATATATATATATATATATATATATATATATATATAGTTGGCTTCCCCACCCTCTTTGTTTACACACTTGTCGCTTGTGACTAATAATTCCTTTGCACATACATTGTAATATTGTATGTACTTTACTATGTGGTTAATTAAAAAAAAAATTAAAGCCAATAATTTTATTAAAGAACATATATTACTTACAACAGGTTCTTAATTAGCCCTTTTCTTGGGAGAAATAAGAACAAATAAAACAACACTATAGACAATTTAGTAAGAGCACTTAGGCCTATAGTAAAACTGTTAATAATGTGGGCTAATAGAGGCAGAAGATGCCTATTGTCTTGCTTTATGACTATCACAGAGTTTCAGAGTTTTATTTTAAAGAAAAAAGAAAAGAATTAAAAGGGAATTTTTTTTATGTTTTAAAATATTTTAAAGAAAGAAAGAAAATAATTTAAAAGGAAAATTTAATTAATTTTCTCTCTTAAACTATCTTTCCAAAAATGGTAGGATTTGGAAGGAACAGAAAGGTAAATGTTTATAACTTTTCATAAGTGGCAAAATTATCTTTATTCATAATAAATATTTTTAAAAAGTAAAGGTATTACTGTGAAATTATAATTTTTTATTTTCTTTATCTTTAACTCAAGAATATAAACTTATTTCCTTTTTCTCCAATTTTATTTTATTTCTTTCCAACTCGAAAACACCAAAAATATAATTATTTTCCTTTATTTTTTTTGTTTTCTTCCTTTAATTTTTTTCCTTTCCTTAATATATATCTCCAGATCTACAATCTCTCTGTCACTATTAACCGATAATCGTAGCTTGTAGTGGGTTAATTAAATAATAATTATAGTACACTTTTGTTAGATTATCTTTTTATTTTTTCTATTTTTGATATATAGACACTTTTAAATGATTGGATGATACCATACACAGTTTAGGATTTAACCTTTTAGTTAGATAAAAATAATAGTATTATTTTAATTTATTTATATTAATACTTATCTTAAAATATGGCCTACCCTATCTTCATGCAATAATTGTTGTTAATATATAATATTTAACCATATGAACATTGAAACTCATATAGGAATTGTAGTCTTATGAAAAACGTATATATTTATAGATTATTATGATTTTTTAGTCTCTATCTAATTTAGATTTGATCCTTATTTGACATCTCTCTATAAGTAGTTAATCTTCCTCGTAAAAAAAAAAAAAAAAAACTATCATCGGTTTACATAGAAGATCAAATATCCATTTGGCCACTCTTATGGGGTGACCCGAATTCAATCCGGATGAAAAGAGATTGTCCGGGTAGCTCGGGTTGACCACTACCCCTCCCCCCTTCAGGTTAGGTGGTCAGTTTCCCACACCCGATCCACCCGAGTTATTTTCTTTTTTCTGCTAAATAAGAGAGAGTAAAGAGAGGAAAAATGAGTTGTTTGGGTAATGCTATACGTGGGTTTGAGATAAGAGAGAGAAAAGAAAGAAAAAAACTGATGTAGCGCTAATATGACATATGGGTAAGAGTGAGGTAAAGAGTATACTATACTCATGTCTAAAGCATTCTTCAATTAATGATTATCTTCTCTTAGCTTAGGTTAGTTTACGTTTACATTTATTCGTCCATAACATTATTTACACAAGTTATTAACTAAACTAGCTTAACACCTTATGTATAAACACGTAAATAGTTAAAATAAATTTTTAATGTTTATTGTGTTAAAAAGTAATAAGATATATAGTAAAACAATTGTAAAATATACATAAGGATGTAAAATCTCTTAAAAGATTGGTAAATCTATTAAAAATTAGAAATCTATACGTAACATTATCATGAAATTTTTTGTTAGAACCTCTTTATAATCAAATTTAAATTTTTTTATTTAATCCAATTGATATATGTGTTTACAAAACTTTACATAAATAACCACGAAAGGTAGATGTATCTACTAACTGATTTAAATAAATATTTTTTATAATATCTTTAAGTACGTGTTAACAAACTAAATTAGCTAAATGGTATTTGAGAAAACAATCCATCCACAAGTCACTTAAGAAAATAAATAGAGATGATTGATTGAAAAATTCTAAAAATAGAATGACATCATCATAACATCTAATATATATTAAAGATTAAAAATTATATAAACATGTAGTTTCAAAACATAGTTTAGAATCTTGTGCATTAATATAAATGATTTTAGTGTAAATAAATTTGCATGCATAATTTTACTTCATGAGTTACGAAATGCGTGTTAGTAATTTTAGTGAAATGTAGCGGATATATTTGAATTTAACAAGTAAGGTAGTGTAGGGTGCATACTGCTTGGTCAAGTTTTAACCAAGTTTCTAGACATATATCAGTGAAAATTAAGGGTATGTGTCTTCGCAGTCTCTTAGGGAAGTGTCTATGTCGGGGTCTAAGAGACAACGTCCCTGGTGGTGGTTTTGCCAGCCAGTTAGCGAGCAGGGAATTGGTAAGTACTAAGACAAATACTAAGTGATGAAGCTAAAATTGATCTGATGCAACATATTCATCGGTGATGCTACTAAAGCTAAGTGTTGAAACTGCAACTGAATCAAAGTAACTATGTTGGTTCTGTTTATTTAGCACTTGTTAAATATGTTGATTCTTTTGCATAACTATCAAAAGATCGAGTGACAGTCTAGTTATAACAGTTTTAATGGTTATATCCGATAGTTTTTTTAGTGTCCATAAGTAGAATAAACCAATATGAATTTGATTTCCATAATCAATATCCATGAGACACATGTAATGGTCGAATAATTGATTTATGTACCTTCTAACAAGGTTGATTAAATATTTCATAAGTGTTTTTTTTCTCTTTGTAATTTTTTTTCATAAAAATCGGTTTTATGGGGAATTAGGACCGAAACCAAACTCTTTTAACAGTGTTGCCTTTGTTTGATTCTCCACCTCATCCTATAATGTGTGTGACAGTGTTGATTATTGATGTGACATATATATAATAGTTGATTTATATACAACACTAATTTATTATACATAACAATCATGACTTTAATGTCCCTATATATCCACTATCAAATTATCGCATTCACATATTTAATGGCATTATGTTCTAATCTTATACCTTTTGTTGTATATAACAAAATTTTGTTATGCAAAAATCATCTTCTTGACATGTATGTGTGAGAGAGGTGGGCTACAATATTAAATAAATATATATAATTAATGATGATCATACTAATTTGTATGACACACCTTATGTATCTATTAGGAGGAACTTTATTTTTGTTCTTAAACTACTTTTATTGTTATGAATTTATTGGTATTTATACGGAATCTCAATTATACAAGAGTATATATGTACTAACTAATCCAAAAGGGCTAAATGAAGGAAGTTCCTAAAGAGTGTGACATAAAGAAGTAGGTCACATATCAAAAAAAAGGATAAAACGTCTTGAAAAGAAGGAATTCTTCATAATCTAGATTTTCTAATTATAGCCAATATGTTGATTGAATGTATAATAGGGAAATTTATGAAAATCAACAAGAAAGGATCCAAAGGAAGTAAAGCATCTTTTTGAAATTAGAGTAAATTACATTTTTGGTAAAAGTTATGGGATTGGTCGATCTTTGAATCCAAAAGTTTAAAGGTTTAGTTCTTATTGACCAGATTTGGTTGTAATATTTATTCCTCCCAAACATAAAATGTCTATTATGCCATATCTCATTATTTTATTCATCCTTTATTAAATGACTAGATTAAATACTCGTGTGATATATGGGGTGGTTTTAAAAAGATAAATATTAACATTAATAAAAAGATATTAAATACTTATAAAACTTAAATAATGATTGAGGTCATCACTCAGAGCAGTGGTAAAAGCGTCGACACGAGAGTAAGGTTAGACGTGATAAAAGAAACGCCGGGTTGTCATGATACGAAGAAAAGTGATTGTATTTATTGTACAAGTTATCGATCATTATTGTTATAATAAGGCAACATGGTTAAGTTTTTATTAGTTATAATTAAAAAGAATTGAAAATATTTAAAATGATAAAATAAAAAATTTGGTTAAATATGATATTTTGAAATGTCATAAAGGGTAAATATGATATTTATAAATTAGAGTGGACAATTACGATTTTTTAAGGTTTAAGAAGGATGCATATGAAATTATCTCTAAAAAATTGGATTTAAATTAAAGTCAAAATTGAATCTAATTTTGACTTAGAAAAGTCAAAATTAAATTTCAATTTTTATTAAAATGGATGATCAAGATTATATTATTAAAATTGATTTATTAAATGAAGGTCAATGATCGTATAATAAATTTAATTTAAATTAGTCTTTTAATTATATTAGAAGATTTAATTAATTTAATGTGAATTTAATGATTTTACAAGTAATAAAATTTCATCCATTATTAAATTCAATTACCTCTCTCTCTAAACATCGACAAATTCCACCACCACCACGTCACTCATAATCCCTCTCTCCAACCATCGTTACCTACAATCCCTCTCTAGCCATTGAACCACCAAAATCATATTGAAACTCCAAAATTGAACCAAACAAATCTCCACCACTATCATTATGTTCCCACCGGACACCATCGCCGACCACGATCCCTTCAACTGCACCGTTATATCTAAAGTCCACACACACATAAAGACTTGAAAATTCAATAACACACACTTAAAACATATAGGAATGTGAGAGGGAAGACTCATAAAACAAGAACGGATATGTTGTGGGATTTTTTTTATGAGTTTAGTTTCTAAAAGTATATCGAAGTTGTCCCATTTTGCTATTGTGTATACTCAAGTTTGAAAACTAACATTTAATGTTTTGACATTTGAAAAACTAGCATTTAATACATCGGGTTACCTTTTAAATCGGTAGCATGTAATTTAATTCTTTTTTTTTTTGAATCAACCAAATGCCACATAGACTGCCACTTAAAAAAAATATTAAGATGAAGATGAACTTATATGAAGAAGATGGACATTGTTATGAACCCTAAATAGAAACTTGAATCCAAAATTGAAGAACATATAAATCGAACCCCACAAAAACAATCCAGAAATTGAAATCTCAGTAACAATCAATAAGAAACAAAAAATTGAAATTAATCAAATAAAAAAGAAACAATTCAAAAGAGGAACATTCAAGTAATATTATGAAGCCTTGATTACAGATCTGAACTAAACAAATCAATAAGAAACAATCCAGAAGATGAACATTCAAGTAATATTATGAACCCTAGATTACATATCTGAACTAAACAAATCAAAAAATGAAAAATTGTTATGAAAATCGAGCAGATATGGGTATCAAAACATACCTTTGATCTGGGTATGGAAACCTAAAATTAGAAAAAAAATTAAAACCCAATCGAAAGAGATGGTCTGGAAACCCGCAACCTTCAATCGATAACCGATGGTTTGGAAACCCACAAGCGACCTTCAATTGATAACCCAATCCACCAGATGATTTGGAAACCGGCAAGAAACCCTTCAATCGATAACCCAATCAACCAAATTGGTTTGGAAACCCGTAGTGGAAGATCGAAGCGACGGAACAAAATGAGATCTAAAACTCGATAAAACCCTAATTAAAACCCTAAGCAATGGAAATCTTTGTAAATGAATGGGTGGGGGTTTGCAATCATCGATAAAACCATAATCAAAGCGACTGAACAAACAGATTTCAAATGAATCGGTGGTTTGCAATCTTTGTGCGGATTGGGTTCATCCTAAAATCAATTGAGACACAAGTAGCGATACCCATTAAACTTTGATGAATAAGAGTTAAGGAAAATACATATTAAATCGAAACTTAGATGGAGATCTGTGTTTTTATAATCAACCTTTGAATCGGATGAAGATGAAGATCGTAGTTAAAGATCAAGATCTGGGTTTTTTCATCAATAAAGACAAAATGGAAAAAGATAATAATAATTTAATTTATATTTATTTTCAAACAAGAAAACCAAATAAGATGCCACCTCAGTTGACACGTCACCAGAACTTGTGCCACATCAGTGGATTACCTACTATACCAAGTTGAATACATTAAATGATAGTTGTGGAAACTTTGGTACACTAAAGGGCACTTTTCAAAGTTGAGTATATACAATAGCAAAAGGTGACAACTTCAATACACTTTCAGAAACTAAACCCATTTTATATTGCAACCACGAATTTGTTTGCTTAAGCCATCACAACCATAAATAGTCTCGGTGTAACGCCCTAAAGTTCAAAATATTTGTGACTAAGTGTTATAAAAGGATAGAGGTGTTCATAAAACTAGAAGGGCTAAAGTTGCCATTTTGAAAGTTGGTAAGTCCAGGGGCTGTTTGGTAATTCTTGGAAAGTGCTTATATATATGTGTGTAAGTTGACTTGAGTTAGTCAACCTACACATAGGACAGCCACTTCTTAGCAGACATTTCTCTCTTTTTAGTTGATCAAGAACAACAGATTAGTATGTAGCAGTTACTTCTAAGTGATCCATAACAAGGTATGTGTTCTTGATTGTGTTTTGTGTGTTTTGGGTCAAGAAGGTGATTTCAAAGGTGAAATCATTGAGTATTGTTAGTAATGATGTTTTTTAGTTGATGTTTAGCAGTTACAGATTGTTATAACTTGAATTGTAAGTTTTGGAAATGATTTAAATAAGATTTGGACCAAGAACAGCAGCTGTGTTCATCACAGAAACGGCAAGTCGGTCGTGTACACGGCCCGTGTACAAGATTTTAAGACGGTGACATGCCATGTAGGTAACATGGTCGTGTAGTATGTAAGGTACACAGCCCGTGTAGGGTTACACAGCCCGTGTAGAGGTCAAAGGCGGTGACAGGCCATGTAGGGATACATGGTCGTGTACCATAAAGGGTACACGGCCCGTGTAGGGTGATGTGTCAGCACAGGGCATGTGGCCAAGAGTAGTCGTGTTATATGCAGGGTACACGGCCCGTGTAGGCTTACACGGCCGTGTAGCCCCCTTTCTTAGTTCAGTTTGTACAGTTTATGATGTTTAGCTTAATCTCTGATACAGGAAGGTATTTGAAGACTTGCAGCAAAAGTTATCTGTTTAGCATTCTACACAGTTACCAGGTGAGTATACTATTCCTTCAGCAAGTTTAGCATATGAGTGTGCATTAAATGAACAACATGATATCTGTGTTATAAGATATGAATGTTATAGATATTCAATGAAGCAGCAGGGTACAGAGTACGCGTGAGGTGTAACTTTGTACCAAGAACAGTGTTATGGTATACAGCCACGCGAGTGGTGTAACTGTATACTAAAGCAGAGTAAGTACCTGTGAGTTAGTATATGTATACGTACAGCAGATGATATGATATGATATGGTATGATGTGATATGATATATGATATGTATATATGATGCAAGTACATGCGTATAGCCATGCCGTGAGTATACTATTCTTTAGCATGAGCAGTACATGATTATAATTATTGAACTGTATGATAAAACTATTACATGTTTTATCTGTGAGTCGGATGCGAGGCATCTTGGGGAGTTGTTACTCCTGTTTAAACAGGGTATACAGTGATCTGTATACCAAGAGAAGCTGGGATAGGCTACACCTACGAGGTGTAGATAAGCCCGGCATAGAGGATACTCAGTACGTGCAAGCGTAGCTTTGTATCCTAGAAAGTGGAAAGGGGTATATCGAGCTCTTTATACCCAAGTAAAGCGCTGGGGATATTCCACCCTGAGGTGTGGATAAACCCTAGCATAGTAACAGTTGTGCATGTTTGCAGGTATTACAGCTTGGATGCGAGACTTTCTGAGGAGATTTTACTCATGTTGTTATAGTTTGGATGCGATACATCCTGGGGAGATTTTACTCCTGTTTTTTGTTGTTATGTTCAGTTAGTATGCTCACTAAGCGTTAGCTTATGTTTCAGTATTGCATGTTTGCAGGTTATGCAGGTTATAGCAGGGTAAGGCCCCAGTGCGGTGCTCAGCTGGATAGCTCTTGATTTTGAAGAAGCAAACTTTGACACTACTTTTGAAAATGTTAGCACGTGTATGTTTAGAAACTGTATTTTTGTGAAACTCTTATATCTTTTTGGTGCTAACTCGTAAGATAATGTTTTTAAATCTAAACTAGAAAAGTGGTGTTACAACTTGGTATCAGAGCCAAGGTTTAATGGATTTGGGCACACATGAGTGTGATGTCTGAACTTAAACCATGGTTTTGAGATTAAGTGGAGCTATCCCTGGGGCAGTAAACCTTGGTGAGTATACGGTTAGTAGAAGATTATGATTGATATTTGTTTTACAGATTGAGTATGAGTTAGCCTGTTTATGCATGTACAACAATTACGAGGCTAAGTGTTAAATGTTATGAAGCGGGAATCTGATTGGTTAAGTTGAGAATAGGCAAGGTATAGTGTGTTCATAATAATGTAGGGCCCATATTATTATAAACAAATGATACATACTTAAGCTCAACAAGATCACGATGGACCCTGCGGATTATGTGTTTGATAGCATGTGTATGTAGACCAGTATACCTGTAATGGTACAGAGAAAGTTGTTATTGTATTGTATGTTAATGATTTCTGATTTTTAGAAGAAAGTATGTAGAAAAGTTAGAGACAGGTATAATTCAGATGCAATTCCTATCCTAACCATTAGACCTGCGGGTAGTAAGTGAAAGATTCTAGTTATAGAGGAATTGCAAGAATATGAGAACAGTATGGTAAGAGAGACACTAGCTGTAGAGTTGGGTAAAGCCCTACAGATAAATGTTCCTTGTATAAGCAACCAAGTGGTTGAGCAAGTGTAAGGGAGACTGAAAGTGATTTTATAGAAACAAGTAGATGTAGAGGTGTAGGCTGCAATGATGTATGTTCAAAGAATTGAGAGAATCAAGGCCAGAATGGATCGGTTATAAGAGATAGGGTGTACTTACAGAGATTTCTAGCAGGCAAAGAACCTCTTCTTGGAGGAGGTTACAGATTCGATTGTGAATAATAGTTAGCAAGCAGAGACGTAAGGGGCATACCGTATAGTTGGGTATCTAGTAAAATGAAAAGTTACGTACGATTCAAAGTTATTATGTGGAACATCAAAAGACCAGTAGACTTTGTTGTTATCAAGGAAAGAGAAAGCACAGATGGAGGCAACGTTTAGGCCTCCATATAAAGAAGTGTTAGAGGTGCAATTTGCACTAATCAATTTGAATAGATAAGATCATAGAAGAGTTTTTAGCCCTACGACCGATGACAAAAGCGGTGAATGATATCACGAGAAGGTTGATAGAAATAACTCATTTTGTTCAGAGTGTATTGTTATTGAGCATATGGAATGTAGTGACACATTTCGATACTTATAAATGATATCTGAAAAAGTTTAGTATGGTTACTTGTAACACAGCGAATGAGTTTGGTATAAAAGAGAGAACAGTAATTGGTCAGGTAGGAATTGATAAATGGAAAAGTGAAAGGTTAAGCCAGCAAATATGTTAAGCGAGAGATTAGTGTTTGTACTACAGTGGGGAAGGCTAGTTCCTTATTCAGATGTATGAAAGTGTGAAAAGCAGAGGCATGTGCCTAGAAATTGTTAGAATTCTCTTTAAGGATGTTATCATTTTACCGGTTGGGCATATTGATCTTATTGCCCTAAGTTAATAGCTTCTAGAGAAAAGCATTGGAATCCTCTACCACCACTCTCTTTTAGCAAGGGTAGGGATGAGTAAATGAAAGTGCAGCTTATGGCTGTGGAAGAGCAGTAGAACTGGATGTAGTGGCAGTTGAGTGTTCCATTCCGTTTTACAGAATCCCCTCTTGAGGAAGAAGCAGCAGATGATAAGACTACTATTGAGAATAGTAGGTGTAAGGATGATGTGATAAAGATAGACAATTGCTAGTTTCCCCATCAAACTTGTACCAATCGTGATGAAAGAGTTTCGTGCATTTGTTGGTATGCATTGGTTGAGCCAGTATCAAGTTAATGTAGTCAGTGATAAAGAACAGTACGGGTTCAGACCCTAAGTGGGGAGGAACAATTTAGTAAAGGTAAAAGTGTAAGAGCCAATATCTTTGTTTGTTAGTGGAATTAAGGAAGTATCTAGTCCCTTGTGGTACAACATTATCAGCTTTTGTGAGAGATTCTAGCACAGAGAGTAAAAGTAGTAGCAGATTTCAGATATACAGCAATTGATGAAGCAATTGCAAGAATTGACGGATAAAGGTTTTATTCGGCCCAACACTTCACCGTAGGGTGCACAGGTTCTGTTTGTGAAAAAGAAAGATGGCACATTTAGAAGGTGTATAGACTACAGAGAGCTTAACAAGGTGACAATTAAAAATAAGTACCCACTTCCTAGAATAAATGATTTGTTCAATCAGCTCCAGGATGCATCATGGTTTTCAAAGATAGATTTATGGCTATGCTATCATCAGCTCAGGATTAAAATGAAAATGTATCCAAGACAGCTTTCAGAAGCACATGGTGCTCATATCCAAGTGTGAGTTTTCGGTTAAGAGAGGTGTAGTTTTTGGGCCATCTTATCAATCAACTGGGATTAAGAATAGATCCCGCCAAAGTGGAAGCCGTGATGAAATGGGAACCACCTCAGAACCCTACGGAAGTCAAAAGTTTCCTCGGGCTTGTTGAATACTATAGACGCTTTATCCAAGATTTCTCTAAGATAGCAGTACCCGAACCCGGTTTACTATAGAAAGCATAAAATTCAAGAGAAATGAGGATTAGTGGTATGTGGTTGGTAGGTTAAAGCATGAATGATATAAAGCTTTAGTATTAACCTTGTTAAATGAAATGAAAGGTGGGGTAGTCTAGAATGATGCCTTTTAATAGGGGTTGGGTTATACAGAAAGAGAAAGTTAAAGTATATGTTTCCCACCAGTTAAAGAATCATGAAAGCAACTTCCCCAACTCATGATTCAAAATTAACAGCAGTTGTACGGCTAAAGCTAGTATAGTAGCACATGTTCTAAACAGAAAGACAGAAGCTATGAAGAAACAGTGAGGAAGTTACAGTAAATTTAATTGTCAGATTACATGGAACTCCTCGGAGGCTTGATGTTACATGGAACGCATGGACACGTTTTTCTACACTTTTTGCTAACTTTAAAAACTTGATCTTGCTTATAATCTTGATGCTTGTTCTTCGAGAGAATTTTTTCTTTTTGTGTAGTTCCGGTGTATTTTGCACGTTGAGCATGCATATGTTTTTATAGAAGTCTTAGCAGCAAGTTGGAAATTGGGGAACCAAGTGGTGTATTAAAGATAATATTAATTATATGAGAAAATTGGTGAAAAGTAATATGATTTTATTTTAGAAAATAAAATAACTTTACGTTTCGTGTGAGAGATCACCCGGTTGCTAATATAGTAATATTATCTTTTACATCTTTGTGCTTCGTAACGCTAAACTTTACTTTTCATGTTAGTTTATTAAATGACAACCATGCTTTTTCTGATTTGACTTTACCAAATATGTAGTTATCAGCCATACTTGAGTAAGTGAGCAACTCTTCAAAATCTTCTTTTTCAGAGTAACTTTAATCCTTTTAGGAGTAAAGTTCTATTCTTATTGTCCTTTGAAGGTAAAAATAGTGCGAATACTTTTACATATAGAAGATCTAAGGTATAATAGAACAACACATGTTCAACCTTTGAATTAAAATAAATTACTTTATAAATCAGAGTATGCTACTGAATCAGTTAGAACATATGTATCATAACTTTAGCTAAACAAGATGTACTGAACTGACGACAAGGATAGTTTAGACGATAAAGACCGATCATGAAAAGTCCAGATGATAAAGATCGATCCTGGAAATTTCAGAAGATAAAGGTCTATCATGAGATGATAAAGATCTATCATGGAAATTTTAGATGATAAAGGTCTATCATGGAAGTTTCAGATGAGAAAGATTGATCATGAAAATTTCAGACGATCATTCCGTTTGACTAAAAAGAGTGTAAGTCTTATCAACCTATATATATTTGTCAAATTAGAACTAGGCGCTGAAAGAATATACTTAGCTGAAATGTTTGGCGACAAGCTTCAGATGTTCAGCAAATGATCCTTTGCACTTGCATTCTTCTTCGGATGTTGTCTTCGACTGATACTTTGTCTTTTAGCATGTTTTTGACAATACTTTAAAACTTATAACTTTTAAGTCAAAAATCAAACAACACATGTTTAATTTCATTCTAAGTTTTTACTGAAGATTTGTTTTTATTAACATCAAATCCTATGTATTTCAATAAACGGTTGGGTTGAAATGATTATCTCCTAACACTCGTTATAGGTAGGATGGTTCAAAGACAAGCAAGTTAGATCACGTGTTGGTTTCAAACAATTACTTATCCGAATCTCAAAGTTGTTCATTGGAGTCTAATTTCTCATTTGATGAAGTAAGGTTGGCTTATGGAGCTATTATGGTGAAAAGGCACAAGGCCCCGATGGCTTTTGTTTTTCATATATAAAGAAATTTTGGCATGTGATTGGACATGATATGTAATTTCTCATTTATAACTCTTGTACCTAAGGTGCATAATGCCATTTGTTTATCGACCACCAAGATTAATTGAATGTTTATACAAGATTATTGCTAAGGTACTTTCAAATCGATTAACAAATGTATTGGATACGGTGCTAGGAGGTGAACAAACTGCTTTCTTGAACAATAGGAGTATTCTTGATGGCTCCCTCATTATAAATGAAATTATAAGTTGGGTGAAAAGGGTAAAGAAAGAAACTTTAAGGGGTTGTTTGTTTAGTTGAATGGAACCATTCAGTGCTGAATGTTGAATCGTTTAGCATTCAGTGCGTTTGAATGCCGCTTTTAAATGATGACTGTGCTGAATGAAACAAAAGAACGTTGGTGAATCATTCGACGTTAAAGTACATTCTGAATCATTAAGCATCAAATATTTTACCCTAATATTACTTCTTTTACATGTTGCCTTGTTAAAAAAACTCATATCTTATGATATAATAAATCAATATTAAGGTTAAAATGGTAATTTTGCATCATTGTTCATTCAGAATCATTATAAAACAACATGTCACATTCAGAGACAGTTTCATAGAGAGCCTTTAAATTATTCAGACCATTGAATCATTAGGTACTTAACCATTATGTGTTAACAAACAACTCATAATTCTTCAAGTTGATTTCGAAAAGGCATTTGATACTATCAATTGAAAGTACTTCCATTCAATTATAAGCTAAATGAACTATGGTTGAAAATAGCGACTTTGGATTGCTAAGTTCTTTTCCATTTACTTATCTTGGCCTTCCCTTTGGAGTCTCAATGAAAAGGAAGTCAAGTTGACAACCTATTCTTGATGGTTTTAAAAAGAAAATGTCAAACTTTATTGTCAACTTGGGATTTAGTGGTACTATATCATGGAGGATTCATAAGCTAGAACTAACTACCACTTTTACAATGATGGCTAAATATGTGACATGCTATCAAACAACTGGCCATGACATTTTATAGAAGAATCAAAATTTTGGACTCATATCAAGACCACTAATTAAGACTATATTGCAATGATTATATAGGCAGCTATTAATTTTTCAAAAAACACATTGTTCTAGTGGAGGTGGTTTATATCTTGACACAAAAATTAAGTATTCATATGTGCAAGATAAGGTTGAAGACAAAGCATTGCCATAGAGTATGTTTGCACTCATGACATGTTAGAAAATCATCTCACTAATGGTTTGCCACCCAGGTTCTTTTTAGAGCATGTTGCCGCATGACTTTTTGTAACAAATTTGTTTTTTTTTTGTTTTCAAACTCGCCCGGTTGTCTAGTTATTTTTTGGAAGGAAATAGAGGGAAAGAAAAGGAAACAATTAAGTTAACGTGTTCTTGAATTTTAAGGAATGGATAGAAAGGGTAGGGAAGGAGAAGGTGGAGTTATTTTCTTTAAATATTTTCTCCTAAAAGTGGGATGATTAGGAAGAAAAGAAGGCCTCCCTCCATTTCCTTTACCGAGTTTTTAATTAAATGGGTGTACTTTCAAAACTTATTTAGCAAATGGGTGTACTTTCAAACTTAATTATCAAAAGGGTGTAGTTTGTTTTTACTATTATTTTTAATTGCTTTTTTAAACTTTTTTTTACTGTTATTTTTACTATTTTTTCACTGCTTTGTTAACTGTTTTTTTATTATATCATATATCATAATCAACACAATTTTTTAAACAATGCTAACAATCATAAATTGAAACCAACATCATCACACATACAATGTTTTTTAGGTACTAAACCAACTATGGTTTCTTACAAAAACGAAAAGACAAAAAAAATTCACAAATATTTTTCGAATATCTTGAGCTGATAGTCAATCTTTATCTGCAAAAAGAGAAAACATACAAAGAAATGAGAGATATAGTCATACCAATTAACTGGATATATATATTTTTAAATCCGTTTAATTGGTATGACTATATCTCCCATTAGGTAAATAAGTTTTGAAGTACCGCCCGTTTGGTTAAAAACTCTTCCTTTCCGTCTCTTCCAACTCAACTACAAAAGTTAATCATTCTTATTTTTTCTTTCCCTTCCCATTACTTTCTTTTCCTTCATTTTCCATCTTTAAAAACTCAACAATTGGGTGATTATTGAAGCACAACAAGAAAAAAAATACTTTTAGCTACCAACAGTTTCAGCGCTACATATGTCGTCGTTGAAAATCAACTATTCGACAAAAACACCAACTTTTTGACATCGGGATGATGAAACTCGGTCCCAACTTTCAGTGACGACAATGTAATTATGCGGTAGAAATCCTGCCATTATATTTTCGTTACTTTGTGTCCTCTCAGAAACTAATTACTTTCATTTTAATGGAAAGCAAAATCGCAGCGTTTTATGGGTTTCCACAATGACACATTTTCTTCGCCATAGATTATTGATTTATTTTATTATTTATTTCGTTCTAAGGTACAATGATACGACGTCACTTAGGTTCCGGTGACAACTTTGTCCTCGTTGAAAGTGACAGACTTGGTTAACGCAACCGCTACTGCCTGCTAGTCATAATCCATTTTCACCCATCATCACTTTGACTTTTCTTTCTCTTTATCACCATTTTTAGGTTTTTACTACCATTTGAAGGTAAATCATGACAATGACTTTGTTTGACTTGACCTTCCATTAGCTTAGTCCCAACCCCCATTGTTTCAGATAAAAGCACCATTTTTGCCAGCAACTACAAGAATTCGGGTCAAAAGGTGGTAAAGGTTAGTTTCTTACATAGTCTTAATGTTTGTTAGATAATTTATCCGTAACACCTTGATTTTGTTTTAAGTTATCACTATTTTTATGTAATTCCGGCGAGTCTCCGGTGAACGAAAACAATATTTTAAGGTTTAGTTTTCTCGTATTTTGCTTTGCATAAACTTAATGTTTGTTAGATGACAGTTTTCGTTGCTAAAACTCATTTAAAAAAGTAAATATTTTAATTAACAAACTTCTTAGCGAGGACATATGTCTTGCAAAAGGTAAAAATATTTTTTTTAATTTTTTTTCAAAAACACCTTATGATAAGGACGACTATCGTCGACGAAGGTTATGACCTTTTCGTGACGAAAATGTTGTCACAAAAAACTTTCACACACGGGCTTTTTAGACAAGAACACTTTCGCAACGATATGTCATTGCATAAAGTTTTGAGCTAATTGTAGTAAAGCTTGTTATTCTCAAGTTTATGCACATTATAAGATCTTATGATAGATAGATTATATGAATGGTCTCATTATGAATTATGCTAATCATTGATGAAATAAACAACTAATTGTATAATCAATGAGGGTCCTATGTCATTAAGGATATAATTAAGCTAGTGATTATGTTGATTTGGGGTTAGAAATTCTACTTCATGATGGATTTATTAAATCAACTTGGCCTACCTATCTTCGGTCAAGTAGAAGAATGTCACTATTAATTTAATTATTCATATATATTAGTAATATGACCTACCTATCTTCATGGACTATTTGTTATTGATTTATAATAATCTTGTTTATATAATAATATTTAACCATAATTAAACTCATAGGAATTAGAGTCATGATGAAATACTTATTTAATTAAGAAATATTGTTTTGATTTTCTAATCCTTATCAATATGAATTTGATCCTTACTTAGACCTCTTTGTACAACTAAGGCTTAATTCATGATTATGTTATAATTATTAAAATTATTATATATTAGATACATGATTATGTATCTTAACTCATGATTATACACTCACGCACACTTCCTTTTATACATATATTGTAATCGATCTTTGTGTGTGTAAATATTTGAAGACAGTGAAAATGTTGCTAAAATTAGGCGGTACTTGAAAAGTATGCAGCCCAGATAGTAAGGGTGAAAGTTTTTTTTTTTAAAAGGAGTTTTTCTCGGTTAGGGCTACTCCCAAGGACGCCTAGTTATCTCAGATTGAAACCCTCGTAAAACTCGAACCCTTAACCTCCTCAATGGGGGCAAGTGCTCTAAGGAGATGGTTAAACCTGCTTTCCTCCAGTCGACGTTTCTTGTATGTTGAGTAGATAGGTAGACCCTTTTGCATCATTTTCTTCTTTCGAACCTTCATTCTTGTTTTCCTAAACATCAATACAACTTTCTATATCGGTTTCCTTTCTTTTCTGTCTCTGTAATTCCGGCTGCCTCCATCAGGGATTTCACATCTTGGTGTTTGCAAACGTCTATAAATTCTCATATACTAGACTGGAATGCTACCATATACCTATATATTTTTATCTTTTCATTACTAAGATAATCTGAATAAAATATGCATTTTTCTGAAACCTCGTATCAATTTCTGAAATTGTCTTTTATGTCTGTTCTACTTATGGAATTCATCCATAACTCTATCTATCTCTGACTGTGGCACCAACCGCCCCATTATAATCTCTTTAAACTCTTTTCACATCATGCTCTCAATTTGTTTGCAATTCTCATCTAATCTATTACATATTTCACTTATTTCCAAGTGCATACGTATATATACGAAATGCACCCTCGATCTCTGAAATTTACTTATGACTAACAGTCAATTTGCTAACCTTTAATACATCACTGGTTGACATGCGGAAAATTCTTGAACGTACAACCTTCTGATATCTTATCTGATCACTTCCTTGTTCTTTCATCTGTGCTGCAACTCATACAATAATATCTGGCGTAAACTCTACCTCATCACTTTACTAAGTTTTCGGCACTGAACTTTTCCAAATATAGATTCTGTTACTTGACAATTTAAATCTAGGCTCCATACACCCCGTCATACTATATCCTTATAAGGATACTTTCACTTGTAACACTGATATTTATCCTTTCGTGTCCGTGACTAAAATCACCCTTAGGGTTATACACTACTCTTGAACCTCTTGTATATATCATTCTGATAGTATAGATAAAGCACTAAAGCAAAAGGTGGCTTTATCACACTATCCTATATAACAAACAGTTACTTGTATATCCACATATCAGTACACCTATCATCAGATCCAAAGTATTTTTATATATACTAAGGCATTCTACATATATTCTCAGGTGTACTAACTTACAAGTACCCCTCACCCGATTCACAAGATTCCTCATGATTCCATTAAGTTCCAACATGTATCATGTGTTTGTAATAATATGGGCCCTTATATTACTCTAAACACACTACACACGTTTGATCTTAACTTTATCACAAAAAGTCCCGATTCACAGGCTTAGGCCAAAGTTTATATATCATGTTCTCATATATTCATATAACACTAAATTCATCTTGAATACACATATAAAAGCAACTCTTAACAGTTGTATACACATATAACATATATGTCTTAAGCATATCCTGTACTCGCATACAATGCTCACATAATACATATTCAATATAACTGTTAGTATACTCACCAAGCTGCAAGCCTCCAGTTTGACAATTTTTAAAATCCGCAGAACCATGGTTTAAGTCCAGAATGTGTCTTGTACACATCTAGATCCCTCAAACAGTGGCTCTGATACCAAGTTGTAACGCCCCAAAAACCAAATTTGAAATATTAAGATCAAACACCTATAAATGTTCGCATCTCAAAAGTTTAACATAAAAGCGAAAGCATTACTTGATAGAAAAACTGATGTATCAATAGATACGCACTGAAATACTAACATAAGTTTGGTACCAAAAACTTGATATTTACAAACCAGGCGTTAATTTCAAAGAGTTTATCAAATGCTAGTCAAACCAAAGCTTTGCCCTTGTCTTTGTTAAAACCTGCAAAACATTTTAAAAAATTAGTATCTGATAAGCTACGAGAGCTTAGTGAGTAAACCGGACTAAACATCATATAAACCCACGTATAAAATCATATGAAGATAATGCATGTATGTCTGGCAAACAATGCTAGCCTCTGGTTCTAGACCCAGTGCAGCAACATGGGTCACAGTACTGTACCATAATTGAGCCTTACTGGACTTAGCAGTAAGCACCCCACCTCTGAGACTTACTGCACATAGCAGCAAGCTTATACACATATGAATAACATGACATGTCAATAATCTGATATAATAGCATACATGCTGCACATATGAAGTGAAGTCTAGAAGACTCACCTTATAATCAATAATGTTTGTATACCAGACCACAATTGATAATATTCTAGTGAACACGCCATAGACAAGTCTCTACATAAGATAATACCAAATAAATATCAAACATAAATTCTGCTGAACTTAATAACTGAACAAAACACTAGGCACGCCCGTGCCTTCTACTCAAGTACCCCCGTGCCTATACCCAAGTACTCCCGTGGTCTCAAGGCATAATCTGGGCCTTTCTAGAACAGGGTACGCCCGTGTACCCTTTTGGGTCACGCCCGTGCCTTGCAGGTACGCCCTGGGGCACGGTTGGATCATGAGGGGCACGCCCGTGCCCTTCAACTAGCAGCAGCAGTTTTGCCGACTTACAGGCTGCTCCGGCCAAAACTCCACCAAAAACATAATTTTAATACATGATAATGTTACTGGGATGTTTTCCTACATCCCAAACAACTTCTAAACCAGTAATAACAACATTAACAAGCTCAAATCCTTGATTCACCATTGATTCTTCTTAAACCCATTTAACTTGAAATCTAAAGCCATAAATCATACCTTTATGCTTGAAAGATGGTTATGATCACTTGTACTACTTGAGTTCTACCACTTCTGATCAGCAAGTGAAACAATAAATTGCACAGCTCTTGAATACGTGAGTTGCAGATGAACAAAGAGAACTTTGACTCTTTAGAGTCAAAGTTGGTGTTATATAAACATAAGTTTCAACTATTGCATAACTGGCCCCTGCACTTAATCAACTTATAAGTTGACGGTTTTAGCCCCTCTAGTTTAAAACCACATCTTATCACGTATATCCATTTATAACTCGTATAATACTTTATACACTTTCTCATTTTAACTTATAAATAAAATTCTGGGTGTTACATTAAGTTTACTCAGCTTCAGTATGTGAATCAATTTCATTATGATGTACTCAGTTGAATTTACAATAGACTGTTTAAAAGTTATTCAAGATGTGCTCGAAGATAATGAAGATCAAGATAGAGTTGAATTCAATTAAAGTCTTATCCCATAAAAGTGATGTAATGTCCTAAGGTCCGAAATACTATCTTTAATTTAGTGTTTAATTATTTAAAAATAAAGATATTTAAAGAAAATAGATAAATAATTATGTGCTATATAAAATATAGGGACTAGAATTGCCAACTTTCAAACTACAGAGTACAGGGTTGAATCAAATTGGACCAAGTAGATGTACATGGTCTGTTTCGAATTACACGAGGTTATTTTGAAAATATATATACACTTTGAGTTTAAAATTTTGTTAAAATTAGACAACAAATACTATGAAAAGAGGTCGGAGAAATTATGAAGAACAAGAGGTAATACTTATCTTTTATAACATTTTAAAATATAGTATTTAATTAAATTCTTAATTTATGATTTTAAAATATTTTATAATCATTTTAAATTCCTTTTAGTATAACCATCACAAACTTGATATTATTTTGCAGTGTTGACGACATATGTGACCATTTTCTTAAATTTTCAATTCCTTTGTGTTTTATAAATATGTAACTCCCAAAAAAAATTAAAAAAAGTCAGCAATAATATTTCATAAAACAACCATCAAATTTTATAATTACAATCATCCAAAATTTCATAGTATTTAAAATTCAAAATAGCGGAAGTTATACATTAAATATTTCGTCATTAAATCCATTAAAATCAATTAAAAGAAATGATGCCGCTTTGCCATCACGCGAAGGCTTTCCCCTTGTCCTTATCCAAGAAACCTGAAATATGATAAACAACGACGGGTAAACATAAAACTTAGTGAGCAACACAACACTTATACCTTCTGACTGATAACATAGCATCACAGACTACCTAGAAGGGGCCCCTCGGATAGGCCCACTTGGACATGATGTACACATATATCATTCATTTTGGTCCACTTGACCTTGATGCCCACCAACATCATATAACCCCCTCGGTTATCAATTCACATATAAAATATCAGTGAACACTTTGCGATTCGCAAATCACAATTCACATGATTGTAATTCACGAATCGCAATTCACCCAATTGCAATTCACGAATCACGATTCACCCAATTGCAATTCACAAATCGCGATTCACGCAGTTGCAATTAACGAATCGTGATTTACCCAATCGCAATTCACTCAATTGCAATTCATTACTACATGTGAGTTGCAATTCTGCATCTGACAAGAACAATTGTGATTCACGAACACTGATCCCTCCTTTCAAATTCAATCTTAAGTAATTCTTAACAATTTCCTCTAACTTTCGTTCCTATTGATTCCTAACACCATTTGGACCAATCCCTATCATTTAATTGTGTTTTTATAATGTTTTCGAGAACCAAATCCCCATTTTTATTCCCATTTGCTCTCGGTTTGAAACACCCCAAACACGGCTACAAATCTTTATTAACACTCAACCAAATCGGTTCTAAGGTGATCGTAGGCGTTTAGTAACACTAATGATTCCTTGTCGAATTCCACAAAAAAATGGTGGTGATTTAATCCGATTTACCTCCTTCTTTTTCTCCGCCGGTCCACACACACTCACACACATTATCTAAATTAAACAATAATGACGGTTGCAATGTGCCCTAATTCCCTTTAAATACCATTCCTAACTTTCTTATTAGCGTTATTAGTCTCTATATTTCACATTTCTACTAAAACTCTCTACATTTTATGACAAATAATAAGTCACCTTATATTATCATTCAACTTTTAATAATAAAATTTACAATTCAGGATAGGTATTACAATATGTTTAATATTCTTTATTAATATTTAATATTTATAATTTTCATAAATCAATCTACGTATTACACAATCATTTAATCTAGTATACTATACTCAATTAATATACATAAATCAACTATGCTCCATTGTTGCAAGTCTAGAAAACGTTTTGGTACATTTTTGCTAACCATTTTTTATAGGCGGAAATTTTATTTCACTAATAATTTCAAGAGGTACATATCACAAAACAGGAAGACTAGTTTCATGAAACAGTCTCCAAGTTGAAGACAAAAAACTTCTTCCTAGTTAGCACTTAAATTCTAACACAACTTAACGGGTTAAAGAGCCAACACGACCAAGCTATTCACTTTGATCTGTTTTGAAACCATAACCTTAAGAAGTATTGAATCTGTAAGAAAATATCTTCCATCAAGATTGAAAGATATTTGTCCAAATCAACTTTTAAAGTTTTAAACTTGGAAGATATTTGTTTTCTTTCATTAGCTAAACTAAGCTTTTTGTGGCTTTAGGTTTATGTGTTTGTGTGATATATGAGTTTTTTCGTTGTGATAGTAAAGTGATTGTTAGTGATACTAGTAGTAATCGTGACGTACGTGATGACGGGTCTATTGGCATCGTTTATTATTATTAAAATGTATTTTTAACTATCAAATCAGAAAAATAAAAAGCATAATGATCAATAAACAAAATATATTGTTAATTTCTAGATATAAAAAGTGTTGTTTTATAAAAATAGGAATACAGTCGATATACTTACCAAAATAGCAAATGAAACACGAATATAGTTATCAAAACTAGACGAATCAATAAAAAAATTAAAATAGATAATTAAAAATATAGATTGTAATAGGGATAGTAAATCTTCACCGTTTACTTGTTTAGTAGTAGAATGATAAGAAAAAATATTTTTATAACTGACAATAATAACAACATTACTAAATCTAGAAATGGGATAAGGAATGATGATCTTAAGTTGTACCAAGTCTAAAACCAATTGAATTAGCAGATATAGTCGAATGGTAAAATTTCTCTTTGCTAAGGAGAATAAGCGGGTTCGATTCCCACTATCCACTCCCTTTTTTGTTTGTTAGTTTCGGGAATATGGGATATTGTGAAGATAAGAAACTAAAATGTAAACAATTATAACTTTACCGACTGTATAAAAACTGCTTCCGAAATAATATTAGTATAAATTGGTCTTATATCTTTTAATCTTTACTTTACAATGAGAAGTTTATACTGTAGTAAGTGAATATACTTAAATAAAGTGATCATGAATTTATTATACATCTACATCTTAATTTAATATAGGTGTTCTTAAGTGTACTCTTCCCGCTATTTAAAAAAAGTGTACTTTCCCCTCTCTCACATACATATCTTGCATTAATAGATTAATCATTTCACATACATTATAGGGTGATGAGTGTAATAATTCTAATCCTTTAAGACCATGAGTACCGGATATCTATAATCTTTTTCTTACCTGAATGTTAAATTAGCGTCACATTATTTTATTCTTCTTTTCTCTGTCTTACCTAAAACCTAAGTATATTCTAACTCAAATAACCCAATAATTTTCCTCCCCTACTCTCTCTACACAACAAAGAGAAAAAAAAGGGGAAATCATCGGATGAAGTCAGGTTAGGGAACCCGAAGGAAGGCATAGTGGTCAACCCAAACATACCCAAGGAGCCTGATGATTTACCGGGAGTCTCAAGGCTTCCGGTACACATGGCCTAATAAAAAGTGTCGTTGAGTGTACTTTACTTTTTTGTATATACATATATCGAATCAATAGGTCAACCACTTAACATATATTAAAGGTTCACTTTTTTTGATATACATATATTATATCAATAGATCACGCTCAACATGTATATTAAAAGGGGAGAAGTGTAATAATACATGCCCTTTTAATAACAATTTTATAATAAATGAGAGAAAGTCAAAAAGTGAGTGTGGGAATTTTGAAATGAAAAGACTGAACATGTAGTTGACTGACTACGACAACCTAACCACTTTTCACACGCACAAAAAGATCCAACGGCTTTCACACTTGACACGAATTCTAAGTAAGCATCGTGTCTAATCACTAGAAACCGCATCATTTCCTCCTCTAAATTAACACACACATGATTTGTACTTATATATATATATATATATATATATATATATATATATAAACAGATAAAATTTAATTTAAGAACCGTTTTTATTACAAAATCGTAAGAATCAATATTAGTCGTTCAATTTTCTTTCTTTCAATTGGATTGCCTATCTATGAATTCCTTACATGAACTCTGTCACACACAATCCCCCAACGCTCTTCATCTATGAATTTCATTATCCAAAATGAAAGACTAAGATTGGTTCTCGCAATAAAAAAACGGTTCTCAAATGAACCATTCCCTATACAAACATACTATCAAATTTCACATATTTAAGGGTAATATTGTCTAATCATATTTTCATATTTATAATAAATTTATATTGTGTATAAATCATCTTTTAAATTAATAAGATGTGTCTATTTGAACCGTTTGTATGTCTAAGTTGACACTTCTATATAATGTGATATACATGAGTGTATGATATATTTTAAAATTTTTAATTGAATGATTGTTATGTCTTGGATGTAAGGGAGATGGGGTTTAAATAATAGCATTCGGTTAAAAGGGTGTTGTTGATTTCACTTCACCCTTCTTATATTCAAACAAGTTACATCATTAGTCGACACTCCAATATACATCATTGGGGTTACTTTGAGATACAATTGTTCAAACTTAATTAATATGAGAGATGATTTGTACATAATACTAGCTTCTTATACATATTAAAAAACTTGAACCATAATTTACTTAAACATGCGGACGGAAAAAGTAGTGAGTTTGTAAGAGTATAAATATCATTATTGTTAGAAATTTTTTATTTTTTCATACTTTATCCTCCTATCCATTAATTGTGACATGTGTAATTTACTAATTTCATCTTCTTATTCGATTTTAACATTTATTTTAATCTAATAAGTATGAAAATCTAGTAAAAAATATAGAACAACTCTTATTGTTATATACAAATATACTCCCATTAATAATAGGGATGTTTTATCAAGACATTAATACTACCCAAATTAATATGATATAGCCATATAGGAATGGTTAAGAAGGATACCATTTTCAATGATGTTCGTGTTAGATAGATCATGTTATTTTCGTGTCATTTATAACCCAAGAGATCTATTATTAACAGTGTATGTAGATCTCATCGTTACTATAAGGCGAGACAACGATTATCAAATGTAGCTAAAGTCTTTAATTATGTGTCTGATTCGATCCATGTCCCTTGATTCATATTAGGTTCAGGTCGTCTCTTATGTCGATCGTGAAAACGAGTCATGTTTCTTGTTGACCCAGCTTAATCCAAGTCGTATTTCATTTCTAGAAAAAAAAGTTTGTATATATAATTGACTTGCAAAAACTTATTCTATATGTTTCTAACCACAATAGCATAAAAATTTTAACATCTTTCAAGTTGATGAAAATAAAAATACACATATTCAAACATAAAGTCGCCTTTCAAGGAATTGGGTTTTTTCTCATATGGGGAATTTAGAAATCACGAAACAAACTAGTTTACGCTAAGGACTCAGCGAAGGAATCAGTTATGCATACAGACCTTTTCTCACAAGTCCAACATATATGTCGTTATTTTGGTTCCAAAACAGATCTAAGCAACGTTGTTTAATTGGTCCAATTGGTCAAAAAACTCATTGTTGTGTCAAAACCGAGAAACATAAGCATGAAATTATTCGATGTATCTCCATGATGAATTTTCATTTCATTATTATTGTCAATTATCACTGCTTCGTCAGCCATGAAAAAACCGATAAACGGAAGAAGAACAAGAATTGAAAAACGAGATGAAGAACATGAATCAAAAGAAGAAGATGAAAGGAACTAAAATCACTCATACCATGATAAAGTTTTTAAGTCAGGAGAACCGATTTCTTTCTATTCTTCTGGTAAGAAAGAAAGAAAGAAACATTACAAATAAATATATTTGTCCACTAATCAAAATTAACTTCTAAAGACTTAACAACCTGATTAACGACTTAATTAATTACAAGTATTTACAATGAACCCCTTTATTCTATCAGAATAGTACATATTATATTGTCAACGGTCGCAGACTTTGAGGATTCTTATGTGAGACTCCGTCTTAAAAAACTTGAGACTTATGTACATTAGACCCCATCTTAAAGAACTTGAGACTCATATAAATAATAGATTTGTTGATTCATACAGGGAGAACTCACGAACTTACAAATCAAGAATCACACACATTTTTTAACCGTCACCATCGCACTGCATCGATCATAGGGGTTTAGTCATCACAGAGGTCACAAAATCAAGAATAGAAAATTAGGAATTTTAGAAGTTAAGAGTTTTTTACTTTGACCTTTCTTTTATTTTCGTTGACTTAAGTTTTTTTTTTTGAATTTTAATATCGACTAGATTTTCAATTTTAGGAGCTTTTTTTTACTTAATTTTTATATTTGATTAATTCTCGTCCCATTTTCATGTCGATCTTAACCATTTTAGTTTCATGTCATATCTATATGAACTCATTTTATGTCTGCTTTGTGTCGGGTTTTGGGTTCATATCGAAAATGTCAGCCTCGAGTACGAGTGGGTTTATTTTTATAACTATTAATATTCCGTAAATATGCATGTCTTAATTCACATGTGATTTACAATGTATTTATATGTAATCTTAACCTTTATGTTTTGATCTAAACACTTAGACTGGCTTACTGATTTTAAGGTTTTTTATGGTTATAACTAACCCTCTTTCTATATGGATAAATGTACATACATATCTATGGTGCTTAGTGTGGAACTTTTCAAAGTTTATAAAAGTTACAGACTGCGTTTAATTTAAGAAAAATACTTCATTTTTTCAGAAATTTTTTGTAAGAAAACTGAAAACTAGAAAACTTGTTCACTTAAACATTATTTTTAGAAAAACAGAAAACTCCCCTACATTTTACTTTTTCCCATTTTTCTAGATTTTTCCAAACTCCCTCACTTTTCCAAACAACTTTTCTCATAAAACACTTCAACCAAACATATTTTTTATTTTTCTTGAAAAATGAAAATTCTACCCCTCATTTTAACATGTTCTCCATTTTTCTTAGAAAAGGAAAACTCCATCTTTTTTCAATGAAAAACAGAAAACGAAAAACATAAGGTTGTGTTTGGTTACGGAAAATTATTTTCAGTTTTCTTATAAAATTTTTCTAAAAAATGGGTGTAGTTTTTATTTTCAATTTTCGATAAAAAATTAAGAAAATGCGTTTGGTAAAAATGATAGAGTTTTCATTTTCTATTTTAGAAAATTAAAAAACATGTTTAGAAAAAAAATAGAAAAGAGAGGATATGGGTTTTTCAAATTTTCCAAGAAATTGGAAATTTTAAAAATTTTTACTTTCTATGGAAAAAAATTCTAAAAAATTAGTATTTTTTTCTAAAACCAAACACACTATAAATTTTTTTCTCCTGCTAATCGTAGCCATAGCAGTTACTTTTCTATATGTAAAATTATGTCATTAGTCCTTTAGGCTTACCCTTTCATGTTTGGTTCTTAGGTTTTCTAAACAATGTACATTGACAATCCTTTAATTATTCTTTGTTGCCTCAGAGTTTAATACCATCATAATGAATTCATGATAAACAACACTAGAATGGATCATGAATGTTTAATTACTAATCAAATTCTCAACAACATGTTTCTTTTTTTCTTTATGAACAAGTTGTTAGGGAGCTGAAGATGTCTTACTCAAGGTTCTTTGATCTATCATCTGGCTGGCAATGCAAAAAGGAGTTCCTCCAGACTCAAATTTCACAGATGGTTGAGAACACGACCCCACGGAAAGCAAGGAGATCGCCAGTTATCGAGCTTTGATTACTAACCGGAGACAATATACTTTGGTAGGATAGGGTTGTAGGTATTTGGAGTCCCTACCAAGCAAAAACCTTTCGCCAATTTTTTTTTCAACTTGTAAGTTAGGCTTCAAGGAACCCATCACTAGGGCTTTACAATAGAATTTGCTCTTACTAGCTTCGGCATCAGCTAGTTTTATTAAACATATCGTTGAGGACTGTAGTTTGAATGAAATGATATCTTTGTTCTTTTAATTTTAAAAATTATATGAATAATCTTTATATAAAACAAAATGCCATTTTTCTATGTTATAAAGAACTATAATTCCATGCAAAGCATAATAACCAAATATGTAATATATTGTGATTAATAATATTGTATCAAAATGATTTTTATACCTAAAAGATGCACCAAATAATGTATCAAATAAAATATCTAAAAACATAAATGAATCCAACTTACTTTTAGGTTGAGACATATGTACTATTGTACATTATTCATGTTATAATTATTACAAATGTAACAAAAAAGATGCACTACACAACAAAGTAGGTGAATTGTCACCAGGGTTAATAATAACATACAAATAAATTTAAATTTAAAAAAAATATATATATCCTTTTACTTTTTTTTTATACTTCATTCTTCTACTTATTATAAGCAGAGACGGACTCAGGATTTGAAATGAGTGGTAGCACTAGACGCAGGATTTGAAATGGGTGGTAGCACCGTCTCGAAAAAAATAGGAATTTACACGACGCGAGATTGAAATTTGCACTACGCGGACAAAATTGGTTGGTGTCTCGTGCCACCACCGGCTTGTGCTTGGGTCCGCCCCTGACCACAAGATGACATGTGGAGTCTACTAATTCTCTTTTCTCACCTCCTCCATTGATTTTAACACTTGTTTTAATCTTATAAATATGAGAATAAGTAAAAAGAAAAATTAGAAGCATATATCACCTCTCTATGAAAAAAGATTGCAATCATCAGTTTCATTTTATAAGCATGTATGATAGTATATATACACTGAAAGTTGGATATTTTAGTATAAAACCATAACTTGGAAATTTGCATATACCATCCATACTTCGGTTACATATAGGAATGTAAATGAGCAAAATTATTTATAAGCATTTGAGCTTGGATTGTTAAAAACTATAAATGAGTAAATTTTAACGAGCTCAACCTTAAATTAAAGCTCATTTAACAAACGAGTTTAAATATACAACTCAAGGATCAAGTTCGTTCACCTTCAACCAACCTTCACCCAATAAATTGGAATCGTGCCAACACTTTGTCGATCCTTTTCTCCTTTTTTTTCATAGGAGATTTTCGTGATCCTCCAGGACCCTGGGTGAGGTTCACCCTATAAAGAGCCGGTGCTTTATTCGGTAAGCCATCGGATGATGGTTAACACTTTAGCCATCCTCTCGCTACTTATTCTCCTCCTAATGAGACTTTGATCTCACATAAAGATTCTCTCCGGCCCAACCACACCACCTCGTCACACATATTCGTGTTCTTAGTCTATGGTTAGCCACCTAAATAGAAGACAAACTATACGACTCAATCATGATCCCCTCCCATAGTCCCACACCCAAGTATCCAACTCATGCTTGATCGGTTTTTCCCCCTAGACCACATGAGCATCTTTACGGTTTAAATTCGACATGACACGTAAACTTCTAGTACAACAATTTGCATCTCCTTATCGACAAAAAATTGAAAATTATAAATTATTTCTTGTTCTAGGATTATTTCTTAGACGGTTGACCAGATGCTGCAATATACATTTCAGGATCAATATTATCAGCAGCTTTTTGTTTCCCAAACTCCTTTGCCTTGTTCTCCAGGTGGCAATTTCGAGCAACTCAACTACAAATTAACGCGCCGGATACAATTATGTTTTATCACTAAGAGGTCAAACAATACGGGTCAAATAGATAAAAATTATCCGAAGTGCATTCAATTGCATATAACCTCCAAAACCATTTTACTAATTGGTTTGCTTATTATTCTAATGGAGTATATATCATAAGAGTAAGTTTCCTCGAAGAACACCCTTCTAGCAGAGTACATGAAGTAAGGTTGTAAAAATCAAGAAAATTGACAAAATTACATTCATTTTTAATTCACAATAATATAAAAACAATAAACTTTTAAATTATATTAAAAACGGATGTATAAAATGATAAAGATAGTAGATGCATCATATTTTTGTAGCCCTTAGATCAAGATTTCAAGGGTCCAGATCTATTCTCCCTTAATCATGCCTCTATATCATAAAATATTTAAAATTTTTATAAATAATTAGTGTGTCAGCTATGATTACTATAAAGTATAATCATATTATTTCACTAGAAATGTAATTTTTCAAGAAAAGGAATCGAGGTTCTCCTCATAAAAAAATACACTTTGGATGACTTTCGACCCGTTCAAACTCGTTTGAACCAATTCCTTTTAAGCTAAGTTTTTATAAATTAGTTTAACCCGTTAAGAGATGAAAAATAATAATAATGATAACCTGAAAAAAAACAATGTATTAGAAAACGTACTTTTTTGAACTTGGGTAGTAAAATATAACTAAAAACTTAGCTTAAAAAAGATTGGGTAAAAATAGGTCAAAAGTCATCCACAGCTTATCACTCTATTCACAAGACTATATTATTTTTGTACTCACATATATGTAACACAAACTATTTCTAAAAATGTTCAAACATATGAACCGAAAATTGCCGGGTCAGTTGAACTTGACCCGTTACTTAACCCACAAGTTTTACCATCTCTACCATCGGGTAGCCTTCGATGCGGGTGGTCTAAGGGTTCACAGTAAGAAAAATGAAGAAGAAAGAGACGGGTGTATTTTTAGAGCAATTTTCTTCTCTCTTAAATTTCATTAATAAACCGAACGTACATATATAAGGAAAGCAATGCAATACTAGCCACTACTAGCTAAATCAATGCAAATTATGTGGAACACAGTCCACTTCGTCTCCTAGAAAAAAAGGAAGAAACACATGCATGACTAACAAACGTAATTATGCATGCAAACGTAAATTGCTGACTAGTTCCTGCTGACTTCAGCCTTGCAAACATGTGGACATCTTCGGTTTCTGACGGGCCTGGATTGCAAGGATACTCCATTGGACCGTCCTATTACATTTGGCTCACAGCTCTTCCGTCCGTATCAATGCCCTCCGGTTGATAAACGAGAGCTACCAAACCGATTAACCCAACACAATTTTGATGATATCACATTGCATTTCATCATTTAGAATCTTAATTGCCTGTGACAACACTCGTTTTGGCGTAAGAACTTCACATCAAAGCATGCATATCCCTAGATTTTACTATAATGTATGGATACCTAAGGTGTTGGGACGCTTCTTGACAAGAGCTTAATAAGATCCCTAGATTTCACTATAATGTATGGATCCCGTGTTTTTCTAGTTGTAGAAACAGTCATTGATTCTTTAACCTGAAATTAAATCCACAAGTAATTTATATCAAAAGTTCCCACAAACAAACAAAAACTAATTTATGGTTCACAAACAACCGCATTTGATTTTTTTATCTCGCAAATACTTCTCTGCATGTAAAATACCATTTAGAGTATGAGTACCCTTTATATGTATGAAATAGAGGGTGATAATTGTTGGAATTAAATATCATTTGTCATTTGTTTAATGAACATATAATTATGTATTATTAAGTAGGATAAGTATAATAAATAAATGTGTCAAGTGACACATCAAAAGGGGTTGGTTGGCGGTTAAGTAACCGCTGGTAGCCACCATGTAACCGCCGGCTAGATTATCTATATATAGGTGTGTAATTGTAATGAATCAATCGATCATCTTCTAGGAAATGTATGTGTGTTTACTATTAATCATACACACTTGCATACACACTGCACTTCTTTCTCGACGGCCTCAAGGATGGTTTTATCGAAACAACAGGCATGGAACAACGACTCAATCACGATCCTGTGGGATTAGAACAACAGATGCATTGCAAATCTAAAGCAATCGACAAACAGTGGTATCAGGAGGGGCAGTGAACAATCGAAGGAATGAAAGATCAAGGCTTGATCGAAAACTTCATAATATTCAAATCAAGAAACTTCAAGCCTTGAAAAAGAACATGGAACTTATAAATTTATCTAGATACACTGATCACAACAGAAGGAACCACCATCAAAGTTTCATACGGGGTTTTATTGAACTCATACAAGGAATACCTAAGGTGGCCGAAATCCAGAAGGAAACTACCAAAGAAAAGGAGACTTACCTTTCATCGGTATTGGAGAGGAAAACCGGAAGACATTAAATCGTAGGTAGGGGTAACCGCAGTTTGAAAGGAAGACAGGGCAGCAAGCATCGCGTCTCATAGAATAACGATTAGGAAAATCTTTATTCAAGAAACAACCAAATCAGACCAAGAAAAGTGACCGTAGAAACTCGGTAGGGGTAACCACCAATCGAAGAACGAAAGGAAGTTGTTATGAGTTTCAGATATCCAGATTGATATGATCAATCTTTCAAGAAAATGTTGGGAGAATATTTGCTACATCCACAAACCTACTATGAATTCATGCTAGAAAAGAAGCTAGATAAGTACACCAACGAACCGGGTACTTTTGAAGATCAAGTAGATGGAATTGCTGATCGTTTTAAGAAGGCAAACAAATGCACCGAAGGACCGGGCATTTTTGAAGATCGAGCAGGACTTGTTGATCACTTTGAAGTCGCTCTAGGAGAAATTGATGGAGCAACAACCAATCATATCTCAAACAACAAAATCAGATAATCACTTCATTCTGACGATTAACGAATCATTATTTTTTGACTGCTTGCGTTCTACAAACGCAATAATCAGATAATCTACATGAAAACACAAACCCAAACACCTTCTTACATAAGCCTCTTTTGGCTGTCAAAATGTTTGGGGCTTAATAAAAAGATAATCCCTTAAAATATAAATTCCTTCAAGTGCCATCTAAAAACAACTTAAGTTCCCAGCCCAACTCCAGTAATTTTTCCAAACATATTGAAATGTAGTAGGAATTTTAAAAAGGGCAAAGAAGTAAATGAAGTGGTCAATGATTAACTCTATATTGAGGGAAGAGGGTAGAAAAAGAGCTAACTTCAAGCAGGCCGCCTTCATTCCAAGAAGGGTCAAACTTTTCTATAGTCTTGTCATCCCATGGTTTCGGCTTATCATGCTTCCCCTTGTGTCTCTTTCCTTTGTGAGTATTGTTATCCAACACTTGTATATCATCTATAACTTTCAATTCTGGTATTAAATGGGAAGAAAAATAAAAATGATGAGAAATTGAGAATACAAGGCTATAAATCCCAATGCAATGCCACCATTCTTAATAAGTCTTCAAAACAAATGCATTTTCTCCAAAAGTTTAACAAATTCATGAATCAAAATGTTGATACATGATATCCCCTTCCTATTTACCCGAAAGTTAAAACATTGATCAATTTCTTAGCAAACATATAAATACCAAAGGCCATGTTGGTTCAAAACGAATTAAAACAAACTCCATATAATTATGATGATCATGTTGAACATACTTCCATTTCATTACTAATTCAAACATAGTTAAAGTAATCAAAAACTTAAAACATAATTATAAAGTGTTTGCCACCAAATGAAAAGTATCAAACATAAAAATATTTTATGGGTATTTTTTTTAGCTTATAATGGACTAATAAGCTTAATGATTGTACCTAAATTGATCATGTTGACCAATTTCCTAATTTTAAGTCATAACAAGCTCTTAATGTAACATCCTCGACTTGACCAATTTCCCAAGCTAAAACAAACACCACTAAATTCACAACATTAAATCCTCTATCTGGAATGCATCAGCTGAAAGCTTCAAATACTCTCCAAACTCTTATTTCTACATTGTTTGAATTTATGGATACAGTCAAATCGATAGTAGTATGACTAGAAATAAAAAAATCTCGTTAAACTCAAACCTAAACTTAAATTTGCATACAAAACGATTACAGAAAACAACCAAAAAGATTAAATCAAACTAATTATCATCATAAGGCACGAACAGTTCACTCTAAAATTATAAATTTAAGATTAATAGATTGTATAGAAGAGAGTACATACCGATGGGTATCACAAATTAGGGTTCACTTGAATAATCGTTTTTTCTCTAAAACGCCATAGATGAAGGTCGAAGCCTAGAAGCTTCAAAGCAAAGAGACATTTTGTAACATCCTGATTTTGGGCCTAGTGGTTACGTAGGCCAAGGTATGTTTAAACACGTGATTAGTATTTAATTATATGTTTAATTATTTACTAATGGCAATTATTGAATTAATTGATAAGTTAATTAATTAAAGATTTATTTATATATATATATATGTGTGTACGGATATATATATATATATATATATATATATATATTTAAGTATGTATGTATGCGAGTATATGTGTGCATGGTTTGGAAGCTAGGGAGGTTGACACCTCCTGCTTATGTATTTGAGGATTATTTCTGATATGTTGAATCATTTGGAAAACCAATAGTCAGTGTGTGTTGTGTGTGTTCTTGAAAGAAAAGCATAGAAAGAAACATAAACTTGAAAAAGTGAAAGATTGGATTTGTGGGTGTTAATCCAAAACAAAGGTATGATGATAATTCTTGCATGATGCTGATCATTTTGTCATGTTTTGTTGTTAAACTTGTATTGGTTTCATGAAGATGCCATGGATGGAGTTTATGTGTAAACTTGACAAATGGGTTTTGGTTGAATTGGTGTTTTAAATTGGTTATGATGTGTTCTTGTTGTTGATTACATGTTATAATATGTTTATACATGTTTTGGAAGTGTTATTGTGGGAATCCTAGTGTTTAATCAGATTTTGAGAAAATGGATGTAGCTGCAAATCCGACAGTTTAAAGGAAGAAGGAGGCTGGAAATACGACGTCGCGGCGCGACCCCGAGAATCCGGGTTTGATGAAAATCCGACAAAAGGAAATCCGGAACTCTAGAATCCACAACCCTAAATCCGATGCTCAAAATCCGGAACCTAAATCCGATAGTGTCGCGACGCGACACGGGAGTTGGTCGCGGCGCGACAGGGTGATTTTTTAGGATTTTGATTGTTTTGATGCTTACTTTTTTGGGATGTGATGAATTACCATTTTATGGTTATTTCATGTTAATTACAAGTTATATAGAGATATAAATATATGTGTGCTATATATTTATGAATCGGTTATTGATTTCAGTTTATTCTGATCTCAGGAAAGGACAAGGCTCAGTAACATTAGACCACCGAGTGGGAGTTCAAGAACTCGAGGTGAGTGGATGTTTACTCATGGGTGTTATTAGTTGTAACTGGCTTGGGTTGCAACTGTTATTGGATTGATGCATAGATAGACTGTTGTCTATTAATTGATTAACTGTGATATGTTAATTGATTGTTGCGCCTATTGTGAAGTCAGCTATCGGCTGGGCATATTGGGTTGGGTTTGTTTGCTATCGGCTAATCATAATTATGGTCTTTTGATGCATTCGTTGCAACTTAAGATAATACTGTGTGAGAATAACAAATAGACTATTGGTAAACCTTTGCTTGGCCGGCATTGGTTGTAGGTTGCTGCAGAACCGCTGGTCTTCTCGTGAGGCAAAGGGTGATTATGTGTTTACTGTTGTTGATATCATGCGGTTATTTGCTAGTATATCTGTGGTGGTTTACTTCCATTCACTTAGCTTTGTGCTAATCCCCCACCTCTCACTACTTTTACAGGTGGCTGGTGAGTTCTGCGGTTTAGTCGTGAGGGGGTGTGGACTGGGGAATAATTGACAGGACACTCTGATTGGAATTGTGACGAGCCGTAGTTTTTGTAATACTGTATTTTAAACGGAAAGGTTTTGTAAAACCTGGTTCATGTATTGTTGTAAATACTTTTGGTATTCAATTCGCTTCCGCAGGGTATTTAAAAAGTAAAAATTTTATGGGTGAAAATGCGGTGTTACACATTTGCCTGTTAACAACAAGACTAGGGCTTGGAAACTAAACGGGCCACCTAAATTTGGGCCAACTCATTCAAAAAAAATATTATCTTTTTTCATTTTTATTATTGAAAAAAATAATGTGTGTAACTAGACGTACGTAGCTCGTATCCCGAAACATCAATCAAATCAAATCAAACTTCTTAATAAATGATAAGAACTATCAAATTTGGGTCATCACCATACAATCATCAGAGTTACATATAAACCAGGTGAATTTAACTTCAATAATATACAAAACACCATTTTCCCAACACAGAAAAACCCTAAAATCAAAAATCTCAAATCAGTCAACTCCCAAAATAGTAAACCATTAAGTTTAAAATCAACTTCTTGATATCAATTGCTAGGTTTCAATCTAACTATTCCTATTTCATGTGCATACCACAAAACCTCGAATTAATCCACACATATAGCAGCATAGATTCCACGGTGTAATAATTGACGTATATCGTTAAGATATAAACACAAAAACAACGGAAAAAATAAAGCGGTGACTTTTTTTCTTTGATATTTCAGTCATAAAACAGTAATATTTCATGATTAAAATATCAAAGAAAAAAATGAAGCAGTGACTTTTTTTATATATATTTCAGTCATGAAACGGTAGTATTTCATGACTGAAATATCAAAAGAAAAAGTGAAATGATGATTTTTTTTCTTTGATATTTCATTTATGAAACAACGGTACTTCAGTTATGAAATATCAAAGAAAAAAGTGAAGCGATGTAGCAGAAGTATACATACAGTGATATTTTAGATATGAAACATGACAAGGGGAATAAAAATCAAACATATGTCATTTCATATATGAAATATGTCGAACATTATAAAGTTGCGATTGACTACAAAAATGCCACCGCGCTTTTTTTTAGATCGGGACGTCGATCAGACAGTTGAGATTGATTCTTCCATTCTCATTTAATTTCCCATTGGTTATTTTGAGAATGATATTTAGGTGAGAATGTGAGTACAAATCCTAACAATTCACTATTTGCAATTGATGGTCGTCGCAATTCATGGTTGGGTAATAAATAAAATGAAGGGTCAAATGTAGATCATCCGATCAAATTAAATGAAAGATCATGATTAAGTCTCTCATTCTCACCTAAATATTTATTTCTCATTTGAACCTCTCTCTCTCTCTCTTTCTCTTTGTGTGTGTGTGTGTGTATATATATATATATATGTGTGTGTGTGTATAAAAGGGCAAATTGCATGAAAATACAATGAACTTTGTCTTAGTAATAATTGTAAACAACCAATTTTGTTTTCTTAAATATAATACAATCAACTTTTATAATTCTCACATTGTATGTAAGTTGTTGTATACTATAAAAATTATGACAAAGTTCATTATATACAAAGTTAACGAAATATCAGACATAAAAAAAGTTATTTGTGTATAATGAGATAATTATGTAAGTTGATACGATTATTTTTAAGAATTTAAAGTTTATTGTATATATTGATAATTAAGACAGAGTTAATTCTATTTTTATGCAATTTACCCTATATAAAATAAACATAAAAATTTGAATTAGAAAAATAGTTTAATACAAATTAAGTTGATTTAAAGTCAAAATTAAGTTTTAGTTTAACCAAATGAATTAAAGTTGTGTTCAATAAAGTCCATGTAAGACACGTAGTCCTAAAATTTTAATATTCAATCACAGGTGATTCAGTATACAATCAAATGTGATTTGTAAAAGCATCACATGTGAATTACAAAAATACCACTCCGTCTAAAATTTTAAAATACAATCTTGATCATTGATATCATTGATCCAAAGGCTAATATGAGTCAATTAGACTATGAATTAAGTATGAACTATATTGAATATTATTCAAATGAATTATTAGGTTTTCCCAATTATACAATGATGTTATTTTCAACTAAATGAAAAGATTACGTTTCTTTAATTAAATTGCATAGTTTCTGGATAGTTTTTAATAATATACAAGTTTACATGAAAATGTGATATTCTTTATGTACCATAATAATATATATATGTTTACCTTAAGAGTGCACAGATCTTTATGTACATATGACTTATTTTTAAATTTAAGTTATTTTTACCCACCATGTTATCTTATATTAAATTGAATTTGAATGATATTTAGTATCAAAATTAAGTTTCAATTTTGACAAAAAAAAAGTAAAAAATGGATTTTAATTTTTATCAAAATGAATGGTTAAAATTTGATAATTAGTTTTTTTAATATAAATCAATGATTAAGATTGTCTAATAGAAATGTTTTAAGTTACTCTTTTATTTAGATCAGAAAATTCAATTATAAGATAAGATAACATAGGAGACAAAATATAACTAAAAGACTAACATACACAAAATTTATTACAAAATCTTAATCGTTCATGTAAGAAATAAATTTAAATTGCTTAATCTTAACTATCTATTTAATCAAAATGAAATTTCAAAGAATTTTCTTAGTTTTACTTCATATTTTTCGAAGGGCTCCTAATCTACCCAAAATGTTATGACGGGACTCGAAACCATTGTCTTCATTCATGAGCAACATCAAACCTAAACTACCATAATATCACTAGGCTAGAAGCCTTTGGTAGTTTTACTTCATATGTGATGAGATTGTAAAACCGTCCAAGCTATGTGCGCAATATATTTAACTAGGTATTGTGTCCACGCTTCACTGCGAAAGTATGTAAACTCATTTTTTTATGGACATAATACACCAATATGTAATGAACTTTACCTGAAATGTCATTGCATGTAGCTAATTTTTTATTCTTAAATAATGTGAATAACTTGCAAAAATGTAACATTGTATGCAATAAAAATGTCACATTAAATTAAGCAGTTTCTTTTATGGATTTTCTATGTTGTTTTTTTTCTTCATCTACTTCTCTCTAGATTTTGTACTGCTACTTTTGTTAAAAGCTATTATAATATTAAAAGCTCATTTCCAATGTGTATATGATTTAAGCCCAATTGCACAAACGTTTGTAGCTGATGTTTAATTTATTAAGCCCTCTTTCTAAGGTTCTAATGTAAAGATGATTTATTAAGCCCTCTTACTATGGCGCATGTTAGCGTAGGATAAGACGAACCCACTTCATCTGGAGTTAAAATCGATCGTGTTTTGTAATATCAAATATATAACCTAAATACTATGGTGCATGTTAGCGTAGGATAAGACGGTATCAATTGTATATATTTATAATTACTTCTATATCCATAAACACTTAAATGTTTAAATAATAAAATGACTAACATATCTCTTTATTAAATTGTTTATGAAAATACTTAAAGATATATGATGCTAGAAGCATATATGTACCATATCCCAATAGTATATAATATTAAATAAAGCAAAATTCTAATCATAGATATATATTTAAGGATATAGAATGGTTCATTTTTTTTCTCATGTGTCAGTTTCTATAGTAGTGATTGTAGGTATATGTGTTGGTTTAATATTCTAAAAACTAAACTTTTTAAGTAATATTTTATATACTTAGACTTGTTTATGAAAATCACATTATTTGTAGATCAATAAAGACATTTAATTGACTAGTTGAATTAAATATTATATCATCCACATAAATTTACTCAAGCATAATGTAATGAAATATTTTATGAATCATATTCATATTTGAATTATCACATAAATTCCAAGTACACATTCAGATTATTTTATGAATCTTTATCATAAGTTTATCTTAATTAGGTGGATTTCATTACTAGATATATTTGGCCACCGGGGTGGACCTAGGATTTGAAATTGGTGGTGACACCATTGAAATAAATGGTAGCACCGCCTTGAAAAATCAGAATTTACATTACGAAAAATCAAAATTTACACTACGCGAACAAAATTAGCTGACATAGATCCGCTCCTGTTTGGCCACACACCTTATTATAGATACTTGGTCTAGACATGAAGATTAGTACGCTTTAGTGTGACTGATGTTACACTATGATAGGGTGGTTGTAGGGGTGGTATCTAGGTTCATTGGATCTATGTATGCAAGTATTAAGATGAGATTTGCACATCTTCCTCACATTCAAAGCATAACCCTTATCTTAGACTTGAACATTCTTATTCCGTCAACAATCTTACCATTTAAGCCACCTATTAATGTGTTGACTAATGTTTTTTGAAACCATCCTTGTAGATTTCTACAACCAATCACACACATTTTACTTTTTCTTGAGTTACTAAGCACTTAGTCATTTAAGCATGAGAATATTTATACAAATGTAGAACATATATTGATTTTTTCAGGCAATACATGTTTGAAGTATTTTATTATGTTAACTTTTAACCGTATAAATATAAAGCTTTTAACCTACAAGAAAATAAAGTTGATAGTGTAGAATGGGGGCAAAACACATTTTCATATCACTCATCTCGTTCATCTATGGACTTGCTTGGTATGGTACATTCATTTTTTAATATATATTTATTAACTTTTAATATTTATTATTTTTAATCAAATGCGGATATGACACAGGCAAACAATCTAATAGTAGTAGTAACAATGATAATAATAATAGTAAATGATAATAATAATAATAATAATAATATACTAAAGTTACATCCTTTTTCTAGAATACCAAAAAAAAGAAGACTAAAAAACCTTTCCATAATTAACCACAACAATACCCAATCCCATAAAAAAACAGGGTTTGAGGTTATATATATATATACAACGATACCTTTTTATTAATGTTTTTAGAAAAATGTGAGATGTTGAGAGGTAACTGCTATAGGGGAGGGTTATTATAAAAATGAATATTTAGGTAAGAATATAAGAACAAATCTTAGCCATTAACTAGATGTTGGTCTATTTGTGCACAATTCAACCGTTGCAATTCATGGCCGTTGCAAGTTATGCATGGTTGGGTAATGAATAAAATGAAAGGACAAATGTAGATCATGCAATCAAATCAAATGAATAGCCAATATTAAGTCTTTCATTCTTACCTAAATATTCATTCTCATTTGACCTTCATTAAAGAGTGATGCTTTAATTTACCAAAAAATCCCTGATTAATGTGTTATTAATAAGTGATTAACGAGCCGTCATTTTTACTGGTCATTGATTTATTTTAATCAAGAGATGTGATTTGTAATATGCAAAATTTTGAACTATAAATATTATGAGTAAGTGTTGAAGTCTTATTATTATTATTATTATTATTTCCTTTAGTTATATATATGTATATATGTATGTATGTATGCATACATTGCAAATAGAGTTTTGTGACCAAAGTATAAGTAAATGAACTAGAGGGACTAGAAGTGAAAATTTAGGATATATAAAAATACCCTCACCAGCCTTTTGACTCCTTTTGAGTCTTCTTCATCTAGAAGTGTCGTGAGAGAGTGAGAGAGGAGCAGGGATGGAGAATTGAGCTACATCAAGAAAGTTGCATGATTTCAATTGACCTTGAAGTCAAAATGGAGGTGTTTTGGTGATAAAATCACCATTGAAGCTTTGATTTGGGTTGAATTGGTGCTGGGCATATTTGGATTTTGTTCCCAAGTAAGTTTTAACCTTTAATTGTGATTGATTATATGATGTATTTGGTAACCCAATGTTGTTCATGTTGAACTTCTTAGCAAATAGGTCAAAACCTAACAAGTTAGGGTTTGATTCATAAGAGTTTTGTTAGATGCTTGTTTATGGTTGTTTTGGGTTTGATTTGTAGAACATATGAGTTCCTAAATGCTGCAAAAGAGTTCTTGTTATAATTGAAAACAAATGGCATGTGTAGCAAACAAAAAACTACTAGTATCTGTTGTTCACAGACAGACGCAACGCGTCCAGGGGTGGGACAATACGCATCGAACCCATTTTAGCAACATGCCTTTGTTCCGGTGATTTTCTGCCTGCGTGAGGTACCATGTCTTGAAGCACGAAGCACCCTGGACACCTTAAAAACCATGTTTTGACCCTCGTTGACCATTTAAATGATTGGAGATTGATTCTAATGATCATATGAGGATAAAATGGAGTGTTTTAAGGCCCAAATAAGTGATTAAGCATAGAATTGAACTTGTACTCTTAAGGAGCTTTGAATTGGTTAACTTATTAAAGATGACCTTGTGTGTTCTAAGTACAGGATTACCCATCGAGTGAGTAACTACTGGTTTTGTTAGGAAGTGATCCTCATCACTCCTTTAGGTGAGTTGTACCCTACAGATACCTTTGTATTTAAAAGACAATAAGTCATCACATGTGTAATTTGTAAAGTGTTATGTGTTATATAAAATTATAGCATGAACTATTTATTACTATAAATGAGCATTATGCTAAATGTAATGTGATAGATATATACATTCCAAAAGCCTTAAGTACATGATATGTTATGTGATGTTTCTTGCAAGTTAATGATTTTATGTGTTTAACTTGCTTGTGATTATGATTTTGTTTTATGGTCCGGACCCGTAAAAGAGATTAAGTGCTTTGCACCATAGTTATTCCTGACCATTGGGTGACATGTATAGTTCATGTGGCTTCGACAATTCGGAAACTAGATACATGGGTGGTTGTGGAATTGGTGTAAAGAGTGGAGTGGAATGATAAGTAGCAATTATGACCATGTGGTTCAATGGGCTGACGAGCCACCGAACCAAAGCATGCACAAGTTAGACTTGGGGAAAAGGTTATTCACTCTTGACAACCGTTGCATGGTGGATGCTTTGTGCCCCCTACCCTGACGGGAGATGTGGATATACCCCCACGCGGACTTGTTGACCATGGTTAGCTACTATGGAAAATTTGTACTAAAATTTATGAGTGTCACATGATTGGTTTTCGTAGTACTTGCAATAACGATGGTTCGCAAAAGAACCCTCTTATATGTGTGTGTGTGTGTGTGTGTTTGAGTTGACTATTAATTATAATAAATCAATGGCTAATAAAAATGGCGGCTCATTAATATCTCGTTAATGATGCATTAATGAGGGGTATTTTGGAAAATAAAGGCTCACCTTTTCATAATGGTCTAGTATGACACAATTCATTGTTGGAAAAATATATAAAAGTCCAAGATACCTTTATTAATGAGCATTAATGGTCGTTATAAACGGCACTCGCGATACTCACAATAAGAACGGTTCTCAAATGAACTTCTCTCTATATATTTTTTTAGACCAGCATAGAAACACTACTTAAACATAGAACCTAAAGAACAGTTTTGAACCCTTAGATCTGGAGATCAAGGTCTTAATTAAATACTAATTTTTTAATTAATTAATAAATATTATTAACTTATTTATAAATGAATAGGGTATTTTGAGAACTTTATTTATATTCCACGTTCCCATATTTGAATACACTTCCTCTACATTGTTCTCTCTCTTCGATCTCTCTCATCTTTCCTGTTACCCTTGATGTTAATCCCTCTCGCCAACAAGGAGATCGATGGAGGCCAGCCTCCACCGATCTTGCCTCTCTTGATCAGCGACACCCTCATGTATACCCATATCGATTTCCATTCCTTGGATTTCTCTCACTTCCATCTGTAGATTCGATTTCCCTGCCTTGGTTTTCTCTCACTTCCATCTCTAGATTCAATTTCCCTGCCTCGGATTTCTCTCCACGCCAACCCATCTTCCGGAGTGTTTGATTGTGTTTCATGAAGAAATCAAGAGATTGAAGTCAGATTTTTTAGAACAATAAGCAAAAGTTTGTGAATTTGCAAGAAGTGTTTGAGATTTTGATATTTTCACATCAAAATTTCATATTTGTAGTCTTTTTGGTGATGATTTGGATGGTCATTTAAGGACAAATAAGGTTGTTTTTTTTTCTTATTCACTAAATTTAGATCCAAGATGTTTTTCTTTCAGATCTGGTTTGATACTTTTCCATGGTTTGTTCTTGATATGTTGGCTGTATTTTATGTTTAATTTTGAAAATGCAAATATGTTTTGATGTAAAAATGCAATTGGTACTTGAGTTAATGAATGATTTGGTTATTGTGGTTTACACTTTTCTACTGATTCAGTCTTTTATGTTACAAAAGTACTTGGTTGGTCCCTACTGTAGCAAAGTTGTTTCACATCTGGTCCTTTAATCATTAAAAAGTAACGGTTGTTTGTTAAACATTTCAAAATGACCATTTTACCCTTTTGTAACATTACAAGCTAAGTCCCTATGGTTTTCAAATAATTTCGCATTCAGTCTTTAACCTTTTTCTTAAATAATTTACTATATAAACCTAAATATTTATTATTATATTTTATGATATTTTTCAATAATTTACTATATATCTATACTACTATATAAACCATTTAACATTCTCTATGCTCTTTAATTTATAAGTTCTTAAAATTCAATTAAGACAAAATCTTAACCTTTCATTCTATTTGGATTAATCTCATCCACTTAATCTTTAACTATTTTACTCTCTTTAAATTTTTATTCATTTAAAATATACTTTTCCATATAAAGTAACACACTCTCTCACACAAACATTACTATCCACCCAAATCAACATAAATTTTAAAATCTTATTAAGTTCTTTCTCATTATTGAAGGGTTTTTTAGTGACCTCCTCGTATTATCCTGATTCAAACTCAACTGGTTTGAACCAACACAAAGAACAAACTTGTTAATCCTCACAAAGGCGGAACTTGAGGACCAACACACCCCCTAAACCCGAGAGGGTTAGACCTTGTTATCTCAATAATATATATATATATATATATATATATATATATATATATATATATATATATATATATATATATATATCGATACATGTATGTATAAAAACGAGAATCAAGAACAAACATTTATATTCATATAAGATAATGTTAAGAACTTTTACCTATCTATACCTTAGGTTGCTCAAGATGTAGTTCACCCGTGATGAGACCAAACGAGACATGCTAGGAATGACTGCAAGCCACCACATGAACAACGTGTGTCTTCAAGATTGAGCAAAAAACGAACTCGATTATGTGGGTATCTCGGCCGAACTCAAAGAGAAGAGATGAGAAGGAGTTTTCTTAATCCTTTAGAATTGTGTATCAATATCACTATCAAGTTTAATTCTAAACCTTAATCCCCTATTTATACTAATAGGAATTAGGTTGATATTAGAAAACATATAAAAATTTCCTAATATAGATTAAATGATAACTTATTTACCAAGTTATTAATAATTAATAGAAAAAAAATATTAATATATATATATATATTAATTTTCCATTTTCTAATTATTATTAATAATATATATAATTAACTTGGTAATTTCTCCCCTTCTTAAGTTAAAACTGTAACTTACTATTTCTGATTTATAACCTATCTAATCTCGGATATATCAAACTATTAAATAAGATAACCCATATCAACTAGTATTTCGGAAATTATATATTATTATGTAAAAGATAATATAAGACGGAGAAAAAATACAAGGTGTATTAATAAAGTTTGAAATTAAGAGGTAGTTATATCAATAAAAAAATAAATAATAATGTTGATCGTTGAAAAATGGTAAACAAAAAAATTAAGTGTAATATATAATAGTGTATTATAACACTAATTTATGAAATTAAAATAAGAAAAAGATATATATTTACGAAATAATGACAAAAAAGTTAATAAGATTTTGCAAATTATGTTGATGTTGGTGGATAGTAATGTTTATGTGAGAGAGTGTGTTATTGTGGGAGAGTATATTTTAAATGAATAAAAAGTTAAAGAGAGTGAAATAGTTAAAGATTAAGTGGACGAGATTAATTCAGATAGAATGCAAGGTTAAGATTTTTTCTTGTTTGAATTTTAAGAACTCCTAAATTAAAGAGCAGAGAGAATGTTAAATGATTTATATAGTATATATATATATATAGTAAATTATTGAAAAATCTCATAAAATATAATAATAAATATTTAGGTTTACATAGTAAATTATTTAAGAAAAATGTTAAAGGACTAAATGCGAAATTATTTGAAAACCATAGTAACTTAGCTTGTAATGTTACAAAAGGGTAAAATGGTCATTTTGAAATGTTTAACAAACGTCCGTTATTTTTTTTAATGATTAAATGACCAGATGTGAAACAACTTTGCTACAGTAAGGACCAACTAAGTACTTTTGTAACATAAAGGACTGAATAATGGACTGAATCAGTAGAAAAGTATAAACCGGAGGCACCAAATCAATAATTAGCTCTAAATTATATTGCATTTCTATTTGTGTTTGTTGTTTGTATTTTGAGTTAAGCAGTTTTTTATTTTGTTAATTTTGGTTGGTATATCGATCTGCATTTTGGTTGTATACGGATGCATTTTATTGTGTGTTAATTTAGAGTTCTTAGCACATTTTGTGTTAAGTATGTATTTTTTGGAGTTTTGCTTTAACAATTTACTTTTGAGATGAATCTGTGTTTTCGAGAACACATGTATTTTCGAAAAATATATATTAGAAATATATCAAGACTAGTCTTAAATTAACGATGATCAAAAACTAAATTCAATAATGTAATTTTTTTATATAAAAAAACTTAAACATAATCAAGATTTAGTTGATTAAAGTTAATTGATCTTTTATTTGATAAAAAAAGAATATGATAGTTTGAATAAGTGGGGGACATGGGTTTCTAAAAAAAGGTAGAGTTCTATTTTTATCCATGTTCACACCTCACAATGACTTGTGTCATTATTTGGAGAGTTCTATGTGTTCTATAAATAAGCATGATTTTATACGAATTCTTACTTATATATAGGGTGATTCATACGAGAAATATATATTTTGTGAGAAGTGCAAGAAGTACTCTGAACCGTTTGATTTATCAATGTTTAAAACCGAGGATGGCATTTACATAATTAAGTTTATCTTTAAGGAAAATATTATAAACAAACAAGGGTAAAAAGGTATTTTAACCTTAAAAGCATTCAACCTTGATCTTCTATTGTATCACTCACGATTTGTATTAAAATATGTTCATTATTGTGGTCTAAAGTCCATTTATGTAATGTGTTTTAGTTTATATGGATGTTTATGATTAGCACTTTACATATTACGTGTTTATATTTTGTTTTTTAATAGAAATAACAAATTAAGAGTAATGTGGTAATTTTTTTTATGTATCTGTTAAATAAAACCAGTTAACTCTCTCTCTTTCTCACATTACTTATATAAGAGAGAATAATGGTTCCCAGGTTCTTCCTCTCTCACGCCAAAAAACCATTAAGAATAAAGGAAGAACTTTGATTCAAACCTTTCCATTAGGTATGATGCAATCAAGGATTTACAAGTAAAGAACAAATATCATGGTTGGATCATCTTTTTCTACAAATTCTTCAACACCCATCAAACTTGGACAACCAAGTAAGTTCTTAATTGTTTTATGTTTCTTGAATTCGTGTTAATTGATTAATAAAGATCCATTATATATATATATATATGTATTAATCAACACACACATATATATATATATATATATTGAAAAGATCATTTGAGAACCATTTATATTACGAGAACTGCTAGAATCAATCCTAGCCGTTCAATTCTCCATCCTTTAATTCAATTGCCCACCTATGAATTCATCACATGCACCTTGCCACACTTGATCCCCGACGCTCTTCATCCATGAATTCGGCTTACCAATTGAATGAGTAAGATTGGTTATCCTGGTTCTTACAATAATAACGGTCCTCAAAAGAACTCTCCCCTATTATATATATATATATATTACGCATGTGAAATATCCGACAAAAGAAGGTAAACAACAAAACCATTAAACCAACCCAATACTACATACATATGGATGTGATAAACATATATATATGCATGGGCGTTTAGGTAATCAATCAACTTAGCGGTTGTCATTTTCAAATTCTGTAATAATTACAAAAAATGTTGAAAAATTAAAATATGAAAATACAAATTCAAGAACAATTATAGTACCCGGTACCATCCTAAAAAAATAAAAACTTATAACTAGCTAATTAATAAATTTTGTACATTTAATTTGTCTACGTTACTAGCTAGTAGTAACGCTTAGATAAGTTATGGTTTTTTATTACCAAAACAATTAACATATTACGGGGAAAAAACAGTTTAAATACAATTTAGTGTATATATATATGGGAAGGTTTATTTGAGAATCGTTTTTATTGCGAGAACCGTGAGAACCAATCTTAGCCGTTCATTTTGGATAATGGAATTCATGGATGAAGGGCGTGGGGGGATTGAGTGTGGCAGAGTACATGTAAGGAATTTATGGGTGGACAATCCAATTGAAGGAGGGGGAATTGGACGGCTAAGATTGGTTCTCGCGGTTCTCGCAATAAAAACGGTTCTCAAATGAACTTTTCACTATATATACACACACACACACACACACACACACATATATATATATATATAGGTAAAAGTTTAAACGAGAACTGTTTTTCGTACAAGAACCGCAAGAACCAATCTTAGCCGTCCAATTTCCCTCCTTCAATTGGATTGTCCACCCATGAATTCCTTACATGCACCCTGCCACACTCAATCTCTCACGCTCTTCATCTATGAATTCCATTATCCAAAATGAACGGCCAAGATTGGTTCTCACTGAGCAAAGAGAAAGTATAACGTGGTAAAAAAATGATGATGTAATTGATGTAAATGTGACATAGACAAATAGAAAGCTTTGATTGGTAAAAAAAATGAGAAAATAGTTTAAATTCAAATTAATTGGGAGGGTTTGGATGTAAATTATGAGGGAGTTCTATAAAATATATGAGGAGGTTTTATAAAAATTGTATATTAATGTAACTAATTGTAGGTTGTTTTAAATTATGTTTAATAACTTGTGATACATTTTGTTTTGAAAAAAAAGTAATTATATATTTATGGCTGTCTCATTTTTATCTACGTTTTGATATAAAATTTATCAAAATATTTTTTTTAAAATTAGTATATTTTAATTTTTTTATCCATCGAGAGCAACGAGCAGGTTATTCTTGGACATTTTATTCATTTTTTTACATTCATTTCCTCTGCGTAATATAGTCGATATTTCACTGATTTCTTGGTTTTTCGATAAAATAATTAAAAATATACTACTTTTATAAATTTTGTCGTATTACGATAAAATTTATATGCTATAACCACTTAATGGGTTTTTTGAAAACCGTTGGTTAGTGACGTAAAGTTGTTTACAAAACTACTACCACTTTAGTGCTCTGTAAAATGGATTGTTATTGTGTGTGACTAAATAATCGTATAGAAATTATAATCAAACATAATTATTATGTAATGAAACAACCTTCATGTTAGTGAAATTTTTAAGTGCTCTTACAACTTGAAATTTTATTTAAAAATTTTAATTGTCCAAGTTTTTCTATTTTTTAACTAATAACTTCAAACATAAAATTAAGGTTATTATTACATGGATAATTGAATTCAATGTTATCTTGTGTTTTTAATTATTTAATTAAATAATAAATTATACTTATGCAATTTACATAAAATTAAGGTTATTATTACATGGATAATTGAATTCAATGTTATCTTGTGTTTTTAATTATTTAATTAAATATAAATTATACTTATGCAATTTACGTATGTATAAACATAATCTATTTTATATTAGTATTTTAATTTTATGTGATCTAATTTGTATATACTTACATTGATGTCAATATTATTTAATTTTTAACAAGTTTAGTTTAAAATTTCAAAGATTCAACAATAATATTAGGTTTGTGCCTTTATAATTAATATCGGGAGTGAGCTCCATCATGAGAAACACATAATATTATACTAAAAACTTTTAGATGTGTAATATAATTTTATATCTTTTAAAAAAGACTATGCGTAAAATTATCAAATATAAAAGTTTTATTTACGTACCCGAGGAACACACGGGTATAACACTAGTTTTTCTTTACGAGAGGTTTTATATTCATTTACTTTGCATTCTTATTTGTCATCCTACTTACAAGATCAAGACAAGTGTTAAAATCGAAAAATATATTAATTTCTTCCTACAAAATCCTCGTATGATCTAAGTGATTGACACATGAAGTGCACTACTTATCTCTCCTTAACCTATCTCTTAGGAGGATATAATCATATAAAATCTCTAGTCAAAATCAAGAGATGATATAAAAAAAGAGAATAATTAGTGGTATCTACATGTTATTATGCGAGTATGTGTATGAAGTTGGAGGACTCAGTAAGAAGAAGTATATTTTTCTGTTTTCGTCGATTTGAACGTAAAAACATGAATTCGAGTATCAAAATGGTCAATCAATAAAAAATGTAAGATCGTCAAAAAGTACTTTGAATCACCAGACGAAGTAGAGATGGAATTGCCAATTTGCCATACACGAAGGGCGTTTTTCACCGAGTTTGATGATGTTCGTACTAGCCTTATATATGGTTGTTCGCCAATATGCATGTCTCCCCTTATATTTTCTTATTTTCTTAAATGAATAAAAGATTAATATTTTACATACATGGTAACTTATGTCATCACACCCTATAGATGATATTGGATCAGATTTAGATCAAATAATGTTATATCTACGTCCATATCCGGCCATTTAGTTTCTCTTCATCTATATCCATATCTACTTAAAATTATTTCATACGTCAATATGCATATCTATTAGATGTCGAAATAACTCATTTTCTCAAAAGAAATATAGTAGATTTACATGTAATTTATGATTTTTATAAACATAAATATATAACTTCTTTATAAAAGAAGATAGAAATCAAAATATTACTTAATGTAACTACAATCAAAATGAAAAACATAAGTTGTGTTTATATAATAATTATCATTTTGAATATATATATATATATATATATATATATATATATATATATCTTCAATATTATATTTATATATAAATATTAAAAATATAGTAAATATATAAATTTATAAACTACATTATATAAAAAATTATTTTCAGATGGATAATCCTCATTTATATCCGCTTTACATCCGATATTCACTCATTTAACTCCGTTCATATCCACCCCGATAGATCGGATTGGACGAATGATTATTGGATCAGATCACATGACCATCATCTCCAGTCATCACTCACTATTAGATTAGTATTACTAATGTAGGAGGATGACACGTGACATTGTTGGAGGATGACATGTGTCACCCTAATATCCAGTCTTAGTTTAATAAACTATTTTAAAATTTCAACCAATTTGAATTAATTTTGAAGTAGGCTTATGGGAATTAAAAAACTATTTTAAATTTTGAACCAATTTGGATAATTATGTAACAAGGTTGATCCGGTAGGTTTAACCAGTTGAACAATGATCCACTCGTTACATCCGGTCAACTACATACCCGAATTTTAAAACGTGGATAATATGAAGTTATAACCAAGTTTGATAGTAGGTTACATATTTACACATGGTAATGTGTATTCTAAAAAGGAGGATGATGCACCTCTGTTGGTAATAGATGTAAAAAAAATTTCAAAGATCTTTTCTTAATTACAAAACAAAAACGTCTATTCTTTAAACGTCGTTGCATCCACATACATTAGAGGATAACATATCTGTTTTGAAAAACAAACATCGTCAAAAAATCTGTAGTAACGACTCGCATCACTTTATATTTTTTTAATTTTAATTTTCATAATTACCGTTAAGCTAAAGGAAAAAGATATTGACCGTGGTAGCGATCGATCATCGGGTATGACATGGGTGTTGCACAATAGAGGATAACGGGAAGGAGCGACTAGATCACAAGGGAGTGATGGTCCACTAAACCCATTTTAATTAATCTACACATGTTTGCTTTTGGGAGTCTTAACATGTTGATTGAAAACATATTTCCCTATCATTTCTTCCAATACTCTCTACAGAGTGATTTTTCTTATGATATCTTTGAAACTAATATACAAATTAGTAAAATATTTATTTTTTATAAGGTTTAGTTTACCAAAATGTATCTAATTTGTCACGTTTTGCTATTGTATGTATCGAACGTTAAAAGTATTTTTTATTGTGCGTATCAAACTTTTAATTTGCTGCTACGTACTGTATGTATTTTGGTTACATAAAAAAAGAAAAAATGTATAAGTTTAGTATATACAATAAAAAGTTCAATAAACACTATCGCGAAAAATTAAATGTTTGATACACAATAAAAATTTGAAAGTTTTATAGCAAAACATGAGAAGTTGAATATATATTTTATTAAACTAAACCCTTTTATATAAATGAATCAATTTTTTCCTTGAAAAAAATAACATTTTTACTATAGTGCCCCGTGATTGGAGGAGAAATCGCATGACAGATGAATTGAAGCACATTCGCGTGAGAATTTAGGCATTCTATTAAGGGAGTTCATCCGTACATAACAATTTTTAGCCTTAAACAGTTGATTTATATGGTATAAGTTAATGATGCACAAAATTGTTGATATGAGTATTTTTGTTGTGTAAGGATCACCTCTCTTCTATTAAGGGAAAATTGCCGAAAAAAATAACCTAAATATCGAAAATTGTCAATAAAGTAATATCCAATTTTTTGGCCGAGAAAGAATAATAAATTTCAATTTGTAACAAAAAGGGTATAATGATCTCTTAGATCTAACAAAATAATAATTATAAATTTCAATTTGCAACAAAAAAAGGTATAAATTTCACGCATTATACCATTTTTTTGTAACAAATTGAAATTTATAATCATTTCTTGGTCAAAAATTGGACGTTACTTTTATTAACAAATTTTAATATTTAGATTATCTTTTCTCGATAATTTGTCTTTCTATTAATGTTATTAGTTTGTTTAATTAATTGGGATGAATTATTAATGGAGCAAAAGACGTATGATCATGCTTCTTGTTAATTTGCAGAATCTCTGGTGCTTCGTCTTTATTTATGATTACTTACAAAACCCTGGAATTTTCATACGTATAGACGTATGCTCAGATACACACACAAACACGTACACACATTAATGATTAAATATACTAACATTTACCAACTTTGTTGATATTATTTCTAAGCATTATTAATTAATAGTAACTTCAGTTTCTTTTTTATTATTAAGGTACCATTAATCTAAATTAAGGGATATCACTACTAATAATAGAGGGAATATTCACTGTGATCACTACCATACATACAAAGCAAATAAATAGAGATACAAGAGCGCTTGGCCCAAAGATACAACATGGGCTACAAAAAAGGCCAATGGAAAATAATAATACAATACAAGATATACATCCAATACTCCCCCTTAGTTGGAACTAGTGAGCATGACCGAACGTTCAAACTGGTCTTGAAATCCGAGAAGAGCATTAACGGAAGACCTTTTGTGAAAATGTCAGTGATGAAGAGATGGAACATGCATAACCTGTATGTGACCTCGAGCAACCTAATCACGGATAGAGTGAATATCAATATATCGATGTGCTTAGACCGTTGATGCGGAACTAGATTATTATATAGATACACCGCACTAACATTGTCACAATGAACAATAGTAGCCTTCGTTAGGGGCAAGGATAGTTACATAATAAGTTACGAATCTAGCAAGTCTCAGCAACAACATTGGCAACCCCATGATATTCAGCCTCAGCACTAAAACGAGAGATGGTGGGTTGTCATTTTGATGACCAAGAAAGTAAGTTATGTCAGAGAAAAACACACTAGACACTCATGGACCACCGTGTAGACAACCCCCCCCCCCCCCCGTAAGCATCAGAGTAGGAAATAAGACCATCATTGGAGGAGGCATGAAGTTGAAGTCCATAGTCTAGAGTGCCGTGAATATATCTGAGGATGCGTTTTAAAGCATGTAGGTGTTGCAGATATCTGAGGAGATGTATAATCAGATTTGCTGAACAATATATGAGATGTCAGGTCGAGTAAATGTCAAATATTGTAAGGCCCCAGCTAAGCTGCGATACAAGGTAGGATCATTGACCGTAGGTCCTGAAAGATCAAGTTTAGACCGAGTATTAGTAGAATTCAGACTGGGGTTGAAGTTCAGCATCTGTGCACAATGAAGAATTTCTCGTGCATACTTCTGTTGACTAAGAAACAACCCTTTTTTCCATTAGCAACCAGCCGTGCTTTGTTATAACGTCCCAATTTTTTTTAAACAATTGAATATAGAAATATAAATGCATTCAACCAAAATCATACGAGGCCCCGCACCCGGGACTACCCGTCATCAAGTGTATTAAGTAATATTACAAGTATTGTTCTAGCGAATGTTTAAGTATCAAAGCAGCGGAAACGATTTAAATAAATGATGAGCCATCTTCACATTGCTGGAGCCTCCCCACGATCAGGTCCTAAAAAGAATAAGTTTAACAACAGTAAGCATAAAGCTTAGCGAGCACTCTAACTTACACACCACACTAGGTATGTACATGTCACATCATAACACAAATCCATGATCACATATCATAACACATACTACCGACGCAGTGCACTGACGACGATTTCACACTTTGGGTCACAGTTGACTATCCAAGCCGTACCAAGGATTTCACACTATGTCTGACTGTGCCCGAGTTACGTTTTCACCACAATATAACGTAACCCTTCACTTCACATAAATCACATCAGCTAAACATCACATAAAATATAACATATACATTTCACACTAATATCATGTATAAGTTAGGGTAACTCACCTGATTGCAACACAAATAAAAGCAACATGTTTCACAAGCTGTAAGTTAACAATTCCAGTCGCAAGGACCTACAATACAGATATCTCCACTGATTAGCTTTGGGTATACTACAGACCCTAAGTCGGACCAAACTAGGTCGGGCCTGACAATTGTAAGTCGCATGGACTTGGGCTGAAAGTTGCATGGAACACCCACACCCATATGAAAGTAGCATGGACATCCACACCTATTTGAAGGTCGCATGAACTGTAAGTCGCATGGACATACACCCTCTCTATCTGAAAGTCGCATGACCCTAGCTTCCCAACCGAAAGTCGCATGGACTTTCACTAAAAGTCGCATGGGACACTCACACTCCATCCGAAAGTCGCATGAAGCAATTGAAAGTCGCATGGGGCTCTCCGAAAGTCGCATGACTTCCTGAAAGTCGCATGGACTCATACCAAAAGTCGCATGGAACAATCAGCTAAGCTGAAAGTCGCATGGAACACCCCCAAAGGTCACATGGACTAACTGAAGGTCGCATGAGGCCTTCTGAAAGTCGCATGGGCTTCATATTCCCTGCCAGTTCATCTTTTGAAAAACCCAGAACCTTGAAACTCCATTTTCAAAATCACAACCTTCTCAAAACTCAACCAAATCACTTTATTTTTGTTTCAAAACGTTTCTCCATTCATATAAGCATTTTCTTCAAGATTTAAACACAACACTACAAGTATTCAAGTTCCTAGCTTAGATTCTTAACTCTTGTTCTTCTTAAACCCAAAACCCCAAAAACCCAGATCTTATCTAGCCTAATAATCATCCAAACAAGGTAAAATCGATGCCTATAACATCATAAAGGTATAGGAAACATCACCTGATGATTCCTTTGCCAATTTCTTGAGTTTCCAAATGATTCTTGCCTCCTTTCCCTTGTTTCTCTCGTGAGTTTACACACACAGACACACACAAGTTCTTCCTCTCAATGCAATAGTAACCACCTTCTTGGAGGCTACACCCTAATCCTCCTTTTATACTTATTCTAACCAGGCCTTGGGCCCAAGATTGGCAATAGCTTTAAGCCCATGAGGCTTGATTCTTTCACACTTGATTCCATTTCCCTTAATTAATAAGCCCAACCATAAAGTAGCAATTACTTGTTCATTCAATAGACTACATAACCCCCCAATTCAAAACAACTTAAATTCCATAAATAATTAGCAACTCCAATATATATATATATATATATATATATATATAACTCGCATCATCCAATAAAATATTCATTTATTTAATATACGGAAACATGGTATTACAACTCTCCCCCACTTAAATACGATTTCGTCCTTGAAATCTCTACTCGAACAATCCGGGGTAGTTCTGCTTCATCTCGTCCTCTCGTTCCTAAGTCCACTCAGATCCTTTACGGTGCTCCCACTGAACCTTGACCGACGCTATTTGTTTGTTGCGTAGCTGCTTGATCTTTCGTTTCAATATGGCTACTGGTCTCTCAACATAATTCAGTCTCCCGTCCACTGTGATGTCCTCCAATGGCACGAACGTGGACTCGTCCGCTAAACATTTCCGAAGATGGGACACATGGAACGTGTTGTGAATCCTCGACAATTCGTCTGGTAGCTCTAACCGATAGGCTACCTTCCCAAACCCTGGCAATCACTTTGAAAGGCCCTATGTATCTCGGGTTCACTTTTCCTCGCTTCCGAAATCGGATCACGCCCTTCCACGGAGATACTTTTAACAACACAAAATCTCCTACTTGAAATTCTAGCGGAGACCGTCTCTTATCAGCATAACTTTTCTGTCGGCTCTGCGCGGCTTTCAGCCTTTCCTACACTTGTTGGACGTATTCCGACGTCTTCTGCATAATTTCCGTGTTTCCGAGCTCCCACTGACCCACTTCTCCCCAACAGATGGGGGTTCTACACCTCCTTTCGTACAACATCTCGTAAGGAGGCATGCCGATACTCGCATGATAGATGTTGTTGTAGGAGAATTCCGCCAACGGTAAGTAGGAATCCCAACTTCCCCCGAAGTCAATCACACACACTCGTAGAATATCGTCTAGAGTTTGTATGGTTCTTTCGCTTTGGCCGTCAGTCTGCGGGTGATAAGCCGTGCTAAGGTTCACCCGAGTCCCCAAATCCTCATGAAACTTTTGCCAAAACCTTGAAGTAAAGCGTACATCCCTATCCGATACTATGGTCACCGGCACTCCATGCCACGATATTACCTCCTTGACGTACACATCTGCCATTTTCTCTACTGAAAAGGCTTCCTTGATCGGGATAAAGTGAGCGCTCTTAGTTAGTCGGTCGACAATCACCCAAATCGCATCAAAGTTTCTCGGAGTTTTCGGTAGCTTAGTGATCAAATCCATAGTGATATGTTCCCACTTCCAAACCGGGATCTCTAAAGGTTGCAGCTTTCCGTGAGGCCTCTGGTGCTCGACCTTAACTCGAAGACAAGTTAGACACTTCTCTACGTATTTCATTACGTCTCGCTTCATCCCTGGCCACCAATAATCTGTCTTAAGGTCTCGGTACATCTTAGTCGAACCTGGATGGATAGAAAACTTGGATTTGTGAACCTCATCGAGCAGTGTAGCATGCGTGTCAGTGATCTTTGGTACCCAGATACGTCCGAAGCGTGTCATCAGCCCTCGACCGTCTTCGGAGAACAGTGCCTTCTGCCCCTTAATCCGTTCCGACATATGGTTCTCGTCCTTCAGTGCGTTGTGCTGAGCGGCTCGAATAGAGTCTAACAATGTCGTTGTCACTGTCAATCTCATACACTGTGCTGGTAGCAGTACGATACTGGCCTTCCTACTCAAGGCATCGGCCACTACATTGGCTTTTCCTGGGTGATAGAGAATCTCGCAGTCGTAATCCTTGACTAGGTCGATCCACCTCCTCTGCCTCATGTTCAGATTCTTCTGGTCGGCGAAGTATTTCAGGCTTTTGTGGTCGGTGTAGATAGTGCATCTGACCCCGTATAAGTAGTGCCTCCATATCTTTAGTGCAAACATAACTGCAGCTAGTTCCAAGTCGTGGGTCGGATAGTTGCACTCATGCGGTTTCAGTTGTCGCGAAGCGAATGCAATGAATTTACCCCGTTGCATCAATACACACCCCAGTCCTACGTGTGAGGCGTCGCAGTAGACCATTATATCGTCCACTCCCTCCGGTAGGGTTAAGATCGGTGCCTCGCATAATTTCCCCCGTAGAATCTCGAATGCCTGTTGTTGCTCTTCACCCCATACAAAGCGCACATTCTTCTTAGTCATCTTTGTCAAAGGTACTGCGATCTTAGAGAAGTCTTGTATGAATCTACGGTAATACCTGGCCAATCCCAAGAAACTTCGAATTTCGGTAGGACTCCTTGGTATCTCCCAATTCATCACTGCTTCAATCTTAGCAGGATCCATTTTAATACCTTCCTGGTTCACTACGTGCCCTAGAAATTGCACTTCCCGTAACCAAAACTCGCACTTGGAGAACTTGGCATAAAGCCTTTCCCGCTTCAGAGTTTGTAGCATCATCCGCAGGTGATCTTTGTGCTCTTTCTCTGTCTTGGAGTAGATCAAGATATCGTCTATAAACACAATTACCGACTTATCCAACATTGGTCGGCAGATTCTGTTCATCAAGTCCATAAACGCAGCTGGTGCGTTTGTTAATCCGAAGGGCATCACTACAAACTCGAAATGACCGTATCTCGTCCTAAATGCCGTTTTCTCGACATCTCCTTCCTTCACCTTTAACTGATGATAACCGAACCGTAGGTCAATCTTTGAAAACCAGGCTGTACCTTGTAGTTGATCGAAAAAATCGTCGATCCTGGGTAGAGGGTATCTGTTCTTGATTTTTACCTTGTTCAGTTCGCGGTAGTCTATACACATACGGAACGTGCCATCCTTCTTCTTGACGAATAAGATCGGTGCTCCCCACGGCGAACTACTCGGTCGGGTAAACCCTTTGTTCAATAATTCTTGCAGTTGAGACAACAACTCCTGCATCTCCGGTGGTGCTAGTCGATACGCAGCTTTCGCTATTGGCGTGGTACCCGGCACAAGGTCGATTTTAAACTCCACCTGGCGGTCGGGAGGAATCCCAGGGAGATCCTCCGGAAACACTTCGGGAAATTCACACACCACGGGTACATCCGTAACGCTTCTCTTACTCTTCTCCAGCTTGCTGTCGACTACATGTGCTAGGAATGTCGTGTACCCCTTACGAATATACTTAGCCGCCTTAACAGCCGTACACAGTGTCGTTCTCCCTCTGTGATGCTCGCCGTAGATTAGAATCTCTCCCCCACTTAGGGTTTGAACCCGCACGACTCCTTGCTTGCACAAAATGCTGGCTTGGTGACGACCCAACCAGTCCATACCTACTACCACTTGGAACTCCCTCATCTGAATCGGTATAAGGTCTATGGGGAACTTCTCTTCTCCTATCTCTATTACATTGCCTTTATAAATGACAAATACATTGACAACTTTCTCATCTACTATTTCTACTTCTAAAGGTGTCTCTAACCTTACCGGTGAAATGCTAAAACTTTTACAAAATGAAGCAGAAACAAAAGATTTACTCGCACCCGAGTCAAATAACACTAATGCAGGCATAGAGTTAACAACGAAAGTATCTGCAATTACATCCGGTTCTGCCTTCGCTTCCTCCACAGTCATTTGAAAGGCCCTGCCCCGAGCCCTCGGCACCTGCCCCTTCTCCCCATTCGTAATCATCAGAGGTGGTTGTTGAGCAGGCCTCCCACCTCCCACAGCAGCTCCTGGGCATTCTGCCATATGATGCCCTGGTTGATTGCATCTGAAACATACACTCATACTAGACCGGCAGTCTTTGCTCACGTGGCCCGGTCTCCCACACTTGTAACAATTCATCTGTCCCAGACGGAACTCACCCACGTGCCCTCTTCCACACTTGGGGCACTTCCCATGATCCCCCTTGCCCGCAGGTCGGGAACCCCCAGTCTTGAACCTCTTCTCCGGCGCTTTCCCTTGTGCAGTACCCACTGCAGCTTGCCCTGCAGTTCGCTTTTTAGCCCGCAGCTCTAAATCCATCTCCCTCTTCCTAGCCACCTCGATCATCTCCTCCAAACTCGCGCACCTACCCGTCATCACGAACTCACGGATATCTTCCTTCAACATTTGAGAATAACGGTGCATCTGCAGACTCTCATCTGCTACATAGGCAGGGCAGAACAAGACCTTCTCCTTGAAGATGGTGGTGATCTCATTCACCGTTTCGGTAGTCTGCTCTAGCTTCAAAAACTCATTCATAAACCTCTCCCTTTCCACTTTAGGAGCGAACTGGTCATTAAACAACTCCTTGAACTCATCCCATTTCATGGTAGAAATCAACTCCCCCTTCCTCTGTCTCAAAAGGTTCCACCACGTCTTTGTTGCCCCTCTAAGAAGGTTCGATGCGAACCACACCCTGCTCCCATCCGCGCACCGACTAGTGTGAAAGGCTCCTTCCACCTCAGAAATCCATTAAGCGCTCTTAATGGGGTCCATATTCCCCTCAAAGATTGGTGGTTGGCAGGCTGAGAAGTCTCTGTAGCTGCCACCCTGTTGCGTCTGGTTTGTTGCCGTGGTAACCACTGGTGTAGCCGCCTCTCTGGCTGCCCAGAGAACGCTCAATTTGTGATCCATCATCTTACCCATATCTTCCTTTATTTCAGTAACAATCGGGGGCAACATCTCCCTTAACTCCTTCATCACACCAGCCCTCACCTTGGCGGCTAGAAGAGCCTCTCTGTCTGTCTCTTCCTCATCAGTAACCGGAATCACATTTTCCGGTGTCACAATTCGGGTTAGCACCCTCAAACTCCTCATTCAGTATAGGTTGTTGGCGGGGGTCTGTCTCCCCGGTGACGCTGGTCTCTAGGCCCTCGGGCCCATAGCTGGTTCCAGTTCCAGCAGTAGCAATGAGATTGCGGTTCCTCCTCGTGTTCACCATTTTGGAAGTATAGATAACGCACTATTAAGCACGTGGCTTTATCATACTATCCTGCTCACACCGCAGTCTATATCCACACCATATACAATTCTAGCATGCCGTTCACCTCATCTGAAGTAGCCCTACTCGCTAAGGCACTCCTATTCTACAGGCATACTACAGTCCTACAAGTACCCCTCACCTGATTCACGAGGGTTCGTATGATGCCGGCAAGTCTTGACATGTATCATGTGCTCACAATAATATGGGCCCTTATATTATTCTAAACACATCACACATACCAAGTCTTATCGTTACCATCTGAAATCCCGATTCACAGGCTTAGGTCATGCATCACATAACATTCCACATACCTATACACATTGCATCTTCATATTATCATAAAATCATGCAAACATATAAGTTCAACACACCAGCCATCATATCCTAGTTTATCCATATCACGAATACATCCACGTATAATGCTTAGTCATACAAGTCTTTGAGCGTCTGATCCTACCCTACCCCAACATCAAACGAGAACATGAAATAAGGCCAAATCATCCGTTCTAAGCCTATATGGTTACCATTATACATGGTGTACAGTATTCACGATATGTATAAACATGGATACATTTAGGAACTACTCTAGCATATATCATGGATTCAACTGCACAGCATATTTCACCAACTATATATATATATATATATATATATATATATATATATATATATATATATATATATATACTATGCTTCACTTCACTACGTGCTCACCAGGACCAAGCTCCAGCTGACAGCTCATCGTTCGGTTTTAAAAATGAATTTTGTAAATTTAAAAATGTTTTAGAACCAAGGTTTAAGTCCAAACACACCTCTTTCATGTTTGAATCCCTTAAACCTAGGCTCTGATACCAAGTTGTAACGTCCCAAATTTTTTATTTTTAAACAATTGAATATAGAAATATAAATGCATTCAACCAAAATCATACGAGGCCCCGCACCCGAGACCACCCGTCATCAAGTGTATTAAGTAATATTACAAGTATTGTTCTAGCGAATGTTTAAGTATCAAAGCAGCGGAAACGATTTAAATAAATGATGAGCCATCTTCACATTGCTGGAGCCTCCCCATGATCAGGTCCTGAAAAGAATAAGTTTAACAACAGTAAGCATAAAGCTTAGCGAGCACTCTAACTTACACACCACACTAGGTATGTACATGTCACATCATAACACAAATCCACGATCGCATATCATAACACATACTACCGACGCAGTGCACTGACGACGATTTCACACTTTGGGTCACAGTTGACTATCCAAGCCGTACTAAGGATTTCACACTATGTCTGACTTTGCCCGAGTTACGTTTTCACCATCATAACACAAATCCACGTTTTCAATTGCTCTTGCATCTTTATTCTCCCAAAAGAGTTGTTCTAGATTCAACTACACGTCCTGAGCAGTAACCCGTTTCTTCAAGATCATAGTGAGAAGAGAAGGAGAGATGGTGCCCTAGATTCACATCTTGACCAAAGAATCAAGTTTCTGCCATTTCATATCATCATCAACTGGGAAAGAGGAACCATCGAGATGACCAAAGACTCCAAACTCGACACAATGGGTTTCGAAAAGCTCCCTCCAGGCGGCGTAATTCAATTCGTTTAAATCGAGGGTAAGGGGTACGTAAGCTTTAATGTTTGTAATGTTATAGGCTTTGTGTGTGTTAGAGGGAGGCATGATAGCGAAGGCATGATAAGGAGTAATACAGTGGAAGAAGAAAAGAACCGGGCTGGAGGGGACGATGGTGTAGAAGAAGAACCACGAAGGGTTAGGGGCTTCAAACCTAGCTCGATACCATGATAATAGAGGGAATATTCACCGTGATCATTACCATACACACAAGTCAAATAAATAGATATACAAGAGGGCTTGGCCCAAAGATACAACATGGGCTACAGAAAGGGCCAATGGAAAATAATAATACAATACAAGATATACATCAAACAACTACTAGAAAATCACCTATTACCGACCGACTTTACGACATAAAAAATCTATCAAAAATTTTCTAACGGATAGCAATGGTTTACAGACGGAGAAATTTAAGCTTGATTTTCGACTGATTTGCATTAGATAACAGTTAGTCGGAAATCTGTCGGAAACCATAGAGTTTACCGATGGATCAGCGATAGATCTGCGAAGAAAGAATGTCATCGTAAAATTCCATCGGGAATCCATCACAAAGTCAATCCTTCGGAAATCTGTCGAAAAATTTCACTTGAAATGATGAAATCTGTTAGTAATCCATCCATCAAAAATCCGTCACAAATATTTCTATATTGTAGATTAATGTATCTCTATATAGCATGTATATATGGGTGTGTGTGTGTATGATAAACTACTTATATACGTATATAAGTGTCTATTACTATTTCGACACAATATACCTACACGAATACTTATCTATGTTTTTATGCATATGCATTGATACATACACATGTGCGTATTTATGAACCTTGTAATTATGTAAATATTTTAAGATGAATACAAATATGTGTGTATATGTGCGCTTATATACGACGAAAGCCATCAATATAAATTATTTTAAAGAAGCACCGCGTCAGATTTAGAAATCTATCGCAAATCCTTCGAAAATTTCTGACAGATTTTTGATGGAGGGTTCTAATTTTAAAAGGAATACATGTACATGTGCATACGTGTATATATGTGCGATTATATACGAAGAAAACTATCGATATAAATGATTTTAAAGAAGAGGTGATAGAAATCTGCCACAAATCCGTTGAAAATTTTCGGCAGACGGTTCTAATTTTCATGTATTTTAAGAATTACTATCATTTTTTGTATATATTTACACATATTATGATAATAGAAGTGTTTTTTCATATAAATGTCATTTTTTTCAACTCATGATATATATACATGTATACTAAATGCTACTAGGTTTTATGTATATGTATACACATATAGAGATACATACACGTATGCGTTTTTTTTAGTATACAATATTGAATTTAAGTATATATTTTAAAAGGAATACAAGTACGTATGTGTATGCGAAGATGTAACACCACTTTTTCTTGCTTAAAACAAATTTACATACTTAATTTGTTTAGCACCAAAGCCTATTAAAGTTTACAAAAAGGCTGATTCGTAATTACATATGTGCTAACTTTACAAAACTTGTGTTAACAGTTTTCTTAAACACCCGGAGCTATCTATCCACTCACAGAACTGGGGCCTTACTGAACCAGAGTCACCTGCAACACATAACACCGAAACATAAGCTAACGCTTAGTGAGCATACTATCTGAATCTAGTTCAATAATCATGAAAAGAAAAACATTCCCAAGGATATCTTGCTTCCAAGCTACAATACCTTTAAACCTGTACATACTTCTACTATCTTAGGACACAACTACACCACCTGCGTAGTTATATCCCTTAGCACTATTACGGTACACAACTATGCCACCTGCATAACTGTACACCGTATTCACCGTTCTGTGTATAGATGTACCACTTGCATAGCTATGCACCTTTGCTATATCACGAATATAAATAAAGCTATCTCACCCATCTGTAGAATCATGTAACACATGTGTATATATACATATAACATATACATGCATATTGTTCTGAATATTCACATACATATGTACTAAACATACAAAGAAGTAGTACACTCACCTTAGTATTTAAATATAAGTCAAATGTGCTAACTATAACACCCTGATTTTCAAACCAAATTTAAAAATTTTCAAAAACTCAATTTATACAATTCTGTGAAACTCATCGCAGAAGCACAATAGTTTCTCTTTAAGTATTTCAACAAAATGCCATATATTTTAATAGTAAACTTTTCGTATAATATAACTCAAAACCTTTTAGGTGTTACCACAGTCAATCTCACGACCATCAATGAAGCAAAGAAAATCCAAGATTACTATAAATGCAAGCAAAACAATGCCCAAGGCATCTACCCGCCTCACCAAGGCCTCTATACAACCTGCGGATACAAAAACATTTTCATACACTATTAGCTATAAACATAGCTAGTGAGTACAACCAAAAACATTTGTTTTATCAAAACCAAGTCATCCTTTTTCTCTTTTTGAAAACACATGTTTGGCAATCCATATACTTTTAAAAAAGCATACACAATAGCACATAAGGATGCGAGTCTATCCATTGGGCCACAATGTATCCACGTGGTAGCTAGCCACGGTCAACACGTGCCCACATGGGGGATAGCCACATCACCCCGTCAAGGTGGGGGATGCACAAAGCAGTCCACCATACAACGGTTATCTGGAGTGTAAGCCCTGTTCACCAAATCCACTTGTGTTGCCCCGGGTTCCGTGGCTCGTCAGCCCAGTGAACCCACACGGTCATGATGGCTACTGACATACCCCTACACACAGTGGTCCGGACCAAAACACATATACCCCGAAGGGTCACATAAGCACATACCCCCGAAGGGTCACATAATCACTTACCCCGAAGGGTCATATAATCACATACCCCGAAGGGACACATAAATCATATGCCAACAAGGCCCAAATATCCCATGCCATAAAGGCCACAAATATCATGCCAGAAAGGCCAAGTAATCCAAGCATACAAGCTTATCACGAACATATAAGTGTCATAAACATATCACATGAGCATACATGCTCAACAATCAAAACCATAATTGGCATCTCAATGCCCAAGACATCATTAGTGAAAACATATCTTTATTACTCAAAACCAAGTTTGTTGTTTCAAAATCAAAGCTCACTCCAACATGGAGTACCATGTTTCAAAACCATCAATTAAAACTAACTTTAGCTTTGACCATCTCCAAAATGGATCAATGGTCTTATTTTGGAAAACATCATTTAAACACATTTTATATCAAGTTCACAATTCCATATTCTTTAAATCCAAGGGTTTCATAAAGCATTTATAATTCATATAAACCATATCATAAAACAATCCATGGTTTCCACATTCTTTAAGTTCCCAAAAGCTTCATGAACATTTGCAAATCATATGAGCCGCATTACAAAACAATTCATTAGTTCCACAAACTTTAATTCAATAAGTTTCATCAACAATTGCCAAACAAACAAAGCATATCATGATGACTTCAAACTTTTAAGCAAAAGTTGGGTATCCGCAAGGTGTACACACCTGAGGGTGTGATGTGGATCACAACCCCATCCAAACCAAAGCTTAAACACTTGATCACAAGCCTATGATCATAAAACACAAGGTTAACTAACATTAGTCAACCAAAAACAAAGTTTCTAGACTCAATTCTAGACTTAGACACTCTTTCGGGTCTAAAAGACTTCATATAGACTTCTTATAACCACTAGAAACAATCCCCAATCAATAACAAGGTCAAATGGGGTCAAAACAAAGATTTTGGCATGATCAGGGTGTCTCGCGCCGCGAAGACCCAACACTCGCGCCGCGATAAAATTGCTGGAAAAGAAACTTCATCTTCCCCGCGGCGTCGCGCCGCGACACCCAACAGGTCGCGCCGCGACCGGTCTGCACATCAACTACCCCCATTTTTTTTTGTGAAATACGACCCAAATTCAACCACAACAAACTTAAAAGATTAAAATTCATTCACAACCTAATTTTTTTATCCCAAAACACATCTAAACCAAGCTATAAACATATTCACAAATCAAATGGGTTTAGAACTCTAGATTCAGTGATTTCAACCATGGATGACCCATTTGATCCCAAAATCATGAAACAAGTCATGGGGTCTCCAATTTATTCAAGAGATGCTAAAATGAAACAAGAATCAATCATAAAGCTTACTTGATGAGGGTTAATAAATCTACTCCATGTCAAAATCAAGTAACCATGGTCATGAATGAGTAAAACCAAGGCTAAAAACTCTTCTTATGTTGCTCTTAACTCATCCTTGACTTGGATTTCTTCAAGAGTTCTTCAAGCCACTCCAGCCTTTCTTTTTCTTCATCTGCTTCTCGAACCTTCTTCTCCAGGCATGACTAAAAAATGAGTCAAATATCTAGACCCCTCACACACACACACACACACACATATATATATATATATATAAAATTTTCATGTGTGGCCCCTCAAACTACCAATCCCAAACATCTCTAACCCTCCAGGTTTCATCAATCTTGCACCTAAAACCCTTGACTTAAAATATAACATTCCTAAATAATAGAAGCTTTAGTCACTTGTACCTTGTACATTACTATTTATACCCCATAGGCAATTTCATTAATTAACTAAAATCACTCTTAAACAATTATTTTCCCCATTTAATTGGGACATATCATTAACTCTTTCACAATTACAAAACACATATTATTTAGAACAATAAAAATACTCATTTAACAAATTATGGAGTCATTTTAAATTTCGGAATATTACACTAACTCACGAATATTTCAGTGAATATGCCAACACTTACTACCTACAAACGATAATTGAGTAGCAAATCAACTTATAGCTTTACTGGACAATCATAACTGAAATAAGCATGGGCACGCCCGTTCCTAGGCTTGGTATGACTTTCTCATTCGACTTATAGATCTGACATATGGATCCAACTTATGGAATCATACAACTTATAGGCACGCCCGTAGTCCCCCAGGGCACGCCCATACCCGGGTTATGAACTTATGGCGGTCACGCCATATGGCACGACTGTACCCTTTAAAGGCACGCCCTTGCCCACGTCCAACCTGCACCAGTAAGTCATCCAACTTACTTGAAAATCACCATTTTTGAATCCATACTCATCCCAAACGTTTTCTAGCACTTGTAAACCATATTAATATCACTATAATTGCTAAATAACAATAAACACCTTTTTACATTCAAGATCAATGATTCAACCTTAGAACCACTTTCTTGACTCAAAACACATGAAAATCAAATAAGAATCCATACCTTAGTGTTCTAGGATGTCTATGCTACTATATCAGGTACAAGAGCTGTGTTTTCTTGATTTAAAATCGACTTCCAGACTTGGTAGCTAGAGAGAAAGTGATGGATGTGTAAAGATGAAGGTTTTTGACTTTTTCAAGTCAAACTATCACTTCCCATATATATATATATATACATATATATATATATATAGTGAAAGGTTCATTTGAGAACTGTTTTTATTGCGAGAACTGCGAGAACCAATCTTAGCCGTTCATTTCCCCCTCCTTCAACTGGATTGCCCACCCATGAATTTCTTACATGCACCCTGCCACATTCAATCCCCCCACACTCTTCATCCATGAATTCCATTATCCAAAATCAACGGCCTAGATTGGTTCTCGCGGTTCTCGCAATAAAAACGGTTCTCAAATGAACCTTCCCCTATATATATACATATTTATATATATATATATATATATATACACACACACACACATAAATACATACTTTTAAACAATTGCACAACAACCTTCAGAAATATGTAGCAAATCTATTGGAAAAGAGTATTTTTCTTATAAATGTCATTTTTTACTCATGATATATATACATGTATACTACATGCCGCTAGTTTATGTATATGATTACACATATAGAAATACATACATGTGTGCGTGTATTTTGAGTATACAATTTTGAACTTAAAAATATATTTTAAAAGGAATACGTGTACGTGTGTATACATGTGTATATGTGCGATTGTATATGAAAAAAACTATCGATATAAATGATTTTAAAGAATCGCTGTAAAAAATCTGTCACAAATTGTCATAAATTTCCGACGGACGATTCTAATTTTCGTATATTTTAAAAGTTAGGATCATTTTTTGTATATCTTTACACTTATTATGATAATAGAAGTGTTTTTTCTTATAAGTGTCATTTTTTGACTCATGATATATATACATGTGTACTACATATCACCAGGTTTTATGTATGTGTATTAGTGTATATATATATGTGTGTGTAAAGATATATACACGTATACACTTAAGCTAGCAATATTACTCTTCAACCAAAAACAGAAACTTCAAATTTCATATTAATTGTTATGTTATGCTGCAATAATATAAACTTGACTATTAGTTATATATATGGAACTTAGGCATGTAAGTGTTTTCATTTATTTTTTATGAAAAACTTCTATCAAACCTCGTCGCAATGCATAGTAGAAAAAACTCGTTAACATAAACAAATTACATAATTTTTAAAAACTTCATTAAAATAACTAATATATATGTATATATATATGGCAAAATTATACTTAATTATATTGTAATATATAAATCACATAAATAAAAGGGTTAAAGTTGCGGAGTATTTATAACATTTCCTCGATGTTTCTTATGATACTTGAAGTTTTTTTACAAATTTGCTATTACACTTAGTAAAACCATGTTATTATATATGCATGGTCTTTCCATGTTATTATACACAACAAATGACTTTTATGTATCTAGCTAAAAACTCACTTTCGGTTTATCATATTCATATATGTTGATCAAATCTTAGTCACATTATATTTTATAAAGCACATATATCAAAATTTAAATGTTTACTGTTAATTTAAATGACTAAAAAAAGTAAAACAAGATCTTATAAATAAATAATTAACTAGGGCTTTTATAATGTAAAAGTGAGTTTGCTCACTATTAATATTTCAGGCTAAAACACCTAATTAAGCTAGTTAGTGAAATTCATTAACCGCTTGTATTTCATTAGGCTAATAAAGTATGTTTAACAGAGAAGCTCTTCTGCACTTCAACTGCAAGCTCTTCAACACTAAGCTGACATTCCAGACCTATCTGCACATTATAATAATTAATTAAGTGACCCATATAGATCAATCATATATATATATATATATGTATGTATGTATATATATATGTATGTATATATGTATGTATGTATGTATGTATATATATATATATGTATGTATGTATGTATGTATGTATGTATGTATGTATGTATGTATGTATGTATTTCACATGTGATCAATTTAGCCACAAAGATTTAACTTAACACCCCAAGACATCATATCCAAATGATATGTATACTGCAGGCACAAATGATAGGGTGATCAATCTTTTCTTTTTAAGAGTAGGAGGTATCTTCATAATCTGCTTTCATGGTCTAAAATTCTGGGTAAGGTAAACAACAACAAAATAAACAAGGAGCTGATAACATAAACATAAAGAAATTTTTAGTGATTTAGTTGATCATCGGTGTGATCGACATTTTGGATTCCTGTCTTTTTGAATCCCAAAGGCGGTCGAGGGATCAATGCATGCTAGCCTTACTTTGTGGAGTTAGTACTCGTAACGTTCTGTTATTTATTAGGTGTGTTCGTTGTTGTAGTTTTCGCTCATTATTTTTGCAATAAACTGTATTTTCTAGCTTCTTGCTAGTTTATTCAATGAATTCATCTCTCCCTAAAAAAAGTCATGTTTTAAGTGTCCTATTACAACAATAAACAGAAGACTACTGGAGACAAAGAAAATATCTTCTGTTTCTGAGATGAATCAGGATGAGTGTGAATGTCAGATGATAAATTATTAGGTGTCATGTTTATGCTTCCATTTATATAATATATAAGAAAAGTAATAAGCAAGTGCATGATTATAACTGTTTGTCACTTATAAATGTGATGTTTTGATTATAACTTTCACATGTTCAATTCAAATGTAGAGAATTGATAAAAATTTGTTAGCACCAAATCGATCTTTTGCATGTTTTAATGTGATGTTAACTATCGCGCATACATAATATAGTTATATACGCGATTTAGAAATGCTATTTTCTAAGTCGATTAGTTTCTTTGTGTGTGTAGTTTTGCGAGTTTTAAACAAAATTATGAATATCAATCATACCTTAATAACAAAGGAGTAAAGAACAGTGTCCTCCATGCTGCTGATATTCAAATGCAGGATCTCAAGAGAAAGATTTTCCAACAAATTAATAATCTTCACAACTTGCCCCGGAATTCTTCGAGATACAGTCCTCAAGACAACATTCGAACCCGATATCTTTGCTTCAACATCAGCAACAGGTGAGTTACATGATGCGCCGAGTTCCTTGATATTTTCGTGTAAAATTATAGATCGTTCAGATTGTGGAGTGCTCGGTTGCAATATCGGCTTCGGGCTCGGTCCAGGACTAGGGCTTATGCTTCTACGCCTTTTCTTTGATTCCAAAGATGTTAAAACTAGTTGCATTTCCTTAATAAATTCTATTACACCACCTATGATTGATGCTTGATCTCCCTGCATGCAGCCATATTATATGTCCAAAACAATAGAGAAACAAATAAATTGTAGTCATTATATGTATATTATGTATGTATGTGTACGTGGCATGGTTGTTAGTTAAAAACCCTAATGTATATAGTTTCCTAGTTAAGTAAATATTGTGTGACTAGAAAGTCATAAAAATGCAAATCTTCATGCTAAATTTCAAAATGTTGCAATTTTTGTGAATTGGGAAATCAAAGGTAACATGATATACTTGTAGTTTTGTTACAATTTCTGTTGGTAATTAAATAGTGTCAAATAACTCTAAAGAGCCCTAAGCTATCTATATAATTTGGATGACTTACATATATAGTAAACTTTAATATACATATATATCTCTAATCATATTCGCTAATGTTACTGAAGACTTATGCCCTACATTAGACATCAAATCTAGAAAGAAGTTTTTATTAATTAGCGTGTTGCAATTAATATGTTATATATAATTGACTATTAGTTTTTCTTTTGAACGGCAAACACACTCACCCAGCTAAACTACATATATGTCTACAACATAATTCGAACCCTCAACTTTTACAAGGAAGAGATGCTTTAATCACATGTTGGTACCACTAAACCAAATTAGTTGGTTAGTGTGAGCGTGAATGAGGTTAATTTCCAATAATAAAACTGCAAAGAACAGGTTCTATGGGCAAGACTACTCAATATATATAAGAAAAAACACCACCATAAATTCTTTTTGATTTCATAACACTCATGCTTACTAAAACAAACATAAACCCTAATTAATTATAATCTGTCAGAATATAACATCTTTGAAGAATTAATTAGTCGATCAACCATATATAACATCGATCAATCTAGAAACTAATTAACCCTAATATATGATGTAATAATTAGCAGAATTAATTAATGAAGTGGATCGATTATAAGATTACGTAATTATGTACCGACCCTTTTGATGTAGAAGCATGGGGTCATGGATCGCAAGACCTTGAGGTGTTCATTCATCTGCCTTCTCCTGTTTCTCTCTACAGCTATATGAGACATGATGATCGATCGATGTTCTTAACTTAATTTACGCGTCAAGCTAGAAATTAAACAAAAACAAAAGGTTGACGTACTTATGATATGCATATGTGCTAACTGCAGATATCTATCTATATGTGTGTATATATATATATATATAAGGTACTGTGTTTACGTGTGTGGTTTGTGTGCGTGTGCGTATGGCATATAACTAGTAGCTAGCTAGGTTTTATATATATAAATGCAATGCGTTGCAGTCTCGTGAGGTTAATAACTTAATTTTTTTACCCTCTCTCTCTCTCTCTCCTTGTGTGTGCGGGTGGGTGTGTGAGAGCTTGCAGTGTTGGCATGTTTATGATATATGGGAATATTACGTGCCTCCGCGTGAGTTAAAAAGAAGGGGAGATCGAGGTTAATTCTCATCTTTGTCATGTCATGCACATTGTCTTGTGTTCATCCACTCTATCTTTAAGAAATAATAAAAAATAAATTGTGGTCGATCTATATATATATATATATATATATATATATATATGTATGTATGTATATGTTCAAACGAGAACTATTTTTTATGCGGCAAACTACGAGAACTGTTTTTTATATGATAAACTGCGATAACTGTTTTTCATATGATAAACTGCGATAACTGTTTGTATCATTATTAATAATTTATTAATAGAGGTATTTTAAAGTATACCCCTCATCAAAATACCCCTCATGAATGAGCCATATATATAGAAGGGTTCAAAAATACATCAATCCAACTTTAATTAATTGGTTGCAAAAATCAATAGCTAAAAACTATTATTTTTATGTTATTGTAAATTAAAAATAAAGATAATTTTGTTATTTTTTTTCATTTGCAAGCGTTCTGTGTATACTCGGGAAGAGAAGTGTTCTTTATGAAATTTTACCCTTTATAGATAATGAAGGTTGTATGGAAAATATATTTAAGAGAGTATAGGGATCAAGAACACTAGTAAAAATATAAAAATTAACATCTATTCTCATTTTAATTTAAAATAATATAAAAACAATAGACATTAATTATAAAATGAATTACTGAAATGGTCTATATAGTTTACCAAAAGTTGTTGATTTGGTCATTTAAAATTAAAAATTACGTTACATGTTCCTATGATTGCACTTTTGTTACTTGTTTTGTCCTTTTAACTAAGAGACGTTAAATTCAGAAATTAGTTTGTCTTTTAGTAAAGAGTATTTTGGTCTTTACACCTAATACCATCTCATAATTTATAAATATTAATTAAAATATTATCTCTTTTTTATCCTCATTAAACTTCCTCTCTCTGCGATCTCTCTCCCTCCCTCCCACCTAACACCTAATAACATCTACAACGAGTTATCCCCATCCTCATTGTATCTTTTCAATACCCCTCTTGATTCATCCACCACATACATCATCTTTTCATCCATTGTTGTCGCCAGACCTCTCCAACCACCCAACATTCCTACCGGCATCTCCACCCATTAATCGGAATCAAAATCGTAAACAAACCCTTCTTTTGAAAAATCACCTTTCAATTTTACCATACAAAGCTTCCGTTTCCGGCGTCAATGGCTTCTCGGCAAAGCTTCTCATGTTTCATATATCATAATTTTTCCCAATACCCATTTGAATCTCTTTTGTTGTTTATCAATAGAATTAGCTTTTCGGAACACCCATTTCTCAACAGAGGGATTAACCAATTGAGAGTATTGTGAACAGATCCCGATGACCACATTTTCTTGTAAGCTCCAACGGCGTACCTCCTTTTTAGGGTTGAGAGTGAAGGACCGGAGGATCAAGTGTGGGATTGAGGATGAAGATAAGAGGATGTGGAAAGGCGAGAATGAATGAGTTCAGGTGAACGAAGGTGGCGGCGAGGAGGACGAGGTAGCCAAAAACTGTGAGAGATTGAACGGGTAAATTCCAAGACAGGGAAGATGGTTGGCAGACGGAAAGGGGGAGTTAAGAAGATGGTACTGGTGAAGAATCGATGGGAATCCATTTAGGTGATTAGATCAAAGGAGTTTAGTTTGAGTGTTTGGTTATGGCAGCCTCCGGCGGTGGTTGTAGGTAAAGAGAGAGTGTAAATTGATCTGAAAGAAGGGAAGGATTCGCAAGGATATAGTCCTAATAGTTTTATTGAGTGGTCGAGAGTTTTGACTTTGAGGTCTGTTTTATCCGGGCATGGCAAAGGTTGTGACCTAAGTTTGGAGTCGCAAGGTTATAGTCCTAATAGTTTTATTGTGGGTCTTTTTAGACCAAAGGTTGTTTTAGACTTACGAAGCGACTTAGAGGTGCACGACAAGAGGCCTTGTGGGATAAAGATCTCTAAGCAAAGTTGTGCTTGCAAATTACGATCATCTTAAGGACGATAATTGTGTTACCTTTGGCTACTGGGTCGATTTGAGTATTAAGGTTTGATATGAATTATGAGTTATTCGTGCTTAATGTTTACCGTTCTGGTGAACCTTTCCTTGGTATTGTGTTATTTATGTGTAGAGATTTGAACTCATGCATTAGCTATTGTTTGTTGATGGCAAGTATTGCCATTGAATTAAGATATGATCCTTAGAACAATCAAGTTAAGTGAAGTGTCAAGGTTGTTAAGAACCTTGAGAGGAGAGATGATAAGATATAGGTCATTGTTGACCCTTTTATAAAGCATGATTTAATGTGTGGCACTTGCAAGCCCACTCTCCCAAATACGTAGGTAAGATATTTTATAGTTATGATCGTAATAAGGCATGGAATCATGACATTCATTCATGAATAAACACTCTCATGTTACTCCAATTACTGTAAAAGTACTTATGAGGAACACTTATGTTCATGGGTGGGTTTTTTCCTCAAGTTTGTTTGCAATTGCCTTGGTGTTTGATTAGCTGGTGTACTCCCAATTGAGATAATGTAGAGGTAATGCAATTATCCACTTGATGATTTAGATTAAACAAGGGGTAATTGCACTAGAACAAAGATGTGATTTCGTTACACCAAAAAAGTGTGACAATATGCATATAGTCACAATTGCGTTTTCAGTGTATGTGTGACGAAAGGTCGAGTGACCATAAGGTACATACAGTTACATTAGCGGGTTAGTGGTCGTATCCATTTAAAAGAGTAACTAAAACTATAAAATGTGTGACTAATTGGTACAAGTTTATATTAGATTTATTAGTTTCAGTGACCGTAAACACTTTATAGTCACACTAGCAGTTTTTGAAAGTATCTTTTGCCCGTAATTTGGCCTCATGAATATATAATATATGTGGCATCTTCGATAATTTAGTCACACAATGATTTTTTTTTGGATTTCGTCACATACAATTAAGCCAAAAGTGGCCAAAAGTGTTAATACATGTGACCATATGCTTTTTAAAGTCAATTAAATGTGTATTTTGTGTGACTATTGTTCATCCAATTGTCACATTTATTTTATGTTTGTGTGGAGTTTGGTAATATTTAGTTACACAACAATTGAATTTTATGAATTTTATGCTGAAAGTTAGATTCGAACTTGAGTCCCATCCCATCCATCTCTACAAAGAAACATGTGTTAGATCAGTGAGCTAAATGTTAATTCGATTTAAAAACCTAATACTTATTATTTAACTATACACATTAGCTTTTGGCTACACTAAAATGATGTGTGACGAATATCAAATTTAATGATAATCGTTTTTGCCCATTGTTGCTTTAAATAATAGCCACATGAATATTTTACAACGTGACAGTTATGAATATATTGGTCACATATTATCACCTAAAATGTTTCCATAGCATCATTTAGTTACATATTTTTAATATGGTGTGGCTATAGCCTATTATAAAGCCATATACCGTGCCAAAATACATGTGACTTTACACCTTAACTTCTGGAAAGCTAACATACGCTAGACTTTAGACACACATAATAAGTTACGTGACCATATGTACCGGATTTTGGCTACACTTAAATCATGTGTGATAAAACTTGATTATATGATTCATACACATAAACAATTATTTCATGTGACCATATATGGCATTTGGTCACATATAATCACCTAAAATGTGGCCATAAACATCATTTAGATACACATTTGTGACAGGGTGTGGCTATTATAAAGCCATATAGTCACATGATCGTGCCAAAATAAATGTGACTACACACATTAGCTTCTGACAAGCTAACACATGCTAAACTTTAAACACACATAATAAGTTACGTGACCATATGTACCAGATTTTGGCTACTCTTAAATCATATGTGACAAAACTCGACTCTATGATTTAGACACATAAACAAATAGTTCATGTGACCATATATGGTATTTGGTCACAGTGTTTAAGTGTGTGACATAGATTTTTCACGTTTTATATGTATATCGTGACTAATGCTTTGAACTTACTCTACATTGTCACACATTCCAAATTCATATGTGGCTAAATTATCAGCCAAAAAATAACAGTGACCTTTAGCCACATGATTATTCGAAGGTGTGGAAATACATTTCCAAATGGTCACACGATAAGAATTCATATGTGGCTAACTAATAACGTGAACTTCATTTTGGTACCTTTAGCCACATAAAATTCGAATGTGTGGCCGTATAATTTCGACTATGTGTGACCAAATCACAGTTTTGTACTAGTGTTGGATATGAGATATATTGTAAAGAACCCTTATGAGTTATTGTGGTAATTGAGAATTGAAAAGTGAATGGTAATTCACTAATTAGTGTGATCAATAGCGAGTCATGGGGATAGATGACTAGAGAGTCATCAAACTTGGGTTATCGATATGAAACTGTTGATAGTGCAATTGATAATTAAGTATGAACCCTTTAATGGTGGGTTACTAGGATTTTCTTAGAAGGTCCAGTTAAAAGAATTGATTTTAGTTTTGATTTAGAAAAGTTTTATAAATGGTTTATACCGGTGGGCAAGTGCATTCAAACTATGACTAAAGTTTAAGTTTAGTTGAGAAATTGGATGGTCTTATAGAAAGAAAGATTAAGAGATTATGAAAATGGTTTATACTGCTAACTAAGTCATTTGATCCTATTTAGGATCTTAGCACAAGATGGGCTATGTGAAAGCTCGTGGATTGATCCGATTCCGAGGACGGAATCTTTTTAAGCAGGGAGGAATTGTACTATCCGAAAATTGAAGATATCATTATATTAGTTAATAAGGTGGTTATAATGCTCAAGCGAATTTATATAAACGTTTATAAAAGAAACCACATTGTATAATGGAGAAATTGGAATTAATAGTTTTAAAGGTGATAATATCAATTTGATGTTATTTAGTCATTAGGTATAATTCATAATGCACAAGCACTAATGATTAAAGCTAAGAATGTTGGTAATGTAGATTTTATAAGTTATATTTTGTATATGCAACTTGGATGAGACTATAAGGGTTAGATATGTCAAGTTTGAAACTTTAGGGGTTAAATGTGTAACATTGTGAATTTTTAAGTCCTTCCTTCTAGATTTTTATGTCATTTGAGTTGTGTTTTTCTTGAAGGTTCAAAAGAAATGGGGAGAAAGGAAGGAAGATGATGGAAGCTAGTAGAAACCATGAAGATTGTTGTTTGTGTTAATTTTCAAGTCAAAATGGATGAGTTTTCTTGAGGAGATCATCATTGAAGCTTTGTATTGTGTGTAATCTGAAGCTTGGCAGATTTCATGTTAGTCCCATGTTTAGAATAGTTAGATTTGATAAGACAAACTATAGATATGTATAGATGATAGGTTAAGAGTTAAGAATTATGTAAGTCTGTTATAGACTGACTAGTCAGCTTAGGCCGAGTAGTCAGCGTATAAACCGATATAGAGTTTTCTATGTAAGTACTAGATAGCTCGGTGACTTCTAAGCTGAGATAGGTTTTAAGAGTGAAGACTTGAATACTTTAAGATTCAAGAACTCAGCTTGACAAGGTCAAGACTGAGTGAGTCAGCTCAGCGTCAGAAGTCAGTTCAAGAATTTAAGTAAGTTCTAAATTCTGTTATAAACTCTCCATATCTACGACATTTAAATTAGGATATCTGAACCTAATTTAAAATATCTATTAGTTTGATAGAAATCTCAAACAGAATTAATTAGATATGTTCCAATTAAGGAGTTTGTTACGGTTTTAAAGAAAAGATAAGTTCTATCTTTAAACTGCGATTTGTTCGTAGATATATCAACTATAAGTATAAACCTTCTTATCGGTTTTATAGACAAAAACATATACGAAGACGAAGACGAGAATACGTGATACACAATGACGACTGCATAAGTTGCAAAACGTATGTGTATTCGTGATACTTGATATGCGTGTGTTGCGATAACTTTGTGAGTTCAAAGTTCAAGAGAGTTTTCAAGAGTTCTTGTTAATCAGTTTTAACAAGAAATTCGATCATCAATTAGTTTGTGATTCAAGAGTGTTTAGAGAGAGTTGAGTTTATAATCATTGTAATATCAAATCATCCTGTTGATTTGATTAGAGAGTGATAATAGTTATTGTTCTATTTAATCAGTGAATATACGTTTGATTAATTTGATTATTTGTTTAAAGTGTATTCAACCCCCCCTTCTACACTGTATCGATTGCTTGTTTACCCTCTTTGGCACCAACAACTGGTATCAGAGCAAGTTTCTTCATAAGTTGAAGATCAAGATCCGCAGTCAAGAGGTTAAGATGTCAACTAGCAAGCAATCAAGTCATATCCCAACAATGGCGGCAAAAAGGTGTCCTATTTTCGATGGCACTGACTATCCTATGTGGAAGTTTAGAGCTATGCTATATCTGAATTCCGTGGATCACAGGATGAGTAACATGATTCAAGATGGCCCAATCATACCCATGATCCATATTACTGCCACTGACAAAACTGTTCCCTCTGGAGAAACTCCCAAGCCTGAAGCATCTTGGACTGAGGAAGATCGTAAACTGTTCAATCTTGATGACAAGGCACAGAGCATTATAGCAAATGCTTTGACAAATCCTCTTCTGCATACTGTGGCTGGGTGCCAAGCTGTAAAAGAGATGTGGGATACTCTCAGTGTTACGTATGAAGGTACTTACTTGGTTAAGAAACATAAGAAGACAAATCTGAGTCGTTCTTATGAGACTTTCTTTGCCAAAAAGAATGAAACTCTGGCAGATTTGTTTACCAGATTTCAATACTTGATAAATGATCTGCTCTTGGTAGGTGTCAAGAAAGATGAGAATGTGTTGGTACTCAAGTTGTTGGATGTGTTACCAGAACAATTAAATGGGATCACCATTGCACTTCATGCTGGAGGAACCTTAGGAAAATATGATCTCAGATCTATCTATGGTTTTCTTCTAAATCATCAACAGATCATGGAACAAAAGAAAGTGGCCTAGCAACAACTAAAAGAATCTATAAACAATGCTGGATCTGCATTAATTGCGGGAAGAAGAAGAAGGGATCTAAAAAGTCACAAGCTGAGACTGACTCTAAATCTGAATATGAGGAAGTAAGTCCTAACTGTAACACCGTAAATCTTAAGCCATTTTTTTTAAAACGCTGCGGAAGCATTCTCTAATTTCATTTAATATAAACATCCACAAAGTACAAAGTACTTTTACAAATCACAACATTCGTTTGTGTTACAAAAGATTTACAAACATGGCTCGTCTCTTCTAAAAACATAATATCAGAGCATTGGTCAAATTTCCCTTCCCCATAAACAAAGCTAAACAGCCAAACCTACAAAAAGCAATCAACCGAGGGGAATTAGCACAAAGCTAAGTGAATGGAAGCTACAAACAAGCATCCTCAATCAACAAGCACAAGAAATCATCATCCGATCAAACAAACAGATCTCAACAGATCAATCAATCAATCACAAACCAATCCAACCTCTAGAGGAACGGCGGTTCTGCAGAACCTACAACCGATGCAGGCCAAAGCAAAGGTTTACCGATAGCTATTTGCTACTTGGTACAGTTAAACCCCTTCTCTTGCAACAAATGCATAGAAGATCTAGAACCGTGCAACCAATAGCAGATAGCCCAGCCCAAAACATACGATAGCTGACCCCTAACCATGTACGCATATAATTAACCATACGTACAAGTCTCGCCACGTGCACATATCATTAACCATGTACACTGGCCACGCAACAATCCAAACGATCTCAATCAACAAGCATCAATCGACCACTAACGAATAACAACCAACACAGTCTATCAACACATACCAAATAACACATTCCATACTGGCAACTCAACTTAAACAATTTATCATGGCATCTTGGACTAAACAGTCTAGCATGGCATCTTAGACTAAACAGTCTATCAAGGTATCTCAGACTAAACATTCTATCAAGGAAAATTCAACTCATAAGAATATCCAAATCATAAAACCATAAGAGTTACCACCAATACCACTCGTGAGTACACTTCCACTCACCTCAATCCACGTTCCCGTCTGCTCAGTTGTCTAATATCACTGAGTCTTTGCAAATCCTGAGAACACAACAAACCGAAGTCAATACCTGATAAATATATATCCATAATATATATTTATATCTCTATATAACTTGTAAACAACATACAATAATCATATAAACAATAACCCATTTCATCCCAAACAAATACACATCAAAAATAGTAATTCCTCTCAATCAGCCTTCGTCGCGCTGCGACCCTTCTTTGCGTCGCGCCGGGACGCCCTGGGGTGTCGGATTTCCGGAATTGGATTTCGGATAGCGGATTCTTGGGTTTCTGATTTACAATTTTCGGATTTCCAAAAGACCCGGATTTCATGGTGTTGCACCGCGACTCTTAAGCGTCGCGCCGTGACGCGTCAGATTCAAGTCTCCTTCTTCATGAACTGTCGGATTTCCAGCCAACTTCACACATATATTTCATACTCAACACTCATTTTACCAATACAAAACACTTCCAATCTATAAGAAACTTCATATAACACCACAACAAACATATATAACTCATCAAATCTTATTAAAACTCATTGTCCATCAAAACCCACATATCAAGTTTTGAGCTTTAAGCTTCAACAATGGTAGTTCACCATTTAAACATGTATCTCAACACATAAACCCATCAAAACAATCTGTAGCATCATATAAACACATACTAACCTTCACTTTGAATTGTGAATCACAAATCCTCTACTTTGAATTTCCAAGTTAAATAAGGTAAATAACTTTAGCTCTTACACTGATGAACAAAAATGTCTAATGTTCAACTATTTGTTGAATGACTTCAAAACCTCTCTCACAGTTCAATCTAGTTTGAAAACTGAAATTTCAAAATTAAAAGATGAACTTAAACACTTGAAACTCTCTTAAATGCATGTAAAAAGACTCAAAGTGATTATGAATGTCAGCTTCATATAAACAAACTTCTAAGTGAAGAACTACAAGAATCAAAAGAACAAGCTGATAATCTAAGAAAGATATGTGAATCTTGGTGTAAGTCATCAAGAGAAGCAGAAAAATGTATTAACCAGCAGATACCAAATCATGTAAAAGCAGTGCTAGGGGGAGATTATAGTGCTGCTGTTGATGAAATCATCGAAGATCAAGTCAGTCTTGAAGACAAAACGATGAAATCAGATAATATACTCCCAATAACATTTTTAAGTAACAAGGATGGAAAACAGGTCAAAATCAATAAGTTTGTAAGACCAACCCAAAGTCTCCAGGTTATTCATACAAACCATCAAGCTGAATGTTCCAGATCCAATAGAAACTGTAAGTCAGTTTTCAAAAGATTGGATTACAATCCTGTGAGAACAATTGTCTTTGACAGAATATCTCACGTCAACTCAAAAAGACATAACTCTAAAGCCAAATATGAAAGGATGTCTAAGAACAGGAAGTTGTCTGTAAGTCAGACTTCACCAAATAAGGGTAACTATAAATCTGACAAAGGTAAGTCCAAAGTCAGTGAAAATCAAGTAGACAAACTATCTAAAAGAATTGAAAGGTTATCCACATCTTATGACCCTAAAACTGAATCCAAATTTAATGCTGGAAACTCAAAGAAATCACCCAAACACCCATCTTTAGAAGAAAATGTTATAAGTGTGGTGATAGAGGTCATGAGACCAAAGATTGTGTAAGTACCAATCTTAGACCTCAAACGGTAAGGGATGATTAGTCCAAAACAGACTCAGAATCTGTTCGAGCTGATCAGTCAAACTCTAAAGGATCAGCTAAGTGCTCATCCTCAGAACCTACCAAACAGTGGGTTCCAAAAAGAAACTAATATGTTTAGTTGATCATGTGAAGGGCTCCTACAAGTGGTACCTAGACAGTGGATGCTCAAGGCACATGACAGGAAGCAAAGGGATTCTAAGTGAATTCCAAAACAATGAAGGACCCAAGGTGACATTTGGGGATAATTCTCAAGGAAGGACTAAAGGTTATGGAAAGATAACTGCTAGAAAAGTAACTTTCAAAAAGGTAGCATATGTTGAAGGCCTTAAACACAATCTGATAAGTATCAGTCAACTGTGAGATGAGGATTATGAAGTCACCTTTAGAAAGCATGCAGGAACAATTTATAATAAGAAGGGAAAACCAATACTAATGGCAAAAAGAGAGAGAGATATCTATTTGTTAGATTTCAGCTCCGCAGATCCTTCAACCGAAACCTGCTTGTATTCTGACTTAACTCCCAAGCTGAGTTGGTTATGGCACAAGAGACTATCTCATTTAAATTTCAAATATATTAACAAATTGTTAAGCAAAGAGTTAGTCTATGGTCTGCCTAAGATCACATTTGCTAAAGACAAACTCTACTCAGCTTATGAAACGGGAAAACATCATAAAGGATCCTTCAAGTCCAAACAGAATCTTTCAATTACAGAACCATTGCATATGTTGCATTTGGACCTTTTTGGACCTATTAGCACCCCAAGCCTAAGTGGCAAAAAGTATACTCTAGTGATTGTTGATAAGTTCACAAGATTCACTTGGGTGGTCTTCTTAAAAGCCAAAAGTGAAGCTGCACATGAGTTAATCAGCTTCATAAGACAAGAAGAGTTGCAAAGGGGTAAGTCTCTTAAACAGCTCAGAAGTGATCATGGGACTGAGTTTAGAAACTCAACCCTTGAAGGCTTTTGTGAAGAGAAGGGAATTATCCAAAATTTCTCATCTGTAAGAACTCCACAACAAAATGGAGTTGCTGAAAGGAGAAATAGAACCTTAATGAAGTTGCCAGAACCATGCTATGTGAGGCAAAGCTCAAGCTGAGCTTCTGGGCAGAAGCTGTAAGTACAGCCTGCTATACCAAGAATAGATCAATAATAGTTAAAAGAAATGGTAAAAAACCTTATGAGATGTATCATGGCAGAAAACCCAACATTGGATACTTCCACATTTTTGGTTCAACATGCTATGTGCTAAACCAAAGAGATCAGCTCCATAAGTTGGAACACAAAGCTGATCAAGGTATATTTGTTGGATATTCTTCAATCTCCTCAGCTCCATAAGTTAGTCTGAGTGAGCTTGAGAGAAACAAAGAAGATCTCACATCAAATCCCATGTATGTTATGGATGATTCTGATGATGATGATGGTGATAAATCTGACAAATGTGCATCATCGAAAGAAACTATCAATATTGAAGATAATCAGCCCAAGAGTCTCGGTGAATCATCAGGTACATGTCAGATTGAAGATCTAAGTGATCTTTCAATTCCTACTCAGACTAAAGAAGTAAGTCCTATTCAGCCTGAGAGACATTGCTCAGACTCAGACCTAGAACCTCAGTCTCCCACTACAACCTTCAGAGTATTAAAAGATCATCCTCTTGATGATGTCATTGGGAACATTGAAGATGGTGTGTTAATTAGATCTAAGGCAAATGCAAACTATGATGCCTACTCTAGTTTTCTATCTCAAATGGAACTAAAGAAGACTGAAGAGGCTCTAAAAGATGAAGATTGGATTGAGGCTATGCAAGAGGAGCTGACATAATTTCAAAGAAATAAGGTCTGGACCCTTGTCCCTGCCCCCAAAGGAAAAACAATTATAGGCACTAAGTGGGTCTATAGAAATAAAATGGACAAGGATGGAGTAGTGATTAGAAACAAGGAAAGGCTAGTAGCTCAGGGGTATCGACAAGAAGAAGGTATTGATTATGATGAGACCTTTGCCCCTGTTGCAAGGATTGAAGCTATATGGTTGTTTCTAGCCTATGCAGCCTTCAAAAACTTTAAAGTGTATCAAATGGATGTTAAAAATGCATTCCTAAATGGAGCACTACAGGAGGAGGTCTATGTGAAACAACCCAATGGTTTTATTGATTCTAAACGTCCAGATTATGTCTATAAGTTAGACAAGGCTTTGTATGGACTCAAACAAGCTCCAAGAGCCTGGTATGATACACTGTCCACCTACTTGCTCTCAAATGATTTTGTTAGAGGAAGTATTGACAAAACTCTATTCATAAGAAAGAGCAGAGGACATGTCATTCTGGTTCAAATCTATGTGGATGACATTATCTTTGGTTCAACAAACCAAGGTTTTTGTGATTGGTTCTCTAAGATAATGTCCAATCAATACAGAATGAGCATGATGGGTGAGATGACTTACTTTTTGGGACTTTAAATCTATCAGAAAGAAGATGGTATATTTATTAATCAGAGCAAGTATGTCTTTGATCTGATTAAGAAATATGGATTAAACTCAAGCCATCCCGCAAAATCTCCAATGTTACACAAGGTCAAGATACACAAGGACATTGATGGAAAATCTGTATGTCAGACTACATATAGAGGAATGATAGGTTCATTACTCTATTTAACAGCAAGCAGACCTGATATAATGTTTGCTACATGTGTCTGTGCATGATATCAGGCTGATCCAAAGGAATCCCACTTGTTAGCTGTTAAAAGAATACTCAAATATCTGAAGGGAACACCGAACTTAGGTTTGTGGTATCCCAAAGGATCAGAATTTGAGCTGATAGGGTACTCAGATTCAGACTTCACAGGATGTGGTCTTGATAGAAAGAGTACTACTGGAGGATGTCAACTTTTAGGTGGAAAATTAGTTAGCTGGACAAGCAAGAAACAAAACTCAGTGGCAATTTCCATAGCTTAAGCTGAGTATGTGGCTGCAGGGAGCTGTTGTGCTCAAATACTGTGGATGCAACATCAGCTTAAGGACTTTGATTTGTATTATTCAAAGACTCCCATATTCTGTGACAATCAAAGTGCTATTGCCATTACACACAACCCAGTGTTTCACTCAAGAATCAAACACATTGAGATAAGACATCACTTCATAAGAGATATTGTAGAAAGGGAAAGATAGAGTTAGTCTTCATTGAGACTGAAGATTAGCTTGCAGATATCTTCACTAAACCAATTGAAGGCACAAGATTTACAACTTTACTCGGCAAGCTTGGAATGCTCAACCCTTAATTGGTATGTTCCATTCTTTATCTCTGTTCAATTTTTGCTAAGTGCTACATTTGACTAAGTGTCAAAATCTGAGCTGAGTGCTCAATCTGAAGCTGAGTGCTCCATCTAAGGCTGAGTGCTCCATCTAAGCTGAGCACTCAAGATAAGCTGAGTACTCCGTTCCAAAGTGTGGTCAGTTCCACTTGAATAAGTTATTCCTAACAAATGGTATGTCCAAAAATATTGTACGTCTGAAATATTTACGGTGTGTTCTATTTCCAATAAACGTAAGTCGATTACAAATTATTTTTTAAAAGAGAATCTTGTTGATAATTTCGTTCATCTTGAATGAATTCTATTCAATGTAACAGTGTCAGTCAAATTAAGTTACATTAAATATAGCCGTTATAACAAACTGCGTAGCCGGAAGTTACTATAACAGTCATATTTATTACCCTCCGATAACGGTAACTTTTCTCTCACATTGAAAAGGTATAAATAAGAGAGACTTTTCATCATATTTCGTTTATTCTTCGAAAATACTCTTCTCTACTCTCTTAGACCCTAACGTTGTTGTGTGTAGAGTTCATTACTTAGTGCTAATCCCTACTACTGCTAAGTGCAATCCAATACGATAAGTTCGATTTCAATGAAGGGTTATACTCTTAATCTAGCTGAACAGATGATCTGTGGTGGAAATTTCAAAAACAATGCACTCCCCACCTACAAACAAAACAATGTCATCGCCTGTATCGACATTCCAAAGTCCAAAATTGGCAGGGGATATGAGGAGTGGGTCTCCTACATTCGCAAGGGACCCCTGGCACATGCATTTCTTCATGGTCCTGCTGTGCTCATCCCTCAAATTCTCACGGAATTCTGGTATACGTGTAAATTGGATGAAACTCAACCTCTAGGCTCAGTTCAACCCTTACGCCTATACCGGGTATGGTGTCTACTCAGCCCATACTTAATAGTGCCATGGAAGAGCCTACTTCTGTGCCTTCACAGCCCCATGAAGGTTACATTAAAATACTGACCAATCCCCAGGGTCAAATACCCCCTCCTCACCACTAAGCCTAGCTCATCCCACTACCATACCTCACGACATTGGTCATTCTTCTCTTCCATTCTTACACACTCTAGCACGACCTGTCAATGAACCTTTCATACACCAGGAAGGTTTACAGGGTTCGCATTCTGGCCCCCTTGATTCCATATGTCAGCACCAACCTTTGGATATGGGACCCACATTCTCACCGATTGAGGAACACTCAACAGCCACTCCTACGGTGGAAATACACTCCTCCACTGGACATGAGGACTTTGAGGTAAGAAGAAGACCTGAGGAGCCCAAGCTAATGACCACCGATGCTCAAGTCATTATGGAATATTTACAATCTCAGTTTGAGCTCCTGCACAAGAAGAGGAGAAATGATAAAGCCAAGTTGATGCGAAAACTTCATGATCTTTCGACTTCAGTAGTCAACTTGGAAAGCTTCATGCTCAAATTCAGACCCTCCCCTATTGATGATGACAAAAAGGGGGAGGAAGAATCAAAGAAATGTGATGATAAGATTGAGGGGGAGCATACAGAGGAAGTAAAATTTGAGGAACAGGAACAAGCTCATGACCAGTTTATGAGTACTATAGATCAGCCTTCCCAACAACAACAGGCTCCAACAGTCCAAATTACCACAACTTCACAAGCTCAACCAGAAACTCCACATGAAGAAACATCTCAAGCTGCTCACACCAACCTTCCTCAAGCTGAATTGTCAAAATTTGTTGAAGTTGAGTCTGTTCCGACTTCACAAATAGATAAAGGGAAGAGTAAGGTGTTTGAGATGGTAAAAAGAAAGAAAAGAAGTGCTATGCCTCTAGCAAAGAGAAGAAAGGTCATCATTGTTGAGCCTGAGCCTGAGCAACAAAGTAAGTCTCAACTAGTTGCACATAAATCTGACTCAAGTGATGATGCTGATGCAGCACAGAAAGTCAGTGACATGCTGAGCAAATGTTACAAGAGATGGCTAAAGAACTGGGCATGTTAGTGGAGGAAATGAAAGAGCATCAACGAGAAGCTGAAATTTAAAGAGAAAAGGCTAAAGCTGAGGCTGCCAGAGCTGAAGCTGAGTATTCTGGACCTAGAGCTGCCCCAATTCGGTACTCAGATGTGGATCTAACGCATTGTTATAAAAGAACACATTTTAATCACAAGACTGAATCAATTACACTGAGTAGAAAAGGAGAATTGATAATTATCAACTTTGTACTAGACAACAAACAAGAAATTGGTCTAGATATGAAATGTTTGTACAAGTTGGGGTTCTTAGAGTTAAAAATCGTAGCCACAACTATCAAACGGATGAAAAAGAGTCAAATCAGACAAGAGATAGTTGATGCGCTTAAGATACTCTTCATAAGAATTGATCAGTTAGGTGAGGTTCCTGCTGATGAAATTGATACTTTCCTGAATCGAGGCAAAGTTGCAAGAGTTAGAGCAGCGAGCCAGCGAGCTAAAAGAGACATCGGTTTGCAAGTTCCAGAGGGAGTTGAATTTAGAGAAAACACTTATATCACTCAACCTTTGGAAGGATTCTTGTATCTTGATGTGGAAAGTAATTAGTGCTTCTTGAGAATAGCATATCTTAATTTGGCAAATCTAGAGTTGATTCTGTACTTGAGAATTCTATGTGATGACTCAACTCAGAGCTCAGTATTCAGATATCATCTCAATAATGAAATTAGATAAAGAAAAACTGAGATGATAGAGCTACCAGAAGGTGAAGAAATTATGAATGATGCTATCAAGAAAGCTGCAATCTGGGAACTTAAATATTATGATATGTGGTTAGAAGTTGGAGATCCTATTGATTGAATAGATAAGTTCTATAATTTTGTAAGCACTAAGTGTGCAAAAGCTAATCATAAAGATTAAGCTACAATGTAAATGATATGTTCATTAATACAAATTCAAGTTTGATATGTTTAATTGTTTTATTATTTGATATGTTCAAAATTATGTTTGATATGATCAAACAGACAGCTTTGTAAGTTTAAGCTGATGATTGATATATTCAATTATAAACTGATATGTTTAGTATTATAAGTTTTGTAAGTTTAGAACTTAAATTAATTCTGATAAGTTCAGTATCTAAGTAGTTGTATATCCAAATACTTAGAATACAAGTCTTATAATAGATTTGTAACATAAACATCTTGTAAGTTCAAGATACGGTAAATAAGTATGGATCAGTTCAATACTTATTTCAAGAACTAACTTTGGTCAATTCCAGAGTGGTTCAACATAATTCTGTTAACATATGCCTACTTTGATTCAATATTTTGTCATCATCAAATAGGGGGAGATTTTTAGTCCCATGTTTAGAATAGTTAGATTTGATGAGACAAACTATAGATATGTATAGATGATAGGTTAGGAGTTAGGAATTATGTAAGTATGTTATAGACTGACTAGTCAGCTTAGGCTGAGTAGTCAGCGTATAAACAGATATAGAGTTTTCTATGTAAGTACTAGATAGCTCGGTGACTTCTAAGCTGAGATAGGTTTTAAGAGTGACGACTTGAAGACTTGAAGATTCAAGAACCCAAGATTCAAGAACTCAGCTTGACAAGGTCAAGACTGAGTGAGTCAGCTCAGCGTCAGAAGTCAGTTCAAGAATTTAAGTAAGTTCTAAATTCTGTTATAAACTCTCCATATCTACGACATTTAAATTAGGATATTTGAACCTAATTTAAACTATCTATTAGTTAGATAGAAATCTCAAACAGAATTAATTAGATATGTTCTAATTAAGGAGTTTGTTACGGTTTTAAAGAAAAGATAAGTTCTATCTTTAAACTACGATTTGTTCGTAGATATATCAAGTATAAGTATAAACCTTCTTATGGGTTTTATAGACAAAAACGTATATGAAGACGAATACGAGAATACGTGATACACAACGACGACTGCATAAGTTTCAAAACGTATGTGTATTCGTGATACTTGATACGCGTGTGTTGCGATAACTTTGTGAGTTCAAAGTTCAAGAAAGTTTTCAAGAGTTTTTGTTAATCAGTTTTAACAAGAAGTTCGATCATCAATTAGTTTGTGACTCAAGAGTGTTTAGAGAGAATTGAGTTTATAATCATTGTAATATCAAATCATCCTATTGATTTGATTAGAGAGTGATAATAGTTATTGTTCTGTTTAATCAGTGAATATACGTTTGATTAATTTGATTATTTGTTTAAAGTGTATTCAACTCCCCCTTCTACACTGTATCGGTTGCTTGTTTACCCTCTTTGGGATGAACATTTCAAGTAAGTTATAATCTTTGATTGAGTTGATTTTAGACTTATATAATGCAAATATAAATTGATTAAGCATCATTAAGGTATTGTTTGACTTTATTAGTCAAATAGGTCAAAACCCATCAAGTTGGGGCTAATTCAAAGAAGTTATAATCAATCCTTGTTTATGATGTTTTTGAACTTGTTTTAGTATGTGAAAGAATTCTTAGAGTTGAAAATATGATTTGTTTGAGTAACATTAGTGTTTTGTTTGACTATAATAGTCAAATGGGTCAAGATTTTCAAGTAGAAGTTTAGTTACTCAACCATATGTGTTATTAAAGTTAGAAGTTTGTTTTGGGACTGTTTTGAAGCATAAATAAGTTATTTTCATGCTGCAAATAGAAATTAGTTGAATTGGTAACAAATAGAAGAACAAAGAACAAAAACCCTGCTGTGCAACATGGTTTGCGGCGCGACAAGGGGTGTGGTCGCGGTGCGACACATCGTGGCCAGCAAGATGACTTTTTCGAGCGAAATTTTCGCAGTGCGAGGCACTTTGAACCTTCTGAAATCATGTTTTGGACCTCCTTTGACCTTTTAATTGTTTTGGGATTGATTCTAATGATTATGTGGAGATTAAATAGAGTCTTTAAGACCCGAAAAAAGTGTTTAAGTACAATATTGAGCTCATATTCTTAAGAGGTCTTGGTTTTAGTTAACCTATATAAGTTAACCTTTTGTTTTGTGATCATAGGATTATTGATCAAGTGTTTGAGCTCTGGCTTTGTTAGGAAGTGATCCTCATCACTTCATCAGGTGAGTACACCCTGCGGATACCCAACTTTTGTTAAAGCTTATAAGTCATCATAAGTGTGTTTTATATGTTTGGCAAATGTTTTAAGAAACTTGTTGAATCAAAGGATGTGGAAATTATGGATTTATTATATGATGTGTTTAATAACAATGGTTTTCAAAGTAAGACCAATGCTCTACTTAGGAGAAGGTCTACATTAATGTTGTGTTTTTACTTGATGGTTTCTTGAAACACGATACTCCATATAGGAGTGAGTTTTGATATTGTAACAACACATATGATTTTATGTTAATGAAATTATGCTTACACCTAAGGTGTGTTCTGGGCATTGAGATTCCAAATGTGATATTGTTTGCTGAGCATTTATGCTCAAGAGTTATGAGTTTTGTGACACTTATGTGTTTTGTTAAGCTTAAATGCTTGAGTTACTTGGCCTTTATGGCATGTGTTTTATGAGACCCTTGTGGTATGAGTTTTAGTCCAAACTAGTGTGGTTTCGATTGCACATCCACTTGTGTTCAACCACTTTGGGCGTGGGTGTGGTTCAAGAGGCCGCGGAAAATAGAACCATTCGTCACGTTTGTGGTATTGTTGAGGGATGTTGCAATTGGTGGAGGGGGATGATAGTACCCATTATGACCATGTGGTTCAATGGGCTGACGAGCCACCGAACCTAAGCAACACGAGCGGACTTGTGAAACAGGTCATTCACTCAAGAGAACCGTTGTATGGTGAACTGCTTCGTGCTTCCCCCACCTTGACGGGGTGGTGTGGTTATCCCCTATGTGGGCACATGTTGACTGTGGCTAGCTACCATGTGGAGATACTTTGGCTCAATGTACAGACCCGCATCCTTATGTGCTTATGTGAATATCATTAAAGTATGTATATTGCCAAACTTGTATTTTCAAAGATGATGACTTGGTTTTGAAAAGATTAACGTTTTGGTTGTACTCACTAGCTATGTTTATAGCTAATCTAGTGTTTAAAATGTTTTGTATTTGCGGGATGTATAGAGGCCTATGTGAGGCGGGTAGATGTCTTGGGCATAGCTTTTGATTGAGTTAGCTTTCGGTAATCTTGGATTTCCTATTCGTTCGTTATTGGTCGTGATATTGACTATGGTAACACCAAAAGTTTTGGATCGTAATAGATGATACAATTTTTATGGTTAAAATAATATTGTATCTTTGTTGAAATACTTTAGAGATATCATAATGCTTTCCCTAATATTTAAAGAGTTTTATATAAACCATGTTTTTAAATTAAGTTTTGAAAAGTTTAAATTTGTACTGAAAATGTGGGTGTTACAAATGTTATTATGTGTAAAGACAAAAGCACCCTTAACTAAAGACAAATTAACTAAAAATTTAACGTCGGTTAGTTAAAAGGACCTAACAAGTAATAAAAATGCAACTATAGAGACATGTAACATAATTTTTAATCTTAAAGAACCAAGCCAGCAACTTTTGACAAACCACATGGACTATTTCAGTATTTCACTCTAAATTATATAACAAACAAATAACGAAAGTAGATAAATATACTACATGCATAGCGCATTTAGTAGATGCATCTGGTTTTTGTAACCGTGAAATTAGATTTATATAGCTTACATATGTTCTCTTTGTTCTCCATAAAACAAGTGTTCTCTCTTGATTATACCAATATATATATATATATATATATATATATATATATATATATATATATATGTGTGTGTGTGTGTGTGAGAGAGAGAGAGAGAGTTCGTTTGAAAACAAAAAAATAATACGATAACTGCGATAACCATTTAATTGTTCATCAAGGTTTAGATGTTTAATGAAATTTTTGTAAATAAATTAGACATCGTGGTTTTTGTATTAATCAAAATGTTGAATACATTATCGCATTACGTTCATTCACTAATGCCATCCACATTCAAAATTTCCACATGCTGCGAAAAATCATTAAACAATCTAAGAAAGAAGAATTGTGATGAAATTCGGCTTCTTCACCAAGTAAAATCATGGGATTGTCCTTTAAATATAAAAAAATATCCTTATGATTTTGCTTTTATTTTCATTAACAACCAATTGAACTAGTAAGATGCTCGTGAAGTATTCGGATAATCTTTATAAAAAATATCATAAAATTTTCTTAGATTATGTTAATAACACACGTGTATAAATAACAACTAAATAACAGTAAAATACATAGAATTTGTTCATAAAAAAGCACAACATATTTTAAAAATAATTAAAACGGTAGCTAGTTTGATAACTCCTATATCTAAAAAGTAAATAGAAAATTGTAACAAAACCAAAGAAATACAAGAATAAATCGATTTGAATGATTTCAATCAAAAGATTACAAGCGAATGGTTACAAGACTCAAATCAAGAGTGAGAAGTTGTTCGTGACCTAATGATTTATAAGGTATCAGATACGAACAAGAAGTAAAAGTACAAGGAATGATCTCATGAACCATCCAAGTGTAAAGCGGTAGAAAAATGGATTCTAGATCACTATGTTTTTCCTTCTTCCACCAAATGAGAGAGTGACCCTTAGCAGGGGCGGACCTAGGCACAACCGAGTGGTGGCACGGGACACCACTCAATTTTGTCCGCGTAGTGTAAATTTCGATTTTTTCGAGACGGTTTTACCATGTCGTAGTGTAAATTCCGATTTTTTCGAGGCGGTGCTACCACTCATTTCAAATCATATGTCCGGTGCTACCACTCATCTCAAATTCTGGATCCGCCCCTGACCCTTAGAGCTATTCTTGTTGTATTGCATCCAGGTCCCTCGTCTTTTAGCTAATAAAAATTCCTTCCAAACATGCCTTATAGACACCAACGGCTCCTTTCCTATATTAAGGTTAATCTGCATAAATTCAGCAACTAAATTAGGAAATAAAAAATAGTTTCTAATTTCATAATTTGATTGACATTTCAACAAAAATAAAACTATAGATCTCTCTTCAAAAATCTGTTTTTTTGAATATGTATGTGTTATTTGATTTTACGGTTTTCGGTTATTCGAAACACTTCAACTATATGATGTAATTAATGGTGTTCAAATCGATTTATAGTTTCAAAATCTACATTTCACAATTTGATTATCTTTTTAGTTGCAATGTCATCTTAGGTTGAATGTTCTTGTTTCCCATTTATGATTTTTATTTTTTGAGTTGCAATTTTATCAAGTTCTGGATTTAGGAAAAGTTATTGATTGATTTTCTAACTCAAATAAAATACTCATGTTCGATATATATTTCTCAGATCCACGATGTTCATGTTATTGATTTAGGATTCGAGTTTAAACACTATTTATTTATGACAATTTATGTAAGAAGCAAAAATATTTCAAGAAGCAATCTTAACCCTTCAGATTTGAGATTTACATCACTAAAGAAAATCAAAAAACCTACACAAATAGCATTTTGCAAACGAAAGTTGCGATGAATTGAATAGAATCTCTCACAAAAGTTGTCACATTTGCGTACGATTTGCGAGTATTACGGACAACAAAAAGAAAATTAATAAATAAAAAATCATTAGTATTAGCAACGTCTTTAGTAACGAATCTGTGACGATTACTAAATCTAACATAAGATCAGTTACAAATTTGACATTGTTGTAATAACAACAACAACATTGAGATTAAGTCAAATAACAATAATTTGAAATCATCCAATACAAAATATCACAAATCGTAGGCAACTGTCAAAAATTGGACGCAAATATGAAAGGTTGTTGTGGTTATTGCAATTCCTACACAATTAAGCTTAATTATAATTAACATAAAATGGAAATTATTTATCGTCTCCGTCACAAACCTAACACATATATAAATATATTTAGAAACCGTAAGTAATAGTATATTACATGTATAAGAAATCATAAATAAATATCATAGATTGTTAGATGACTTATTTTGCAACAGAATTGCGACGACCAATATATATAATATTGAAATTAGACCTTCAGCAAATCTATTATAAAGCCAACGTAATCTTAGCCAAGATAAATCCTATGTTAGAGATTATGTACGTACACAATAGCTATATGATGTCACAACCAATATTATAGGACATTCAAGTAGCAACCAAAATAAAAATATTACTCTCTAGGGTTTTACTGAATAAAAAGATAGTAAATTAAAGACTTTTAATTTACTTGTTTTTTATCCGAACGAGTTATTAGTTGTGTATATTTATTTAGGATTAAATAAATATATATAAATTAATAAATTTGCAAATTAATTAAATAGAAAATCCATACTTATTAATTATATTAATGGCCGATTTAATTAAATCAAGATTCAAATAATATGAATAATATGTATTTTATCTTAATTATATAATTAGTTAACTTGTACTTCAAGGTAAAGGTTTGGATAATTAGAAACTCTATTATTTAACTAGAGTTGTATCCTTGATCAAATAGGTTTTCTTAAACCTATTAATAGAGGGTTAAAGTTAAGGTTTCAATATTACACCAATTGTCACTAGAAATGAAAGCTGAGAACCCTCTTCTCTCTCCCTTATCTGCGTCGAACTCAATAGGGAAAAACCAGGTTTCGTGCTTTGCTAGTTTTCGACCAAGAATACATCAGTCCAAGGTTGGGTTTTGATCGTGGTTGTGGTTCTCCAGCTAGTGGAAGTGCTCGTTTGCTACATTACGTGTGGATTATTTCTTGAGCAATTCAGGTACCCTACACTACAAGAAATTTGGGTAATAGGGGCGACACCAATAGGCGCAACATAAGGCAATAGGGGAGACACCCAGTTATGTCGCGCCTATTGCCCTATGTCGCGCCTATTGGTGTCGCCACTAAAGCCAATTAAAAAAAGCCCGGCAATCTTTCCCCCCACTTTTTTTCGGTGTCGCCCCTAAAGGTATATGTCGCCTCTAAAACCGTCGCCTCTAATGCTTTCTGAATTAAAATCCCCTTTTCACTTCCTCAGCCTTCAAAAATCGACAGCTGCTTCTCGATCGACTGCCTCCGCTCGCCTGCCACTGCCGCCGCTCCTTCACGCCACCGCCTGTCCTCCGCGCCTCCGCCGCTCCTCCGCGCCACCGCGGCTCCTCACCGACGTTTCATCTTCCTTCCTCACCTCCACCATCAGGTAGGTTTATTTTCAAGACTTGTACCCTACACTAATGGTTAGATTTGATGATAATTGCTGTTTTGGGGTTTGAAGTTGCTTATTTTGTTGCTAATTCTTGTTATAGTCTTGCTAATTAGGGTTTTTTATTTTGATTTTGTTAATTTTGTGAGTTGTTCTTTGATGTATTAATACTACTGTGAGTAGGGTGTGTGTGTTGGGTGTGTTCTGTTGTGTGGGTGGGTGTGTGTTCTGTTGTGTGTGTGGGTGTGTGTGTGTTTTCCTCCATTGACTAGAATCTTCATATGTGTTTCATGTTGCCTTGTCCATTCACGATACACACACATACATTATCCTCTCTAGAATTTTCTGAGAAAGGAAGAACAATAAAGAAGGAATACAAGCTGGAAATCAAGGGATTCAAACAAAAATTTAGCCTTCAATTATGGATCAAGGAATCAAGAACAAGGAATATCAATTTCAAGTAAGTAATACTTCTTTAAAGTGTGTTCTTGAGTTTATAAAGATTAAAAGTTAATGATTTAAGTGTATGTATTGTTCCTTTGAACTCTTGAATGATTGCAAATCTGATTTCTGGAAGTGGAAACACAAATGGGTCAAATGAGTTTCGAAGGTTAAACCTTGAATTGATAATATTGGTTTACTTTGTTATGAATAGAGATGAGACTAAAGATATAAAGTTTATATATGTACGATGGTGTGTACAAATATATAAATAAACTGATGTATAAAGAAAGGTAGCACTCCCTTTTTTGTATGAAGAAAGGTAGCACTCCCAGCAAATGATGGATGGAAAGGAAGAGGAACTACAGTTCACTTATGAGAATATTCTTAATTGTAGGATGAAAGGTAGCACTCCCTTTTTCATGTGAGGAAAAAATATGCAGCTGCTGTTTACTACTTGACTAAATTCTTGGAGTAAAAGGTTGTTTATTTTTTTATTTTGTAAGATTGAACATTAGGTTCTTATTGAGTTATTTACCACAAATATGTGGTTCTTTAATGGTATGAATGTATGATATTGCGTTATTTGGTATATTTGTCCAACTGCTTGTTATGAATTTTAGCATAACAATACTCCATAGCCACCTCTCCCTTTATCTCTCTCTCATCTATCTTATTTGGTTTTTTATTTCTGTGTAGATCGTTTGTGATCTTTTATTGAATATGTGATATCTTTTATTGACAAACACTCAAGTTTTTATTCCTATAGTTCAGTGCTAAATAATTTGGAGCACAAGAGGCATATTCCTTGTATACATATTAACAATTCTATCGGGTACATTATTCCTTGTATACGTGTTAACATCATGATTTTTCTTCAGCTATATTGTTAATTGAGTTGAATGTTGGTATGATACTAACATTGGTTATGTATCTCTTGCAGTTTTGAAGTCTTTATGTATCGACATAGTGATCAATATGAAGTGATAAGGTATTTTTGCTAACTCCATATTTAAGTATGGTGGGACTCCATTTTTAAGTATGATATAATTTTCATATTATTAATTTAGCTGAATGAGACTTCACGGTCATTGTTTATGTTTATGTTTATGTTTATGTTTTAAGTATGGGTTTAAGTTTTGCAAAAATATGTGTGTTCAAGCGTGTTTTGATATATTAATTGATATATTAATTTTGACCCGTTAGAAGTCAACACAACTTATAAATAGCAATTATGACCCGTTAAAAGTCAATATAACTCATAGATAGCAATTATGACCCGTTATAAGTCAATATAACCCATAGATAGTAATTTTGACCCGTTAGAAGTCAAGACAACTCATAAATAGCAATTATGACCCGTTAGAAGTCAACACAACTCATTTATACCAATTATGACCCGTTATAAGTCACTATAACCCATAAATAGCAATTATGACCCGTTATAAGTCAATATAACTCATAAATAGCAATTATGAGTTAAATTCACTTCTAACAGATCATAATTGACTTGTATGATTTATATTCACTTCTAACGGGTTATAATTGACATGTATGAGTTATATTCACTTCTAACGGGTCATAATTGACATGTATGAGTTATATTCACTTCTAATGGGTCATAATTGACATGTATGAGTTATATTAATTTCTAATGGGTCATAATTGACATGTATGAGTTATATTAACTTCTAGTGGGTCATAATTGATATTTATAAGTTATATTCACTTCTAATATGTCATAATTGCTATTTATGGGACATATTCACATGTAACGAGTCATAATTGCCATTTATGGGTTATATTGACTTCTAACATGTCATTATTGGTATAAATGAGTTATATGCACTTCAAACGGATCATAATTGGTATAAATGAGTTGTGTTGACTTCTAACGGGTCATAATTGTTATTTATGGGTCATATTCACTTCTAACGGGTCATGATTGATATTTATGGGTTATATTCACTATTAACGGGTCATAATTGTTATTTATGGGTTATATTGACTTCTAACGGGTCATAATTGGTAAAAATGAGTTATTTTCACTTCTAACGGATCATAACTGCTATTTATTGTTATATTCACTTCTAACGGGTCATAATTGGTATAAATGAATTATATTCACTTCTAACGGGTCATTATTGGTGTAATGAATTATATTGACTTTTAACGGGTCATAATTGCCGTGTATGATTAATTAGACTTTGTTTAATATATAATTAATGAATTATATTTATTTTGTAGCCGGAGAATATTGAAGCTATTCTTAGCAACCCGGAGTTACAACAAGAATTGTGGAGATCTTCCGATCGTTGCCACCTCATAGTGCTAATGGGTTGGAGAATGAGGGAAACAAGAATGCCAGAGAATGCCTTTACCGATGATGAACTGTAGCTTAATTATATATATATATATATATGTACGTTAGACAATTAAACTTGACTTTGTTTTGTGTAAAATGTACACGACTTTTGGTTTGTATGAAAAATGTGGGTTATTTTATAAGATATGCGTGATTTATTATATATTTCTGGATTTCATTGATTGTATATATACATGAAATATCAGTATTTTAGTGTATATATTGAGTTGTGTTCAAGAGGCAATAGGGGCGACATTAATAGGGGCGACACTAATAGGCGCGACTATTTGGACAACAGCGGCGAGGCAATAGGGGCGACTCAATAGGGGCGACATGTCGCCCCTAATACCAATATGGGTGACTTAAAGGGGTATTAGGCGTGACAAATGTCACCCCTAATGCCCTGTTTCCTTGTAGTGCTATTCTAACCTTGTTGTAGATTTTGAGTTCATGAGGTATGATTTGAAAACAAGATCTGCTATTGGGTTATTGAAAGATTTTATTAAAACCTTTTGCTGATTTAAATATGATTGTTTTTATATATAAAGTTCTTGACTTGATTATATGGTTTTGTAAAATCAAGTAACAAAATTAAATATTTTTGTTTAACCCAAAAAAACTAAACTGATGTAAATAGATACAAAATACATCTTACATAAAACTGTTATAAAACTCATTTGTTAGAAAAGTGTCGAAAAGTCTCAATGGAAGTATTTCTAAGCAGGAGAAAGAGCTATCAAAACATTTATTTCGACGAGTCTTTTTAAGAGAGTTGTTTTTGTTACAAAATCCATCGTACACCTCTCAATATATGTTTTATGTACAAATATTCAGTGAGTGTCAAATTAAAGATAATAAAGTTACATATGCTTGTCAAATTAAAAGTAATAAAATCCTCGTTAATTTAATTTGATTTTTGTATTTATAAACTTCCAATTTTAAATATATTTTAATTTTAAAAACGTGGGATAATGTTTGAGACCTGGTCAATATCTTAATGACATGTCATATTTACACGTAACTTTTGACGTCATTATTTTTTTGTCACATCAACATTTTTACTTTGTTCCGTTGGCAATATATATTAAAGGCCAAAAATAGAGTAACACACTTGAGTGGTTGAAGTTATTATGGCTAGGGTTTGAATCTACATATTTGATTTTGGTAAGAATTACTCATTATGGATTACTATGATGTGAAGTTAAATAGTTTGATAAGTAACTATGATGTAAAGTTAAATAGTTTTGATCTTATTACAAATAAGATTGCAATTTGTAAGTAACCGAATAAAATTTTGCGCTTGTATAATTTTTTTATTTGAAAACAAAACGTGGATTTTATAGAAACTAGTTGGGTGAATATGTTTTTAACCATAAATTTAATAAATTTCTTCTAACATACACAAGATAATATAATATTATAATATAATATAATATTATAATCATGCAAATTTATAAAGAAAACGATGATGTGTTTTGCATGCGGCCGTGGGAACTTTAGCAGTGTTTAGGTGGCGATCGGTGGGTTGTGATGGTGGTCTACATCTTCAAGGGTGTCAAATTAAAAGAACAATTTTTTGAGAAAAAAATTACATATGGGTGTTAAATTAAAGATAATAAAATGCTCATTAATTTGATACGATTTTTGTGATTTATAAACTTTCAATGTTAAATATATTTTAATTTTAAAAATATAGGATAATGTTTGAGACCCGGTCAATATCTTAATGACATGTCACTTTTGACGTCATTATTTTCTTGTCACGTCAAAATTTTTACTTTCTCCATCGGCAATATATATTAAATTTATTAGGCCATATAGGGTAACACAATTGAGTGGTTGAAGTTATTGTGGCTAGGGTTTGATTCAACATATTTGATTTTGGTAAGAATTATTTATTATGCGATTACTATGATATGAAGTTAAATAGATTGATAAGTAACTATGATGTGAAGTTAAATAGTTTTGATTTTATTACAGATAAGATTGCGATTTGTAAGTATCCGAGTAAAATTTTGCACTTGTGTAAATTTTTGTTTGAAAACAAAACGTGGATTTTATAGAAACTAGAGGGGTGAATATATTTCTAACCGTAATTTTATTAAATTTCTTGTAACATACACAAGATAAAATAATATTATAATCATGAAAATTTATAAAGAAAACGACGCACTACAAGGAAAAACACTTTTAGTGACGATAAAATTCGTCGCCAAAAGTGATGATGTCATCACTAAAGGACATCAACCATCTCATTTGTCATTTGCACCAATTGGGCTTTCAGTTGGCTCATTACTTGGCTCATCAATATTTGCCTCTTGTTCATTGCCAATATTCTCCCATCGAACATCGTTAAGGACATCAACCATCTCATTTGTCGTTTGAGATGTATAAGGTATCACCGGTGGATCATATTGTTCACCGTGAAACCTCCACATTTTATAAGTTGCGCTAAACCCCCAACGAAGTATGTGGCTCCCAATGTCAACAAGAGTAACCCAGTCATGGTTATCGCATGTTTGACACGGACATCGGCATCTATTTTGATCATTCAAGTGGTCCTTACACCTCTCGATAAACGCGTTAAGACCGGTAAGAAATTCAGATGATGAACGATTTCTACACCTTGTCCAACTCTTATCAATCGTCTTAACTGCACTTGTGACATACAGAAATTTGTATTATATATTTTAAGGATATGACGTATAGTCTGTATCATGGTGGCTATCCTAACCCACTTTTTGAATGTTTCGTTTCATACATGAAGGCGTATAACTAATTTATTATTTAATAAAATTTTGTCATCATTTCCGCTTAACTCCCCAAATATGCGTATGAAACACATATTTGAAGGAGAAAAGGGGAAATGCTTACCGAATTTTTCTTAAATAATATATTAGTTACATACATCCATATCCTAAACGAGACAAAACATTTAAAAAACAGTCCCAAACACGGGACAATCCAAAATTAATTTCTAATAAATTAGTTTTGGACGGGTGACCTATGGTATATATAAAACGAACATTGTTAATGTATTGATTATATATATTATACAAACACACACACGTAATATATATATATATATATATATATACATGTGTGTGTTTCGTATAATATATATATATATATATATATATATATATATATATATATATATATATATATATATTATAGTGATAAATTATATATATATATATAATTTCTAATAAATTAATTTTGGACGGCTGACCTATAGTATATATAAAACGAACATTGTTAATGTATTGATTAATATATATATATACATGCGTGTGTTTCGTAATATATATATATATATATATATATATATATATATATTATATAGTGATAAATTATTTTTTATATATATTATACAATCACACACGTATAATATATGTATATATATACATACACATATGTGAGTTTCATAGTATATATATATTATATAGTGACAAATTTTATATATATATACGCGTGTGTAATTGTATAATATATCTATAATAACTTATTATTATATTTTATTTTCTTGTATTTTAATTTTTTATTATATTTAAATTCTTATATTTATACATTATTTATTTTATAATTATATTCAAGGTTTTAACACTATATTCTAGTCTCTTGTATTTTAATTTATTATTATACTTTAGTTTCTTATATTTATATATTATTTATTTTATAATTATATTTAAGGTTTTGTTATTATATTTTAGTTTTCTTATATATATATAACTCCAAATATTTTAATTTCATTATATAAATATATAGTTTCTTAGATTTTAGTTTTCTTATATATACAACTAGTTTCAAATATTTTAATCTATGATAATATTTTAGTTTATAATTATATATTTTAGTTTATCATTATATTGTAGTTTATTATTATACATTTTAGTTTATAATTATATATTTTAGTTTGACATTATATTTTAGTTTTTTATTATATAATTATATTTTTAGTTTAGAATTATATTTTACCTTCTTAACATATCACTTATATAATCAAGAATATATTTTATATATATATATATAAATACTAACTTCATACAAAAAATTATTTTATAACTCACTTGCTTCTTATTTACTAAACAATTATCATATCACCATATTCTAACATGTCAATTGAGTTGTATAGTTAGAAAAAAAAACCTTATAATCTTCTTTGAATCACCGGAGTAATGGCGGCGGTTCGCCGGAGGAGTCGCCGGAGTATCACCGGAGAAGTAACTTAAAAGAAAAACAATGTGTTATGTATGAATAATCTAACAAAGACTAATATAATGTAATGTAATACCCGTAATTTTGGTAAAATTATAAATTTATATATATGCAAAGTTTAGATGGGTATTTAGTAAAATTGGCTGTTATTAACAACACTTGGATAATAAATATTGGTTTGTGTGTTAGGTATTAAAAAACTAGTAATAAATGTAAAGGAAAAGAAAGAACAAGGACCAAATGTGTAACTTGGTGTGTGTATGTGTATAATAGTCAAATGGGAGTCAAAAGACTCATTTTATGTGGCTGCCAAAACGTGAGAAGAAAAGAGAAAGAGAGTTCTAGAGTTTTGCAAGAAGAAGAAGGAATAATTCAAGGGAAAGTGAGTGGTTTATATGATTAAATCCAAGATTTGAGTATTTGTTCTTCATCTTCTTCAACCTTGGTTTGATTTTGAGCAAAGAAAGTGAACCACTCAAGTTGGGTTTTATGAATCAAGTAAGTTCTAACCTTGTCTAGTGCTTGATTTCAAGATTTGATGGATTATTTGTATGATTTATAGTTGTTTGTGGTTGAAGTATGTCTTTGATTGAGAAAATGGGTCAAAATAGGGAAATATTGTTGAAGTTAGGGTTTTGATGATTAATTTGCTGTTAAGTGTTGGTGTTTTGTTGTTACAAAGGGTTGATTGAGTCTTTGCTATGTTGAATGTAAGTTGGAATTGGTAAAAATTGGATTTTGGTCGGATTGATGTTAAAAAACAAGCTACAGAACACTGTTCACGTGGGCTCGCGGCGCGAGCCATGTCGGCCAGAACTTGATGTTTTTCTAGAGATTTTCTCGCGGCGCGAGACATCCTGAAACCTCCAAAGTTCATGTTTTTTAACCTAATTGACCATTTACTTGTTTAGGGATTGATTCTAAGGTTTTATAAGAGATATATGAAGTCTTTTAGACCCGAAAGAGTGTCTAAGGCTAGAATTGGGTTTTAGAAACCTTGTCTTTGGTTAACTTATGTTAGTTGACCTTGTATTTTGTGATCAGAGGTTTATGATCAAGTGTGTGAGCTTTGGTTTGGATGGGGTTGTGATCCTCATCACACCCTCATGTGAGTACACCCTGCGGATACCCAGTTTTGTTAAAGTTTACAAGTCATCATGATTGTGTTTTGATTATTTGGCAAACGTTTGTTGAAATAGTTGAATCAAAGGATGTGGATTATGGAATTGTTTTATAATGTAATTTATATGATTAGCAAATGTTTATGAAGCTTTTGAAATTAAAGAATGTGATATTGTGAATTTGATATATGATGCGTTTTAAGAAAATGGTTTTCAAAGTAAGACCATTGCTCCATTTTGGAGATGGTCTATGTTAATGTTGAGTTTTAAATGATGGTTTTGAAACATGATACTCCATGTTGGAGTGAACTTTGATTTTGAAACAACAAACATGATTTTGAGTATTGAAAGATATGTTTATACTAATGATGTTTTTGGGCATTGAAATGCCAAATTTGGTAATTGTTTATTGAGCATTTATGCTCAAGTGATATGAATTGTGACACTTATGTGTTTATTGATAAGCTTGATGCTTGGATTATTTGGCCTTTATGGCATGTGCTTATGTGACCCTTTGGGGTATTTGTTTTGGTCCGGACCACTGTGTGATATGAACTCTGTACCATAGGGTTCCTAGCCATTGAGACGTGTATAGGTTCATGTGGCTTCGGCAATTGAGGAACCGCGATGTACGGGTGGTTGAGGAATCGGTGCAGAGAGTGGAGGGGTATGTCAGTAGCCATCATGACCGTGTGGGTTCACTGGGCTGATGAGCCACCGAACCCGGGGCAATACGAGTGGATTTGGTGAACAGGGCATACACTCCAGATAACCGTTGTATGGTGGACTGCTTCGTGCATCTCCCACCTTGACGGGGAGATGTGGTTATCCCCCATGTGGGCACGTGTTGATCGTGGCTAGCTACCACGTGGAGATATTGTGGCCCAATGGACAGACTCGCATCCTTATGTGCTTATATGTGTACTTTAAAGTATATTGATTACCAAACTCATGTTTTCAAAAGAGAAAAGATGATGACTTTATTTTGAAAAGACAAATGATTTTTTGTTGTACTCACTAGCTATGTTTATAGCTAACCCTGTGTGTTAAATGTTTTGTATCCGCAGGATGTCTAGTAGCCTTGGTGAGGCGGATAGATGCATTGGGCATAGTTTTGAATTGGTTGCAGTTCCGGTAATCTTGGATTTCCTACTCTTTTGATTATGGTCGTGAGATTGAATGTGGTAACACCAACAGTTTTGGATTATATTTATTGATAATGTTTCATGTTGAAAGGTTTTATATTTTGTTGAAATATTTACAGATGATTAAAATGTTCCGCAATTATGTATAAAGAATGTTTTAAACTGAGATTTCGAAAAGTTAAATTTGTACTGAAAATCAGGGTGTTACATGTAAAAAACTAACCTTTAAAGGTTAAAAACATCAAGCAAATCCAGATTTGGCCGGAAAAAGTGGGAGTTTTGGCTGGAAAAAAAGGAGCTTCGCTGGATCTACGATGGTGTTGACAACCAAAACCAAGATATCAACTACTCTAGTCTTAATCTCAAGATCTACTTCAAAATCTTGAAGAAATGTAGAAAATGGGGAAGGAAGAAGGTGAAAGGGTAGTGATGAGTAAAAATATGAATAAGAGGTGAAAAAAGATGAAGTAAAAAGATGAAGTAAAAAGTTGTTTCACTAAGTTAACCCGGTCGAAGGCTTCGGCGACGACATAGTCGTCGCTGAAAATAGCTACACGACAACAACTCTGACCAACATATTTAAAAAATAAAAATAAACCCTTTCCCGAGGACATTTGTTGTCGTTAAAACCTTTAAACCGGACAACTTTCCCATTCTACCGCCTAAAGTGATTTTAGTGTAGGAAAAAAAATTTAAAAATGCAAATGACTTTTAGCGAGGACATGTCCTCGCTGAAACTAAGTTTCGTGAGATCGCATGTTCCTAAGGTCTAGTGTGGCAGTGTTTTTGTCTTTATCCGACTTTTAGCGAGGACTACGTGTCGTCGCTGAAAACTATTATGTCCAAACCCCTTTTTTCTTGTAGTGACGATGGTTAATTTGCATGCGGCCACGAGAACTTTGTCGGTGTTTAGGTGGCGATCGATGGGTTGTGGTGGTGGTCTAAATCTTCAAGGGATTTAATGGATTGTTAAAGGTGTGTGGGGTGGTGGGAGAGAGAGGGATGTTTGATAAATGAGGGTGTTTGGACGGGATTTGGTAGGTATTTATTTGAGGATAGCTTAATGTTGTTATTAAATATTAGGTGGTGTTTAGTTCAGTAAAACTTGTTATAGAGGGTTAAATGGTCAAAGTAGTAGTAGGTAATTGAAACTTTGAAGTTAAACTACTTAAAAAAAGGTTAAATCAAAATAAAAACAAAACTTTAAAGATTAAACCATTTTAATCCACTAGTATAAGAATAAACCTATAAAGATTTATGTAACTAATTATGATATTATAAATTTAGATGTTAGAACGATAAACCAAATAGTTTTATGAAATCTACTTTTATACGTCTACTGATAATGTTATATATTTATTTTTTATTTACTTTACTTAAATTAGCTTATTTGCAAACATTTATTTATCTAATTCTAATAAAGTAAGATTGAATTAGGTATAGATCTTAATATCTTATGATCAAGATCGAGATCTTATGTAAAATCATATGCTTGTAAAAATCCTACCGAATAATCAAGTTGATGTAGCTAAATGAAATTATAAAATCATAATATCTTAAAATCAAAATCTTAACAAGTATGACCGGATAAACATCAATACAAAGCATTTAAACAAATAAGATGACATTTAAATTAGGAGTTACTTTAAAAGTAGTCATGGTCCTTAACTATCTCAAAACTGCTACTTCAGTCAATTTTCTTTAAAAGTAGTACATATGGTCCTTTATGACCACTCCTTTCTAGCGGTGGACTTTAAAAAGTTTGGTTGATCTTGTCAAATTAACATTTTTACCCTTCCTATTACACCTAAAAAGACTAAAAACCCTTATCGATTTTAACTATTATAAAACCTAAAAAACTAAACACCTAAAAAATCAAAATCTGAAATTTCTCTCTTCACTCCTCTCAAGCACCAATGACTCTTCAAACTCCCACGACCACTTGCACCGTCGCCATCGGCTTCACTACCACCCAATCTCTCACATAGGCAAAAACACAAGCACCCACTATCTGAGCCCAGCGTCTCTGAGGCAATCTCCGACCTCCAACATTGAGGAAGGTGGTGGTAGGGCACTTTCGACTCGTGATGAGGGTTTTAAGGATCTAAAGTTGTTTAGACCATCCGAAAAGGTTATAGTGTTTGATTCTTCAAAATTGTTTCTAGGATTTTCTGTAAACGCGGGACTTGATTCACTGTCTAATCAAGGGTTGTTGAACGGTGGTTGTGAGGTGTCTGGTGGCGGTGGTGGAGAAGATGGAGTGCAGCTGTGGAGATGATGGGGTGCGATGGTGGATAAGATGGAGTGCGGAGGTGGTTTTTAGTTAGAACGATGGTTGTGGTTATAGTTTATATGGTAGTGGTGGTGTGTTCGGCGATGGAGAAGATGGGGTGTGACGGTAGATAAGATGTGGTGCGCCGGTGGTCTCTAGAGAAAATGGTGGTTGTGGTTGTAGTTTCTGGAGGTAGTCGGTGGTGGTGTAAGGTGGTGGATGGTGGTGTCCGGTAGAGATGAGAGATAAGAGTGCGAGACTTGAGTGGGAGAGAGAATGAAATAGTTGACTAATAGAGAGTATTTTTAAAAATTAAATATTACTTTAAATGATTTAAAAATTTTAAAAATAAGGGTAAATGAACCTAAATGTTCCAAGATAAAGAAATTTTAACGTACATAGTTAGAAACGACCTTTCTTACAACAAAATGGGTTGTAAAAAACCATCAATACTACTTTTTTATAATAAAAAGACTAAAGTGCCAGTTTTAACATAGTTACCAGGTTCCGTTTTCACCTCTATCCCTTTGCTCTCGCCTGGACAATGATCTGTAGTTTAGAAAATAATTTGCACCTGGGCGTGGATACGGCACCCTCATCAATTTGATTATGTAATCCACAAGTTATTTTTCAGGTATAATTAATATTAATCGATCGATAAATTATTTAATTAATTGAATGATTAATTAAGCGATCAGAACTTGACATTGATTAGGCGATGCTTTCTCCATTGGATTTATTGGCAGTTCTTGTCCAATGTCTGTTATTTTCTTTCAATTAATCAATATATTCTTGAAATCGTTATTAACGTTAATGTGATGCTCAAATGGAGATTAATCTTTCAACATTCAAGATAAAGAAATTTTGTTCATGATGGTAAGATATAAACGGTCATACCTCTACGCACTACTTCCAAAAAGATCTCCGGCAAAGAGAAGCCACACGCGAAATGCCAATTTTATATTTATTCGGTTTTTTAGAGAAATATTATGTATATATACTCTTTTATTTAGAGAGACAAAAGACTTTTTTTTCTAGAGGTATCTTGCTCAAAAAGTCTTTAAAGAGAGTTCTTTCGTCTCCGGTAAACATCTTGGATATTGGTCGTGGAGTATCGGATACGGTTACGACATGCATTATAGCATACCTCGACTCCTCTAAAGAATCTGCTAAAACGAGAGAAACCCGTTAAAAAGAAAGAAAAAGAAAAATTCACATTTATAATCTCCATTGCATTGCAGACATTTTTTTCAATGAATTTTCAACATACAGCTCTTATAATCTGTTGCAGCTGCTGGGTGATGAATGATACTTCAGAATCCATTTGTTGCATGAGTTTTTTGAAGTAATGTACACAATTAAGTTTATTAGAGATGATAATGTTCCTGCTCAAATTGAGGAGGTAAACAACTTGGGAATCAACATTTTTACTGTGCAACTTCATAAAGATCCTAATATTTGATATTTCTATTTCTAATTATTTTTAGGGTTTTTACTTGGGTTCTATTGGTGCCAATTCATTACCACCTGCATACCCAAATGATTTCACTTACAAAATTATTGATGGTGAGGATACTATATATGGTTGTCCTTGATACTTTTTGTTCTTTGTTGCTAATATATATTTGCCACTTTTGTGTTTTTTGTGTTAGTAACGGATCGAGATAACGTAAATATTGCACAGTACTTTGATGATTGTATCAGTTTCATTGATGAAGCTAAAAGAATGGGTGGTGTGCTGGTTCATTGCTTTGTGGGAAGATCAAGAAGGTTATATGTACATATTACAATCTTACACCTTAATGGGACTTAAATGATGTACATAATATGATTGTGGGAATGCAAACCATAAGTTCAATGATCATTTTATCTTTTTTTATCTTCATATGGAAAATAATGAAGTAAAAACCTTCCTTGTTCCAAATACTTGGTAAAAACTTGAATGCGTGATTATAGAGTTGGTAACGTGTCATTCTCGGTTGAACTAGGGAGGGCTTCATTCGTTTAAATAAAAACAATATGGATGAGGCTAAGTACAAGATTTATTTATTTGTTTATTTTTTGTTTGATTTAGTGTGACTAATGTTGTGGCCTATCTGATGAAGAAGCACAGAATGAGATTACAGGAAGCTCTGAAGATTGTGAAGAGTAAACGAACATTGGCTTCTCCCAACTCCGGTTTTATGTCACAGCTTCAGAACCTTGAGAAGTCTATTCATGGTAAAGATTCACTTTGTAGATAAATTTGAAGTACATAGTAATGCTCTCAAGTTATAACTACTGTATAATTTGAAGAGATTATTGCTACTTCAAGTAGCAAGAACACATCCAAACGCTATTTTCACGCAAATCTGTTATTATCTAGTTCTTATAATGCAGTATCACACTATCACCTTCAAAATGCACATCCAAACACCTCCCTAGAATATAACCATCAAGAGTATATCCATGTTGTAGATTGTTGTTTTACAGCCAGACACTTGCTTATAAAGACAGTAGGAAAACAACTGAAAGTGAAGTATTATGATTTATGAATATTTGGTTTAGATATCTAGAGATAATCATAAAGCAGAATCATTACATAAACAAAGATAGTTCCTTTTGAAATTTATGATGTCAATGAAGTAAAATGTATCTGATTAACTAAAAGCTAACATGACTTGTCATGGTAGCACAGAACTTTGTATATAATTTTACTTAAAAGAAAATAATGACCATAGTTTTTTACTTATTAGCTGTTTGTAATGCAGGATCATGTTGGCTAATGCACAATCACTGAGTTGCAGAGCTAATGAGAAGTCTTTTGTTTTAAAATTTTGCACACACTCTGAGTAGTTTGTGCTGGTAGTCATTCATTCTTTACAAATGGAATAGAACTGTAAATATTTTGTAATACTGTTTTTCAACAAATGCAAAAAGATTTTCAGCCGGATGGGATTCAAGTCATTCTTTAACGCGTAAGAAGCCAATCACTTCGATTTGTCATAATCACGGGTACATGTTCTTATAATATGAAGAAGCCAATCACTATATGCCTGGAAGAATCTAGACTTATTCCCATTCTATGAAGTACATACTTATATCCTTAATTGGATAGAAGATTTTCAGATATGATCGGGTATAGATATGGTCCGGACGTATATAGATCCATGTTTTCTGAAGCTTCTTGGCATATTGTTGAAAATGATGTGTGTATAGCAGTTAAATAGTTAAAGATTTCATGTTGTGGTTCATTGCACAAATTTATAAGTAAATCGATGGTTTAGCGGACATTCTTAGTGATAATCAATCAAGTTTTGTCCCAAGAAGATGAGTCTCGGATAATATTCTTCTTACACAAGAACTTATGAAGAGTTACCACATACAAAAATTTGCAGCTCGATGTGTTACCATTTACCAAGGTAGACATACGAAACGCTTATGATATTGTTGATTGATCATATATTCGAAATATTCTCATTCGGTTTGTGTTTCAGCATTGTTTTTTCAATGAAAAACGAGGTTTGAGACAAAGAGACCCGATGTCACCATACTTGTTCACATTGGTTATGGAAGTCTTAGAGCTTACGATTAAAAAGCAAATAGATGAAGCTCTTGATCTCCAATACCATGCGAAATTTCTTGAGGTACAGATCACACACTTGCGCTTTAGCAGATGACTTAATATTTGCTTTGTCATGGTGATGTCTCTATCTCTTCATTATCGATTATTAAAACTACTCTTGATGACTTCAAAGAATGTTCTTGTTTGGACCTTAATGTTTTAATCAAAACATTTTAGTACTAAGATAAACTTATGAAACATTATTTCTATTATATGTATTATTTACAATAAAGTGTGTGTGACACACATGGTTTTGGCGGCAGTTTGCAGCAACCACAGGGCCACCACTGCCAACTGCCATGGGTAGTTTGGCGCCAAGAAAACTGCCACCATGTGGCCTATAAATAGGTGTACAATGTATTGTAATTAAGTGTGTGATTCCTAGTATTCATATTTGTATATTAGCGCATATCTTTGTTCCTGTGTTTCATATACCCACATGCATACGTTTCTTATATATACTTTGGTTCCTACTATTCGATTGATTTTCTTGCAAATGGTTTCTATCAATCGGGATTCAAGAAATAGAAAGAAGATGAGGGGTAGAAAACGAACATGGTATCAGAGCCCAAGGGGCGAAATCTTGGGAGGCAATTATCGATCGATAGATAACGATTCGAAGTTAAAGACTGAAATACGAACAGGGGATCGAAAATCAATAGCAAGCAACTCGATGATACAGGCGAAGGCATACAAATCAAACGGTACCCATTTGAACCCATCGACATCTGCGTTTCGGAAACAGAAGGATGGGAGACGAAGGGACTTACCTTGGCAATAGGAGATGCGATGGATGAATTCTCAACAAGTAATGTTTGCAATAGGAAACAAGCGACAAATGGAGGCATGCAGTCGACAGAACCGGTTACAAAGATGAAGGCAGTGGCGCATGAAAACCTTAATTTGATGGAGGACCTTACAAACACAGATACTGTTTTGGATAGAGACAGATTTTTTGATCGATGGGAACCGGTGAAAGCATGGCTTTTTAAGAATATAAAAATGAAGAAGCATTCTCAACAGCCTGGGATATTTATGAAGAAAGTTCAAGGGTTGAAGAAGAGGAAGCACGATGTTCAAATATGTGGAAACAACGACGTGATTATGTTTTAAAGCGGCTGCAACATTTAAAGATTAGAGGCAGAAATGTTTCACCTTCTTCAAAATCGAAATGAGCATATTTAACAAAGAAAATGAAGAGGTCTCAATGTTATATTTGCTATTTAAAAGGGCACGTGTGTTGGATTTGCCCAAACAAAAACAAGAGACGTGTTTTAAAAGGGAAACGTGAAAGGAACGAAATAAAAAGGACTTTTGATGATGTAATGGTCCCGGCGATGACGTGGCAAATAATCGGCTCTGACGAACGTAGATGGAATGATATTTGGTATGTTTCTGACGAATACCCGAAACATATGACCCCGAACTTACAAGCTTTTGATAAGTTTATGCAAGGATTTATGAGTTCGAATGTTATTGGTTATAAAGGTTTTGATATACAAGGTTTCAGTGAAGTAATTGTGTTAACAGATTGCAAGCAATATGTAATACAGGGAGTGTATTACACACCAAATGTGGGTTTGAATGTGTTAAGTTTTAGTCAATTGATCGATCAAGGATTTGAAGTAGTGTTTGAGGGTACCAAATGTATCTTAAAACGTTTTTCCGATGAAGATTATGTTCGGGAAAGTGATAGTGAGATAGATAGCAATGGAAGCATTTTTAGTTATAATTTTGAGGATCATGAACAACTTGAAAGTATGAAGGAGACTGCAAAGAAAGCTTTGAGGCGATACCATGATGCATTGCATGTGTCAAGAGCAACAATAAATGAAATGGTAGATACAAGCCACACACTAAAGGTACCAACCAAAAACGACTTTGATAGTTTTATTGGCTTTCTTAAAATGATAAACGAGCAGGAAATAAAAGAGGATTGCAAGTATATGGTAAAAGAACGTTTTGACAAATTGGTCAAATGGTTCTATGGTTTATTTGTGCAAACAAAGAAAAGGTCCTTACCCGTAAAAATTAACGGAATTGAAGTGAGTCTACTAGACTTTTATTTAACGGTAAAAGATATGGGAGGATATACCAATGTTATGATGAAAAACAAGTGGATTGAAGTAGCCAAAGCAATGAGATTCTCAAGTGAAGTGGCAACCGGATTGAAGAAGTGTTATGCATAGCAGTTAGGACTCATGGGATGTTATCATGAAATGGTAATGGATTACTCCAAGAATGAAGATGTATCAATGGTAGCGGAGAGCTTTGGTACAAGTGGAGTAGAATTGTTGGATTTGCCAAATGAGGATGAAGTATAGGGTTGCGGTGAGAGATTTGCAAGGCCAGACGATGGTCTACTTGAAATCGACAATGGCAAGGAGAATATGAAGCATGTGCTAGGTTCAAAACAAGTGGATATTATTAGCAAACAAGATGATGTAAAGATTACATCATCGTGAACAAAATGAAGCTTTGAAGGCAAGAATGATTAAAACATTAAGGGGGTGAATGTTGGACCTTAATGTTTTAATCAAAACATTTTAGTGCTAAGATAAACTTATGAAACATTATTTCTATTATATGTATTATTTACAATAAACTGTGTGTGTGACACACATGGTTTTGGCGGTAGTTTGCAGCCACCATAGGGCCACCACCGCCAACTGCCATGGGTAGTTTGGCCCTAACAAAACTGCCACCATGTGGCCTATAAATAGGTGTACAATGTATTGTAATTAAGCGTGTGATTCCGAGTATTCGTATTTGTTTTTCGGTGCATATCTTTGTTCCTGTGTTTCATATACCCACATACATACGTTTCTTATATATACTTTGGTTCCTGCTATTCGATTGATTTTCTTGCAAATGGTTTCTATCAATCGGGATTCAAGAAATAAAAAGAAGATGGGAGGTAGAAAACGAACATTGTCTTACCCTTAGCTTGTCAAAGAGAACAACCTTTTTATGCAAATGTAACATATTCCAACACCTTGGGTCCCTCTTTATTTTATAAAGTTGTTGGTTCTATGTGCACAAGACACAAATTAATACATTATTACTGATAATAAATAAAATCATAGGGTCACACATTTACAGTCAATGGACACCAATTACATATTTGAATATGATTTAAATATGTTTCCAACTCATTATATATGTATATATATAAGTCTATATGCATTATTGTATATTATTATTTATGTGAAATAATAATATTACTCTTATATATGAATATAAGATAATGCATATCAAATACATAAATATAAACATATGATTTTATATATATGTATGTATGTATATATATATGTATAAATACATATTTGTTACAAGTAAATTGTTACTAGTAACAAATTTTATAAATGTATGTATATCTTTGTTACAAGTAAAGAGTTACTAGTAGCAATCAAGTATGTATATAAAATACATGTAGATGTATTTTATACATGTTATGACATATCTAGTATTATCTTTTATTTATTTAAAAGAAAATCTAGAAATTACCACATTAATCATAAAGGGGGTCATATGGTGTATTCTTGCATAAGACTTAACCAAGATATGTATGTATGGGACAAGTAAGGAAGCAAGAGCAAGAGGGGACCCTCCCCCTCTAATTTTCGTCCATAATGCAAGGGAGGGGGTCCTCCTTCTCTTGCTTTGTTTCTTGACTTTTATAATTACATGCATGGTCCCTTTTGTAACACACTTGCATGCTATCACCTTTCTTTGTGTTCTTAGAATTGTTCTAAGTGTTTTATACTTGAAAAACATCCTTACTCTCTAGTATTGGTGTTCTTCAAGTTAGCAAAGGTAATACATAAACACATACTCAAAATACATACATCTAGTTCAAGAAGAAGAACAAAGGTTGTTGCTTGCATTCTTGAATTTCAAGGGTTGGAGAAACTAGCATTTCAAGGTGTTAGAATCATTGGCTTGTGGATACCTTGGAGGAAGTCTTCTCTTGGCTTCTCATAGATCAACCACTTCACCAATGGTTTACTCACGCTACAAAGGTTGTAGTTCTAAACACCCTATGGTTGGTTTTGTTTATTACGACTTGCATATGGATCATTGGTGGGGAGTTTTAAAAAGTTTAAAATTGTTGTTCATGCTTCCGTTGCTAAAATATATTTTGAAAAACCGAACAAACCCCAACAGTGGTATCAGAGTCACTTATGCATAGTTTTAAGAAACTTTATTTTTGAGTATGTATTGTTTAAGAAAATGGACAACTTTTCTTTTGTTAGAAAAGTTATGGATTTTCTTGTTGGCAACTTATATATGTTTATATATATTTATTTTGGGAAACAACCAAACCACATGCATGTTTGGTTGTAAAAGTTGCCTAAATATCAAGTGTTGATATATATATATATATATATATATATATATATGTGTGTGTGTGTGTGTGTACACGTGTTTGTTTGAGTGTATGGTGTGCATAACAAGCCATAGACCTTTTGTGATGTGTTGGAAAATTGATTTGGTTGTAAAATTATTCTTTCATTTGGTATGTAATAATAATTTTAGTTTTGTTTCATCTTGTTGCATTTTGTAAATAGTAGAATAGTTTAGACTAGTTTACTTTTATAAAAATGTAACTAGATGGAGAAATGACCAAGTTGGAGTTTTCAATTATGGTGGAGTCAACCATGAAGGTTTGGAGTCATTTGCACTACAAGGAGTTGTTTTGGCGACTGAGAGCTTCAAGTTCATCACAAGAGAAATTTTTGGTCCTTAGTCATGACTTGGTATTCTTGTATGGCTCACAAAAATACCACTTAGGATAAATGGCTTGGTTATGCACTTATACATGTTATTTGTGTGTGTTTATGTTTATGTTATTATGCATGACTGAAAATAGGATTTTTGCATGCTAGATAATATTTTTTTGACATAATATAAATCACACAATGAGAGTTTGGTATTTTAAGTTGACATAATATAAGATGTAAAATGAATTTTATATAAAAGGGTTTTATAAAGATTAAAATTCATTATGTCAATATATATATATATATGTAGATATATATATATATATATGAGTTTTATAAAATAGATATTTTAAAACTCAACCAAACTTCATTCAAGCTTAATAATAAAATGGTTTTATTACAAGCTAAAATTGGTCGTATTCGCGCGCTCGAAACTACACACGTTAATATATGATATTAATATTAGTTTAAAATTGAACGCGTCAAGAGTTCGTAAAATGTGGATTTTAAGAATACTCAAGACCAATATATATATAAAATATGATTTTATCAAAACGTGAACTTATTATTGTATGCATGCAATATTAGTCACACGATTTGTTTTGTTTTATTTAATAAATATACAAAACGGTTAAAGCCCTTTTTCAAAACGTAAGTCTATGTCATCCCATTTTAAGACACTCGCTTGTTGCAACGACACTCACATGGAGAGAGCATTAGCCAAACGCGTGGATTGTTTTTGTAACAACCGAGGTGTTTTTCTGCGAATTCCATGAACGTCTTGGGCCAGAAATTCACCGTCTTAAAATAGGACGACTTAATCGGAATCTTATTACGGAGAGAGTATTAGCCAAACGTAAGGAAGCCCGAGGCATAGATGGGATCAAACATGCCAAAATTGACAATCGTTGTCTAGGATCCCATAAAGATCTAGGAATTACATACGAGATGTAATTGGTAAACGTTACCTACCTTGTTGTTTTAACTTGATGGAGAGAGCATTAGCCAAACATTCAAGGTTAAGTTCAACTTGGATCCTAGCCTTTAACAATTAAAGAATTTTATATAATTCTAAAGGATATTAATTATCAAATGATTAAATATCGAAAATACTAAATTGAACTTTGTTAATTTTAGAGATGGCTCCTAACTCAACTACGCCCGTTAACAACTTATCTCTTCGTTCAATCTTAGAGAAAGAAAAACTCAATGGTACAAATTTCTTAGACTGGTATCGTAACTTGAGAATCGTTCTTAAGCACGAAAAGAAATTTTACGTACTTGAGGATCCCGTTCCTGAGGAACCTCCATTTACTGCAGCCAAAGTTGTTAGGGATGCTTGGGTGAAGCATTCCGACGACTCGGTCGAAGTTGCATGCCTCATGCTTGCTACCATGTCTCCGGATCTTCAAAAGAACCTCGAGGAGCATGGAGCATATGAGATGCTTCGCCAACTTAAGGAAATGTTCCAAAAGCAAGCGAAGCAAGAACGCTTCGAGGTCATTCGAGCCTTCCATGCATGCAAGATGGAGGAAGGTCAATCCGTTAGCGACTATGTGCTAAAGATGAAAGGATACATTGACCAGCTTGCTAGGCTTGTATCTCCCATAACCAACGAGTTTGCACAGGATATGATCCTTAACTCGTTGACCAAAGCTTATGATCAATTCGTCATGAATTACAACATGAACAACTGGGAGAAATCTGTCTCAGAGTTGCATGGGATGCTTAAAAATGTTGAGAGTAAGATTCCAAGCAAAACACCTCAGGTCTTGATGATCCAGGAAGGGAAAATCAAGAAGAAAAAGAAGAACAACCCAAAGGGAAAAGGCAAAGGGAAAGCGAAGGGAAAGGACAAAGGCAAACAGGTTGCCAAAGGTCCTACACCCAAGACGGCGGGAAAGTATCCCAAAAGCGAACCGTGCTTTCAATGCGGGGTGGTAGGACATTGGAGGCGCAATTGTCCAACCTACCTCGCGGAGTTGAAAAAGAAGAAGGCTGGCGAGGCCAGCACTTCAGGTATATATATGATTGAAATGTATACTTTTTCCATTAATTCCTGGGTATTTGATACCGGTTGTGGAACTCACATTTGTAATAATCTGCAGGGGTTGAGAAGAAGTAAGCTACTGAAGCCAGGTGATTTGGACCTCCACGTGGGCAATGGAGCAAATGTTGCTGTTGAAGCCGTTGGAACTTTTGAATTATTATTACCAAATGGCTTGTACTTAATATTAAAAAATTGTTGTTATGTACCTAGTTTAACTAGGAATATTATTTCACTAGCCCGGTTGAGAGAATCGGGATTCACTTTTGGGTTCGTTGATGATGGTATCCGTGCCATCAAAAACGACATTTTGTATTTTGAGGCTCGCCCTCTTAATGGAATATATGAAGTTAATCTTAAAAGATCTCTTGATAATAATTCTATATATACCACTAGCACCAAACGACCTAAGCATGACTTAAGTCAAACATACCTATGGCATTGTCGACTTGGTCATATAAATAAGAAACGCATTGCAAAACTTCAAAAGGATGGAATTTTAAAATCAAATGATTCTAACTCATTTAAAGTTTGCGAATCATTTTTATATGGGAAGATGACTAAGGCTCCTTTCTCCGGTTCAAGTGAAAGAGCTAAAGATCTATTAGGAATCATACATACGGATGTAGGCGGTCCTTTTAGATCAATGTCTAGGGATGGTGATACATACTTCGTTACATTCACCGATGATTTTAGTAGATTTGGTTATGTTTATTTAATGAAACATAAACATGAAACACTTGAAATGTTCAAGTTGTTTCAAAACGAAGTACAATATCAACTCAACAAAACAATCAAGGCCCTCATTCCGATCGAGGTGGCGAGTACTTATGCCAAGAATTTATGGATCATCTTAGTAATTGTGGGACTATCTCACAACTTACTCCTCCTAGAACACCACAACATGATGGTGTGTCTGAAAGGAGGAACCGAACTCTACTAGATATGGTTCGGTCAATGATGAGCCAAAGTACTCTACCATCGTCGTTTTCGAGTTATGCTTTATTAACTGCTACGCGCATATTGAATATGGTTCCAACCAAGAAGGTAGATAAGACACCATATGAGATGTGGTATGGAAAGGTTCCAAACTTATCTTACTTGAAAGTCTGGGGTTGTGAAGCTCATGTACGACAAGAGGCTTCAAGCAAACTCGATCCTAGATCTATCAAATGTAACTTTGTGGGATATCCTAAAGTGTTAGTCCCATGTTTAGAATAGTTAGATTTGATGAGACAAACTATAGCTATGTATAGATGATAGGTTAAGAGTTAGGAATTATATAAGTCTGTTATAGACTGACTAGTCAGCTTAGGCTGAGTAGTTAGTATATAAACAGATATAGAGTTTTCTATGTAAGTACTAGATAGCTCACTGACTTCTAAGCTGAGATAGGTTTTAAGAGTGAACACTTGAAGACTTGAAGATTCAAGAACCCAAGATTCAAGAACCCAAGATTCAAGAACTCGGCTTGACGATGTCAAGACTGAGTGAGTCATCTCAGCGTCAGAAGTCAGTTCAAGAATTTAAGTAAGTTCTAAATTCTGTTATTAAGTCTCTATATCTACGAAATTTAAATTAGGATATCTGAACCTAATTTAAACTATCTATTAGTTGGATAGAGATCTCAAACGGAATTAATTAGATATGTTCTAATTAAGGAGTTTGTTACGGTTTTAAAGAAAAGATAAGTTCTACTTTTAAACTGCGATTTGTTCGTAGATATATCAGGTATGAGTATAAACCTTCCTATGGGTTTTAATATATATATATATAGATATATATAGAACACAATATACCGAATAATATACGACTGCATAAGTTGCAAAACGTAAGTGTGTTCGTCATACTTGGTACGCGTGTGTTGCGATAACTTTGTGAGTTCAAAGTTCAAGAGAGTTTTCAAGAGTTCTTGTTAATCGGTTTTAACAAGAAGTTTGATCATCAGTTAGTTTGTGATACAAGAGTGTTTAGAGAGAGTTGAGGTTATAATCAGTGTGATATCAAATCATCCTGTTGATTTGATTAGAGAGTGATAATAATAATTGTTCTATTTGATTATTGAATATACATTTGATTAATTTGATTGATTGTTTAAAGTTTATTCCAACCCCCCTCTTCTACACTGTATCGGTTTCTTGTTTACCCTCTTTGGGACCAACAAATGGTATCAGAGCAAGTTTCTTCGTAAGTTGAAGATCAAGATCCGCTGTCAAGAGGTTAAGATGTCAACTAGCAAGCAATCAAGTCATATCCCAACAATGGCGGCAAAAGGGTGTCCTATTTTTTTGGCACTGACTATCCTATGTGGAAGTTTAGAGCTATGCTATATCTGAATTCCGTGGATCACAGGATGAGTACCGTGATTCAAGATGGCCCAATCATACCCATGATCCATATTACTGCCACTGACAAAATTGTTCCCTCTGGAGAAACTCCCAAGCCTGAAGCATCTTGGACTGAGGAAGATCGTAAATCGTTCAACCTTGATGACAAGGCACAGAGCATTATAGCAAATGCTTTGACAAACCCTCTTCTGCATACTGTGTCGGGGTGCCAAACTGCAAAAGAGATGTGGGATACTCTCAGTGTTACGTATGAAGGCACTGACTTGGTCAAGCAACATAAGAATACAAATCTGAGTCGTTCTTATGAGACTTTCTTTACCAAAAAGAATGAAACTCTGGCAGATCTGTTTACCAGATTTCAATGTTTGATTAATGATATGCTCTTGGTAGGCGTCAAGAAAGATGAGAATGAGTTGGTACTCAAGCTCTTGGATGTGTTACCAGAACAATTCAATGAGATCACCATTGCACTTCATGCTGGAGGAACCTTAGGAAAATATGATCTCAGATCTATCTATGGTTTCCTTCTAAATCATCAACAAATCATGGAATAGAAGAAAGTGGCCCAGCAACAACTAAAAGAATCTATAAATAGCTTGATCTGCATTAATTGCAGAAAAGAAGAAGAAGGGATCTAAAAAGTCTCAAGCTGAGACTGACTCTAAATCTGAATCTGAGGAAGTAAGTCCTAACTCAGATTCAGATGATGAAGAAATGGATGCTCTTACTGAACAAATGGCAATGTTAGCAAGAAACTTTAGAAAGTTCACAAGAGGAAGGGGTCAACCAGATAGAAGCAAAAGTGGTAAGTCTACTTTTGATTCTAAGAAAGCTAAGTGCTACAACTGTTAAAGGATAGGACACATAGCTGCTGAGTGCAGAGTTAAGAAGGGAGAATCAGCTTCAGTGGCTGACAAGAATGCCTATAGAGCTGATAAATATAAAAAGAAATATCAAAGACTCAAAGCCAAGCCAGATGAAAACACCAAAGGTCTTCTTGCTGAGACTTGGGATACTGAATCATCTACCTCAGATGATGATGAGCCAAATAGGTGTTAGATGGCCATTGAGGATGAAGAGGAACAAGTTGACTATGAGTTAGAAGATAGTTCCTTTGATGAGGATCTAGCAGAAGCGGCTAAGCTGAGTAAGCAAACCAGCAACTGGAATCCTGCCTCAATGTATAAGGTAAATAATTTTAGCTCTTACACTGATAAACAAAAATGTTTAATGTTCAACTATTTGTTGAATGACTTCAAAACCTCTCTCACAGTTCAATCTAGTTTGAAAACTGAAATTTCAAAATTAAAAGATGAACTTAAACACTCTGAAACTCTCATAAATACTGGTAAAAAGACTCAAAGTGATTATGAATATCAGCTTCACATAAACAAACTTCTAAGTGAAGAACTACAAGAATCAAAAGAACAAGCTGACAATCTAAGAAAGATCTGTGAATCTTGGTGTAAGTCATCAAGGGAAGCAGAAAAATGTATCGACCAGCAGATAACAAATCAAGTAAAAGCAGTGCTAGGGGGAGATTATAGTGCTACTGCTGATGAAATCATCAAAGAACAAGTCAGTCTTGAAGACAAAACTATGAAATCAGATGACTCCCAAAGACATTTTTAAGAAACAAGGATGGAAAACATGTCAAAACCAATAAGTTTGTGAGACCAACCCAAAGCCCCCAGGTTATTCATACAAACCATCAAGCTGAATGTTCCAGATCCAACAGAAACTGTAAGTCAGTTTTCAAAAGATTGGATTACAATCCAGTGAGAACGTCTGTCTTTGACAGAATAACTCACATCAACTCAAAAAGACATAACTCTCAAGTCAAATATGAAAGGATGTCTAAGAACAGGAAGTTGTCTGTAAGTCAGACTTCACCAAATAAGGATAACCAAAAAGCTGACAAAGGTAAGTCCAAAGTCAGAGAAAATCAAGTAGACAAACTGTCTAAAAGGATTGAAAGGTTATACACATCTTATGACCCTAAAACTGAATCCAAATTTAATGTTGGAAAACTCAAAGAAGTCACCCAAACACCCATCTTTAGAAGAAAATGCTATAAGTGTGGTGATAGAGGTCATGAAGCAAAAGATTGTGTAAGTACCAATCTTTGGCCTGAAAAAGTAAAGGATGATCAGTCTAAAACAGACTCAGAATCTGTTCAAGCTGATCAGTCGGACTCTAAAGGATCAGCTAAATGCTCATCCTCAGAACCCACCAAACAGTGGGTTCCAAAAAGAAACTAATGTGTTTAGTTGATCATGTGCAGGGCTCCTACAAGTGGTACCTAGACAGTGGATGCTCAAGGCACATGACAGGAAACAAAGGGATTCTAAGTGAATTCCAAAACAATGAAGGACCCAAGGTGACATTTGGGGATAATTCTCAAGGAAGGACTAAATGTTATGGAAAGATAACTACTGGAACAGTCACTTTCAAGAAGGTAATATATGTTGAAGGCCTTAAACACAATCTGATAAATATCAGTCAATTGTATGATGAGGATTACGAAGTCACCTTCAGAAAGCATGCAGGAACAATTTATGATAAGAAGGGAAAGCCAATACTAATGGCAAAAAGAGAGAGAGATATCTATTTGTTAGATCTCAGCTCCGCAAAACCTTCAACTGAAACCTGTTTGTATTCTGACTCAACTCCCAAGCTGAGTTGGTTATGGCACAAGAGACTATCACATCTAAATTTCAAATATTTTAACAAATTGTCTAGCAAAGAGTTAGTCTCTAGTATGCCTAAGATCACATTTGCTAAAGACAAACTCTGCTCAGCTTGTGAAATGGGAAAACATCATAAGGGATCTTTCAAATCCAAGCAGAAATTTTCAATTACAGAACCATTGCATATGTTGCATTTGGACTTATTTGGACCTATAAGCACCCCAAGCCTAAGTGGTAAAAAGTATACTCTAGTGATTGTTGATGAGTTCACAAGATTCACTTGGGTAGTCTTCTTAAAAGCCAAAAGTGAAGCTGCATATGAGTTAATCAGCTTCATAAGACAAGAAGAGTTGCAAAAGGGTAAGTCTCTTAAGCAGCTTAGAAATGATCATGGGACTGAGTTTAGGAACTCAACTCTTGAAGGCTTTTGTGAAGAGAAGGGAATTATTCAAAATTTCTCATCTGTAAGAACTCCATAACAAAATGGAGTTGCTGAAAGGAGAAATAGAACTTTAATTGAACCTGCCAGAACCATGCTATATGGGGCAAAGCTCAAGCTGAGCTTCTGGACAGAAGCTGTAAGTATAGCCTGTTATACCCAGAATAGATCTATAATAGTTAAAGACATGATAAAACATCTTATGACATGTATCATGGCAGAAAACCTAACATTGGATACTTCCATATTTTTGGTTCAACATGCTATGTGCTAAACCAAAGAGATCAGCTCCATAAGTTGGAACCCAAAGCTGATCAAGGTATATTTGTTGGATATTCTTCAATCTCCAAAGCTTACAGAGTCTATAGTTTTAAAAGAAAGGTCATTGAAGAGTCAATACATGTTACGTTTGATGAGACAACTATTGACAAATCTAACAAAGCTCAAGCTGACCCAGTTAGTCTGAGTGAACTTGAAAGGAGCACAGAAGATCTCACATCAAATCCCATGTATGTTATGGATGATTCTGATGATGATGATGATGGGGATAAATCTGACAATTGTGCATCATCAAAAGAAACTATCAATGTTGAAGTTACTCAGCCTGAGAATCTAGGCGAATCATCAGGTACAAGTCAGATTGAAGATCTAAGTGATCTCTCAATCCCTACTCAGACCGAAGAATTAAGTCCTATTCAGCCTGAGAGACACTACTCAGATTCAGACCCAGAACCACAGTCTCCCACTACAACCTTCAAAGTATTAAAATATCATCCCCTTAATGATATTATTAGTTACATTGAAGTGGTGTGTTAACTAGATCTAAGGCAAATGCAAACTATGTTGCCTACTCTAGTTTTCTATCTCAAATGGAACCAAAGAAGACTGAAGAGGCTTTAAAATATGAAGATTGGATTGAAGCTATGCAAGAGGAGCTAACAGAATTTCAAAGAAATAAGGTCTGGAACCTTGTCCCTACTCCCAAGGGAAAAACAATTATAGGCACTAAGTGGCTCTATAGAAACAAAATGGACAAGGATGGAGTAGTGATCAGAAATAAAGCAAGGCTAGTAGCTCAGGGGTACCGACAAGAAGAAGGTATTGACTATGATGAGACCTTTGCCCCTGTTGCAAGGATTGAAGCTATAAGGTTGTTTCTAGCCTATGCAGCTTTCAAAAATTTTAAAGTGTATCAAAAATGGATGTTAAAAGTGCTTTTCTAAATGGATCACTACAGGAGGAAGTCTATGTGAAACAACCCCCTGGCTTTGTGAACCCTAAACATCCAGATTATGTCTATAAGTTAGACAAGGCTCTATATGGACTCAAGCAAGCTTCAAGAGCATGGTATGATACATTGTCCACCTATTTCCTCTCAAATGATTTTATTAGAGGAAGTATTGACAAAACTCTATTCATAAGAAAGAGCAGAGGACATGTCATTATGGTTCAAATCTATGTGGATGACATTATCTTTGGTTCAACAAACCAAGGTCTGTGTGATTGGTTCTCTAAGATAATGTCCAATCAATACAGAATAAGTATGATGGGTGAGATGACTTACTTTTTGGGACTTCAAATCTATCAGAAAGAAGATGGTATATTTATTAATCAGAGCAAGTATGTTTTTGATCTGATTAAGAAATATGGATTAGACTCAAGCCATCCCGCAAAGTCTCCAATGTTTCACAATGTCAAGCTACACAAGGACATTGATGGAAAATCTGTATGTCAGACTACGTATAGAGGAATGATAGGTTCATTACTCAATTTGACAGCAAGCAAACCTGATATAATGTTTGCTACATGTGTTTGTGCACGATATCAGGATGATCCAAAGGAATCACACTTGCTAGCTATTAAAAGAATACTCAAATATCTGAAGGGAACACCAAATTTAGGTTTGTGGTATCCCAAAGGATCACGATTTGAGCTGATAGAGTACTCAAATTCAAACTTCGCACGTTATATCCTACATCAAACATCTCCATCTATCTTACACTCTACAGCCAACCTTGGTCAGCCCACTGCTACCAAGGATATATCCTACACCTATACAAGAAAAACTGCCAAAGGTGGTCCTTCACCTCAAAAGGACTCTGGAGCTGATATCACATTGATACCTCCACCGGCAGGAGCTAAGGGGGAGACACCTTCTCTTAAGGTGCCAACCTCTAGGCTCAGTTCAACCTTTCAGCCTATACCGGGTATGGTGTCTACACAGCCCATACCTACTAGTGCCATGGGAGAGCCTACTTCTGTGCCTTCATAGACCCATGAAGGTAACATTGAAATACTGACCAATCCCTAGGGTCAAATACCCCCTCCCCACCACTAAGCCTAGCCCACCCCACTACCATACCTCACGACATTGGTCACTCTTCTCTTCCATTCTTACACACTCTCGCATGACCTGTCAATGAACCTTTCATAAACCAGGAAGATTTACAGGGTCCCCAATCTGGCCCCCTTGATTCCATAGGTCAGCACAAACCTTTGGATATGGGGCCCACATTCTCACCTATTGAGGAACACTCAACAGCCACTGGACAGGAAGACTTTGAGGTAAAGAGAAGACCAGAGGAGCCCAAGCTGATGACCACTGATGCCCAAGTCATTATGGAGTATATACAATCTCAGCTTGAGCTCCTGCACAAGAAAAGAAAGAGTGATAAAGCTAAACTGATGCGTAAGCTAAATGATCTATCTGACTCTGTGGTCCGTTTGGAAAGTTTTGTGTTTAAATCCAGACCCTCCCCTATTGATGATAACAAAAAGGGGGAGGAAGAATCAAATAAAGATAATGATATGGTTGAGGGGGAGCATACAGAGGAAGTACAAATCGAGGAAGAAGCTCATGATCAGTTTGTGAGCACTATAGATCAGCCTTCTCAACAACAGCCACAAGCTCCAACACTCCAAATTATCACAACTTCACAAGCTCAACAAGTTCCACATGAAGAAACATCTCAAGCTACTCACGCCAACCTTCCTCAAGCTGAATTGCTAAAGTTTGTTGAAGCTGAGTCCGTTCCAACTTCACAAATAGATAAAGGGAAGAGTAAGGTGTTTAAGATGGTAAAAAGAAAGAAAAGAAGTGCTATGCCTCTAGCAAAGAGAAGAAAGGTCATCATTGCTGAGCCTGAGCCTGAGCAACAAGGTCAGCATCAATTAGTTGCATATGAATCTGACTCAAGTGATGAAGCTGATGCAGCACAGAAAGCCAGTGACATGCTTGCTGATCAAATGTTACATGAAATGGCTAAGGAACTTGGCATGACAGTAGAGCAGATGAAAAAGCAGCAAAGACAAGCTGAGCTGCAAAGAGAAAAGGCTAAAGCTGAGGCTACTAGAGCTGAAGTTGAAGCTGACTATTCTGGACCTAGAGCTGCCCCAATTCCCTACTTAGATGCTGATCTAAGGCATTGTTATAAAAGAACACATTTTAATCACAAGATTGAATCCATCACACTGAGTAGAAAAGGAGAATTGGTGATAATCAACTTTGTACTAGACAACAAACAAGAAATTGTTCTAGATATGAGATGTCTGTACAAGTTGGGCTTCTCAGAGTTAAAGGTGGTAGCCACAACTATCAAAAGAATGAAAAAGAGTCAAATCAGACAAGAGATAGTTGATGTGCTCAAAACTCTCTTCTTAAGAATTGATAAATTAGGAGAAATTCCAGCTGATGAAATTGATACCTTCCTTAACAGAAACAAAGCTGCAAGAGTCAGTGCAGCAAGCCAACGAGCCAAAAGAAATATCAGTATACAAGTTCTAGAGGGAGTTGCATTCAAAGAAAATACTTTTATCACTCAGCCTTTGGAAGGATTTCTGTACTTGGATGTGGAAGGTAATCAGTGCTTCTTGAGAGTAGCAGATCTTCATTTGGCAAATCTGGAATTGATTCTGTACTTGAGAATTCTATGTGATGACTCAACTCAGAACTCGGTATTCAGATATCATCTCAACAAAGAAGTCAGATCAAGAAAAACTGAGATGAGAGAGCTGCCAGAGGGTGAAGAGATTATAAATAATGCTATCAAGGAGGCTGCTATTTGGGAAATTAAATGTTTGGATATGTGGTTGGAAGTTGGAGATCATGTTGATTAAATAGATCAGTTCTATAATTTTGTAAGCACTAAGTGTGCACAAGCTGATCATAATGATCAAGCTACAATGTAAATGATATGTTCATTAATACAAATTCAAGTTTGATATGTTCAACTATTTTATTATTTGATATGTTCAATATTATGTTTGGTATGTTCAAACAAACAGCTTTGTAAATTTAAGCTGACTATTGATATGTTCAATTATAAACTCATAAGTTCAGTAGTATGAGTTTGGTGAGTTCAGAACTTAAATTAATTCTAATAAATTTAGTATCTAAGTAGTTGTATATCCAAATACTTAGAATACAATTCTTATAATAGATTTATAATATAAACATCTTGTAAGTTCAAGATATGATGAATAAGTATGGATCAGTTCAATACTTATCTCAAGAATTAACTTTGGTAAGTTCTAGAGTGGTTCAACATAATTCTGTTAACCTATACTTACTTTGATTCAATATTTTGTCATCATCAAATAGGGGGAGATTGTTAGTCCCATGTTTAGAATAGTTAGATTTGATGAGACAAACTATAGTTATGTATAGATGATAGGTTAAGAGTTAGGAATTATGTAAGTCTGTTATAGACTGACTAGTCAGTTTAGGCTGAGTAGTCAGTATATAAACAGATATAGAGTTTTCTATGTAAGTACTAGATAGCTCGGTGACTTCTAAGCTGAGATAGGTTTTAAGAGTGAAGACTTGAAGATTCAAGAACCCAAGATTCAAGAACTCAGCTTGACGATGTTAAGACTGAGTGAGTCAGCTCAGCGTCAAAAGTCAGTTCAAGAATTTAAGTAAGTTCTAAATTCTGTTATTAACTCTCTATATCTACGACATTTAAATTAGGATATCTGAACCTAATTTAAACTATCTATTAGTTGGATAGAGATCTCAAACGGAATTAATTAGATATGTTCTAATTAAGGAGTTTGTTACGGTTTTAAAGAAAAGATAAGTTCTACTTTTAAACTGCGATTTTGTTCGTAGATATATCAGGTATGAGTATAAACCTTCCTATGGGTTTTAATATATATATAGAACACAATATACCGAATAATATACGACTGCATAAGTTGCAAAATGTAAAAACACACGTCATACTTGATATGCGTGTGTTGCGATAACTTTGTGAGTTCAAAGTTTAAGAGAGTTTTCAAGGGTTCTTGTTAATCAGTTTTAACAAGAAGTTTGATCATCAATTAGTTTGTGATACAAGATTGTTTAGAGAGAGTTGAGGTTATAATCAGTGTAATATCAAATCATCATGTTGATTTGATTAGAGAGTGATAATAATAATTGTTCTATTTGATTATTGAATATACATATGATTAATTTGATTGATTGTTTAAAGTGTATTCAACCCCCCCCCCCTTCTACACTGTATCGGTTGTTTACCCTCTTTGGGACCAACATAAAGATTCATTAGGATATTATTTCTACAACCCAGCTGAGAACCAAGTGTTTGTTTCTAGGCATGCCACTTTCTTAGAAAATGAGTTTCTTTCGAAAGAGGCAAGTGGGAGCAATGTAAACCTTGAAGAAATTCAAGAACAACAAAATACAAGTCAGGTTGGCACTAGCACTCAACAAACGGTTATTGAACCTGAGCAATTGGTTGTTCAAGAACCTACTGAAACACAAAGTGTTCGTAGATCTGGTAGACCTCGTCAAGAACCCGAGAGATACGGATTTCTCGTGTCCAATGATGAGATTTTCTTGGTAGACTCTTCTGAGCCTACTAACTACCAAGATGCTATATCGGATCTGGAATCCGATAAATGGCTTGATGCCATGAACACTGAGATGCAGTCCATGTATGAAAATCAAGTATGGGACTTGGTTGATCTTCCTCCCAATAGTAAGACTGTATGGAGCAAGTGGGTCTTCAAGAAGAATACCGACATGGATGGAAATGTACACACATTTAAGGCAAGGCTAGTGGCGAAAGGTTTCACTTAAACTCATGGTATTTACTATGATGAAACTTTCTCTCTGGTAGCTATGATTAAATCTATTAGAATACTTATTGCCATAGCCGCATATTATGACTATGAGATATGGCAAATGGGTGTCAAAACGGCTTTTCTAAATGGACACTTAAGTGAAGATGTCTATATAGTTCAGCCCGAAGGTTTTGTAGATACTAAGTTTCCTAACAAGGTGTGCAAGCTTAAAAGATCCATTTATGAACTAAAGCAAGAATCTTGAAGTTGGAATCTTCGATTTGATGAGAAAATCAAAGAGTTTGGTTTTATCAAATCAGAAGATGAATCATGTGTTTACAAGAAAACTAGTGGTAGCACAGTAGAATTCATTGTCTTGTATGTTGATGACATACTACTCATTGGAAATGACATCCCGACCTTGCAAGACATCAAGTCTTGGCTTGAGAAGTGTTTCTCAATGAAAGACTTGGGAGAAGCCGCCTATATTCTTGGAATAAAGATCTATAGGGATAGATCTAGGCGTCTTATTGGCCTAAGTCAAAGTGCATGTATTGACAAGATCTTGAAACGGTTCAAGATGGAAAATTCTAAGAGAGGATTCTTGCCAATGGCACAAGGCATGGTTTTGAGTAAAGCTCAAATCCCTAGCACAAAGGAAGAGCTGGATAGAATAAGTGAGATCCCATATGCTTCTGCAATTGGATCCATCATGTATGCCATGCTATGCACTAGGCCAGATGTCTCGTATGCTTTGAGCATGACGAGCAGATACCAGCAAAACCCAAGAGATAGCCATTGGATGGTAGTCAAGAACATTTTAAAATACTTGAGAACAACCAAATATATGTTCTTGATCTATGGGGGTTTGGAAGAAGATCTTTGTGTAAAGTGTTACACAGATGCTAGTTTCCAAACAGATCGAGATGATTCACGATCACAATCGCGCTATGTCTTCGTTATAAATGGAGGCGCGGTTGCTTGGAAAAGTTCTAAGCAAAGTGTAGTTGCACAATCCAATACAAAATCTGAATACATTGCTGCTTCTGAGGCTGGAGAAGAAGCTGTATGGATGAAGAAGTTCATTGCTGACCTTGGGGTAGTAACAAGCATTCAAGACCCCATAGAGATATTTTGTGATAATGAAGGTGCTATTGCCCAGGCAAAAGAATCTAGATCACATCACAGCACCAAACACATCCTCAGGCGTTTCCACTACATACGAGATATAGTGGATAGAGGTGATGTGTGTATTCTCAAAGTTCATACAGATCAGAATCTCGCAGATCCTTTTACGAAACCTCTTGCCTCGACTAAGCATGAGTCTCATACTAGGGAAATAGGTCTTCGCTTTGCAAGGGATTGGATTTGAATTGTAATTTAGTATTTGAATATTTTGGAACATTATGACAATATCTATTTTATCTAAATGATATATTGGATATGATCACTTCATTAATATTTATTGTGTTCTTTATTAGCATGTTTAAATCAATGAATAAATCTTTATTCTAAAACGTCCATAGTCGATTATAACTATGGAAATAGTTATGAATTAAGACTAATGTGAATCGGTTGGTTGACTTTCATTCGTGATGAAAGTAGGCAAAAGGGTTTGCAGCCAAATTCACTAATGTTTGTTAGGGAACGAACATTGGACATGACCCGCTCTCAAGATCGCTTCAAGGATCAGTGTCATAAGCGAATCTTGAGAAGAAGGTGGTATCTTTGTATCCTTAGACCTGAGACACATATTGGGACTCGAGTATGAGGAGTATCATGCTTTAATGTGGTTAAACGCTATCTTTAACCGGATAGTTATTAAGGCCATTATTAGGTATGATATGAATCTTATAAGAGACATGTGTGGTCAAGATGGAATTTGTTTCTCTCACTTAATTGGGAGTATAATATCTCTGGGCCCTAAAACAAGTTGAACATTATATGAGAATTGATGACGATCCATGTGTCATATTCAACGAGATGTTAAAACAAAGGGATAATTGATGACTTACCTATAACAACGATTTGTAGCTAGTGAGTTAATTTCGTTGGTGAAAGTGTTGATCAACACACTTTATTTATTATTAGGGGCAATGGGATGTTGCTAGACGTTCTTACCATTATCTATATCGGCTTAAGTTGTAACTTGTGCAAGTGGGAGATTGTTGGTTCTATGTGCACAAGACACAAATTAATACGATATTACTGATAATAAATAAACCCATAGGGTCACACATTTACAGTCAATGGACACCAATTACATATTTGAATATGATTTAAATATGTTTCCAACTCATTATATATATATATATATAAGTCTATATGCATTATTGTATATTATTATTTATGTGAAATAATAATATTACTCTTATATATGGATATAAGATAATGCAGAGGAAGGTTCATACGAAAAGTAGTTTATTTGCGAAAAACGCGAGAAGCAATCTTAACCATTAGATTATTAAATTAATGGTTATAGTTGATTATGACATTTTTGTAAATTATTAAAGATTTGTTAATAATAATTACTAACAAAAAAGGGTATTATTGTAAAAATACACACCTCTCTCCTATTCTCTCTCCTCTCTCCTCCATTTTTCTCTCCTCTCTTCTTCTTAAATAATTAGAAACTTCATTTTCCATTTCAAAAATTAAAAGAAACCAATTCTCTTTCTTTCAGCGATATTGCCGGCCACCTGCTCACCGGCCACCGCCACGTGCTCGCCGGCCACCGCCACGTGCTCGCCGGCCACCGCCACCACCCTTCTACACCAGCAGCGGCCACATCCTTTTTTCTACCAGATCTGCGCGTCTCTTCGGTGTCTTCATCTTCAAGCACCACCATTCGTTTGCAATATCTCTCTCCTGTCGTTCCCCCGCCTACCATCGCAAACCCCACCACAGTCGGCGACACCACCGTCTCTCCCTGTCGCAGTTGCGGGTTGTCGATCCTAGACTACCGTCATAGATTTGAAGCTGCCGAAGCCAATGAACACGATTAAAACCCGATTTTTGCAGATCTGAAGCCATGAACCACCGCCAACGCCTCCGCTGAACCTGCGCCTCCGCCGAACCACCGCCTTTGCGAACCGCCGCCGCCGCACCACCGCCTCCACGAACCACCGCCACATAGACCATCTAACAAGGTGGTTTTTCTTTTCTTTTGTTTTCTTTTTTTTTTCTTTTTTGTCTATTTTTTTCTGTTGTTTTCGTTAGCAGTGATTCATCTAACAAGGTGGTTTTTTTTCTTTTGTTTTCTTTTTTTATTCATTGAGGTAGAGCAGTGTTTCAGATAAGCATGTATTCAATAGTGTATGTGATGGGGAACTAATTGTTTGTTTCTCAAATGGTTTATTGTGTGTAATGATAGGTTTAGTTTTGGATTTGTGTTTGTTAATTTTTAGTTAAATTTTTTTTATTGTTTAAATTTAAAGTTTGAAACCTATGTTTCATTAGATTGTTCATTAGTTAACGAGATATTTAGTTGGTTTATATTAGACGTTCGTTGGTGAACAAATGAATTGATCATTTTATATAGTTCGTTTGTAATATTTTTCTTACGGTTTTGGTATTTATTTTGACATATATGTTGTTCATTACTGAATTGTGAAAGACGCACATACACAGTGATATATATATATATATATATATATATATATATATATAGCTATGTTCAGTGTTGAATATTTGTAAAATCCATCTTAAAAATGGTAAACTTTTGGATGTGTTTATTATCGAACAAAGTAATGATGAAAAGCTCGTAAACATGTTCGTTATTGAACAAAAGTATAAATAAATTATTTGTGTTCATGGCTGAATACAAATACTAATTGTAATTTTTAGTAATAAAAGATAAAAACAATCTTATCAAAATGTTATAATTCATTAATGAACAGTTGAATATAAGAAGAAATTTGTTAAAAAAAATTATTTTGAAAAATAATAAAAACAAAAAGATAAACAAAATCTAGAAAATATTTTAAATAGAGAGAGAAAAATTAATTAAAGAAGATAATTAGTTAAAGGGAGGAGAGAGAAAATATTATTGTTTACTAATTTACCTTTTTAAATTAAATAAAAAAATTAATTATGATTAATGTGAACCTCAAGATCAAAAAGCTATCAATGGCTGAAATTGCTTCTCGCACTTTTCGCAAATAAATCACTTTTCGTATGAACCCTCCTCAGATAATGCATATCAAATACATAAATATAAACATATGATTTTATATATATGTATGTATATATCTATGTATAAATACATATTTGTTACAAGTAAATTGTTACTAGTAACAAATTTTATAAATTTATGTATATCTTTGTTACAAGTAAAGAGTTACTAGTAGCAATCAAGTATGTATATAAAATACATGTAGATGTATTTTATACATGGTATGATATATCTAGTATTATCTTTTATTTATTTAAAAGAAAATCTAGAAATTACTACATTAATTATAAAGGGGGCCATATGATGTATTCTTGCATAAGACTTAACCAAGACATGCATGTATGGGACAAGAAAGGAAGTAAGAGGCAAGAGGGGACCCTCCCCCCTCTAATTTTCGTTCATAATGCAAAGGGGGGTCCTCCCTCTCTTGCTTTGCTTCTTGACTTTTATAATTACATGCATGGTCCCTTTTGTAACACACTTGCATGCTATCACCTTTCTTTGTGTTCTTAGAATTGTTCTAAGTGTTTTATAATTGAAAAACATCCTTATTCTCTAGTATTGGTGTTCTTCAAGTTAGCAAAGGTGATACATAAACACATAATCAAAATACATACATCTAGTTCAAGAAGAAGAACAAAGGTTGTTGCTTGCATTCTTGAATTTCAAGGGTTGGAGAAACTAGCATTTCAAAGTATTGGAATCATTGGCTTGTGGATACCTTTGAGGAAGTCTTCTCTTGGCTTCTCATAGATCAACCACTTCACCAACGGTTTACTCACGCTACAAAGGTTGTAGTTCTAAACACCCTATGGTTGGTTTTGTTTCTTGCGGCTTGCATATGGATCATTGGTGGGAAGTTTTGAAAAGTTTAATATTGTTGTTCATGCTTCCGTTGCTAAAATATATTTTGAAAAACCGAACAAACCCCAACAAAAATATACAGAGGTTCTAATGGAGAAGGGTAAAAAATCTTTTCTTTTTTTCATGACATTTACAGTTGATTATTTCGTATTATCATCATCATCAATGCAAGTATGTTGGTCAACCTAGACAAATCATGGATCGACCCATATAGTGATCCAAGTAAATAGGTCAATCTATTAGATCGTTTATTAGGTCGATGGATTTAGTTTTTTGACCCGTTGGATCATATAAATAGAGCAGATCGGACCCCTAGACTTTGCAGTTAAAAACTTGAGACAAATGCATAGCTGGCACGGCGTGTGTTACCTTGCACAAGAGCAGACTAAAAAACATCTGCTTTTTGGTGTGATTTCTCAAAATAAGTTTTGGAGGAAATTAAGTTGTCCGCGCCATGCTACTATTATCTTTGTCTATGAGTCATGGGGTGACCATATTTTAACCATGGAGAATCCGTCTATTGTTAATTTTTGGAAAGAGAGCTAAATGTGTCTTTGAGTGCAACACAAGTGTTTCGGACCATATTTCAATTGGTTTGGTATCCTAACTTAAGAAGATTTTAGGACACATTCTATAATAATGTGAGTGTATGACTGTGAGTAATGTATCTCGAGATTTGCAGTACACATTCAACATCACCATTTTTAATTTTTTTTCTTATAGTTTTATATAGTATCTTGGTTGTTCCTTTTTGGGTTTTTTTTTTCATAATCCTTTTCTCAAGGCATGTATCTGGACATGGGTTTGCCTTTTACTTATGGGATTCCTACTTTCTTAAGTTGTAGTGTAGCGTTTGCTAAAATGAATGCAAATGAAAGATTGAAGGAAACCAATTAGTGATAATGGCTTGATCCAAAGTTTAGCAATTTGAAGACATTTCTTTGAATTCTTGGTGTGAGATTGCTTTCTTACTTTGTGTCAAAACTTAGTGATATATGGTGACCCTAACAAATATTAAGATCTTTATATATATATATATATATAGAGGGTGGTTCATGCGAGAAGTATTATTTTTGCCAGAAGTGCGAGAAGCATTCTGAATCATAGGATTAGTTAATCAATGACTAAGATTATATATGGTATTTTAGTAAATAAATTCAAAAACAATGCCAACAATTAAACTAAATAAAGGGTAGATGAGTCTTTTTATTTATCAAATCTTAGTTAATCTCTTGATTGTTCTATTTACTCACGGCAGGTTTGATTCAAATTTAATGGAAACCCTATTTTTTTGTTCTTTCCTTATATTCAGCATAACAACCTCAATCACTTTATCTTGCGAGCAATTAAAATATGAAAAGTCGATTAAAATATGGTGATTGTGGAGCTAGCGAAAATCTCCTCTACATGACAGTTCTCTTCCTCACTGTTATCTAACTCCGCCTTCCACCGCTGCCATGACTTTTGTTTTTCGTTGTTCATCGCCATCGTCAGATGACAAGAAAATCACGGTTACCGTGCTGAGGAATACCATCGCAACATTGTTGTAGTGTATCAAAGACCTGCCAGATTCTTCAATCTTAATCGATTTCACGATCTCGACTTCTTGATTCAATCATCTTTTAGTTCTTCCAGATTATGCTTACTTGGTATAATTTGTTATTTTAGTCTCTAATTGTGTTTCTCAGATTAGTTGTTCACTAGAGAACACCTTTGTTTCTATTAGATCTTCACAAGAATATGTAGCAAATTTGCTTTTTCTTTGTTGTGTTCACTAATGAAGTTAGGTTTGATTTCTTTTAATGATTCTATATTTACATTAATTCAATGGTGAACAAGAATAATCTTGTGTATTTTAGTCTCACTCAGGGAAAAAAAATCATATTGACAAGAAAATTATATGTAGAATTTAGGATGCCCTAATTAATTCATGAAGAATTATTATCTGTGATGGAAAAAATGTTAATACGGTTGAGAGATGACAAAGGAGAGTTAAGATTGTTTAATGTTTTATTCATCAACATTTTATAAAATATCTATAGTTGTATTCAATAATAAACTAGATTTTTTATAGGTTTTAAATCATTTTTATTGATGAATACATTATAAATAATTTAAAACTAATAAACCACCGATGTTTTTATGTGCATTCATTATTGAACCTAATAAAATTAATAAAAATTAGTAAATTATTTTTATTAATTTCGTTTTTTATTTCTATAAATCTAAATAAACCTTAATTAATATGTTAATAGAAACTAGTGAAATTTTACAATTAGACCACACTTTTGTTTATTTTGCTTTGGAAAATGAAAAACACGTTGACTAGTAAAACTTGACATGAGAAAATTTTAGAAGGTAAAATTGAATGAGAAAAAATAGGAAAGAAGAAAGAGAAAAAAAATTAGTACTAATTTGCCCTTTTAAATTCAAGAAAATCAATAATTATAATTAATATAGATCATTTGATCAAAACACAATCAATGGATGAGAACACTTCTCGCAAAATGCAAGGTTCTCGCATGAACCCTCCCCTGTATATATATATTAGAAGAAAGATGTTGAGAAGGTGAAGTACAAGAAACAGAAATTGGATTATTGCAAGAAAAAAAATTATATGTTGACTTATACAAGTCCTCTTTTGACTAAAAAAAGTTTAACGTCTAAAACTTAAAAAAGAACTGTATACCTCTAAAAGGTAAATTAGAAAAATGTTATGTATCTTTTTATACAAGTTGTTTTCAGTAAGCTTGGTGCTAATTGTGTTAAAAGTGTTTTTTATGGCCAATGGTTATGTGTTTAAGTCTTACTGTAGACCAAAAAAAAGTGTAGGTTTAAGAGTATTTTAGTGTGTGCGTGTGTTCTGCTATTTAAAAAAATTTGTGTAGAATATCTCGAGAACTTAATTAGAATGGACAATGGAATTTTGGATATAACTTTGAAACAAATCAAATTGACTACCCTATGGACTATGTCTTGTGTTTGAGAGGTTATCTATCCTCCTTTTTCCTCTAACTCACAAGATTAATAAAAAAGTCAAAATCAATAGAACAGGTGAAAAAAAAATTAGTGAACTTCACATGTTATATTATGTTAAGCAGTAAGATGAAATATAAAGAAAAAGTAGCAGAATATATCCTTTTTTTCTCTATGGTTCATGTTGGATAGGCTTTTTACCACTCTAGTAAGTTGAATTTCAAAAAATAAAAAAAATAATGTTTTTAGGTTAACTACAGTGTAGAGTGAGCGGTGATATTAAGATCTGAGATTCGATCCAAGAAAAAAAATTCACTACATGAATTTACTTACTTGACTATCATTTTATAGTTTTAATAAATCTTCTATCCTAGACTCAAAAATGATTAAATTGGTTTGTTTTCAAGTTTAACAAGCTCATGACCATTTTAAAAAAGGTTAATTATACAAAAATATAATAAAATTTCCATTAGTTACGTAACATTTTAGGTGAATCTCACATCGGCCGTGGATAGGAGAGGTGTCGGGGTTATAAGTAAACTTTGGCCTTACATGACACAACACGTTTTGAGGGCACAAACATGACAGTTCTCATGAGAACTCTGCAGTTAAGCGTGTTTGGGCGGGAGCAATCTAGGGATGGGTGACCCGTTGGGTAGTTCTCGTTCGGTCGCTAGAAACAAGTCCGTAGCGGACAATATTGTGTCGTGGTAAGGCAGGATTTTACAAGTTACTACTGTTTACAATAATTTTTTTTAAACAATACGATCAACTTTATGAGTCCTCCCATTATACGCAAATATTTTTATACAATGTGAATTTAATAAAATTCATTGTATACAATTGATAACTAAAAATCAAACATAAAAAAATTATTTGTATAAAATAAAAATATTATAAAAATCGAATATACTTTTATTTAAAAAGATTAATTGTATACGATAATTATTGAGACATGGTTTATTTTATTTTCATACTATTCTTTATTTTAAAAATTGTATACCATTGACTTAAAAAGATGTAGTCAACGTTGATAACTAGACAAGCGCATTGTCATAATATTTTAATAATAAAAGCAATTATTTGATTGCTTTTGCAATTAATAAAAGACGCACTACTCTTAGAATATCCATATATACGAATCTAAATATGCTACATGTGGTAAAACTAACCTCTATCTGTTTTCTTCTTTCAAAAAGTACTTTATAAAGTGTGTTTCATTCACTAATGGTGCATATTAAGGTGTTTAAATAGTAATAAATTTAGTAGGTGCATCTAAACGTTTTAATTAATATTGGACAATCGACTGTGTGAAAGGATCGTCTCAAATTTTTTTGCATATGTCGTAGAACTAATAAATGAATCTCTTAAAATACTATTTTTTAATAAAATCAAACTAATAAGTTAGATATAAAACTTACAATCTTACGTAACTGAAATAAAAGATGAAATAACATGTTTCAATGATATTTACTTTATTAAAATTATATCTATTCACCCTGTTTTAGATTGTCCCTCTCTTTTAGATCATTTTAGATTTTTAAATTCTTTTTTTGACTATCGGATAAATATTTTTAAAAAACATGATTTAATAAGGTTAGGAAAAGAATAAACAAATAAAAAATTTAATTGATTCAACTATTCAAATAAATAAACCAATTAACTAATAAACTAATTATTGAGTGATTCAAGTAATCAACCGACTCAGCTAATTATCAAGGGGATCCAAGTAAATAATAATTAACTAAGTGCTATAAGTAACCAAATCAAACCAAGTAACTAACAAACTAATAATTAAATAATTCAAGTAATTATCAATTAAGTGATTCAAATAAACAACCCTACAAAGTATTTAACTAATTATCGGTGGAGTAGCATTCCGTGGATGTTTTTCATGTGAATATAATGTTTTTGTGAAGATGTTTTTGTTTTCTCGACTAGTTTCTTTGAATGAACATATTTTATAGACCTTAGTTTCTAGCATATCACTATGAATTCCAACGATACATCATTGTTTGCCGTTACTTTTAAATACGAAAAATGACATCTTCAACCTTATACCAAATCCCGACAACCAAACCCCTAACCTAAACACCGTTTTTAATAAGTTCCTAATCAGACAATAATCTGCGAACTTGTTAGACCTACCAGCAACATTTTATATACCGTATTAGTACATAAGAATACATTATTGCGTTTTAATAACTTTAATCTTTAAAAAACACAACTTTTTATAATAATTCTTTACCAAATATTTAAGATAAATTATAGTTTCAACCTCCAAATTTCTATTCCTTTGTTAATATTTTCTAAAAATCCAAACCAAATAAAACCTAAAATCTCTTCCACCAAATAAAGAGGATAAGGCTGATGACACACATGTGTGTCACATGGCCCAAATATATTATATCATAGATATCATCAAAATATGCAGAAAAAATCCACTGCTTGCTTCCCTTCCTTAATTCTCTCTGAACACACACACAAACACACCGCCGCGTCACCCACCGGAATCCTCCATGGCCACCCACCGGAATCCTCTTCTTATTTTCTTTCTTTTCACCGTCAAACACTTATTAGCTGCCCAAACCACCATTCCACAAGGCGGGTTTCTTCTCGGAGTCACCAGAGACGCCGAAACCCTCCAATACACCACCCAATTGCTCGTCGGAACTCCACAACTTCCGACCAAACTCGTCGTTCATCTCTCCGGTCACTCTCTCTGGCTCAACTGCCAAACTTCATCGCCTTCTCTTAACCTTATTCACCATAATTCCTTGTCCTGTTTAATGGCGAAATCCAGTCGTAACCATGAAAAAACAACCATCTGTGACATTCACATACAAAACCCCGTCACCGGAGAATCCTGTTTCGGAGATCTAGCGGTGGATGTGGTCTCCATCGACGGTATGACTCCGATTTCCACCGTTGACCGGTTTTTGTTCTCGTGTTCGCCGGATTACTTACTCAAAGGCCTGGTTCCCAACGCGAAAGGTGTATTAGGGTTCGGAAGATCAAAAATCGCATTCCAATCTCAGATTGTTAACAATTTTGATATTCCGAGAAAGTTTACCGTCTGTTTATCTTCAACTACCGGATTTATAACTTCCGGCACCGGGATTTCTAAATCTCTGTCTTACACACCGTTGATTTCAACCCATGGGTACTTTGTCAGTGTAAAATCGATCAAAATTAACGGCCGGAGACTGGGTCTACAACCGATCGAACGCGTTGAAGTAAGCTCAATGATCCCCTACACAAGAATTAAGAGCGAGATTTACGAGATCTTCACAAAAGCATACGTTACCGCCGCTAGTTCAATGAACATGACAGTGGTGGATCCGGTGGCGCCATTTGGGGTTTGTTTTAGTTCTCAGGCGACGGTGCCGGAGATTGAACTGGTGTTTCAGAGTGAAATGGTGAAATGGAGGATCCAAAGGAGGAATTTGATGGTGAAAGTGAGTGATTCAGTGATGTGTTTAGGGTTTGTTAATGGAGGTTTGGGGATGAATGAATCAATGGTTTTAGGAGGGCATCAATTAGAAGATCATGTTTTGGAGTTCAATTTGGGGACAAGTATGATGGGGTTTAGTTCTTCATTGTTATTGGAGAGTAGTAGTTGTGCTAACATCAAGGCATCGATTTCCGCGCCAATCGATTAGTTATAAAAATGGGTGTTGTTGATGGTACCTCATGTATCGAGATCTATTACAGACTGTAATTTTCGAGACATATCAGACAGTGGTGATATATGTCTAATTTGGTACTTATAACTTGTAGGTGCATATAATCTAATTTTTGCTAAGTTTTGATCTTTTTTGGGAGCATGAAATGAGTATGTAATTTTGGTTGGATATTTGGGGGTGAAGAATGTAAGTTTTGTTTTTTCTTCCTTATGTCTAGTGTAATGGCATTAATGTGAAGCATGTTTAGCAACAAGGTGGTATAATAGAGTAATTTATTATATCTAAATTAGCATATTATTAGTTTTCTTTAGTCAATCTAACATATCATAAGAGATTATGCAATTATAGTAACTTATGATATGATAATGTACAATTTGTAATTCATATCTTGTTGACTTTATCTTACCTATTAATAATTAATAATAGTGATTAACCTTTGAATTGTTTATAAAAATCTAACATAACAATCTTGTTTATTGTATATTCATACAATTTTTAATGAATGTTTAAATGTTTTGAATCACCATCGCCACCCATAATCCACCTCCATGCAACTCAACTACCACTGTCTCGCCATAACCACCAATATCACCATCTCATACCACCTACGCTATCTTGCCATCAATATGTATCATTGTTAGTGTCATTTCACTAATGGTGTTGCCGCCACCAAATTCGAACACACACATACCCTAGTTTACATGCATGCACAGACCCGTTTACACAATCACAACCAACCTTAAACATACATCGGAGACACATACACATTGACCCTGGTTCATACAAATCTGATATGAAAAATAGGTTTTAGATGAAGATGAGCAACAAAAAATCGCTAGAAATGGCCCTAGATTGATAATGAATTAGGTACTTCTGTGTGTGTATCCAAGTATTAGCTCTCAACCCAATATCTATTTAATTTAAACTCACACATTTATATCCATATCCATATGATCAACCGAGTAAGTCGATATCTATTAAATATGCAAACTTTTTTTTATTAGACAGAGTGCGGACTTCTAAATGAAACTCATACATAAATTGTTACATATACAAAAAAAAATGGAACACCAAATTATTATAAATAATACATATTTCTCATAACTTAGATGTTTGTTGTTATATTGATGGGTTCATTTTATCTTTTGATAAAGTCATTTGTAGAGTAGTGGTCGAAAGTGAAAGTTAAGCTAACAACTATAATGTTTTTGCATTACACATAATTTTATCATTAACTAATTATTTTTTTAGGAATTATTATTATTATTATTATTGTTGTTGTTATTGTTGTTGTTATCAAGAATAAACTAAGCTACAGTGCTTCACCAATCTACACCCAAGGGCAAGGGGGAGAAAGCCAAAGCGACAAATTGTTGCTTCGGATGCAACAAGTTAGGGCACCGGAATAGCAATTACTGAAAGTAATAAGGACGTTGGGCATAACAAATAAAGTTTAGGGGCGAAAAGTGTAATTAGTGATAAACCACACCGACCAAATATGTAATTTACTATTTTTTTTTGTTAAGAACAGAGATAAGTTACTTGGTTTTAATAATTATTGTTATGTTTTTAAAGGAATTTTTCTTGTGTTATGAACACACACATACATAAGCATACTCGTTCACTTAAAAAACAAAATATTGCGAGTATTATAAGAATCAATTTTCGCCTTTTATTTATTTTAACTATTTCGGTTTTTTTAATAAAAAGAGTTAAATGATTAAGTGAGTTTTAAATTGATTTCTCCATCCATTCAAGAGCACTTTCGCCACTAACCACCATTGTCACCCACGACTACACGATTGTTGCCGCTGACGACATACTACCGCAACTATTGACCCCTGCCAACCACAACTATCTTTAGTGGTGACCTTTTACCTCTACCTTCGATGACCACTATTGTACACAAATTTATAATTGTCTTGTTGGATTGTACAAATGCAATTTATGTATTGGGTTAAACATGTACAACCTTTCACTAAGTGATCGCATTATTGGGTTGCACTTGTCGCAAGATTTTAGTAGAAAAACCAACGCTAAACCTAATTAACTAATTAATTATTAGGGGTGTTATTCTCTACATCCTAGTCTACTAATATCTTACTATAAGTCATCCAATTAGGTTTAGTTAATACATGAAAAACAGAATAAGTAAAAGTTGTCACCCATTAATTAGTTTCACATACATAGATTAGGGTTTAGATGCAAGCCTCTTTATCAAATTATTAGTTGTAATTTTTATTTCTCAACCTTTGACTTTGATCCGGTCAACGCTAAGCCTCTTTATCAAATCACCTGCAACTCCTAGTTTGCGAATACAATCAACCAAACCATATATATTACGCGGAAAATCAAATCAGAGAATCTTATGAGGTGTAAGGGTAGTCGTCATCACGCCCTGACACGACGGCCTTCGTCAAAACCACACGCTTCCCCTCTTTTCACGCACACGTGATCGATCAAACGGATAATATATTAAAGATTCTAAAAGTCAATAGTCAAACCCGTCATGCTTATCTTTCTGACTCTTGATCTTATTTAATTCCCCAATTGTTCATTCTTGACGGTGATCGATCTCATTTAAGAGCTACGATCTGAATGGCATTCATATTTTATATAAATTTTATGATTAAATTATCAACTTTTGTAAGAATTTCATGAACTAGTCAAAGTCAAACAAGTTTCCTATAAATTCCTCCACCCAAATCTTCAAATTTCAAGAAAATTAATATCAATGGCATCAATTTCCATATCTATAATGCATTGCTTTCTCCTCTTGTTATTCCTTGTAGTATCTTCATCTGCAGCTCAAACTAGCTTCAGACCAAAAGCACTCCTTCTCCCAGTCACTAAAGACTCATCAACTCTACAATATGTAACCCGAATCAACCAACGAACCCCTCTCGTGTCCACGAGCCTGACGCTCGATCTCGGCGGTCAGTTCATGTGGGCTAATTGTTACACCGACTATGTCTCGTCAACATACCGTCCAGCTCGTTGTAAGTCGGCCCAATGCTCGCTTGCTAAGTCGACCGCGTGTTCCATTGAGTGTCCTGGAGAGGCTAAACCAGGTTGCAATAATAACACATGTGCACTAATGCCTGATAACACGGTGACCCGTGTGGTGACGATTGGCGATCTTGGCTCGGACCTTGTTTCGGTTCAATCAACCGATGGTAGCAACCCGGGTCGAGTGGTTTCGGTTCCAAGATTCTTGTTTGTTTGTGGGTCAGCATTAGATGGGCTAGCTAATGGTGTTGTGGGCATGGCTGGGCTTGGAAGGACTAGAATTTCTTTACCTTCTCAATTCTCATCAGCTTTTAGCTTTCCTAGAATATTTGCTATTTGTTTAACTTCCTCTGAAAACTCTCCTGGTGTCATTTTCTTTGGAAATGGGCCTTATAGATTTCTCTTAAACACAGAAGCCTCAAGTGGGCTTATCTATACACCACTCATAAAAAACCCAATTAGCACAGCCTCTGCCTACACTCAAGGTGACCCTTCTTCAGAATACTTCATTGGAGTAAAATCCATCAAGATTAATCAAAGATTGTGCCTATAAACAAGACTTTGTTAACCATTAATCATGAAGGCTATGGTGGCACCAAGATCAGCACTGTGAATCCATACACAGTCTTGCAAACTTCAATCTTTAACGCGATCGTTAAAGCGTTCGGAAACGCGCTTTCTGGAGTGCCTAAAGTGGCACCAGTCGCGCCTTTCGGGCTTTGTTTTAACTCCACGAGCCTATCAAGCACGCGGGTCGGGCCAGGCGTGCCTCAGATCGACCTGGTGCTACAAAACGAGAAGGTTTTATGGACCATTTTTGGTGCGAATTCGATGGTTCAAGTGAGTGATGATGTATTGTGTCTTGGGTTTGTGGATGGAGGTTTTGATCCAAGGACTTCAATAGTGATTGGAGGACATCAGATTGAAGATAATCTACTGCAGTTTGATCTTGCTAGATCAAGACTTGGGTTCAGTTCATCACTGTTGTTTAGACAAACAACATGTGCCAACTTCAATTTCACTTCTAATGCCTAAAAGGGTTTTTGAATCTTGAATCATATGAAACCAACACTTGTATTTCACATTAACATTTGATGCTATTGTATGGATACCACAATGTTTTCTTAATTTAATTTACCATGAAATCTGAATCAATACTTTACAGTTTAAATTAATAAAAGAGAAATGATAAATCCTCCTACTTTTTGTTCCTACTTATCCTTCTACTCACTTGATCAAGACAAGTGTCAAAATCAAGAGAGGATGTAAGGAAAGAGAATTAGTGAAGTACACATGTCATCTTGTGGTGAGTAGAAGGATGAAGTAGGAAGAAATAGTACGAGGATATATCATTTTTCTTAATAAAATCACAATTATATATATGGTTGTCAGGATGCCATTACTGTTTTGTTCCTTTATTTTTTAATTTTTTAAAACAAAACACAATTTTTACTGAGGTTTTGTTTAATGAGAGCTTCTGGTAATCTGGTCTATGTGGCAGATCTCTTAATGTTGCAGTCAATGGGATGAAACTGATTGACCAACACTAACCATGTTTTAATATTTGAGCCATATACATATTGTAATTGACCACTACTGACCTTTTATTTGTCTATTTGAATTAAAAATGATTGTAATTAACCAATGTTGATTAAAATTGAAAAATTATTTTGATCGACTAATATTAACTATTATTTAAATTAATTATGTCTTTGATTGTCCAATATCGACAATGGTTTGTAGAACATCTTGACCCATATTAGCCGAGTTTGACTCTTAACTACAACCAATGCATACAATTGACCACGGTTGGCCACATCTTACTCTTTTAATTGTGATTGAATACAATTGACCATGTTTAACTTATATCAACCAAGCTTTGAATGTAAACAAGTATTCATTTTGCACCACTTAACTTACACCACAATGGTCTCTACCGCGTGAACCTTCCATTTTGGAACCGTAGCAAGACTTAAACGAGTATTCATTTTGCACCACTTAACTTACAGATTACCAAGAAAAAATAAAACCGCTTAAATTAATATATATTTCTAAGATAAGTTACACATTCCATCATCCATCCAACACTTTTAGTTAAAAAGATCTTTAAAGATTGATTACATTTCAAAGATTTACTTGCATTACACTGTACTAAAGCAAATTTCTCATTACCTACAAAAGAAAAATGATGTTTTATAATACAAAATGAGTACTGTGAACCCTTTAAATATCCAGATCATTACTCAGAAAAGCCCAAATCAATTGCAGGTTAGCATTAGTGTGTTGCAAAGAGAGAAACATAAAGGACATACTGTTGTCAATAACACTGAATTGGTGGTCAAACTAATTGTTACAATAAGAAAATGAAAAAAAAGGGTCAAAAGAAAACAAATAACTTAAGAAGCTATTAAGTTTATATATATATATATATATATATATATATATATATATGATCACAACTAATCGATTGGAAGGAACTGAGAACGTCGTGAAGACGAAGAGGAAGAAGTAAGGGAAGCACACGGCTTCAACAAATGAAGCATGAAAGCACCCGAAATGGCACCAAGTACTGGAGCAGTTAGATATATCCACAAACCATGGAACTTATAAGACACTAGAGCTGGTCCCAAAGACCTTGCTGGATTCATTGAACCCCCTGAAATTGGCCTATTAATTACCAAAAAAAAAAACCATTTATCAGTGGATATGATTATATGAATATGATTTTGATGACAAGTAGTATAGATTTATAAGGCTTTTGATTTCTTAATCTATAGGATTACCCTGTGATAAGGACTCCAAGGGCAATGCCAACTGCTACTATAAATCCAGAAAACTGGGTTACCTGAAATAATATTTGGTAAAAAAGATATTAGTAATTATATATGACTGACAAAGTATTGTTGTCTTTAAAGGTGGACTTTCTCAAAACAAGAAGTTTTTAGAGATACAGGCTTTCGGATGTCGGATGACAGCATCAGTGTCTCTAGAAACTTTTTGAGACGACTTTTATCCTCTCAAAAGTCACTTTTTTGTAATAGAAATTGTGATTTTTGTTTTTAACCAATATGAAAGGAGATCAAGGGAGGTTATGCATACAGATGGAGGTGCATGGACCAACGAAGCCGTAAGAAACAACACAAAAAACGAAGCCATGAACTCGGCCCAGAAAGCTGCGCTCACTCCCACAAGTGGTCTAGTCGTCATAACCTCGGCTTTCATTCCGTACACCGTTGTTCCCATATATGTCGCAAATGTACAACCTGCTACTTGAGCTACTATATACAATGGAACCTTAATTTTCCAAAAAAAAAAAAAAAAAAAAGCAACCATAAGTCCATATATATTTACAAAAGGTTGTTTGTTGAACCAACCATACGCCTAAGATCCTTTGGATCTGAACCGACCATTAATCCCCAAAGGCCGATTCATGGGCAATGTTTAGCCGGCATGACTGCCGAGGGAAGTGAGGATTTAACCCCTGGCCTATTAGTAAAGAATATATATCTCATAAATTAAGTAATACCCTTTTCCATGGAAATGGACCAACAGTAGCAAAAGCTATGGTGACTGCAGGGTTAACATGAGCACCGGAAATATGTCCGATAGAGAAAACGACGACAATCACCGCCAATGCAGCCGTCACTGCATACTCAAGTAGCCCAACACCTCTCATCAATTCTGTGCTTGCTATTATTCCACCTATGCTGAACATAACAATAAAACTCCCCAACATTTCTGCTACAAGCTACAAACATGAATGAATAAATACATAAAACTAACTACATGATTTTACAATTAACCTTGAAGCTATAAGATTAAGAAAGCTTCTTAATTAATGCAGTTTCTTACAATTCTGATAAGGAATTTATCCATTTGGAGAGGAAAACACAAGAAGGAGGGAGTTTTAACTACAATATCTTCACTTAGGCCTCTTTCGAGCGAATCCGCGGAACCAGTTTCTTGATCAAGCTTTGATATGTTAACTGAGGATGCATCTTTGGATGCTGCTTCACAAGTTTGATCCTCTAATTTAAACAAGCCTGACATAATTATTGATAAAGATATTAATCTTAACAAAAACTATGAATATGATTAAAATGTATGTAGCTTTCTTTTTTGACTTGTATAAATAAAAATGTGTATAGAGTTGTTTTTTTAATTAGTCACACAGTTGATGTTGGGATTTAGGAATTTGGATGTGTTTTTGGGTGAAAGTCGTTCAACTGTCTATTCAACATGCTTGTTGTGTGGTGACAAGGAGAAGAAATTGTCACGCAACTTTCTTCACTTTTTGGGCAGCAGAAATCAATCATAAGAGTTACCATATGTAACTTACCTCTATATATTTCCGATAGTTAAAAATACGAGGGTCCGTAATAGTAATAGTAATAGGCTCGGTTGTGAGGCGAAAGTAGACTTCACCACGGTGTGGTGGGCATGGTGCCACCTACACCATGTACCTGATGGGAGGTGTGCATGATTGCTACAACTACGTGTGTGATGGATTTTGTAATCTTTTTAATTGATATTAATAAATGTGAGTTTTGTAATGGTGGATTAAGATGGAAGTATGATGCTTGTTAGGTGTGACTCGAATTAGCGATACGATTTTGAAACTATGCGATGATGGTGGGTTAAGTAGTGGAAGTATGATGTTTGTTAGGTGTGACTCGAATTAGTGGTACGATGTTGAAACTAGAATCTAACGAGAATTACCGCGATTTAATTAATTCAAATATGGTTGCATGGATAAGGTTTTAATTTTTTGAATTTGGTGTTGGTTATCTCAATTATGATATATATGGCCGAATCAAAGTTTGTTATTTAAATTTGGTGTTTATCTTTGTTTATTTGAATTAGATTAGGATTAGGATTCTGGTTTATTTCAGTTATAAATATCATAACTAGAGTGAGTCATATGTACTACATCAAATATTCTCAATTAATAAAGAAATTTCTGGTACCTGCCCGTGAACGTAAGTCGGGACCCTGACGACCGAACCATGTTATATTCTCGTGTTTGTTTATCCTGTTTTGTTATCCGCATTCTTTTAAAGTTTGAAGGGTGTTTTGATCCTTACAAGTGGTATCAGATCCTAGGTTTTACCTTGGCTCGCGCATTTGTTGATTGAAGATGTCATCTTTGAAGTTTGATTTGGAGAAATTCAATGGCTCAAACGGTTTCACACTGTGAAAGGTAAAGATGAGGACTCTTCTGATTCAGCAGGGTTGCGCGGCAACGTTAAAAGGAGAAGATAATCTATGTAACATCCTCAACTTGGGTCTAGTTGTAATCGATATGTAAGTGTACGTAGTTATTGTATAAGACATATTAAGTGTATACTTGTTGAATTAAATGAATACAAGTTATGTGATATGTGTTTACATGTATGTATGTACGTATGCATGTACGAATGTATGTATGTTTTAAGTATGTATATAGTTAGATATTTAGGAAAACCTTTGATGAAGAAAGGTGGTGACCGCCTGTGCAATAATAAGAAGTATTTGTGTGTGTTTGTTGACTTTAGTCAAACATAGCCAAAACACACACAAAACCGCAAACGCTTTCCTCTCTTTTCTCTCGGTGCTTTCTCTCGGATTTCAAAGAAGAACAAGAAGCGGTTGATCGTTGTTGATCTTCAAAGGTTAGCAACAGAATTCATAGATATCTAGAAGTTTAGAATCATGTGTAGTGTGTTAGAACCATGAACCCATGCAAGAACACTTTGAAGGAAATGGAAAACTTACTTTGAGAGTGGGTTTTGCATGAATGGTGTTCTTGTTGTGATTTCATGTGTTTATGATGATGTTCTATGATGTTCTGGGCTTAAAGCACACCAAAATGAAGTTGTGTAGATGATTAAATGAAGCTATCGGAATCACAGTTGATGAAGTGGTCGGATTCCGCAACTATGAAGTTGTCGGAATCCGCATGTATTGGAAACCGAAGGAATTGTCGGAATCCGATAGAAGTGTCGGATTCCGCAACTCTGTCGGATTTCATGTTTTGTAGTCCTTTTAAATATGGAATCCGCAAGTCAATCGGATTTCCATAGTTTCGGATTCTAAGTGTCGGAATCCGATAAGTATCGGATTTCCTTCTATGTATCGGAATCTGCAAGTGTCGGATTTTGTGTACATGGTTGGAATTCATAAGTGTTGGAATCCGAATGTTAAGTATCGGATTTCATGGTTGAATGTGTCGGATTTCATGAATCCGACAAGACCATCAGATTTCCCCCAAATCCGACACTTTTGGCGGATTTGTGTAATGTCCAAAGTTAAGTGTTGTTTTGTGAAGTCTTAAATGCACATGTGAATGATGTGAATATAATATGCTAGGTGAACTTGTTAGAGAACTCAAGCCAATACCTGTGCCTAATGACAGCTCAGGTGAGTGTCTACGACCATGAGACTCAGTATAGTAAGGCCTGCATGTTAAGTGACTATGTGAATGTACTATGTATGACTGACTTGCTTTTGCAGGTATGTTCGAGAAGGTAAATATATGATTGATATGATGTTAGAATATGTATCAGGTGCATGCCAGTGGGTCCAGATTGGAACCACTTAGTTAATACATGGTGATATGATCGTATGAATAACTATAAGATATTATATGTAAGATGATGGATCCCTGTGGGATCAAATGTACGTATATGTGTATGTGACTTTTCTGCAGACTATCTGACGCATGGTTAAGGTCAGCTGGTTAGCTGGATCCTAACAGGACTTCGGTCATTTCTGGATTTAACGGTGATTCGGGGTGCATCCCGGGTCAAGGTTCTGCAGAACCACCGTGCTTTAACGTGAGTGGTGATCAGCTGATTATAGCTGGATTACCTGTAGAGCCCCTGGCTCTGAGAACGATGCTTGGTGGACTGCCTTGTGCTCCCCCACCAGCGCGGATTGGTCGTGTCTGATCCCCCGGTCTGAGTTGTTAAGCGGGATTGATTACCCTGCAAGACACGACTCTTACCGATCTTGTCAGCACACCGCTATGTGCTAAGCTAGCAATGATTGTTTACGATATGACGCATGACTTACTATATTGATGCTTATGATTGTATGTACTCACTAGCTAGTGTAGCTAATGATATCATGTTTCCCTTTTCAGGTAAAGACTAGATGGCCTGCGAGACGGGATACTTTTGGGATGTACATTGCCCCTTGTGGGTGGAACACTTGTTAATATATGTTGTAATGTGATATGATTCTATGGTCGGTTCCTGTACATTGGTAACACCTACGTTCTTTTGATAATGTAAATGACAGTTGTTGTTTTAAAAAGAAAAATTTCCGCTGCTAAAACCTGTTTTGACATTAAAGCAACTAAATTCAGAAGCGGTGTTACAATCTACCAAGAGGTATGAGGGAGGATGTGATCGAAATGAGATGTTCTAGCAAAAGCATACTCTGCGATTTTGCTTTGCTTAACGGATAAGGTGTTGAGGGAGGTGGTGGATCAAACAACGGTTGTTGGTCTGTGGGAGAAGCATTGTGAGAGGTATCATAAAAATACCCTCACGAATAGGCTTTATCAGAAGCAAAGGTTGTATACCCTCCGGATATCAGAAGACACCTAGGTAAAAGATCATCTTGACAATTTTAATCATATCATCCTTGATTTGAAGGCGGTAGATGTTAAAATTGAAGATGAAGATCTTGCCCTGATTATGGTGTGTTCCCTGCCAAGTTCATACGAGAACTTTGTTGATACCATGTTGTATGGTAGGTTAACAATTTCTGTTGCAGAGGTGAAGGGTGCCTTATTGTCGAAGGAACTTAAGCGCAGGGTTTCTGTTAATGAAGGGGAGTCCGGTTCTACCTTGTATGTGGGTAGGGGAAGGGCACATGATAGAGAGAGTGGTGTGGTTGGGTGGCATTCCAAGTCAAAATCCACAGGTAAAATAAAGTGTTATCACCGTAAAGAGTTTGGCCACATCAAAATAAAGTGTCCTCAACGGAAGGGAGATGCGAATTTGGTTTATGGAGATGGTGACATACGCGATGCTTTGATTGTATGCACAAAAAAGTCCTGCAGATACCTGAATCTTAGACATCGATGCATCTCATCACATGGCGTATTCACGAGACCTGTTTATTTCATTCAAGAAATGGAATGGTAAAGTGAATCTGGGGACGATGGAATTCGGAGTGTCAAGGGTAGTGGTACAGTGCAGATCAAGATCCATGATGGAGTGGTCAGATGGATTAATTGCTAGTACATCCCGGATCTTTAGAAGAACCTAATTTCCCTTGGTACTTTGGCCAAGAATGGATATGAATATTCTGATAAAGGGGATTGACCGAAGGTTTCCAAGGATGCTCGAATGATAATGCAGAGTAGGCTGCAATATGGTATTTATATTTTGGAAGGCAGTTCTGTGATTGGAACGTTGGTGGTACCGTCCTTGGAATGGAAAATTGACCTGACAAAGTTGAGACGACATGAGTGGAGTTGGTCTCCGGTAAAATCGCGTGACGCGGTGTGAGACTTCGTGGCTCGTGCGAGGAGGTAGTCCCTTCGGGGAGGTTGGCAGGAAGGGGACGGTTCTTTGGTGATCTCATTGACGGTTGAAGAGAATTCAAGTCAAGGGGAAGATTGTTAGGTGTGACTTGAATTAGCGGTACGATATTGAAACTAGAATCTAATTGAAAGCTCGACGTTAACAAAAATTACCAGGATTTAATTAATTCAAATATGGTTGCATGGATAAGGTTTGAATTTTTTGAATTTGGTGTTGGTTATCTCAATTATGAATTATGAGATATACGGCCGAACCAAAGTTTGCTATTCAAATTTGGTATTTATCTTTGTTTATTTGAATTAGATTAGGATTCTAGTTTATTTCAGTTATAGATATCATAACATCAAATATTTTCAATTAATAAAGAAGTCTCTGGTTCATGTCCGTGAACGTAGGTCGTGACCCTAACGACCGAACCATATTCTTGTGTTTGTTTATCTTATTTTGTTATCCGCATTCTTTTAACTTTTAAGGGTGTTTTGATCCTTACAATGATGAGTTGTGTGGTAGAGTGATCGATGACTAACATGCCCAATACGAAGTGTGTATATATAGGCTTAAGTGAATAATTAGACGAAGATTAGAGGGTACTTAATAATTAAGATAGAGTTAAAACTTGTTGTATAGGAAAAAGTTCAAACGAAAACTATTTTTCGTACGAGAATCGCGAGAACCAATCTTAGCCGTCCAATTCCCCCTCTTTCAATTGGATTGCCCACCCATGAATTCCTTACATGCACCCTCCCACACCCAATCCCCCATGCTCTTTATCCATGAATTCCATTATCCAAAATGAACGGCTAAGATTGGATCTTGCAGTTCTCGTATGAAAAACAGTTCTCATTTGAACAATCCCCTATATATATACATGTAAATAATTAAATAATAAAAAATATAATATATGAGCTAAGTCTAAACCGAGCTTGTGCATGAGAAAAATCTTGCAAGCCGAACTCAAGCTTCAAACACAAGCTTGAGCTATAACATGAGCCCTCTTAAGTTATACAAACCGAACTCGAACTTAGTTGAGTTTGGACTTTGCTCGTTTACATCCCTAGTTTCAATATATATATATATATATATATATATATATATATATATATATATAGGCAAACGTTTAAACGAGAACTGTTTTTCGTACGAGAACTGCGAGAACTAATCTTAGCCGTCCAATTCTCACTCCTTCAATTGGATTGTCCACCCATGAATTTCTTCTATGCACCTTGCCACACTCAATCCCCCAACGCTCTTCATCCATGAATTTCACTTACCACTTGAATGGCCAAGATTGGTTCTCACAGTTCTCATACGAAAAACAGTTCTCGTTTAAACACTCCCCTATATATATATATATATATATATATATATATAGGATCAACATAAAACCTAGTCTTAATTATAGAACCTAAAGAACAAATCTGAACCATTGAATCATCTAAATTAATGGTTAAGATTTGAATGTGGCAATTTTGCAAATATAGAATTTTGTTTTGATTCTATTTATGGTTTCACCTTCCGAAAATACAAAATGAGAACCAAATTGCAAATCATTGGGTTATTAGCTTGTTAATGACTTAATATTATTTGCATTTTCGGTTATTTGCATTTTTATCTTTTTTATGTCGGTTGCATTTTGCATTTTCGTCAAATAATTTGTATTTTTGTTATCTGTTTTTTTAATTTTCGGCAGCATTTGCATTTTCGTTAAAAAAAAATTAGAAAACATTTCGATTCTGGTCTTGAATTAAAGAGAATAAAAAACTGAATCTAATGGTATATTTTTTTTTGCTAAAATTCTTAAGCATGAATATATTATAATAATTTAAATGTTTAGTAAGATTTTTTTTTTAAAAAAATGAAAGTTTGGAGGTTGAAAGAGAGAGAGAGGGGTATGAGTATTAATTTTTAATTCTTTTTTCAGTTTTGTCCTTACTCTTGATGCCATGTGTCATCCCCATGTTTATTCTTTAGTAACTATGAATAAGCAATATTCTATGTATAACCTCACCCCCTCTCTCTATATATATAACATAAGAAAATTAAATGAAGCATGCATGATAATAAAATATTGGCTAAATAAGTTGTAAGAAAGAAGACAATTCGTATATACAATCTCTTCACAACAATTAGTTTATATTTATCACATGGCAAGGACGATTTTTCTATTCAATTAAGTGTATCATGAGCCACTTGGGTTGGAGCATAGAGTAAGCACTTAGATACTCTGATGTGGTGATTACCCAATACCCATTGGTCAAAGGTCACGAATTCGAATCATGTCGTAAATAAATTGAAGTACATTTAAACATACTATTTCATAACCACACACTCCCTCACTCACAAAAATGATAAAAATGATTGTTTTGTTGTTTTTGTAAATTTGTTTAAAAAAGTAGCAAAAAGTTGATGGAAAAAAAGAGAAATAAATGAAACGACAAGTTATCGGGTGAAAACTATTCGTCGAATATTATACCTCATAATCTATAACATGGCATGTTAGTAGGTAGAAACTATTTGTCTTCACAGTATTACGCGAATATCAGTGTATATGAACTTTTGAAAAGATTCACGTATGTTGAGATTGTAGCCTCAAATGAGGGTAAGAACTCTAAATTAATCATTTGTTTAATTACAAATCGAAGGGTTATTATTTAATTGTTAGATAGACTAGTAAATGTCACGTGTACTACATAGGCGATAATAATATTAAAAGATAAGAAATAACAGATAAAAATTATGTATATAAAGTATAAACTATCATAACCTTTAAATGAATATTACTCTTTTATCAATATTATTAAAAGATAAGAGATTTGATTTCTTATTATAATTATTTGGTTGATTAAATAAAGAGGTACACTTAATTTCTTATAAGATGTGTATCTTTTCACCCATTAGTATTATATAGATGCTTGCAAGACTTGACATGTTATTGTAGTAGTAATAGGTTCTCCAAAGCAATATAATCTTAACTTTGATAACCCATTTCTCATTTTCTCCATCAACTTCAACAATATAATTGATTTTTGTGGTTATTGCCCTGATAAAGATAACACACGTTAGAGTAGATTGCAGTTAAAAAAAAATATTAAAGTAGGTTTCCATTATATTTAACATGTATATATAATCAAGTTTAATGATTTTGATAAAGATTATTAAAGGGTGATGTGGTTATCTTCTATCAAAAGGGAAAGATATCCAATTGTAGGTGTATAAAGCTTATTTTCGATGTGTATATATAGGGTGTGTTTGGCAACAAGCTTATGGGAGATTATATGGGGCTTGTGATTCTAGTTTTCATAATCCACAGCCCTTTAACCCCGTTCGAGTGTTAAAATCTTGAGCAATTATTAAAAACATAATCTCTCATAAGCCATCAAAATAAAAGTCTTTTTAGGTAACTTATGTTTTGGGCTTAGGATTATCAATTAATCAGCCTCAACCTCAGCCTCTTTCATCAAACACACGCATAATCAAGTATAATGAATCTGATAAAGCTTATTAATAAAAAAATATTCCTATTTTTATGAAGATGATGCATTGGCATTTATCTGGCTACCCAAAGAAACATATATACAATTGTTAGGTGAAGATTTAATTAAATAATTGATATTTTATAGATTTGATCAACCAAAAATATTGGACGATTTCAAAAGTCAAAATGAATTCCCTCCGTTTTAATTAAATAAATTATCAAAAGTCAAAATGGACGGTTGTTGTTGTTGATGTTGTTGACGTTGTTGTTGTTGCTGCTGCTTTTAAAGATATGATCTTATAAGATTTATGGAAACAAACAAAATTGTCTAGTTTCAAGGCTTGATGTATCAAGTTCAGGTTCAAGGTTCTCTATTCTAAGGTTCGTGTTTCACGGTCTCAGGTCAAGATTTCGAGTTACGTTTCAAGTTCGTGTTTTAAGGTTCCGGTTCGAAGGCTCGCTGTTCAAGTCCGGGTTCAAGGTTCGTTGTCTTGGAAGGACCGGTTCAGGTTTCAGTTTGTGCTCAAGGCATCCGGTCAAGATTTCCGTTCGTGTTCGGGTTTTCGGTCAAGGGAAAACAGGTTGTAAGGCTTTCGTTGGTTCGGTTGGAGTTCGAGGTAGTGGGTTAGTTTGTGTTGCCGCTACTCGAAGTCTAGGTCTAGGTTTGAGTCCGAGGTTCGGGTGGCTCGTAGTCCAAGTGCAGTTCATCATTTTGTCTGTTTCGCATGGTTGAATGGTCATGGTGCATTGTTCAAGTGTGGGTTGGTGGTCGTGGTTCAAATCTCATCTAATATATCTCATCCAAATACTATTTGAAATTTTAAATCCCACCAAATGCAAATACCATCATAAAATACAAATTTTATATAAAAAAAATACTTGAATCAAAACCCTCTAAAATTTATTTTAACCATCCCGGAATGTTAAACTAGTATATAGATAATATATTATAATTAGATTGAAATATAAATATTTTCTAAAATTTAATAAGGTATATATAAACAAGTATCATACTCATGCTTTCCCCATTCTCACTTGCAAACCCTAGCTGAGCTCTCTCCATCTCACTCTGAGCTCTATCAAACAAAATTTCCAAGGGTTCTGTTCTATGCTTGAATTAAGTATTCAATTCTTTCAATTTTAGAATTCGCTATACTAATTTCATCAGTTTGTATGTTTTCCAGATATTTGCTGAACATTTTCCTGGTTTGATCGAACTACTTTGAAGCTTCTGAAGACTATCGCGAGGTATATAATCAATTCTTCATACAAATCTGCTTCGATTTGAGGTGTTTTCATGGCTTTATCATATGCATGTGCGAAAGCTATTTAATGAAGTGTCTGTTCTTATTGCTGCTTTTATCCTTCGTATGTATATATATCCGGCGATTTCGTTGATAGCGATGCTAACTTAGGTTTTCGATTCCGTTTGTATGCTTTTACTTGTTATTTTTCTAATTTAGGCTCTTTTTTCGTAGTTATAACGTGTAAATGAGCTCTATAGTGTATATCTTGTAAGGGTTCTTATAGCCATATTACTGATTCCAAGGCTGCTGATACCTTAAGCAAAAATGGAAAATTTTCTATTTATTATCTTTGACACTGCTTATCTAAATCTTTGGAGGTGTTTCAGATTGACTTTCACCTTTTACGATTTGTGAACGTCAAAAGGGTGTTTGATACTGCGTTTTAAAAACTTGATTATGTGTTCTTTTTGCCTGGAAACTTGATTTTGGAGAAACGGATTCACACCTTTTTTTTTTTTTGCAAAATGCTGTTTTGAAAATGTTATATTCCAAAGTGGAGCAATCCCTAACACCCACTATCCTAATCTTAAATAGGAATTTCTATTAAGTAGTATGAATTTGTTTTCTATTGTGTTAATAGCACTACCCTGGTTTTGATACTCTTCTTTTCCAAGCGACTTCTTTGTTGCTCTGTTTTATACAATCGTTGAAGAAAAGAGGCATATGTTATATGATTTCGTGATTCTGAAACTCCTGGTAACAAAAGAAGTTGTAATGTAGAATAGGTTAAAAAGTTTGGAATATATAACTATAATACGCTCATATACTTGGTTATGATTTTTGGTATGTAAATGAAAAACTTAAATGGGTAAACATTGCCTACTAAAATTGAGCAGGTTGAATGAGTGTTGTAAACTTGTTATAACTATTAAGGTTGCTCTTTTAAGTATGTGCTTATATTTTGTACCTGGAATATAACATTATGTCAATCTCAAACTTCATAACTGATAACTCTGATTACTAAGGTTTAATGATCTAATTTCCCTCTCTTGATTTTCTGGGAAATTATTGAGCAACGCCGAGTTAATACATCTATATGTATTCATATTTCATATTATATTCGTTTTGTTGTTAATTGTGCATTATATCACGTGTAGGTTTATTTTGTGTTAGATTTCTCATTAAACTAATGAATTGAACGATTCTGTTGTTCTTCAAGGGGTAAAATGAAAAATATTAACTCAAATTGAAACTGGTGACTGGTCAAATGGAAACTCGTTGAAAGTTGTGTAGTATTTTTAAGGGAAAAATTTACTAAATAGTAACAATGTTGTAAAACTCGGCCTAGGCGGCCGAGTACTCGGAAATCGGACACCTGCTAAGGCGAGTGGGGGCCACTTGGCCAAATTACCGGGATATGGTCAAAACTCAGTCCTACATGGCCTATTCAGCCAATGGAAGTCAAAACTTTTTTTTAATGTTTCAAAGGCATAAGGTACACATGATCTTTATTGTTTAACGGTTTAACCTAGTCCATTCTCTCTCTACTGCTATTTCTCACGACTATGAAGCATCTATATTCTGAATGTGCAATGCATCAATCAAATGTCTCCCTTCCACTTTTTCCCACAAGTGTTGACTAGGTGGCACAATTTGAAGTTTTGAACAATTACATTTGTGTTTCTAAACATATTTCTTGGGTCCTATGTGCAATTTTATTTATATTCGAGTACTTATGAACATGTGGTATGTATAATTTTGAAATTTATATATAAAAGGTTCCTATCCGAGTACTCCCCGCCTAGGCCGAGTACTCGCTACTCCTTGTCCACCATTCGACTTACCACCTAGCTAGTTTTACAACATTGAATAGTAACGTACTTAGGTCATGTATGGTTTTGGTAATTATACCTTTTTTGACCCGATTTAGTATATGTACATTGTTTTTGTGGGCTACTTTGGTCATTTAGGCAGTGCTTTACCAGATGAAGCTGTAAAAGACGCTGAAGTGACATAATTTACAAATAAAATTGCTGATCAGGATTAAATGTGCTGATGTCTTTTGGATTTGATAAATTGTGCTGATGTCTTTTGGATTTGATAAATTGTGCTGAGGAGGCATTTTTATATAATAGAATGTGCTAACTGGGCTTTCTTAAATAAAATAATAAACAAAGTTCTTTTATTAAGAAATTAGACTTATTATTTCTTTTGTACGTTCTAGTTCTTAATAATTTTTCTGAATTATTTCTATTGCACTATTTATAAACCAGATTTGATGGATTTGTTTATACTAATTCGTAACAAATTTAATTTGTTGGATTTTTAATGAATTTGTTTGATTTTGTTTATGAAGGCTAAATGTTCTTAAAGTTCCTCATGTTTGATTATCATCAATAATTATCTTTATCACCCTCCAATACTGTTGTCCACCTCCAAAACCACTAGCTAAGTCGAATCCAGATTTAAACCCAAATTATGAACACACCCACACACACTTAGATATTCAAACCTGAATCAAACACACAGATCAGCAGACAACAGGTAATGGAATTACCAAAGTAGCCCACCTAAACAAAGGTATAAGTTCCAGATTGGGTAAAAAAGAAGTGTAAGTACCCAAAAAATACCAAAAACGCAAGTACATTGCTATTTAATGACATTTTTCCTATCTGTAATTCATTAAACCTTCTACATCATTTCTCACAATTTAATTTTCATTGAACTAAAATAATCAACGTGATCATATTTGATGCACTAATTATCTATTTATTTAAAAGATATTTTGTCCAAAAAGTGTTTCCGGTCAACCCCACCTGTTCCCCCCTCCCCCCCTTGCTCCGCCCCGCCCCAAACCACCTCAAAAAAAACCAAAAACATGTTTGTTTTGACCTGTTACTCTTTGTTTTAATGTTATGGTGTGAGCAGAGACTGAGAATATGGATCAACAAGATCATGGGCAGACACAAAGTCAAATGCCATATGGCGTGGGCCCTGGCCCATATCCACCAAATCAAATGATGGGGCCTGGGCCTACAGGCCAAACTCCACAGTCACTCGGTCTTTCATCACCTCCAGCACATCTAGGACAGCAGCAACTTGCTGCTTATCAGCACATCCATCAGCAACAGCAGCAACAATTGAATCAACAACTTCAAAATTTCTGGGCAAATCAATACCAAGAAATCGAACAAACAACCGATTTCAAAAACCATAGTTTACCATTGGCTAGAATTAAGAAAATCATGAAGGCAGATGAAGATGTGAGGATGATATCAGCTGAAGCACCCGTAATATTTGCTCGTGCATGTGAAATGTTTATCCTTGAGTTGACATTAAGGTCATGGAATCACACTGAAGAGAACAAAAGAAGAACACTTCAGAAAAATGATATTGCAGCTGCAATCACAAGAACTGATATTTTTGATTTCTTAGTTGATATAGTACCTAGGGAGGATTTAAAAGATGAGGTACTTGCATCAACAATCCAAAGAGGTGGGTCTGGGCCTGGGCCAATCCCCCCAACTGAGGGTCTTCCTTACTATTATATGCCGCCACCGCCACAAGTTGGTGGTTCAGGGATGTATATGGGTAAGCCCATGGATCCTCAGGCCCTATATGGACAGCAGCCCGGACCGTATATGGCCCCACCTGTTTGGCCACATCAGCAGCAACAAGAACCACAGGGAGATGCCTAAGCAGGGACTCATGAGGTCAGTTCACTTCTTATTCTAACTAATTCTTAAAAAGATGTATATATAAGTTATTTACATTGCAAAAAAGAAAAAATAAAACAACGGATTAGAAGGTTTTATGCATCTTGAATACATTGTGGGCGACTTTCAACCCGTTTCTGTTTAACATACAATATAGCACTTGCTCATTTTGTTTAAAAAGGATTTCACATGGTGAAAAATGCCAAATGGTGATATTTTATGGTTTACATTCGTGCTGCTATTTTATTGGTTTTAAGTTGTAGAAAACTATGACGAATCATTTTTATAAGGACGAGCATTTTTTATACATGATTGTGCCTGGTGAGAAACGAATGAAACTCGGTTCTTTCCTTAGAACAAGATACATGGAATATAATATGAATTCTTATCTAGTCTATTTCTCCCTTGGCAAGTTATTGTCAGCTGCATTTATTCCACTTTAGTTATAAACTTGTTCATATTTATCTTGCACTTTTATATCATTTCGTCCACTATATACATTTTGGGTGACTTTTGACTCATTTCCAGATGGGTTGGGTAATGGGCCAAAAAGGAAACTTTAAGGCGGGTTGAGTTGGGTCGGCTTGTTTTTTTTGTCCTTTTTCTTTAAAAACAATAACAAGTATCGACTTAATTTGATTATAGAAACTGTGTTGTTTCAAATTTTCAACAAATAGTCTCTTCTGAAGCGTGGATGATTTCGTGCACAAAAAATACATATCGAGTCACTTTAAACTCAGTCAAATCATTTGATTTGTTTCAAAGTTGTTTATCTAAACTATTAGAGATTAAATATAACCTAAATTGACCCATTCATAAATAAACGGGTCGAAATTACTACCCAAATTGCACATTTTGTGTATTGCCAGTTTTTTCTTTACAACTAACGTTAACATGGTTCGATGGTTCTTGCAGAAGCCTTCAGCGATGCCAATACTATTACAAGGATACTTTTCATCTGGCTTGTTGGACGCTTTTGTTTTCAACTTGTAGTGATACTTCGCGTATGTATATCCGGTTTTGCTTAAATTCTGAAGGGCTTATATGAAAGCTGCCCATTTGTGATTTAGCGTGTGGCCTGAATCGAGGGTCGTGTTTGTGTAATGCGGTGGTTGTGTTGAAACCTAGTCTTCATGTATTGAATGCTTGGACACTAAAAGTTCACTACAAAGTGATTAACACCTCCCGTTTATGCAAACAAAATATAAACTACGTTCACGTCAAGGTTACTAAATTATACAAACTTTTGAAAAACTAATGCGATATCACATGAATAACCACTATTCCTAGTGTGAAACCGACGTAATCATACAATGTTTAAAGTATACGTATACTTGAAGATGAGTAGCCTACGCATGAGATTTTCCTACATAACATGCATAAAATACCTACATGGAATGAAATCTTCATCATGTTGATCATACGTGTTAGGTCTAATTTGAAATTAGCAGTACGGTTGAAACTAGAATCTGATTAAATGGGAAACTCGACGTAATGAAAATTGCCGGATTTAATTATTTGTTAATTAAATCTTATCCATATTGGCATGATTGCATGGATTTCAAATTATGTACGGGTAATTTGAATGCAAACCATACCAATCTAGGATTCATTTTGTTCCAAGTGAATAAATATTTATACCACATAATCAATACAAATACATCATAAACATCAAAATGAAGAACAAGGATTAATGTGATGAAAATGATGATCCAAATAGCTTGATGGCTTCCAAATGAAGAATATGTCACCTCCAAATAGGGGTGTAAATAAGTTGAATCGAGCTCGACAGAGCTCAAGCTCGGCTTGAAATTTTATGTTAAGCTCAAGCTTAGCTCGATAGCTCGACGAACTTTCTTACTTGAAACTCGAGCTTGGCTCGACAGGGTACATCATTAGCTCGAGCTCGGCTTGAAAAGCTCGAAATAATATAAAAAATTAAATTAAAAAACCAAATTATTCAAAGTATAGATAAAATCTGAAATTAATATTTTTTTTAGTAATTACTTATTATAAATAGTAGGTATATAATGTAGATTTGTTTCAATAAGTACTCATTTTTAATATGTTTTAATATTAGCACATTATATATACATATTACATACATAAATTTACATATACTATACAAGGCTTGAAAAACTCGATAAGGACTCAAGCCGAGCTCTTAGAAGCTCGAGCTCGACTCGTTTACACCCCTACCTCCAAATGCTTTTGAACCCTCCTTGATACTTTCCTAGAGGTGTAGAAGTGTTTAGGACCAAGAGAGACTGAAGAGAAGTGTTAAAAGTGACGACCCCCAATCTTTGTTCTAATTTTATATTTAAAGAGTTTCAGGGGCTCTTTACGGTCGTGAAGGAGATTATGGATAAAACAAGGTGACCATGAAGAGGGTATGATAAAGAATTCTAAAATTTCTAACCATTTTAGAAAAATTTTGAAAATTTTTCTAGTTTTAACAGGTTTTCAGAAAAACAAAAAGAGTTATGTTCTAATGTAGATATGCACAATTTACTTCTTTTTTCAATATTTCAATCTTCAATATGGATTCTCGAAAAAAATATGGACGAAACCGGGATTCAAACACACCATCCTCGACCGGTTATCCGCTCGGGTTTCAACAATATACTCAACCCGGTTTCAACCCCGATCATCCAGCTTCCAACCTGGGTTCCAACAATATACACAACAACGTTTCAACCCGGAGTAACAAAATGTATTTTTTTTATTATTATTCGATTTAGAATTATTTTTATTATATTATTAATGAAATTTTTATTTTTATTATTTGCTATATTTTTATTTTTATAGAGTTGTTTAAATATTTTGTTTTGTTTAATATATAAATGTATAATTAATATTAAATAAATAAGTTGGAAAAAAGATTTGGTTGATTTGGGTTGGGGATTGGGTGCTACTTGGATTTTGAGTTGATTTGGGTTAGAAGGAAAAAGTAAAAAAAAGTTAATATGACAGCTGATGCGACATTTGAGTTGATTTGTGTTGAAGTAGGTGCTACGGATAACCTTAGGCCATGCGTAGCACATACACTCAACCCAAATCAATCCAAATGTCATATCAGTTTTTTTTACTTTTTCTTTCCCAACCCAAATTAGCTCAAACCCAAGTAGCACTCTTCCTAAATCAACCTAAACATTTTCTCTCTCCTACTCTCTCTAAAAAACCAAAAAAAAAAACCGATTGCTCAGATTGGTGAAACCGAAAACGAAAAACGAGGCAGAACCTGAAGGCACCCGTAGCGGTGCTCCCGAAGGCTGCCACCCAACCCAAATGAACCCGAAGGGGCTCGGGAAGGGTGGTACGCTTGGTCTTAGGTCAAGAGTATAGCAACCATCAACCCAAATGCCGCTGTCACATCAGTTTTTTTTTATTTTTTCCTTCCCAACCTAAATCAACCAAACACCCAAGTAGCACCCTTCCCAAATCAACCTAAATATTCTCTCTCTACAAAACAAAAAAAAATAAAAACGTCGGGTTGCTCGGGTGCACGAAACCGAAAAGGAAAAAGAAGGGGAACCCGAAAGGGGCCGTAGCAATGCTCCCGAAGAAGCCGGCCAAACCCAAATGAACCCGAAGGGGGTCGTGTAGACCGCTACGGGTGCCCTTAATCACATCAAAATGTAGAATAGTGTGAAAAAAAGAAAACTCGGAAAATCCGGTAACAAAACGCATCTTTTGAATAGTTTTTGCAGCAGGTCATTCATTTGTTTATTTTTCTTTTGACAAAGAAAGTAAGATCTATTTTGGCAATCAGCAAGCAAACGGAAACGGAGGGTGTGGACGGCGGCGAATCATGAAGGAGGCGGTGAAAAACGGAATGAGGTCAGGACTGGTGGTGGTGGGTGCGGTGGCGTTCGGTTATCTCACTCTACAGCTCGGATTTAAACCTTATCTAGAGAAAGCAAATGAGCAGCTACACAACTCTAACCCTAACCCTAACCCTAACCCAAACGATCACAACCACCAATCGGACCATCTTCAACATCAGCATCAAAATCAGGATTCTTTAAACGATGTTCTCTCTATAGCTTTTGACGACGGTGACGGTGACGGTAGCGGTAACCGTGACGGTGACGGTGACGGTTCTCCATCTTAATTTGAATTTGTATTTCTACTTTGTCTCTTGGATTCGGAACTGTTTTAGGGTTAAAACTAAGAGACGGTGTTCTTGTTTATGCATCACTGCGTGATCCCAACCCAGTGGATGACTAATGACTTGAGTGTACGTGATCACGCCACCGTGACCTTTAATTTTTTTTTTTCAAAATTGATCTTGTTTCTTGTATGAATATGAATTTTGTGTCAAAATTAAACTTGCTACGTGAATATGTATAATATTGTTATTGTTTAAATATTAATTGTGTTTTATTGATTATAATAATGATTTAATTTTCGAAACAATTCGACACTTGGAAGATTATTTTTTGACGTGAAACGGTTGAAAAATTAAGTTTACATAAATAGAGATTGTAATTAAGTGAACAGAAAGATGTTTGTTTATGGCCTAGCTCTTGGGTTCGAGTCTTATTGTGTAAAAAAGATGTAGATTTAGAAAAGGCGTAAAATTAAGAGTAGATTAGAATGTGAGTATGTTTTGCTGTTTAAAAAAAAATTAAGCGAACAAAGATAAGGATGCAATAGTATTATCTAGCATGATAGAAACATAATGGACCGATGTAATGTGAGGAACCAGGATGGGAATGGAGGATGCAGTCGCATTACCCGGCGTGATAGAAACATGATGTGCCGATGGGATGTGAGGAACTGGGATGGGAATGGAGAATGCAATCCTCGACACCGTTGCTATCTCTATTTGTGTTTGTTCGATTAAGTGCATTTAATGGTGTTTGTTTGGAAGTTTGAATTTTCTTAAGTTTAAAATTAAATAAATAAACCACAAAAAATCAATATATGTTTTTTAACATTAAAAGTAAACTTAAAACAGAAAATAAACTAATACAAACACCTTGAACTGAAATTTGGAGCAATATACCATTCCTAACAAAGTGACATAGACAAGTAACTTGGTTTTAATCTCACTTTTCTAAGGGTGATTCTATATAGCCCCTTTTGATTGTCTATATAACCCCTTGATTTGACATGTGTGAGTGAAAAAGCTATCTTGAAAATGTAACATTCTTGATTTGATATTTAAGTTTGTGAGGAGAGGGGGGCAAAATAGTAGCACCCCTTTTCTAATTTCATGTCTCATTCCTCAAGAAACAAATATTACTTTGACACGTGACAGATTCGTGATGGCATATCATTTAGTTTAACTACAATCAAAAGGCTTATAGTACAACGGTATCTGGTGTTTTTGGTCTCATAAGATTGTAGGTTCAAGTCCCGTTATAAACAAATGAAGTAAAATTAAGTTCATGTTTAGAAAGTGTATGTAGCTGTTAAAAAACAAAACTTATTCTTGTAACATCTACCTTATATATAAAAAGACTCTTTGACCCCTCTTTAATTGGTTTGTTGTTATTTAATGTTGCCAAAAATTCGTTTTAATACATCGACGCCATTATAAAACAACACAAAAGTATAGTTAAAAGAGAGGGAAGAATGTGGAGCTAACGATACTAACGTAAAAACATATAACTTATGTGTTGCTAGCAGCACAATTATTTCCCCTTGAAAAAGGATGCAAACAAGGTTATAATTACCAAAAACAAGAGCTGAATGAGGAACAAACAAAGATGTGCAACACTAATAGTTAAGAATTACAAGTGATACAAAAGAGTAGTTTCTAAACAAAAACATCAAACTGTAATGCAACCATTTAAACCCAGAAATGCAAATGGAAACCTAAGGGGTAGGAAAAAAAATGTAACAATGGACACAGTAACTATGAACTACACAAAGCTAAAGAGATATGAATAGGAAGAGGGTATATGGGGGAAAAATACATGAGCACCAGCTCAGCTCGATATAAAGAAAACAAGATCCCGGATTGTATATAAAGTGAAGGCGGGGATTAAGTCCAATCGATCATTGGTAGTTCTTCACGGACACCACTTGGTTTAGGAACTTGTGGTGGTGGTGGTTCTGTTGGAGGTGGTGTACTGTTTGATGAATTTAAAGATGCATTTGGTTCACCTGATTCTGTTGTAGCAGGAGTTTGATTTTCTAAAGGTGCACTTGATTCACCTGATTCTGTTACAGGTGCTGATGCACCTGACCCTGACCCTGACCCTGACCCAGACCCAGAATCTGCTGTTGGGGTGGCTTCAGCCTCAGATTCTGTCGGTGGACCACCAGATTCTTCTGCACTAGGTTGAATTGCAACCCCAGATTCAGATTCAGATTCTGCTGTAGGTTGTGGAACCTTGGAATTTGCTGTAGGTGGCAGAACACCAGATTCAGATTCTGCTGTTGTTGGTGGATCAACTGGCGGCACAGGGCCTGACTCAGTGGTAGCAGGTGGTGGAGTAACTGATTCAGAAGGAGGAGGTCCTTCTATTTGTAAGGGTTTGGGTGGTGGTTGTACAGTTGGCATTGTTTTTTTCAGGATTCCAGGAAGAGGGGCATCTATGGATGGCATTCCGGGGGGTAAGATTTCGATTGGTGGTTTCTTGGCAGCATCTGCAAGACTTGTGAGTTTAGGTTCTTCAAGAGAAGCCAAAAATGCACTTGTAGCATCAGTTTTTGTTGAAGGCCCGTGTTCCATTTCTTTTTGTAGTGTTTTGTTCCAGTTCTGAACTAAACTCCTTAGTGTCGTTCGCCCGTGTGCCTGCAAAAACATTTTTCTTTAAAAAGAAAAAAAAGGAAAACAAATACATAAGATTATTATGGCAAGTGGTACAGTCATACATGAGCATGAAGCACAGCTTCTGCTAACATCCCGGTATCCTGCCATGATTTCTCCATAAGAGCATTGTCCCCCAAAAGTGCAGCTGCAAATGCAGCCTCCCTTCCAAACCCTACTGATATCAAATTATTCACCAGCCCCTACCAAAAAATAAATAAATAAGTAAAATGAAGAAAAGCAGCACAGTTTAGTAACATCAGGGTACAAGTGGCAAAATATGATTCAGAAAAGGTAACAATTACTACAATAGTAAGGTAGTTTTTCGAATAAGTGTAAATATTCTGGAGTAAACCCTGTTTGATCCGTTCCCTCTTTTAGCTAATTCTTCTATGGGCAGATGACATAACATCAACGTAGTTTTATCAATACTCAGTTTTGGTATTTATAATTTTTTTTGTCGCGTTTGATAATTATACTTCCAGTTGATGTGCTAATATGGCAATGATGACTATCTCAACAAATTAAATTGTCCTTTAATGTCTAAATAGCAACCTACTTTACCTTTTGCTCTGTTTTGGTAATTATACTTTCTTTCCAATCCGATTTGGCAATTTTAAAATAAGATAGTTTTCTAATTACAATTACCAAACCTGGTCGGGGAAAAGGTAATAGATCTATGATCATAATAAAAATAAAATTTTAAATTACCAAATCAGTTATTCATTTCAGGAAAAAGCACAGCTACCAAAACATACTTAGTGAGCAAAGAAGGTTGCAAGTTGCAACCTTCCTGACATTAAAGTACAATTTAATTGATCAAGCTGGTTGTGATTACAAAAACAAAGCAATAGGAAAAGTAGGTTGCCTTTTCTTATGCAATCCATTTAAATACTAAATGGAAGAATATTTATAATTTGGAAGATAACATACACCAAGTCGAGTCAATTCTCCATGATTTGCAAGGCGTAAAGCAAGTCCACGTAATTCATGACCCTGTAAAGCACCCTTCACAGCGCCAGCAGCTGCTAATCTCTTAAGAGCTTCACGAGCAACTTCAGCTTGTCCAGTAGCATCTGCTGCATCAATTATTTCTAAAAATTCTTGTGCAAATTTTACAACTCCATCGACAGCATCAACAATATTTTCCTTTTTTTTAGTATCATTAATACTCATACTTAATGACATTATGTCATTTAAGTTAAGTCCAACTGTGTCCTGCCCTATATTCCTGCTGTTACTCATTGTTAAAAGACACTGAAGAGCTCTTTTCAGATCAGTGCTTTTCATTGCCAAATCAAACTCCAACCTGGACAAATCAAGAACAATTTTTAATTTAAATAATCAAAATGGATATTAAATTACCAGAATCAGATAATCAATTGTTTTGAGAGTTTAAGAATACTCTGGTTGTTCTAGTAGCAAATAAATAAAATGTTCATAAAGACGTTCTTTCAAATTGATGATAAATTTCAGACAGTTTATTGTCGGTAATGAATATAATATCTTTTATAAAAGTTGTAGAAGAATAAATGCTTAAATTGAGCACCTCTTAGATATTCCAGGTAAATGAAGGGCTTCAGTGGCATAACCCATCCCAAGCAAAAATTGAGCTAGATCATCGTGATGTTCTCTACCAAGCCTACTTGCCCTGCAAAAAGAATGAAAACATCAGATAAAAATTTAATAGTTAAATAGTAGCGCAGAGAGAAAATTGAAGATATAGAAAAAGGGAGTACCATTTTACAGCACTAATAGCATCCCCATAAGCGGCAAGACAGCGGCAACGGATTCCAGGATGGCTAAGAGATATTGCATGAGCAACCATGTACCTATCACCAAATATGTTGATACACGTTATGTTTAACTTCAAAAGAACCAAACAGGTGAATTAGAAAAAGAAATGCTTCAGAAAGGAATCCCTTTAATCTCAATGCTGTATCATAGTGTTTTAGAGGTGGAAATTTCGACTCACTTAAGAATGTGCGGATTTGGGTTATGTTTATTTGTAAAGGCTCAAATGGGTAAAAGTTGTAAAGAGAAAAAGAGCCTCAGAAACAAACGAGTCAAATGGGCCTAAGGTGTATTTTAGATGGACAAAACCTCCTAAATCATTATAACTAACAAGTTGCAGTACTGTTGAAACGATATAATTTCTGCAATTAAATTTGAAAATATTTATAAATTTTTTTGAGAAAAATATGCATCTGATCAACCCAACAAAATTTTGAAGCTTTACCCTATTTTCTCACCTATAAATAGAACACTTATTAAACAATAAGTTGGTACCTATCAATAAGCCATAAGACACCATCTCTCACACCAACAAGAACTAGCGGTCCAATAGGTCGTTTTTGTTCTGATGGAAAACGAGTGACAGCAACCGCCACTCCTCCACCACCAACAGCTATCTCATCAACTCTTTTACCCTCAGCAAACTTTTGCAACCCATCTTCAGCATCAACTCTTGTTTGTTTAGGTAATGTCAAGAAAGGAGGAATAGACGGTGGATATTGGAATGATGCTAACCGAACAACCTGGTATAATTAATACTTTAACCTTCTGAATGTTTATAACATCTATAAGACATAAGTGGTTCCATAATAATGTCACCAGATAAATATTGTTGGCTAAATTCAGTTATAGAAGGGTTGCATAAATAACTTCTACGTGAGATGTTTGTACCTTAAAACAACTACGAAATCACGTGCGTGCCAAAAAAATTGAAACAAATAAAACATCAAACCATGAAGTTCAAAGAAAATAAGAGGTTAAGGGCCAGGTTGGCATGAATCAATTAGTGTACATGCTGATACAGGAATCACGTTTGTTAGAGGAAAAGTAATTTAGTCATTTTTGGTTTGTATGAACATCTCACACTCCTATATTGATTAGTGGAAACATTTATAACATTTGAAAACTGTATTTAAGAATAGAAAACCTAGCCCTATCATAATCAGCCATAAACGGAAGCTTACTCAAAGCTTCCAAAACATAAGACTAATATTGTTAAGGAAAAAGGCCATCATTCATGATTAAAGTGGCAAAGATTAGCATTGTTGGGTAACCGGTCAAAACAAAACCAACACTTTTTACATATGCATGATGGTTTACCCATTGAGCTTTTCATTTTCACTATGTAGATAGAGACACAATACCCAATGCCACCTAAGCAGGGCATGGGGGAGGTAAGACGTATACAATCATACCTCTCCTGAGGGTAGAGAAACTAGTTCCAGAAAGATCAAACAAACTACATTATAAGTTTTGCCATTTTCCAAGCAGACATCTTAACAATATTAATATTAAATATGTATATACCTGTAGCATTGGTGGTCTGAGTGATATCCTTTCCTGTGCGGCAGTTTGTGGAGTATCAACTGCTATTAGTGCCAACTCTCCATGCTCTGCGACTGCTCTTGCTTGTGCCTCCTTTTGTTTCATCTCTTCTTTTCTTCGTTTTGTTTCGATATCAATAGGTGCAACACCAGCATCCACAAAAACACACCTGAACATACACCCCCACCAAAAAGATTGCTGCCTCCCTTAGTAAAAATAAATCACCGAGCTAAGTTGCACACACACATTACACATATAGAGGGGGGGTTCCACTGAGAACTCTAAGTCGTAGTAACTTTTTTGAATTCTAATAGGTAACTTCAAAAATTCATGAAACTATATCTTTATTGAAGTGTTTGATGACTATTTGAAACATTTCCATCGAAGATCAGAAAAATACAGATGCATCACAACATGCATCTGATACAGAGATGCATGTCTGTGCATTTATGTTCTTATTGGCATTATTCAACGGAAAAACGTTTCAAAACTCATCAAATACTTCAACAAAAATATAATATTATGAATCTTTGTTTAAGTTTTACAGATTAGAATCTAAAATATATGTTGGTTCTTATAAAGATATGTGTTACACGTCTATATATAAATATAACTTACTCAATTGTTGTTGGTGTGGCAACAAACAGCTGCCTACGATGCCAAACTGCACCAGTGGCATGAGGAATTGCAACATCTCCCAAGTATCTATACTGAGGTCGCAAGGAAGATATAGCAATATATTGCTGATATGCAAAAGCACAATACTCAACAGTTTGGTCCCAAGCTGTCCATTCTGGCTGAGGCAACATTCCGCCCACAGGTTGAAAACTTTCCCAACTAGAATCTCAACGTTGTTAAAGAATTAACTAATGAGACCAAAATATTCAACTTAAAAAAACTAATATCTATGTATAATTACAAAACATATTAGAATAAGGTGCAAGTATTACCTATATAATTGAAAGTTTTGAGGTGGTGCTTCTGCAAGATTCCTTTGAGAAGAATAGGCATCATCAATGGTGTTGAATGAAGAAAGAGCACTACTACTTCCAAAGCCTGATAAGGGCATTGATTGGATCGACGAAATAGACGTTGCAGCAACAGGGCTAACCCTTTTTGATGTTCGATATGCAATACCAAGTAGTGTCCCTCCATGCAGTCCAATGACCTACAAACAGAGTATAGATATGCATTAGAAATAACAGGTATGATTTTTGGCATCTCTTGATTATAGTCGGGAAAAAGAAGGAAAAAAAGGGAATTATCATAGTTGCAACTTGCAAGTAGTGTTGGCAATTCGTGTTGCGTTTACGTTGACCCGTTTACTAATCCTATTGAAAAAATCCACCCCAAACCGGACACAATAATAAACAGGTTAGCCATGTCAATCTGTTTAAGACCCAAACTAGAATCAAATGGTACACGATAACTATTTACTGGTGAGTACCGGAATATTTTGAAAGTACACAGTAAATATGTTGGTATAAAGATAACCAATGGTAAAATAGTTTGAAGATATACGATCAATATGATGACATAAACATAAGCCACCTAGAATAGTTCGGATTTAAGGAAAATTAAGAAATAAATTTTTTTTATATTTTAACATTTTAATTATACTTTTAATGAGTTGGCGAGTAGGATGAGGGTTCAGAAAGTCAACCTGAACCCAACCCATTATATTGGTTAGCCTGTCAACCTATATATGACCCCAACCCATTTAGGCCCAACCCTAACCAGTTTATTTCTTCTGGTGTCATAAATTGCAGCCTCTAGATGCAAGCATGATGAGTAACTTATAAATTTAAGTCAAACACATTTCAAGGATTCAAAATACTAGAAGGAATAGAAACTCATACAGGTTCACTTCTCTGACCAATTGACCTCATTAAAATATTGGAAGTGCCATCATCAAGCAAGATACGAACTTGAACACTTGCAGCAGAAGCAGCAGCTGCAGCTGCTTGTGCAGCAGCCATAGCAGCAGCCTCTTTGGCCTTTTTAGATGAACCGCCTTTGGGTAAAATGGGCATTCTTGGAGGTACTGCAGATTCCAAAAGTGCAAATCGGTCTCTACAAGTGTCCCAAGCCAGAAGCCTTGCAGTGCCTGAATCAACGATTGACCAATCACTGACTTTGTAGATTGAAAAGTACGGAATATCAGGCCATACAATTGCAAGGTACCTGCAACATATTAACAAAAAATGCAGTTGTGATGCATTGCCATTGTATTTTAGTTTGTGTTTAATGTTATTGGCAAGAAAGGTTTAGAAATAATAATGTCAAAAGTAGAGGTGGAAAAAATAGGCAGGTCCAGCGGATTGTTTATGAGCAATCTAAAGGTAGTTTTTTGGAATGGGTATGTTGGGTTGACTTAGTACACTTATCTTTACAAATATGTAACTTTTATGGATAATAAATGATAAGGCCACCCAAGTATTAGATTTTTTTCATCAAGGGCACCCGTGTATTGAACTATCATATAGCCCCCGAAGTATTTTTGTTTCACTAATACCTAACTCTTAATTCGCATGTCAAACATGATTATAAAACTATTTTATTCCCATAAGACTAATTATTTAAGTAAAATGATCTAGGATGGTTTATGTATTCAAAATAAACTTCAAGTAACCTTCGACCCGTTTGCCTTGTTTAACCAATGTGAGATGTATCAGTTTAAGCTACTTTTCCCTATTTACCCGTGAACTGCTAGGGATAAATACCCGAATCGACCCATTCATAAGTAAATGGGTTAAAATTGCCAGCTAGAGTCAAAATTATTGATAAAAACTTACTTTCCCGAACTACTGACGGATAAAACCGAATATGAATCATGTGGAACAGGAGTGCTGATATGCTTTTTGATCTGTTTAACATTGAGTTGTTCAGGAGATTCTCCCCTTAATCTTCCAGTTTCAGTTAAAGATCCATTACTTCCAAGAGAAGGATTTGCTGTGTTGTTTAATTGAAACTGTAGCAGTTTTAGTTCCCGTTCAACTACATATACTGCTGAATGTTCTCGGTTTTCTGGTATTGAAGGTAAAGGAGCAACAGCAGGGAGAGATTTTGGATCGAATTCACTGAGTATGATTCCTATATTTGTTCCAGTTGCAACAATATGTGGTTGTAATGGATGTGCAACCATCGAATATACCTAACAAAGGAAACAAACATTCTCACTTGAGATAACACAAAAATAAATAAACCCCTCTCAAATAATACATGGTCTGTTCCTTCAAGTAAAGAAGAAAATAAGGCAATTGTAGTATATTTTCTCAATTATGTACTCATGTGCATTGATGCTGATAGTTTTCTTGGAAATGTCAAAACACAATGGAATTTTCAATATCTTAAGCTTTGTATTATATTCATCTTTCATTCAATTATTAAAGTGATGGCCCTAGACTATACAAGAAAGACAGTAAATATAGCTTCTCGTTAAACTTTCAACAGGAAAAATTTACAAATATATACATACCCTAAGCTTTTTGTGAGGTGCCAATACTTGTGGAGGAACTAGAGAAGAAAGTTCACATAATGGCCTTGTTAGAGCAGAATAAGTTGGGTGCTCGATAGCCCTGCAAATTTTGACAAAAAATTATTTCTTGAAAGTATTGCATAACTAGAAAGCAGCATAAAATTAATAGCCAATTGGAGCCCAAAATTTTCCTAAAAAGAACAATGTACAGGCGTCAAACTCTTACAAGTCTAGTAAAAACTTTACAAGAAGATAATAACATACCATATGTGTGAATCTTTCACACAAGTTAATATATCAAGGTTTGGTGCTCGAGGATGGCACCAAGATGCTACACTGTGACAAGCCATTTTAGGGACAGGTTTAATACGGCGTAATTCCTGCAAACGGGTCAAATCAAAAAGGGAAATGGGTCAAATGGGACAAATGAGCCTAAAGTTGCCCAAAATGTCTTTTAAATCCATACAACCTACTAAATCATTTTTTACTATTGTAATAATATTGTTCCTGTAATCAAAATTAACAAACTAATTATTCATAAAAAGTTTTAAAAAAGACAAAAAAAATGTTTGTGGTTCAACGCAACCTGATCCACCCAACCCACCCATGTTTTCATTGTTGCCACTGCAATCAATATTAAAAATGCATGATTGCATATAATGAATTAATGATTGCATGAATAACTATAGGAAAATGGAGTGGACACCTTAAATGACATTGTATCCCAAATGGCTAAAGTCTTATCGGCACCTATTGTTATGAGTTGAGGTGCACTTCCACTGACTCTAGATAACTCAACAGCCACAACACCGCCATCATGTGCCTTCAATAGTATCTCAGATGTTAGCCTTTTAAAATATCAAGAGCTGAAAATTTACATCTTGGCTTGCACATTGGATTGTTAAAACCTTTGAACAACAACCACAGTCAATAATTTACATAAAAGAAATAAGAGAAAAGTACTAACTAAAACTAATGGCAAACCAACATCTAGCTTGACTTAATACATGATTCATTACTTACACATGTCTGAGCATGCAGAACAGGACTGGAGAAAAAATGAAGAAAAAAACTATTGTTAAGAAAGTATGAATAATACAAAAAAGATATGAAAATGCAAGAGTAACCATCATAACAAGGAGTTAGTTAAGAAGTTTGTTCCTAAAAGTTTGTCCAATATGATTTTCTTTAAGGAGAGAACAGATCAAACAGCTACTCAAGAAACTGTGCATAACTTAAATATTAACATAACCTTCATGGATTGAACAAAAAAAAAATAACTGCATTTCTTTTCTCTTTTCTCTTTTTCCTGCATTTCTTTTTAATATCTCATGAGAAATTCAAAATCTCGCCAGCTCACCAAAATACACCCAAAATCTCACGATAAATTGATGATATTGTTTGTGAAGACAAGTTACCTTCAAACTCAGCTTAGGCACAAGTTCTCGTGAATCTTGACCATGGTCTGCACTCCAAAGTACAAGTAAACCATCACTACCGCCAGAGACTAGTAGAGCCTGTATCCAAATACAAGGACATGCGTTAAGAATAACATTTCCTAAAAAATTGCTGCCGTCATAAACAAAAAGTACAATGCCAATTCAGCATTTGTTGAAAAATGTGGTTATTAAAAAGTACGTTTAAGTCAATGATCACAGCAAAAAAAATATCTACCCCATGGAAAAAATATCTACCCCATGAAAACCCTAGAACACTGTAACACCAAAAATTGAGGCTTTTCAAGATCATTGCCTATTTCTCTAACCATCAAGCATACAGGTTTTGAAGCAGAAAGCAATGACCACCTCAATATCCTAATAAGCAAATAAGACTTCCAAAGCCGTTCTTTGGAGTTATGGTACACTTTAAACCAATCTTTTTGCATAGATGAATCAAATAGTTTAACATAATATAATTAACTAATAAAGCAAATAGAAGATTTGAAAAACCACTTATTTCCAATTCCATGTGACGATGCTAGAAATATCTGAAACTTAGCATATAGTACACATCATCTATTTTAAATAAATAATCTACAATTACAAACTGGTGTGCCCATAGTTAAATAATAATCGAATGCATACCTCTCCTGAAGAAGCCATGAAAGTCATCAAGCAAGATATTGATCCTTTGTGGCCCCCGGTGTACCTTCTTACAAGCTACATCCAATTAAAAAAGAATCACACATGCACCATGCAATTTATGTTATAAGAGTGTAATCAGAAACCAATGGAGATATTATTTACAAACCTTCCACGTTATCATTGAAAGAACTCTAATCACACCATCTGATGAACCAAAAGCAACGAGAGGGCCATCTCCACCACCAGATTTAGAGAGGAACTCCATACTGCAAGACTAAACAAAAAGATGTTACTACATCTCACAAACAAGGTCCTTAACAACTGCAGAAAGTTTATGCTTCTATAGATGAAAACATGCCCTAAAATTTAAAATCCTTCATAACTACCAACTTTTGTTCATCTTCAATACATCATAAATAGACTAATTTACTTTTGTGTTGAATAATACAAGAGACATTAAGATGTATGCAGTTATGACTTGCCAGATAAGTGACCGGTTGTCGAGATCTTGTTTTGGTACATCCCGTCCACGCATAGTTACCAAATCCAGAAAAATGGCTTTGTTTTCACAACATATGACAAGAAAATGTCTTCCTTTTGTTGATGGAGCGGGAGTAGTAAAAGCTGAAGTCAATTGATTGACGGCTGATGGTGGTTCAGCAGCAGCAGAGCGGTTACGCCAAATTTGCCAAAACCTAACATCGTCATCATAAAAGCTAACCTGCCGTACACTGCAATGACATATTTGTTTATTTTCTCTTTTAGTTTGAGATTTCAGATATAGTAAACTTAAAAACATATCATAATAAATGAAACAGAAGATTAGAGGATCGTATTACCTTCCCCCGCGTAGGGCTTCTGTTGGTTTTCCTTTAGACTCTGTCACATAGAAGGATAATTTTAAATTCTTAGTATAACCATAAAACCAACATCTAAAAGTAGAGATCGCAAGTCTGACCCAAATGGGTAGGTTTAAGGTATGATTTATCTCCAACGGGTCAAAAAAATCTAGCTAAAAAAAGGTCGAAAGTCTCCCAAAATGTATTTATCATGCAGACACCATTTGGATAATTTATGCAAAAAGTTGGATTATACTTTTAAAAATCATATAAGACTCTAATTGTTTAAAAAAGACTTATATTTGGAAGAAAAAGTGTTTCCCCATTTCGTCTATTAGGAAAGTTTTCCATTTTGACTTTTTAACCAACTTGCCTAACCCACCCTTTCTCCCCGTTCTGTCTAAAGCATTGATTTCACCTGTTATTGGTACATTACTAGACGTTACCTATGTGTAACATTGTACTCTAATAAGGCTCATTGCAATATTCATTATATACATTGTACAAAAATACAATTCAGACCGTTTATGGTATCATGTCCACCCTTCACAAAGGCTGTCGTCACAAACCCCAATCATCATAAAGACATCAACCTTAGCCGCTGCAGTTTTAGGTCACTTCTCAAAGCTACAACACCATGAGTTGTTCCCCTAAGGGAGGGGGAATGGTAACCCCGATCATCGGGGTAGGTTGAAAATGGCCATCAGCCTCGACGGGAACAACGCCCAGCGGTGTGCTAAATTCAAGCCCGACGGGATAAATAAGCCGATGAAAGATGGAAGGGTTTGTGAGTCTCTGTCTCTCTCTCTCTCTCTCTCATCCTCTATCTTATTTTTTTAGTTAAAAAAAGTTTAGTAGTGTGGGGATAGAAAAATGACCCAGGGGTTCATTGGGGTAGAAAGATGGAAAGGGTAGAGAGAGAAAAGCTGATGGTGGAGGGGTGACCATTCCCCCCACACTAATCGCCTACTATCACACTGAAAGCCGACAGCCATCAGCCACTGCACGCGCCCCCTTTAGATCTTGCCGTAAATTAACAATTTTTGACCATACTTCTCTTCTGTCACCACGTCTAGTCTCACCGTTAGCGTCATTGCCATAGTCGGTAAATTCCGATAAACTCCTAGATACATGATTTGCCACAGTGTTCCGTTGCTGAAACCGTAGATTTGACCAGCAGTGAAAGAAAAACTTATCTTACTACAATGGCCATGATTTTGGGTCTGTGCAACTTTCACTCCCACGCTCAACAATTACGACTTTTGGAAGTCTATGACTCGATCCTTACTTATCACAATAACCTCTTTGGATATGTGGAGGGGCATTCCATGTCCACCCGAAGATCTCTCACTAGTGGAAACCCAAAAACCACTTGCACTCCAAAAGACAACTCTAACTACATGATATGGATAACCATTGAACAACATATTTGCATGATAATCATCTTAGTATTTTTTTAATCCTCTTTCCGCCATGCACAATGCGTAGAGCAAGAGATCTCTAGATAGCCTTCAAAATGACCTATGTACCACCCACATATTTCTGGATACATTTTGAAAAAACAAGTCCATAACATTGAGATGCATGGTGATGAAACTACAATGCCTATCATAATTGAGTGCAAGAGTATGCTAATGCACCATCACCACATACCTAGATATAAAACTTGTAATGCTTACTGCATCTGGTCATCGAGATGAATGTCACAGTCTCAAATCCACCATCACCACACGCAAATTCCACGGTCACGGCCCAGTTAACATGATCTCCATTATCATTCATCTACCTCAACTTTCATCGGTCACCAAAGTTGTCTTTTGTGTCAGCTATGTATCGTGAACAGATCCTCATTTGAGTCTTATATGCTTTATGATTTTTAGCTTTTCACTTCCTCTACCGACAAATCCTTATCAACTTCATGTTCTACTTGTCAATCAAAACCATCATCAAATTTTTCATTGCTTGCTTCCTCTATCAAAGTAATAGCATTTAGACTTTCTGCTTTGATGTTTAGGTCTGGCGTATGTTTTGTACTTTTATCTTTTGAAGATCATCCGTACTTAGGCGATGTGTTGATCACCCATGTTGGTTTATGTAGATTTATTCCTTTGCTTAAAAATCTTACATGTATGATATACTATATATATTCAAAGGTTTTCTTCACATTTTGAAAGATAATTCAACACCCTATAAAAGTGCTCAAACGGACTCGAATGGTGGATATCTCTATTTAACGACTTTTTTCAAATCATTGGGTATACTTCTCCACTCTTATCCTCACACAAGTAAACAAAACAACTTTGTTAAATGCCATAATCAGCGGTTAATTTCCTTTTCAGATTTTTAAATTTCTTGTGATGTTTACAATGAATGAAATCAATATAGTTCTGTTCCTAAATTTCCATAATTCTATGTTCATTCTTATTATGAAACCTACTCGGTAGCAAATCATGTCTTCCGTATACAGACAACGCATGCGAAAGTGAATTTTCATTTTGTTTGACAAAAGGTTGCTCAAGGGTATCTTCATGTACAATTCACATCTACAAATTATCAAGATGAGAATATCTTCACAAAACCATTAAAAATTTAGGACTCCTTAGTTTCTCTTCCTATGATACAAGTCATACGTCACTTCATGTTGTTAGCGTGAAAGAGTCAATGTATCACATAGTTTTTAGTACGATACTTGAGGGTGCCTCTATGTAACGTTGTACTCTATTTATACGGCTAACTGTAACCTTCATTATATACAATATACAAAAACACAATTCTCTAGACGAATAGACGATTACCAAGCATGCTCAAAGACATACATTGCCAAGCACCTAAAGCTCCTAAAGACAAATCTTCGGTATTGTAACTAGAATACACTTGTAATTGTTGTTCATAAGCACCTAAAGCTCCTAGAGACAGATCTTCAACAATTGGACATGTGAGATGAAACTACTTAGTAGCCCAAATTTCTACATTATTTATCACACTATGCATATTTTCATGATTTTTCCATGTTATGTGTATGTCTAAAATTCACAATTCATAATTAACAAAAGGGGATTTTCCCTTCAGGTTCTCCCAACTCCTAAATGTGTGAGCCTTTAGCTCTAATGAACGCAATCTAACTGGTGTTACCCGTGGCCTTGTCCGGAAACAACCCCTCACCAACCCTTGATTGAAGCCCTTGAGATTCGAACCCTTGACCTCCCCTATGGGGAAAAAGAGGACTATCCAGTGGACCACCAAACTACCAAAGTGGTGGTTTTGTGTATGTCAAATCATTTAGGAAAATTATATTAATTTAACGAGGATAAGCAGCCACTTTTATGTTTACATACCATTCCTCTATATTCCCATAGAAAAAGCATTATATAAGAGTTCAAAGAAAACCAGGAAAACAGTCAACTAAGCCAAACTGCCTGATCCAAGACAGGAAAGCACAGAAGCCAATAATTGAAAAAAAAACTGGGTTATCAAGGATCAGTCTATTTCTTTTTTTGTAGAAAACAACAGATACCCGTCCCAAACCACACACACACACACACATATATATATATATATATATATGATATAAATATACAATAATAATTAATATGGTACTTATGTTATAATATATAATAATTAATGACATAAGCTAAATATAATATAAGTAACAAACTAATAACAGTTGTCCCTTAATCATTGTTCTTGAGTTTTGAGACATTCACTCATTCCCTAATATATTTAAACCCTAGATGTCGCCTACTCGCTTCTCTCCCAACCTGATCAACTGATCTGACTCCGAATACTCGACCACCACTCCACTCCAGTGAAGATGTCGACTTCACTCATCTGGGGAAACAACTTAAGGTATCCTTTCATTTTAACATAAAAAGTCTGCTAGGCCACAATCTATCCTTCTTCTGAAAACAGATATTCTTTGCAAAACTTCTTGTTATTTTCTGCAATTACCATCTTACGTTGCAATAATTAAATCAAAGAACTTGGATTGATATGACTATATGAGTTCAATAAATGCCTAACTTTTATATAACTTTCTACATTCTATAGTTATTGTTATACTTTTCTATACTACTATACTCCCTTGGTCCCAATATGATTGTCCACCTTTCGGTTTGTTTGTCCCAGAAAAATTGTTCTCCAAAATAATTTCTAACCTTGATTACATCCAATCACAAAACTACATTGATTGTACTTCCCTAGAATTTTGTGTATATTGAAAGGTAAAAAAGGCATAGAACTAGACAATACTGTATTAATTACATGCTTCTAAAACCTTTCGTCAAGCAGACAACTATTTTGTGGTCATGTTTTGCAATCCTATGTCAGATAATGTTTCAGCCATTCTGTATCGACTCCAAAACTATCATTTTGTTAACATCTTGGCTTTGTGAATAGAATACAACCTACAGCAGATCATAGCTATATTAAAACAACAGAAAGCACTCCGATAATCAGAAGCTCACATGCTTTCATTTAGATGGAAAAAAAAGACTTGGGATATGTACTTGGTTATAAAGAAAATGCTGTCATTTGTTCAGGTGGATAACCATTTCCACTTACGATATCTGATCTCAAATGGAGATTTTAATGAGTATACTAAGGTAGCAACTTATCATGCACCAACCTGATTCACCCTCTGCAAGCTTCTCCAACTTAGCCCCAACCAAACGCCGTTCATCAACACCCCCAGCCTTCAACTCATATATCACCTAAATCGGTTCAAAACGTATTCCATGAGTAAGCAGAACAACTAAATTGTAAGAAAATATAAGTAATAATAATAATTGAAGTTAAAATCATCACCTGGCGATGTTCCCAGTTCCAAACTGAGACATGATCCGATGCATCAGCAGTGACAAGCCACGGATGAGTAGGATGCAATTGGATCTTCACGATCTTGTCATTCGTGGGACGAAATGCTTTCAAACGTAGCATTTTACTCCAATTTGCACTTGTGAATCAATAGAAGTGTAGATCTGATTAGAATCGAAACAGAATTAGGGCTTTTACTTGTCGATTAATACGCACGTTTCTCATAAGATCTTGAAACTTTGATGATTATTGTGTAGTTAGCTCTGAATTACGACTAGGGCGAGTAAGTGAACGATTCGCCGCCGTCTGGCGAAGGCGAAATTTGCAGAAACTGGTAGATTGGATGGCCGTGTGAATCAACGTCGACTGGGTGCGAAGAGCGCGACGAGATGGACTTTACTCTTCGTCTCTTTGACAACGGTGTCGGGATCATAAGATAGGTGTCAAATATGTAATTATACAAATTATAAGGGTTTAAGGAGAACATTTGTAACTAGGGATATTTGCTTAAAGAAAAATGACATCCTAGTTTTCATTTCTATTTAATCTTTTACTCACTTAAACAAAATGAGTGTTAAAATCAATATATGATATAAGAAAAGAGAATTAGTGCATTACACATATTAAATATTGAATAGATAGTAGGATGAGATAGAAATAAAATGTAAAAGGATATATTATTTCTCTTTGCTTATAGCAGTATTTAATTTTGATGTTTTTATATATATAAATAATTAAAATAAAGGTATATTTTAGTCATTTTATTATTTATTAATTTAAATGTTTATAATTATAAAAAAACATAAAATAGATGCTTTTTACTATGCACATCACTTTCCAAAACAAATTTAGTATTTTACTTTTAATTAAAACACAAAATTTTCAAATTCTTTTTTTTAATCATCTTTAATTCAATCAATATAAATCTTTAATTTTCACCAATTTTAACTTTGATGCAAAACTAGCCTTTAATTTTGACTTTTTCCTCAATTGTTATTTCCAATTTCCTATAAAGATATACTAACTTGTCAAATCATTATTTTCTTAATCATCCAACCAGATGCGTCAATTCATTTAATTTGTTTCAGACTGAAATTTAAATATTGACTAAATTTGACTCCCATATAAATATGAAATTTTAATTTGATTACGAGTGGTTGTATGAAAATATATTCAAGGTATTTGTATAAACTATACTGGTTTAATACCTTATATATAAATACAGAGATTGTTTATGTAAATTTTAAACATCTATAGTGTGAAATCTTAAAGATAATAAATTCATATATCGATAATAAATCAATAAATCAAGAAATATTAATAAAATTCAAAAGATAAAGAAAGAAAATTGATATACTCACACATATGGGCTAATAGTTGTTAGCCATTTTAGGAAATAAATAAGGATGATTAATGAAAAAAATATCTATAAATAATTTGAAGTCATTTTAAAATAATGATTTTAAGTGGTAATAGATATTCTAAAAATAGTTTGATGATGTCAAAAGCCTATTTTTTAATATATATATTTAAGATATTTCTATTTAATAGATGTTTTTAATTGCATATATTTATAGTTTAACTTTTATAATAATCGATATAAATATACATATATATTTATGATCGTCTCATTTTGATGATGAAAATTTTACCGTAATTTAACACAAAATTTAAAAATATTATTTTTAAAATTTTTTATTAGTATACAAAAGTCTATGTCATAATCGTTGAAGAAAGTGAGTTCTATGTATGATTTTGTGTAAATCGAAACATAGTGACATTTAATAATTTTCAAATAGGTATTTGCTTGTTTATCTTCTAAAACTATAAACCACATATTATGGCTAATTTATATGTTTAGGAATCACTAAATTAGTAAACCTTTTCTATTAGTTATATTTTATTTAGAGTATATCAGAAAATCTATCTACAACCAAATAGTAAGGTATAATCATTTTTTATGAGCTAGTTTATGTTTATGAATACAAAATCATGCATCTTTTTCTTTAACATGTAAACCCCAAATTTTTTTATAAAGTCATTCAATAAAATATATAAAAATATTCGCCAACACTTTTCAAGAATATTCATTTACCCTACACACATGACTTACGATTCCAAATCAAATAAATCTGTTAAATACTTTCAGAGTTAATAAAAGCGGAAAAAAAGTTGTCACGCTGGCGCCTTTCCCGTGTCCACACAAGACGGTCCCGAAAACATTCAACAAACACGAGTAAGTATAAAGCTTTGTGAGATATCACAGTGCTTGCACGTTATACCAGATAGCGCGTGTTCGGGTAACAAGTACATCACATCAAATAAAGCCACACAGGCGGATAAGTGCCTAGCTGCACATAGATTGCCAAAGCTGCAATAATAAACGCCCACGTGTGCATAAATGTCACATCGACATATATGAACATATATGAACAATCATTACGATATAAAGATTAAGTTAGTGAAAACTAACCTAATCAGCGACATAGCACAATTACTATAATTCAACGAAGGACGAAAGGTAACATAAGTCTATCGTTAACACTAAATTCTAACTCATCAACTGAATATTACTAATAGTTTAGGTTTTTTATTCCAACACAACACACACACACACTCAATTGCAATTGTGGCTAGTTATTCCCAAAAAAGCAAATTGCGATTCTGATATACAATTCCTTATCTTTGATTTACGATTAGCCCCCAACTTATGATTCACAAAAAACTAAATTACGATTGGTCTAAAACTTCCATTTTGCAATTCGTAAGATACGATTCCTATAAATTACTATTGTAGATGCGATCACGAATTGCGATTCAACAATGGCCAATTTACGATTCACGATTCATAATTAGAATAGGAATTGCGATTCCCTTATTGATTCATGAAATGCTATTCACATCCTCCTCTCTGATTTTGTAACACCCGCAAACCTGGGCTAGGAAATTAGCAGGTTTGTGGTATGTGTTTATCCGTTTTAATGCAAATTAAATGGTTAATTGATTATTTAAACATATATGCATGTATTTTAATGTATGTATGTATGTATGTATATGTGTACGTGTTAGTATATATATATATAGGAATTGATAGGTGGATGCCACCTCCTGCTTATGAGGTTATTATGCATGTATACGTGTATGACAATCTTGGTAATTGCCATTTACCCAAAATTAAGAAAAGTGAAAGAAAGTGTAAGTGTGTGTGTTTCTGTGTTGCTCTCGGCCGGAGGAAGAAAGAAGAAGAAAAAGTTATCGGATTTCAAGCTTTAGTGTGTTTTAATTCAAGAAAAGGTTAGATTCATATTTCATGACATGATTAAAGGTTAGCTTGGTAAGCTTGTTGATTGAATAACATGAATTTAGGAAGAACAATATGATCGGTTTTTGTAGAAGCATGATTTTATGGGTTTTTGATAGTTCTTGTGATTTATATGTTATTTGGATTGTTATGATGTATAAATACATGTTTGAATGTGTTAAAACATGTTTCAGGAAAGTTTAGATGAGTTCATAAAACTTCTGGGTTTGATTATTTATGTTGATGAAGTTGTCAGATTTGATGGAATGAAGAAGACGGTGAAAACCGATAGTCTTAAAAACGGGTAGATGATGAAATCCGGAAGTCTTGGAAAACCGACACTCATAAATCCGGTACTTTGAAAACCAATATATATATGAAATCCGACTAAGCTAAATCCTATACTTGAGAAACCAATACCTAAATCCGCTAAATCCAGAATCCGAAAGATATGAAAAACCGGAAGTCTTGAAATCAGACATATCCCAAATCCGATTGTTATGAAATCCTACAAAGTCAAAATCCTACACTTGAAAACCGAGAACCTAGAATCCGATATATGTGAAATCCGATTGATAGAATCCGACAATGGTGAAATCCGATAAATTTGAAAACCGACACTTGAAGTTGTGGATTCTTGGAAATCCGATAGTTTATGGAAATCTGACATTTTGTGTTTTGGACTTGTAATTGATTATTGTTTGTTTTATTTCATGAATGAAACATAAATATATGTGGTCAGATATATTTATGAAATGGAGCCTGATTTGATTGTTGCTGTGTTTTCAGGCAATCAAAAAACTCAGTAATATTAGACCTCTGAGCTCGTGCTGATTTTGAGGTGAGTGGACGTTAATCGCAGATGGTAAAGATTACGGTTAATGTTAATGATGTGATGCATGATGCGATTGAGATTGGATTGATTGGTTGAACTGTTGATTGTGATTATTGATTGTTGATATCTGCTGCATGACTATTTGGTCGATACGCGCTCTTAGGAAGATTTTGAGTTGCGTTTGAGAAGTTAGCTATACGTAGAATTGGGCGGGGCTCGTCTACTGGGTAGTTGAAAAGTGGTAGCCTTACTGTTGCATACGTTGCTTCAGAGGAGGATTTCACTGTGGCGATTCAGTAGAGAGCTATCGGTAAACCTTTGCTTTGGCCGACATTGGTAGGTTCTACGCCAAACCGCCGGTCTTCTTGGATATGTGATTACATGCTTTGATATTAACTGTGGATGTTTGCTTCTGTGCTTAGCCTCTACTCACTTAGCTTTGTGCTAATTTCCCTCAGTTGTTGTTTTGAAGGTTTGTGTTGTTGAGATTGAAGAAGGAAGAGTTGACCCCACTCTGATATTCAGTTTTAATGAAACGAGCCAGTTATTTTTGTAACACCAAAACAGTTGTAGTTGTTGTGGGTTTTTGAACAAGTATTCTACATTTGTTAATATTGGTTTATATGTAAATGAGTTTGTTTAATTAAAGCTTCCGCAATGCAATAAAAAAATGGCTTGAGTTTTCCGGTGTTACAGATTTGATATTGCGTCATGATTTATTTTACAATTCAAAAAAATACGATTCATGGATAAAACATGATTTACGATTCTTGAGGCCAATTACAATTCACCTTTGATGGTTTTTGATAATAATTTACAATTCCCTCATGTGTTTCTGAATTAACATTCGAAATGCCATTACTTGAAGCCTTGTGTGTATAAGATAGGGTTATTGTAAGAAGAGTATTAGTGTAAGATGGGTAAGAGGTAACGAAAACCATTAGATCCACACTCATTGCCTATGATCATGGGTCAAAATTGATGTATTGTTGGTCAAAATTAAAGAGACAAAAGAGAAAAATAGGCAAAACAAAATTGCTAGCTACATAGACGGTTACATTATAGCGAGAAATAAGTTAAAGCTATGGAATATGCAATATTCATCAAGGTTGAACTTTTAAATCCAAATTTTTATTAAAAACTCAGCATCAAATTATGAAATGTGCAATATTCATCCGATGAACAACTAAATTCATCAAAAAAAATGATGAACAAGAAACTTTTAGATTAGTAGTCGATCATATTGATGTAGATTTGGAATGTTTAGATCGTTTCTTCGGTTTCCTTCCCCATTTGTTGTCCTAAATCCCATTCAACTAAAGACCGTCATTCTTAAAGTCTTAGACGATTCAAATCACATCTTACTTCTATGAGAGAATAACATCAACGAGAGATTACCTCCTCTTCAACCATTCAATCATCACCCCTAAAGTGATCGACCTTGTTTGCAAGGAATTTCTGCGATCTTGGTGGTTTTCGGTGAATCTATTCACTTGGGAATCGTGGATATGTTGTTGTTCACCTCTTCTTAGAATATATCAATCGATTAGGGCTTGTGTATGATCAAACAATCACCGACTAGCGATCGTGGATGACGATAGTCTGAATTAGTGTCGACTATGCATCATCACATCGATATTAAGTATTAACAAAGATGAAGGAGACAGATTGAGAAACTAATGAGAGAGAGACTTACGAGGAAGTTATGAGAGAGAAGACGTATGGATTATCATGTGGTTTTAACCCCTTTTTCTTCTAAAAATACCCTTTTAACAAGGGCACACATGTCGGACTATTATCACCTCTTACACCTATTATCAAAAAATACTTTTTATTTAAACCCATAAATATATATATATATATATATATATATATATATGTGTGTGTGTGTGTGTGTTTGTGTGTGTGTAAGTAAGTAAGTAAGTAAGTGTCATAGTGGTTTTGTGGCCAGAGTGAGAGGAATTAAAGTTTGAGGCTAAAAGTGTAGTTTAGCATATAAATACTCAATTACTTATCATTCTCCTCTTAAAACTAACTTGGGAGAAGGAAGAAAAGAATTTCAATGATTTTTAAGAACTCATGATGAAAACTCCAGCCACTTGAGAGAGAAGGAAAAAAGAATTTCATTTTGGAGAACTCATGACAAAAATTTGTTGCATGAAAAAGTTGAGCTCAAATTGGAGTATTTTAGCTTGCTTGTTGATCCATTAAATATACTTCAATAATTACTCATCACACGAGTAGAATTTGAATGCTTATAGTGCTTTCTTCATTGTTATTCTTACCCTCACTAGAAGAAAATAAATAAAAGAATGTTTATGTATGTCCATGTAGTTAGGGTTGTGTGGGTTTTATAATTGTAATGCCCAAATTTTTTTTAAAAAACAAATACATAAATAATCAAAGGGTTTAAAACTAATATTTAAATCACCTGCTATACACATTGGACTTACGGAATATTGAATTGTTTAGAAGTATTCAACAAAAAATCAGAGTATCAAAACATAAGTTGCAAAAGAATAGCTATCACGTTGGGGCTTTCCTTTGTCCACACGAGAAGGTCCTGAAAGTGTTCAACAAACACGGGTTAAGCACAAAGCTTAACGAGCACGCAACACTCATACATTAGTAACATCAGATAATCACACGTGAACATATATCAACATAAGATATAAGCTAGTAACAACTCTATCCAATCAGTAACGCAGTGATTACAATATTACAACTCAAATGGTAGGGTCAACCAATCTGTTAGCGGGAACCTACAAACACGATCGCACTAAATCAAACACCAGATTTCTAATTCATCAACTGTAGTCTATTACTAGTTTAGAATTTTCTATTCTAACACTCACACACTCAATTTGTGATTCCCTGTGAATCACAATTCACTACCACCCCTTAATTTGTGATTCGATACTTGTGTTAAATTATAATTCAATTACCACCACCCAAATTCAGATTCCTTTTTAGACCCTAATTTGCGATTGTAAGTATACTGTCAATTACCACCACCCAAATTTGTGATTCGATACTTGCGTTAAATTACAATTCAATTCACTACCACCCCTCAATTTGTGATTCGATACTTGTGTTAAGTTACAATTCAATTACCACCACTCAAATTAAGATTCCTTTTTAGACCCTAATTTGCGATTGTAAGTATAATGTCCATGTAAGTTAATTTGCAATTCCTCTTTGCAACTTGATTTGCGATTCAATGTGTATAATTGATTTGTGATTGATGTCTCATAAGAGATTTGTGATTCTCACTTAGGCATTGATTTATGATTTATGGAATAGTAACCGGACTCAACCCAATTTGCGATTTAATTTGTGATTCAGTTAACACACCAGGCTTATGTGATTTGCGATTGGGATAACTGAAAAACAATTGCAATATTCATACAAACAGTCGATACTTACAATTTCAAATCTCCATCAATACTTCATCATTTTAATTCATTCTTGCTCCTATGGATTCCTAACACCATTTTAGTCTATCCTTAACAATAAATTTCATTTCTATCAACTAACAAAGAACATATGATTCATTCTTGCCCTCGGCTAAGAACACCCTCTCGAACCGAATGAAAACTCAACAAAACTCATTCAAATCTTAAGTAAAAGCTATTAAATCGATGAGAGATTAACCATAGATATTTGGGGATCGATACCCGAAGAATACTTGATGATTTAAAACAAAAAACAGTGATGGTTACGTCTTCTTCCCCTCGATAGCCCTTTGAAAATGGCAAACACACACACAGAAATCTCAAGTGGCTACAGTAATCTCAAGCGGCTACAGTAAACTAATCTAGGGTACTGTTAGGGCTGAGCATGGGTCGGTTAGGACCTAAAACCGAACCATAACCGATATTTTTCGGTTATGTTTAATTCAAACCCATCGGTTAATCGTAACCGAACCGCCCTTATCGGTTAACCAAAATTTAGAAACCGAACTATCGGTTTTTGAAATGGTTCGGTTAATTTGGGTCGGTTTTATCGGTTAAATCGATTATGGTTCGGTTAATTGGTTTTTGTGCTCACCCCTAGGTACTGTGTCCTAATTGGGTATTTATACCCTTGTATGAGTCCAACATTCCATCAAGCCCCTTTAAAGCCCATTAATGAATAAAATTATAATACAAGATGTCATATGTTCTCTTTCGTAATCTTTTCTCTTTCTTTTCACAGTTTTCTTCTTCCTTTTTTTGATATTAAATAATAATTAAAAAGATATTTCAAAATAATTTAACATTCCACGTCAATTTTTATATATAGGGGACATTTGTAAGAGGGCACTTAGAGGAGAGGAATTGAAATAATGCTTCTTAAGTTAGTTTCTATCTTAAAAGCTTGAAGATTTGATGAAGCAATTCAAGGGTTCAATGAATTTGAAACTTGCATGTGGGTTTGTTTACAATTTGGAAGAACAGTCCAAACTTCTAATCGAAATTAAAGGATGATTTTTTGATAAATTACTTGTACGTGAACCTTTTAAATGATGATTAAAACATTTCCCAATTCACTAATTTGAGTATTATGATGATTCAATGTGGTGTTGGGGTACACGAGTCGACTGCCATGGACGAACAGACCACAAAGAGCTGAGATCCACTATTTTTACTAAGGGAGGTCTTGTGGGTACTTATCGCTAATGTGTGTGATAAATCCTATTTGGGTACTTATTCTTTATGTGTAACCTCATTTTGAAACATACTCTTTATTTGCAAAAAAAATTGTGAGGACTATAAGTGTATGTTTATGATCTCCGATAATCTCAAATGTTATCATGGTGTATGTGATAACTTGGGAACAATCAAGCCTTAATTTTTTAGGATAGAGTGTGCGATAAAGGATAACCCAAGGATTACTACTCCGTGCATGTATGCGATAAACTCACACTGTAAGTACTTAGTAATTGCTAAGTTGTTATGAGATAACTTGAGGTGGTGACTTAGTCTTATTCATAATCACACAATGACTAAAGAGATAGAATAGTTGGTGATTGCCTAGATCTTGTGACTTAGTGTTTAAGATCATGCATTTGTCAACCATTTCCCATGGAATTGAAAACAAGGATCATTGTTGGTAAGCAATATCTGTTTGGAATTCAGTTGTGAGAACCTACCAACTATTATTTGCAATAACTTTGGAAGTTGATTACATGCACAAAACCCTAATGTAGGTTGTGTCTTGTGAACGGTTCTCAGGGAGACTTCTATATTCAATTATTCATTTGGGGTTGTTATTCATCATGTGAGTTCAATACTCTTTTTTAAAGCCGAGTACAAATACGAACTAATATTTTTGGGTTGGGAATTAACGGTTAATGATGGAATGTTCTTTATAACCTAATCTTATTCATCTGATGTACGTTTGTGCTTGATTGCCCGTCTTTATGACCATGTGAATGTTTAAAGATAAATATTATATTAGTTGCATGAATTGTATATTCGGTTGATTGATTCTTTCATGTTGAACTTGTGGGTGTAAGCGGTTATTGCCCAGTAGGTCTAACTATTGGTACCTCTGGGGAGTGCTGGCCATTAGAGATTCATGTGGCATTCTAGGCAACTTGTGTGACACGTGTAATATTCCGAATTTTACGATGTTATTAATATTGGTTAATAAGGTGTTTATTTTCCTCAAAAGAATTTGTGTTTGATTTATAAGGATAATCATGATATATCATAGATAAATTGTAAATTTATTGTTTACAAGGATGATTATAGTTATTTGATATCATCCGGTCATGCAGTACAATTAATTAAAGCTTCAAATATTAGTAATGTAGATTTTATCAGTTCTTTTGTATATAAGTAAGTTTGGTGAAACTTTAGAGGTTATAAGTGTCAAAGCTCGAAAGTTGAGGAGTTAAAGATGAAAATATGGTTATAAAATTCAGCTCCAGCCTTTTTGATTCGTTTGGAGTCTTCTTTTACTCCTCTCACTTATGGAACAATCGAGAGACAAGAAGGAAAGAGAGGTAAGTGCAATCCAAGAAGAAATTATATTGTTTTGTTGATTTTTGTTGACTTTAAAGTCAAAATGGAGATGTTTTGATGACAAATTCATCACTGAAGCTTTGGTTTGAGCAGGAAAAGGCTAACACAAGTTGGGATTGGTGATCAAGTAATTTCTAACCTTGATTTATGTTTGATTTTAGTATTTTATGATGTATTTGACACTCTATTGTTGTTATGTGTTGAAAGAGTTTGGAAATGGGTAATTTTGTAGTGAAAGTGTGAAATTGGACTTAAATCATCAAAGCAAAGTTATATGGTGTTGTTGAGGTTGTTTTGTAGTACCTCGAACCCTCTTTCAAGCTGTAAAGAAGTTTTGATTGTTAAGGTTTTGGTTTGTTCAATATGTGTTTGAAAACAGCAACAGTTACCGTTCACGCAGGGTTCGCGGCACGAAACCGCTTATTCTGTGCGGTGCAATTTTCCAACGATTTGTAGCCAGCGCGAGGCCCCTTTTTTCGCAGCGCGAGGAGCCCTGAACACCCTAAAAACATTATTTTGACCCCGTTTTACCTTGTAACTGGTAGGGATTATTTCTAATGGTTATATGCGATAAAATGGAGTCATATAAGACCCGAAATAGTGTTTTAAACATGATATTGAGCTAGCACTCTTTAGAGAACTTATATTGGTTTTATATATTGCACTATAGGGCCTTTGATCAAGTGTGCAGGCTTTGGTTTGGTTAAGGTCGTGATCCTCATCACACCCGTTTTCATAAAAGTTTATAAGTCATCATAATTAAGTTTGTTTATGTTTGGCAATTAGAATGATAAATTCTATGGGATTAACGAGATGTGGGATTTATGGAATGCCTTTATGATGTGCATTATCTATGGATATCGAAGCAAGGCCAATGCTCCACTTAGTAGAGGTCCGTGTACTTGATATTTGTTTGTGACATGATACTCCATATAGGAGTAAGATATGATCTTGTGTTATCTCATGTGATCTTGAGATGAGGAATTGTGTTTACACCTAGTGTGTGATATGGGCACTGAGAAGCAAAATATGATATTGTTTATTGAGGTTTTGTGCTTAAGAGTTATGGGTTATGTGACACATATTTGCTTATTGTTGAGCTTAAATTGCTTGAGTTATTTGGTCTTAATAGCATGTGATATATGTAACCCTTGTAGTATGAGTTTTAGTCTGGACTAGTGTGGTTTCAATTGCACATCCATTTGTGTTTTGACCAATATGGGCGTGTGTGTGTGGTTCAAGAAGCCGCGGCTAACCGAACCAAGGGACACGCGTGTGGTATTATTGAGGGATGTTGCAATTGGTGGAGGGGGATGATAGTACCCATTATGACCGTGTGGTTCAAGTGGCTGATGAGCGAACCGAACCAGTGTATACACGAGTGGACTTGGGAAACAGGTCATTCACTCCTGACAACCGTTGTATGGTGGAATGTTTCGTGCTCCCCCACCTTGACGGGGAGATGTGGTTATCCCTCATGTGGACACGTGTTGACCGTGGCTTGCTACCACATGGAGATACCGTGGCTTAATGGAAGACCTACATCCTTATGTGCTCTTGTGTGGATTTTGATATGTTATGTTTATTGCCAAACTTTTGTTTTTTTCTAAAGATGATGACTTGGTTTTTTTATAAGATAAATGTTTGGTGATACTCACTAGCTATATTTCAGATAGCTAACATGGTGTATTAAATGTTTTGTATCTGCAAGTAGACTAGTGGCCTTTGTAAGACGGGTAGATGCCTTGGGCTTTATGATGTGGTGAAAGAATGATTGTAATTTGTTTAAATTATTAATGTTAGTTAACAGCTGGGCGAGAATATCTGATTATTGTTATATTCACCATTAATTGTTGAAGGCTAGTATTGACTCACAAAGCGTAAGACGCATTTGTTTCTTTAAATATGACTTGTACTCTTATAGATTGTTTAGAGCACGTGTTTAGTGAGTTGGGGTTACTTGTCAGGTAGCTAACCCTAGAGATAGTTTATTTAATTAATTATTATGTAATGACTTTGAAGGTGACAATGGTGGTTTCATTTTGATATACTAGTAGACAAGTGTAGTTAATTTACTTATATGAATTAAAGTCTTCCGTTACAATGCTTTCTATTTATAATTGAATTTTTTTCAAAGTCGTAATAACTTTTACATGTATGATGGCCAATCATGCCGTAATCAGACTAAGGTGCCAGGCTAACTGTGATTAGTCCAACGTGAGGTCGGTCACAGTGAGAAAATGTATTTTTTTTGTCTTGTGTGTATTAAAGGTGTTGGTAGGTGAGTGTCATGGTGTAATTATGGATTAGGAGTTTAGTGTAACACTTAAATCATGATAATTGTGTTGTGAGAAATTTTTTATATATATATATAGGCAAAAGTTCAAACGAGAACTGTTTTTCGTACGAGAACCGCGAGAACCAATCTTAGCCATCCAATTCCCCCTTCTTCAATTGGATTGCCCGCCCATGAATTCCTTACATGCACACTGCCACACTCAATCCCCCCACGCTCTTCATCCATGAATTCCATTATCCAAAATGAACGACCAAGATTGGTTCTCACAGTTCTCGTTTGAACCCTCCCTATATATATATATATATATATATATATATATTGTTTTGTGTGTGTTAAAGGTAGTGGTGGAGTGTGATGGTGTGATGGATTAGTAGTTTAGTGTGATGCTTAAATCATGATAATTGTGATGAAGGAAGAAGCTGAGGTGACACTGAGTGGTGAAATAATCGTGTGATAGAGTACGCCCTCAAGCATGGTGTGGACAAACAAAAACATATATGACAAAAACTATTAACAAATGAATTATCGTGTACAAATCACCTCACTTTTTATACAATAACAATTTGTTGAAAGTACAGGAGATAAGTAATAACAGATATACCTTAACCTTAATCTGCAAAACAATCATTTTCTGTAACACTTGTTTGTACCTTCATTCCCTAACTCAAGTTACAGCAGTTGGTGAACATATGGTTAGTTATCCGGCCACAAACAAACAATCTACGGTGACTGCAAACTAGGATGCAGACCAAGATCCTTTGGTCTGTCGACTGGAAGTTTATTGAGCTGAATATTCCCGTACTCAAAATTCAAAACATTATTTGATCCCTTCTCTTCACTTTCAAGTTTTTTTAAAGTTTTCTTACCGTAAAATGTAAAGCCGACAGTCATCACAGCTGCGACGATGAAGGAAATCGCGTTGTATATAATTTCCAATGGGGACATTTCGTGATCTCTGTATTGCATATTTGCAACCGTCCTTAACAATCTCCCACTGCACATGTCAATAACCACATGTTCAGATAGAAATTATAGAATCCCATAATTATAGATACTTTCCTACATAATATCTGAAATCAATGAGGGAAAATGATGCTTGCAACTAGCAGCAACCCTAATAGGTGTTGCCGCACTCACATATACTTTAAATGAGTAAGCATTAAAATGACTAAAATACTCTCCATTTTAAAGTGTTCGTGAGTATGAAAGTACATATTATATTCTATCCCTATAACTAAAAATAGATGACCCGTTCTGCTTTTAGCTAAAACATTTTATTTGACCCGTATGAGATTAGAAGCTAGAATTTTGAAAAGAATTGTAGGTTGGGTTAATTAGTTATACCTGTAGATATAAATGAAGGCTTCAGGAATCATTCCTGCAATGGATCCCCATAAATAGGGCCAGAACATCATACTGGTGACTACTATTGCATAGTTAAAAATGGTGTATGGAAATGGTGAGATCCTAAAGAGTGCAACCATTCGAAACTGACGGAAACAATCCCCTTCACCAGCCATTCTAACCATTGCAGCAGTCTGTGGCCACTTCTTCAACCATTGCTGTAAATTTAATTTTATAAACAGGTGATAACAAACTGAGTGTCAAATTTAAAAAAAAATAAAAATTGGAAAGGTATGTAGAGGCTGTAACATGTTGCAGAGGGTCCAACCATTTAGCTAATGCATTAACTATGGCTATAAAGACTTAAAAAGATAATAAATTTTTAATAAAACGATTTAGGGGGTTGTATGCATTACGCTTTTTAAGGACATTTAACATATTCGACGTGTTCCCTCTTAGCTTAGTCTGTGCTTTGCATTGTCCAATTTGACTTGTTTCTGAGATAAAACGTAAAACAACTCTACCCATTCATAAGTTAATGGGTTGAATTGATGTTTCATTGAACACCTATATACGATTGGTGACTCACATGAATGCGATCACGAAAGAATAGACCAATGACATAGGGCAAAACCATCCCAATAGTGGTTCCAACCATGATTATAATAAATCCAAGCCCATAACCAAATATCATCCCTGCAAGCCACATGGAAGGGCCAGATGGGATGAACAACACAGGGAAAAGAGCTAAAGATGCTACAAGTATGACGGCAAGAGCTGGACGGCCAAATGTAGCGGCTTCCCATTGCATCATTGGAAGTAAAATCTACAACATACAATATCATAAAAACAAAGGCATTATTTTCATGAGCAAACTACACCAAAATGCATCTAACTTATATATACATATTTTACTATTGTATGTATCGTACTTTAAAACTTAAAAGATTATATCTTCACATTCAACAAGGGGGAAGAAATTGTGTATAGTGTTATTACATATATGTTCTAATATATAGCATTTGAAGTTTATATTTGAACCATAAAAGATAACTAAAATTGTCTTCATAAGCATGAGTCTGAATGTGTGGGCCGGGTTCAAAACATAACAGCACTAAGCAACTCTAGCAAAACATATTTTTAGTACAGACAAGCAAGTTATATTTGGTAATACTAATGATGTTTTTGGTATTAAAAGCATATGGCAGATAATAACAAGAAATTAACATGGCATAAAGGAGCCACACTTCAAATTAGTGTTGAAGGTTAACGACATGTTTCTATGTTTGGCATTGCCCGACCCCTAAATTTAGCTCACACGATTACGTAAGATCATGATGCATTCACTAACATTAAATCCAAAACTAATGAATATAAGTGAAGAAGCACCAACTAATTAACAATATGCATGCACTATGTATATGGTATACAGTGTATATATTAATGTATGTCTACATGTGTTTAACTTGAAGTTATGAACACATATGCACTTGTTAAGGACAGAAGATTATAACATTTATATATATTTGTAGTGGTGATATATATACCTTTTCAAAAAGAAATGGTACTCCCCACTTGATTAAAATGAGGGAACCTAGAATAGTAAAAATGGAGAATGTTACAGCCTTGATCCACCATTTCCAGGATCTTTCTTTTAAAGGTAGTGAGGTATCATCAACTTCAACATGATTCTCTTCACCAGATATAACTAATCTCTCAAATTCACCGTCTTCTCTAGCAAAATGCCCAGCCTCAGTGTTTGCAATGCGCTTTGCAACCTCTCCTGAGCCTGGCATCTTGGCTAATAAACCTGTAATTCATATCGCCCTTTTATAAACTTGTATTAGTTATATGTATCAAAGTTTTCAAAAACTTGTACCATACATACTAAACTAGTTCTTTTTTTTTATCGGCAATCACACATCCACCTATACTCATAACACGACTTGAACACTCCCCTCGTAGAAAGAGAACAATTAAACAAATCAAAAGTTCGATACAACATGCATGCATATGATCATCAGATAACAACTTTGATAATTATAAAGAGGCTAAATCAAATCTGGGTCCTTTTTCATAAATTAGGCTCCGATGAAGTTTGTGATCGATCAAATATCGAAACTCAATTACGTACCAACTTGGCCGGCCGGCCACATCGATCGAAACAAAAAATAAAAACAGGTAGAGCTAATTAATTGAATAAATATTAATTTCAAATCAATGATTAATTACTTACAGGGATCGAAAAAGAACAGATCGAATAGAATGAAATGAAGATTATATATATACATTAGGGTTTTGAGAAAATTAACATACATACAGTAGTGATCGAGTCAGGATGCAGGAGACGTGGTATGTAACGTCGCCTGAACAGAACTCCGGCAACGTTACGTTAATCTGTTGTTCAATTGGCCGGAATTGATCTCGATCGATCTCTAGGTTTTCAGATCGATACGTAATTGAGAGAATGAATGAACGAATTGAATGATATGTAAACTAACACACGAACGATTTTCTGCATTAATTTTACATGTCAATATTTCGTCGTTGTTCGTTATATAAAATGACGACGTACACTTATTCATGAAACCCGTGGGTGGGAAAATTAAGTTTATAATTAAATGACAAATATACCCTCCGTTTAAGGGTAAACCGCTTAAAAATATAACAAATTTTAGCTAAGCTATTATTGTATACAACGAATTTTTTTAATTAATATAAGATTCTTTCAAAATCGGGCAAAATTCGCGAAAATACAATAAACTATGTCAATATTGTCATTGTATGCAACAAACTTTATTTTTTACCTAAAAATACAAACAACTTACAATTTTGATTCATTGTATACAATCGGTAACCAGATATTACCGGTTGTTGATTGTATACAATGAACAAATTTGGAAGTTGTTTGTATTTTTAGGTATGAAAGTTCTTTTATGTTTGGTTTGGTTACCGGTAATTAAATTACCTATTGTTATAGGTAACCTGCATACAATAAACCAAATTTGTAAGTTGTGTCTTTTTAAAAGTTGGTTGCATACAATAATAATCTTGACATAGTTTGTTGTATTTTTGTGCAATTTGCCCTTCAAAATCATACCAATGGGTAACTTGAGGTCATGTGTTGATTTATATTTAAACCCTTAAAATTGATCAAACCCTCAAAATTGTAGCTTTTGGAGTCTAAATGTGTTATTGTTTCTCTAGCTTTTGTTGTTGGTACCTTCAAAAACATATTTATCTAAAATGATTTAATATAAAATATAGTTAAAGAAAAGGTTAACCGATTGGTATAAGTAGGTGACATGTTATAATAAGTCACTTACACATAATGGTATGATTTTAAAAGTTTGTTGTATTAATTAAAAAAAGTTCCTTATATATAATGATAGCTTAGCCCAAATTTGTTGTATTTATATCAAAATGTATGTATAAATGAGATGACCATAAATGTGTGTTTATAAATAAACTAGACATTATATATTAAACATTATAACTAAAAACAAATATTATATAAAACTAGTTGTTTTAATATAACATTAAAAATAAAAGTTATAATAAAAAACAAATATTATATAAAACTAATTGTTTTAATATAATAATATTAAATGGTAAATGAAAAAACATTTAAAGCAATATGTGTTATCCAAAAAAAAAGGAAAAAAGAAGGAACCAAAGGAGGGGGGAAGCAATATGAAAGAGCCTTTTGCCGAAAGAAAAGGAATCAAAGGAAGCTAGGAAAAAGCAAAATAAAGAACGAATTCAGAACCTTCAGGTTTTATGGAGAAGCGTCTAGCCAGTTGAGCTACGATCCATATAAGTTATAATTTTGCAACTCTGGTATATAATTAGTAATTGGCGTATTTTATAAAAAAAAACCTAGTTAGTGAAGGAGGAGGTCCTCTAAACCTTTTGACTTGCTAATCGGTGTATGGTGAATGCTCCATATGTGGTGACCGACGTTTTAAGTTGGTAAGAAAACTCCCAACAAGATTTATGAAGATTGACATAATAAAATAAAATTAAAGTCAAATTGAAGCTAAAACAAACAAACTTGAACAAAATCTGGTCCAATTTCTTCATATACTTACATACAATGAAAGTGATGTTTTGTCACATACAATGGTCTTAACAATGAAAGTGATGTTTTTCTTCTTAGATGCTCTTATAAAACGTCACAAGTGCAATTGATGGTCTCCGGCGACGTCCTCTAGAAATTTGGGTGAAAATATGTGAAGAAAGCTAGGAACATATGGTCTTCAACGACCTCCTTCGCAAGGGCGAAGCCAGAATTATTAGTTAAGGGTTCTCAAGTTTTTATATGACATATTTAATCAATAAACTCTACCAATAAGTTATATGAAGGAAAAGTTACAAAGGGTTGTTTACAAAATTATTTGAGGTATTTTTGATGTCCAAGTGTTACCATTATAATAAAAATCAACTTAATATTTTATGGGGCAAACTGCGCGAAAATATAACAAACTTTGTCAATATTGTCATTGTATGCAATCAACTTTATTTTGTACCTAAAAATACAAATAACTTATAAATTTTTTTCATTGTATACAACTGTTACCGGTTATTTCTTTTATTTTTGAATTTTTTGAATTAGGATATTCATATCTTCTTGTGTTCTTCAAGATATTCTTCAAGTTCATAAAAGATGAAGCAAATCAAAATGAATGAAGCAAACCAAAACAACCTGAAGTTATGAAGAATAAAACAAAATCAAAGCAAGATTGATTTTATACAACTAACAAGAATCACAAAGTCAGATGAAGCAAAATCGAATGACCAAGAATGAAGCTATGAAGAACAAAATGAAGCAAACCCACACAGATCTGCAAATCTGAACCAAGTGAAAACCAGATCTGCAAATCTGAACATCATTTTATAAACCAAGAACATATGAAATTATGAACACCCATTACCCAACACAACCAATCGATTCATGAACCTAAGTGAAAAACGCAATCTGGAAACTGATTCATAACCAATAACATATGAACACTCAAACCTAATCACTTGTATCATATTTTTATCTAGAACCAAAATCAGATCTGGAAGAAAGTCACAACTTATATACATGCGATGAAGAAATCTTAGAAAGGAATAACGATTGAACCAGATCTTAGATATGGGCGATTTCAAAATCAAAATCAGCTCTTAGAAAATATAAAGGAATCACGATTGAACCAGATCTTAGAAAATACGGGTGGTTTCAAACTGCTTCATAACCAAAATCAGATCACAAAGGCGATTGAACCAGATCTTAGAAAATACAAACCTTGGCCATGTGAACCAGATCTAAACCAAAGACTTGCAATCGATTTCGATTTTAGATATGGGCGATTTCAAATACGCGATTTCAGAGACCTGCAAACCTCAAAGCATCTTCGTTTAGGGCCTCAAAATCGTGTGTTTCTCCAAATCTGAATCGGAAATTGACTTGAAGTTTTCATGGTTGCAATCGATATGTGTTATTAAACCCCTAAACACAAATTTGAAATTATGATCTGAAATGCAAGATGAAGAACACAGAAGTCTGTTGTCATATATTTGAATCGCAGGAAGAAGAAGTGTGTTGTTTATATCTATGGATGAATATAATCAAGAACATTCATAATCCTAACCCAGAGAATTTATATATATATATATATATATAAAATCATAAAAACCGGATGGTTACCGGTTACTAAAGGTAATCTGTATACAATGAATAAAAAATGGAACTTGGTTGTATTTTTAGGTACAAAATAAAGTTGATCGTATACAATGACAATTTAGATATAGTTTGTTTTATTTTCGCGCAATTTGCCCTATTTTATGTCATTATAATAAAAAATAACAACTCACGATTGTAATGTAAAATAAAAGCACAAACTATCGGACTCAAAACTTAGACGATGTTTGTATCAAACTTTTTGCCTCCAGTCCCGGATAGAGGAAAGATTTATGCATAATTGCGTTATTATCTTTGAACTGTGGGGACTGTTGGGCTCTTGGCTACCAAAGCTCGGTGATATCCGGTAGATTATGTGTTTTTCAAGGTTATTGGTTTTCTTCCCGTTGTGAACAAAACATGTAAAATGTAAATTTAAAAGTAGTTTGAGAAGGTGGTTTTATCGTTTAAAAAAATGCTTTGATGTATGACATACTAAGTATACAATAATAATCTATTAAATAGATAAATTATTCTTTAATATCTTTTAATAGCAACTTACTTAGCTAACTAACCCATCTTGGTAATATACTATTTTTCGAGTCTATTTTGATAATTAGCAACGTTAATTATGTCATAATAACAATGAAAAAAATACACATTTTCTTAATTATTGAGTAAATTACAAATTTCGTGGGTTTGCATGAAATTTCAAGTTTCGCCTTTTATTTTTTAAATTTACAATAATCGTCACTATGGTTTAAGTTTTAGAAAATTTACTCCTTTGACCATTAAAGATAATAGATAAAATGTTCAAATTTTAAAAAAGACTATTTTATCCTTTCTCAATAAATGATCCTTTAGGTAAATATTAGTTCTATTACTTGATATAATAATTTTATTTATCAAAGAAATTAGTTAATTGATAAAATTATATTTTGTGATTTGCTTTCATCCAAATTTAAATAAAATTTACAGTTTTTGGATTCTTATTTTTATTTAAAACGTATTTTTTATAGTTCTATTATTATTATCGTCATCATATTTTTTATATTTTAAAAATATATCCACTTGATTTTTCAAATATATATTTTATTATAAAATGTTTAGTTATTTAGAGTTAAATTTCATATAAACCCTTTATTTAACTTTGAAATATCATAAATGTTTGGCGTAATTTTAAAATTTTAGTTTTACTTTTAATAACCTTTGAAAATATTATACTTACCCGAAATATTATTTTAGTTATTTTTAAATAGACAAATTACATAAAAATACAACAAACTTTATCTAAATAACTGATATAACCAACTTGTTTAACCGTTATATTGTATGCGATGTTAGCTTCCTGTTGGAATTGGATTCGCAGGTCGCCAATGGTAAGTTTTAAGGTCACTGAGTTTGGCTTAATAGTCCATGAGTGTGTAGAAGGCTAAAGACAAGGTTATTTGGGGACGTGGGTGTTATATTTGAAATTTTAAAGGAAATAACTCTTGAAAAAATTTCAAATTGGCTAAGAATTTAAAGATATTTCTTTGCAAATTCAATACATGTAGCCTAAAAAACTTTTGGGGTGTTGCATGGGGTGTAGAAGTTTAACGATTTCCAGTCTACAAATATCGTCAGAGATGATCACTGAAGTTAGGTTACCGGCTTGCAACTTGCTATTATAGGTGATATTACATACAATGTAACAGTTGATCTTTGGAGAGCATTTTAGACTTTCTCGCATAGCAGGAGATCGACACCCATACTACCAGGGGAGGTGACGGAGTGAGGGTAGGCCCTCGCAATAGCGGCTAGTATGTGTTTGTGTTCAGCTCTTTAAACAAGTTTTTTTTATATTATTAAAGAAAAAGGTTAACTACATACAATGATAATTCAAAAAATAAAGTTTGTGGTAAAGTTTAGTGTTTAGATTATCAAAATGTATTCAAGTTATCACCTTTTGCTATTGTGTGTATCGGACTTTAAAAAATCTATTGTGTATATCGAATATCTAATTTGTCGCCATTGTGTGTATTAAACTTTCTATTCTATATACTAAACTTATACAAAGAAATTATCTTTTATATACCCAAGATACATACAATATCAACAAATTAAAATTTTGACACACGCAATTGAAACTTTTAACGTTCGATAAACATAATAGCAAAATGTGACAAGTTAAATACATTTTGGTAAACTAAAGCTTAAAGTCTAGTGTAGGTGTATTAGAAATCAAATAAAATAAATTTCTTTTAAAAAACATCATTTATAAATATTTGTACGGATCATATCTACTTTATGTGTGTATAATAATAATTAATTACAACAATAATAATCAAAATGAATAAAACTAGAATACATATAAAACTAAAAAACGAGAAATTTACATATTTAATAAAAATTTAGACAAAAACAACACAAATAGGATTTATCAATTAACTAATTTCTTTTATAATACAACTAGTTTAGATACTCGTATAAACACACGGGTAATCATAATTATTTTGTAAAAATATTATTTATTGATATAGTTTATGATACATAATTTTAATAGGTTTTGAATTAATAATTTTAATAATTTATAAAGTATGTTAAGTAAAATCAACATATATACAGTTACAAATTTAAAATAATTATTTATAATAATTTAAAAAGTATAGATAAGTAAAATCTATAAATCTACCTTTAAAATTGCTATATAGATTAATTTAGTATGATAAGATTTAAAATACTTTAACTTTAAAAAGTTAAAATTAATTTTTTAATTTGAAGCAAATAAACTCAAGATTAAATCTTTGGTTAAATAAACGGTTTAGATTATCTAATAATTTTTTTCTAATTAGTCTTTTATTTATATTATTATTATAAGATATTAATAAAATTTTAAAAATACTAAAACTAAATTAATTATTTAAAAGCAATAAAAACTAAAAACTTATCTAAAAGCCATTAGTACAACAAACTTGTAAGCACAAAGTGTTATTTGAAAAAGAGAAATAGTTATTTTTAAATTTTTAAAACTAAATCTATCATTTTTAACCGTCAAAAGACCACATTAACTAAACCTAAACCATAGTGACTATAATTAATTTGTTTTTTTAATAGCTAAACATATACAACCACCTAATTATATACCATATATCCACTACCAGGACTTGAACCCATAAAAGTAAGGATGTACAAATCAGAGGGACGAAATTTGTAATTTACTATTGTTAATATAAACCAGTTAATAAAATAAGTTGCTAGTTAGGGTAACTAAAGTACATATTAACCACTTTATCTGTTCAAGATTATTAAATTAACACATCTAACTAAGTATATAATTACCAAAAGGTAACACAAGTATACAACTACCAAAAATACCATTAAATAGTACATTGTTTCACCTCAGAAATGAAATTTAGCTTTCAAATTTCCCTATCAACCAAGACATTTTTAATTCAAAAAAACATGCCTACCCAACCCTCTACAAACTGAGACTTGTAATACAAAAAGCAGGTAGCAATTGTTACTATTTATGTTCACTGTTACAACAATAACAAACTCGAGATTCTCTGTATTTTCATTCATGCATTTATCGGCATGATTACTTTGATGCGATGCTGTAAACCTTCAACTTGTTAAATATCGACTCGCGTGTATTTACTTTTTTTACTGAAATCAAACCATCGTCACCATATAATGCTGACAGAAGAGTAACTAATCGATGATCAGTTAATTAATTCAAGTGGTTGCTGACGACATCACATCATCCGAGTCTATATGTAGCTGGATGCAAGATTCAGAAATATGATAGTTAGTAAGTTCATTTATTTCATGTGGCATTCGGGCGGGTTGGGTGGTTTGGGTTATGGGTCAGAAGGGGCACCTTTTTACTAGGCCCTGCCCGTAATGTGTTGGATATGATGATAAAACTATAATATTACAACAAACAAAATCGCAAGTCGTTTTCTTGAATAAAGCTGGGTCCCTTTCCTTTTTAGTTAAATGTTTTAGCTTAACACAGCCCAGATCCACCCGATTGTAGAATAAAATCAAGAACTGAAATTTTACCTGTTGGAAATGTTTGAGCAAAGCCGCCTGTAACAGGCTTCTAAGCCTTTCAGATTGATCAACCATATGGCCCGAATTAATCAACTCCCCGAGTTTACACCACAATCGTTCAATTGTTATGTATGGAAACCACACTGCAAATGTCTTTTTCCTGCGAATAACATCTCCTGGTCTCTGCAGGTACAAAGGGAAAAAAGATTAAAAAAAAACTTGTACTATTTTAAATTGATCTAAATTATTTAATAAAATGATATCGTAAGTTTGACGCGTTAGAGAATACAAGATAAACAATAACAATTGATTAGCATTTTCCAATAATATAGTGACAAAGGATAACTAACGCTAAGCGAAATAAAAAAGAAAAAGACTGAAAAAGAAATTAATGGAATATCTATATATCAATAAATATAAGAAAAGGGTGAAACATACCAATAATGCAACAGATTCAATGTAGTGAAGCAACAGATTAGTAGCCTCCGGATATCGTCCATAATCAACATAAAGTTGGAATAGTGATGCAGGGCTTGATTCAGATCCAGCCATGCCCCAACTTGTCCCCTGTCATACATTGAATTTCAATTTGAAATTGAAATCAAAAGTTAAAATGATAATCGTCAATTTACATTTACGCTACAAAGTTCACTTGTTAAATTTGAAATTGGAAAATAATCCAAATACATACTTCTTTCGCAAATCAATTACTGTTTATTTTCCAAGCTTAGATATTGAATTTGAAAATATTATTATGTTGAGTAGTTGTATTCCAAGATTATACACAGGACCCTTGAGAAAGTATAATTTTATCTATCAATTGCAATACACAGCAACTCTTATGTAAAAGAAAAAAGAAAAAAACAGTCCTCAAGTGCTTTAACTTTTATTATTTAAGTAAGTACTTTGGTGTGGAATTATACATACATAAAAACAGAACTTACCTAGTGTACTACATAATTACAAGTTATTTCAGGGTTGCATGTTGGAAATAACTTCGGTGACTTACTAGGATTTGTGTTGCCTGATTTCTTAAAATTTCCCGCCAATATGTTGTTCAAAATAAAGAGTTTGTAACTTTGTGTATTATTTTGTAACAAATATGAGCATTTCTATCAGAGGCACAATGCTACATTGCTACTATACTTTTATTAGACCCGTTTACAAAAAAACACACATATATACCTTGAACATCTGGACCAGCCAAAGAGGAAGTTCAATCAACCGATCAGCAGAGAGAAGGGTTTCTGCAACAATTACTGGCAATCTAGGATGAAAGCATTTATATTTTTCCTGCATTCAATAGTTCAAGATTGTAATTTGGTAGATAGATGATATACTTTTCAAATGATATCACACACTCACACACAACAAAGTTCAAAACTATATCACTTTAGATATAAATAATAATAAAAAAAGAGATACGAACTATGTATTTCTCAAGTGCATCCCACTGGTCGTTCCCCATGGAAAATTGTGCTGCAGGAACTATATCAGGAGAATCATAAGCAACCTCATCTTTTGAAGATGTTAGTAGCAGCCCATGACCTTTTAAATTTTCCCTGAAATTGATAAATCATGTATTAGATACTTCTTTAAACAGCTTTGAAGCTTAATTATGAATGCATTGACATGCGGTATGGTTTATCCCTAAGAGCGCCCACAGTCGGGTTCATCATAAGTGAGCATCAAGCCCATGACGCTGTTGTCGCCACTACAAACCCGCACAGAGACGAGCACAAAGTGTGCTCTTAAAGTGTTTCTTTGCTTAATTAAAAAAAATGTGAGTCCAGTCGCCACTAACTACTAAGGGCAGTTTGTGAAGCTGCCAGTCATGGGTAAGTCATGCTAATGTTGCATTCAGTCATCAAGATGTGCCAGGCAACACTATGGCGAATGCTCTAAGAAGTCAAATAAAAAAATCGCTAAAACGGAAATACGTTAAATAGGTCGAAGTGTCGAACGGGTTGGAAGTTACATGAAAGTGTTATTTTAATTGTTTACACCCCCCCGAATTGTTTTACTTATTTAAAAATAGATAAAAAAAAGAATAAATAATTAAGTTATTGTTGTTTCAACATAGTTTTTGCAATCATATCAAACGTATTAACTTATCATTGAAAAAGACAACATAAAAAAAGACTGGCACCTATTTGGACAGCATTTCATCGACATGGCAATAAAAACTCTTTCCAGTTCCCTGAACAAGAATGTAAAATATGTTTAGTCGTAAATAAGTAAAGAATGAAGCATATGGCTAAAGAAAATTCTTATAAATTAAACTAACATGTAGTATAGTATACCTTTTCAATGCAGAACCCTTGAAAAATTTTAGAATAACAGTGAAAACCATATCATACAGATTCGAATGAACCAGCAATTCAACCAAGTTTGGTGGAGGTTTCTCAATTCCTGAGACATTATCAGGAGATACATAAATTCTCATGCCATTTATATAATAAGAATACAAATCAAATTACAATTACAAAGTACTATTATTCAAAATCAATTAATTATACAATCAATACTTGAATATATAGTGGTGCGACTTAAAAAGTCAGTTCAGCACTGAAAGTTAAAAGTCTGTGTAATTGTATATCTGATTATAGCTTATATAGGTATGAATTCTAAACAAAAAGTATAAAAATAAAAAAAGAATTTTTCAAGTTGGTACCTGCAAATGTCCATTTAATATTGGCCAGCGAGAGCAAATATTCCGCTGACGTTAAAACAAACTCATCTTCAAGTTTCTCAATGTCCATACAGGAATCCAGTTTCTTACTTGGGAGATAATCATCTGCTTCTGCAAAGCAAAAATAACAGACATACATGTCATAAGTTTCTAGATAATAGGTACTGGAACTAAAAAGTAGAGGAGCAATGTGGGTTGTGGATAATGGGTCAATACGAGTACTTTTTGCTACGGGTCATGTTGACCGAAAACACTTCTTCAGAAACCTTTCAGATTTATTTTTTTAAAATTGTGTCGAATACAATTACAAGAATTATCACAACGCTTTGGATAAAAAGATTTAGGAACTAGGAGATTTTAGGTAAATAGAAAATGGGGCGACTTTCAGCCTGTTCAACCCAATTGACCTGTTTTCTTTTAACCCTCATAAGTAGAAGGTTCAGACTCGCCACCTCTAGTAAACAGTCTACAAGAATTCATGTCTTTAACTATTACCCGGTTCTGAGATGGTTATTCTAGCCTTTTTACTTGGATAAAGTTCTTTTTGAATCAAGTTTCCTTCAACCATAGGATTAATCCAGGCAAAGTTTGGACGGACAAGATGCAATGCATTTATAGTGGCAGAGAGGCAGTTTAATCTTTCTTGTAAAACCAACGATCTGAGCTGGCAATCTTTCAAAGCTGCTTCAGTTTTCAGTTGTGCGGAATGAAGGTACATATAGTTTGCAGCCTTCCTATAGTTATGTTGATGCATTTCAAACGCGTATAATAGTTTATAAGCATTTGGTTTTAATGAAACATCTGAACGTTCTGCCTGCACAAAATATTCAAAAAACCAATAACATTTAGTATAACAGCAACTAAAGGTAGCAAATGGGCGCGTTGGGTAACAAGTTATATGTTTATTTTACCCCTTTTCTCAAACAACATGTGTGTATATCAATTTTAAAACAAGGGCAAATTGCCGAGAAAGGTAACATAAATATCAAAATTTGCCAATAAAGGTAACGTGTTAACTTTTTGGCCAAGAAAGGACTATAAATTTTAGTTTGTTATAAAAATGGAATCTTGACATGATATCCTTGATTTTTTGGCATGCTGTGATACTCTTTTTAATAACAAATTAAATTTAGTATCTCTTTTATGCAAACCTGAAAGTTACAATCCTTTTTTATAAGAAATTAGAATTTATAATCCTTTCTCCGCACAAAAAACTATGCGTTACCTTTATTGGCAAAATTTTGATATATATCTTTGCTCTCTCGCCAATTTGCCCTTAAAACAATAACATCATACTTACTCAAATAAAGAATTAGTCATAATTGAAGAACTCCGAAATACAAAGTGGAAGCTGCTAAGGCATTAAGCTTTTGTTTAAATTGATGCTCGGAATTTGTTTAGTTAGGGAGAGAAGCATAAAAAAGAAATAGAAGTTGTCGAATAATATTAGATAAGAGTTCTAAATATTAAAATCATTTAATTATGATTAAATTGTTTATTTGGATAAATACAACTATTTTGATGTCTGAAAGGATACTGGAGTAATTTAATTTTTAAAAGGATATTGACGTAACTTTCAAGGTTTACAAGGATATAGATGAAAATATCCATACATATAATTACTGCGTTATATTAATTAGAATTTTAGCAATAAATGATGTAGGAGGTTGTATGCATTAGAAATACAGTTAGACGCCTTCGAACATGTCTGACCCACTTGACATGTTCCTTTCTAACTAAATCTTTATTTTGGCCTATTAGAGATAAAACATAACCCAAAATTGACCCGCTCATAGGTAAATGGGTCGAAACTACCACTTTTAGTGGCAATGATTATAAGCTCTTAAAAACTGCTACATACCTTCCAAGCAAGTTCCTGCTCCACCTTCTCCACTAAACCAATGAAAGGCAATTGGCCATCACAAAGAATCTGCAACAAAAATGGAAATTCACATTTTTGTTCTATCGTGAATATGATAATAGTTCACATATGACTTGAGAAGGGTGACTTCATTTGAGAACCAAAAAAATACTTGAGGACCAATTAACCAATCTAGGCCCTTATATCAAAAAAATGAAGGGCCAAGATTTAAGAACTTAAATGTGGATTCACCCATGTAAATGTGCATGCATTCTTATAAATGAACATGCCCATGCACTTGTGCATGTGCATGCCTTAATTCACATATTATTTCATTCACATGCGATCTTCACCCTTCACTCTTTTATCTAAGGTCACAGATTGGTTGTCAAATGAACCTCCTCCTAACCTAACATAAACGGGAATAAAATAGAAGTGTAGCCATAGAAAGTAACCTTAATTGCACCACGCTCGTAAAGAACAATGATAAATCGTCTCAAGCAAATATATTTACTTTCTTCATCTGGATTTGAAATAATTGCACAATATGCATCATGGTAATAGTTTAAATCAAGTGTAAATTTAAAAACATTAGCCCATAGCCGTCCTTTAGCAGTAATCGGCGATTCATTAAGAAAATCTGCCCCTAATTGATTGTCCTTTTTAAGGCCAAAAACTTCATCAACTTGTTCAAGAGCAGCAAGAGCAAATTGGCAGGCACCTGCACTCATATTATATTGCTCAAATATCTGCATTGCCCATTGGTAATAATAAAGCTTCCAAGCTCCAGGTGAGACATGATCAGCTGCAGACAAGTACACCATAAGCATCACAACAGAACATGGAAACTTTCAAATTTCAACAGTCTTGATTGACTTACGGAAATTAAGGTGAGGAAATCCAGATTCATATGACAAGCTTTGCAACAAGTTTGAAGCCCCAAGCAAAGATGCAGCTCTAAAGACACATTAATCATATCAGATATGAGATAACCATCGATAAACATAATTAAGCACTAAAATTTGATAATGAACTTTATGCCTTTTATAAAATTATGCATACCTGAAAAAGCAGGAAATTGCTTCATTAATTTTCTTCTCGGTAAAAGCTCGGTGTGTTCGATGGTGTGATTGTGCAAGAAGACAACAGCCGAGAAGGTGGAGTAGTATGCACCACTCATTGTTTACACCCTGAATATTACTCGATATTTTCTCCTTGAGTAGATTTTGGTTCACCATAGTAAGAAGATGCTTAAAAAAACAAAAGAATACAAATACTTTTAGTATGCTCCTTGAAACCATAAACAGTTGATCAATAGCAGTGTAATTATAGTTTGTAAAATGGGCGGATAGGGTACTCTTTTGTCCAACTTTTAGTTGAATTATTTAATCAACGTATTAAATACAACTATAAGAACTATATCCACATGCAACCTGAGTATTGAAAAACTCACATAAAGGCACATAAATATTAGAATTCTGTTAGAGGCCATCCAAGTATGACATTAGTTTCATTTATAACAATTCCGGCAAAAAAAAACTGCCAGAATTTTGTAAAACAAAATACACCTTAAACTGGGTGTTCACAGAATCATATTTCGGCTTTCTCGAGTTGTTCAAATCAGGTTGTTCCGCTTTAACAATTTTCAACCCAGATTCAAAAACTGACTGGAATTCAAATTAGTACTGTAAAACCGATTCGAAATCGAATAAAACCAAATTCAGCTAATTGAGTAGATTTGTAACATTTGTTCCAATTTTCAAAGTTTAAACCAGAATTTATCGGAAAGCTTTATGATGAATCTAATATTTTGAATATCTAATCAGACTTTAGATTTCCAAAGACAAGTTAGGAAAATATTTCTAGTGTTTTTCATTTGTCTTAAAATATCAGATTTCTATTAACTGATAAGATAAGAGAAATAAGAAATAGGAATAGAGTTACACACACATATTTTATATATATTCGAATTTCGAGTCAGGTGAGGAATTTTTATAGATTCAAATTTCAATTCGAAAACCAATGTAAACTTTCGAATCGAGTCCAAAACCGACCCGAAAAACAATGAAAACAATTCAAATTGGATTATTCGAATTCGATTTGATTTTCGGTTTTTACAAATCACATCCAAATATTGAACTAAAACTTGAAGCTTTTGTAACATCTATAGTAAAAAGGAAAAACAAATGTTGATGGATCCACATATAAGAATCAACTGCAAACGGATTTTCGTAAAAAATATGATTAGATTCATTAGCATTGTTTTCTTTATTACATCTCTAAATGTGACAAAACGTTCAATATTTAGAAGGTATTTTAATCATTTTATAGAATCCCGACAAGCTTTTTTACCGGAATCAGTATAATAAGTGAAACTATATTGATACTTGGGTGGTCTATGTATACATTATGCCGACTCTAATAAAAAGCTATTTTTTATGAATAATACAATTTAAGAAAAATTCCATATACACCTTAGGTGATTTTCGACCCTTTTGCTCGGTTTGACCCATTTCCTTTATTACTGGTTCAGTCTATTTTACCCGATTGACCAGTTAGCAATAAAACCAAACCCAAACCGACCCCACTAATTGGCATGATCATGTGTAGAAATAAGGTAGATAGGTAATAAACCTCAACAGCATCAAACTGCCCATGTTTAAGCAAGATCAAAGCAAGCACAGTTGACCGAGTAGAAAAAGAAGTTGACCCATCTTCACTCTGGCCCCACACTATCCAGCTGACAAAATTCCGTACTGGAGCAATAACAGAGCTAGGATTTGGAAGATTTTTCAAATCAACACCATTTTGATCTTCAAAAGAATTTTGGTGATCAAGTAACAGAACAAAAGCCAAAGTGAAATCACATTTCCCAAGCCTATTATTCCATGATCTTTGATTGGCTTTATTATCTGATAATGCATAAAAATGTAAGAACAATAAGAAATTAGACATAACAAAATATACAAGGAACAACTATTAAAGTATGTTTTAATTTCATTATAGCAATATTAAAATTATTCTAATTAGATTAAATAGATCAAATAAAAGAACAAGCAACAAACCAATAATGAGACCATATACAAGCAACAAACCCAGTGTAGTAAAAATCGGCCTAGGCGGCCGATTAATCGGTGCCTAGGTGGTACTCGGCCATCTACCGACCTACAAATCACTTGATCGGTCAAATTTATCGGTCAGGTCAAAAATCGGTCCTGGGCGGTCCTAGGCGGTCAACGAAAGAGTTTGACTTATTTTTTTATTTTTTTAAAAAGTGAAATCAGCTTAGGGTTTTAAAGGAACGGGACTTATGGTTTTATTTTTTTGAGTTTATTAAACTAATTATGAACTTATGGTTTTTGTTTTTCAAGTTTATTATACTATTTTATGGTTATTGACTTATTTTGTTAGGGTATTGCTAATATTTATTTTTTTAAGATAAATTTCATTATAATTTAGGGTCCCCGCCTAGAAACCGATTAATCACCGCCTAGGCCAATTAATCACTTGAAGGTAGTCGACCGACTATATACCGCCTAGCGATTTATAAAACCTTGAACAAACCAATAATGAAACAAGAACAACAAATAAAAGAACAAAACCAGAAACAAAAAATTTACACAAAGATATAAAGAAAATAAGAGGACAATGATAAACAAAATCAAAAAGAAATAAATAAATAAGATATTCCTACCAATTTGTAATAAAGAGAGTTGAGAACTGAAATCTTCCATGGTAGGTGATTCACAAGGTGTGGTCCCAAAGAAATGTATAATATGCCACTCCGTAATAATTTCTTGAATCATTGGAAATAACTCAAGTTGTACCCTTGAAACATCATCAGGTAGCATATTTATCTGCGTATGCAAAAAAAGGGTTAACAAATAAGTCGATGTGTGTATGCATACAGACACCTATATGTGTAAGAATCCATGCTACTTTATTCTATAGAAACGTTAGATGCTGACCTGGCCACCTAACTTCACCATATAACTCAGAAGCAATAAGATGTCCACCGCAGATTCAAACATTACTTTGGCTATTTGAGAAGTCACTTGGACTGTTAAGCAAGTCGTAATATCAAATACTGCTTTAGAATCCGGTTTGTTTTCATGCTTTTGAGGAACTAAGAAATTCAAGTACTTTAATATAACATCCACAACTTTGTCCCATGTAGCGGCTTTTCGGTACAAACCATGAAGAGATAAGAAAATATCGGTTGAAAATTTCCTAAGAATTTTATGGTCACTCAAACCCTTTTCCCAAGCGGTATCAAAACCCATCTCTGATACATGTAAATCTGCTATTGAAGAAATATATCGGGTTTCTAGAACCTTCAACAAACGTCCCACAACGTCTTCAGGTGACATCACCGATGGTTCGGTGAAAAATGATTCGTAAAATAAAGCCGATGCGCCTTTTCCAAGCTGTTGGCTAAGACTTGTGGTGCATCGTAGCACCTCCAAAAGTAATTCCCGTTCAAGATCACTCGATAAGTTGATCCTTGAGTTTGTAATTTCTCCCAAATCATCGGAAGACCCTACAAAGAGTACATATTAATGATATTAGATACACAATGGCCAGTTTTGACAAGGTTGAGAGGAGGAAAATCTTTGACCGGTTTGCTTGAAATAGAGTCAATTTGGGTTGGTTTTTGATCTCCAACAGATCAAACGTGATAACTCCACCAGTTTGGACTCATAATAAAAGGTCACCTGTATCCACCAGAACCCATTTAGACTAATCAACCAGATCGACCTGCACAAAGTGCCACCTCGAACACAGTTTATGACCAAAACCATAAATCTGCACTAGCAGGGTTACAGTTTTATTCTGTTCATGTTCCAGGTACATCTTAAACTAAACATGTTTTAGATCTCATTCATGACTTTATTCAATTTCATCAATATCTACATGGGTTAAATTCAAAAGAGTAGCTAGATAGAAAAGGGTCAAACGGATCAAACATGTGGGAACTGAAGTTGTGCAAAATACAATAAAACCATCCCAAACTGATTTAATTGTAATAATTAGATTATTGTAATATAGCTAAAATAGCCTAACACGGATCAGTTTAACCTGTACTAGATACTTTTTCCGTTTCTAGTGCAGATTTTCACTTTTTGAGTTTTTAAGAAGATGCCAATTCTACAAATTATTAGAACTCTTAGATACGTAAACATACCGAAAGCAAGAAGCTCGATATCCTCCAAACAACGCAACAAAGAAACAGATGATTTTCTTATTAAACCAATAGCACCCGTTGATGGATCAAGAAGTAACCCACATAGTGCATTCTTCTGACACCAATTTTCAAAGTAGTGTGAACAGAAACGTTTCCAGCAGTGTAGAAGCGAAAGTGGACTTCGCGAAACACCCTACACATTAACACCGCAGCCTAAAAATAAAATAAAAAGATAATGAAAATTATGTATAAGTGTCACTTTAACTTCAAACCTCCTGTTCAATTAGAGAAATAATCTCCTTTTTCATCCCATCAGCAGTTAAAGAGTGAAATTCAGAATCAGTGAAGTGTTTGTTATGATCTTGTAGTGTTACTCGAACAGCAGAATTATGGTAAACATCGGGAAGAAATAGCATACGCAAAAAGATAGAGGACACACGAGGGCCAATTTGCTCCTGCACAAATTTGAAAATAAAATTAAATGTTTGCACAGCCATGTGTCAGTATGTACCAAGTTTATATCTCTTCATCTGTTTGCCCATGCTTCGTGTTGGGATGATATTTTCAATTTTTCATTTAGGTCGGGATTGATTATTATTATCTTAAAAAGATCTGATGGATAAACATCTTTCGGTTATTCCAATTAGATGTAGGGCAATGTTGTAAAACTCACTAGGCGGTACTCGAGCAGCCGGCTAGGGAGTAGGGAGTAATTGGCCTATGCTAGGAGTACTCTGGGAATACTCAGATTGGAACTTTTATATATAGATTTCGAAATAATACCTATGTCATGTTCATAAATACTCAAACATATACATAATTGTTCATAAGCCCCAAGTATATTAAAAAACAATAACAAAACATTAATCAAACAAGAACAAGATTTCGAATCAAACAAAGAACAAAATTTAGTCATACATCTGTATCGTTTGACTTTGAATCAAACAAAGAGAACAAAAATCAAAGTATCAAACAAGAACAACGCTGAAAGAGGACCGAAATTATGGTTAAAAAAATAAAAATTGACTAAAATTTTTGACCAAGTTGTCCGAGTAATTACCGAGTTTGACTAAGTTGTCGACCGTCCGAGTAATCTAGCCCGATTACCTTCAAATCACCTCGGTACCATCCTGAGTAGTGAGGCTGAGTTTCACAAGACCGTGTAGGGGTATGTGTGCTTGAGGTTAACCCAAAACCCAATGGATCTAATAGAATTGAGTCACCTAAATCGAATAATGTAGCTAAAAATGGAATCGGATTTGTAAATCCTAAAAAAAATGATTACTAAGTTCGAGATCAAAATTGAATTGATTTTAAACCAATCACCAAATTTAATGTCAGTTTAGGCACCAAACAAAATTAATCACGAACCAAAGTGTAATTACTCAAAAGTTGAAGGTTTTAAAATGAAGTAGTGCAACCCCTAGACCCAGCAACTATTTCAGCAAAACTTCTTTTATACATGGTGCCAATCACAACCCTTCAAAATCTCATGAGCTCAAAAAAAAGAACCTCCAAACATCATGTTTTTATGGTAGATTTACTTACAAGTTAGAACATCAACATTACACCAATCCCACCTAAGCGGGGAATGGGGAAGGTAAGATGTAGACAATCATACTTCTACCCGTGGGAAGAGAGACTGCTTCCAGAAAGACCTCTGGCACAAAAAGGTGGATTTACTTATTTCCGCTCAAAATCTAATGAGAAATTGTCACTTTTCTTTGTAAATCGATATAAAGGTATGATTACCATTCATGTCCGGCTAACAACATTGGAGATCTTAAGGAAGTGGTATATGATCTCTATTATAGTTATAGACAGAAGAATTTAGACAATAATGACAAAATGGAAAAGGGAAACTAAAAAGTGTATGAAGCAATAAAAACTTGTAGCACCTTTGCAGATGGATATAGTGAATTAGCCAGCAAAAGAAGATCATCTGCAGCATGCTCAGAATTTTGAAATAGTTGTTCAGCAACAAATGATTCCTGTAAACCAAAGCATTGCTCGAATTCCCTACCAATAATTTATTAACCAACATAAGCAAATAAGAAAACAAAAAATGGTGGTAAAATATGTGCCAACATGTATCTCACTAATTGTGAACTAAAGTAGAAATTAAATCAAATGCGTGACATGAATGAAGATATCACTAGAATATAGTAATGCAAGTAACTCTTAGGTCATGAATATAACTAGTAGAAGTAGACAATTGCAGCAAGATGTGTGACACAAGTCAAGATATTGGTAGAAACAAGTCAAGATATTGGTAGAAGATAGCCATTTAAGTGTAATCATTCATGGATATAAGCAGTAAAAGTGCAATAAAAATAACAAGACTCCATGGCAGAAGCTAAAGGTTGCGCTTTTTGACCCATTCACTTATGAATGGGGTAACCCAAGTAATGTTTTATCTCCACTGAATCAAAAATGGTGTAAAATCAGAATAATAGCTTAAAAAGAAGCAGGTCAAAAGGGTTGACAGAGTTAAGCAGATAAAAAAGTCACACAAAGTGTATATTTGACAGACTATATATTTTATAGAAAAAATTAGGATTTTTTGCACGGGTCAACCCAACTCGTTTTGACTTGTGACCAAGCCCGATCACTTAATCCAAAGGACACAGCAGTCTTACCCGCTCTCACTTGAACCTAATACATTCTGCAGTACTAATCCGTCTTCTTTGAGTATCCAGATTTTACTTGAGTATAGTTTGACATCAATGAGTGTACCCTGACAAAAACCAAATGATAAAAATTATTGTAAGTTGATATATCCACTTTAGAAGGACAATGTAATAATTTGTCTAGCCGCAGAGAGAGAGAGAGAGAGAGAGAGAAGAAAGAAGATAATATTACTGACCTCCTCAATGGAGATGTTGATTGTTGAAGGCTCAATAGAAAAATTTGTCCTCCCTCCCACACTAAGATGAAAACTGTACAAGGAGATCATCTCCCTATCAACTTCCTAAAAGTTTAAGAGTAAAAAAAAATTTGAAGCAGAAATAGAAAATTGAAATCCAAGTCTATGTCTTCTAGCAATAAAGAAGCCAATATTAACTTTATTTAGAGGTAGCAAAAAATGGAATGGGTCAACACGGATGAATTTATAGGGTAGGCGGGGCGATATGAAACCTTTTCGTCCATTTTCTATAAATTATCATGTATTAAATAGGATTAGAAAAGATGTATTATCACAATAAATAACCAAACTCGTTTAATAAAGCTATGTAGCGCTTTTATGCATTACTATTGGACTTGATAAACAGCGAAGGCATGTAAACATAAGTAGCAATAAGATCACTAATTGCAAGCCTACATCGATAATAAAACAAGATTTAGAATGAAATAATAAGAGAACACATTTTTATGTTTGAAAGCATTTAAAGTACCGAATCAGGCTTATGCAAGACCGCCAAAGGTAAAAAATTTGTATCATGGGTAGTTTCCCCTGACCATAACCTCGTGAATGTAGCTCCTAAAATCAGAGATACAGAAATTAAGGGTCATAACCACAATATTTGTTATAGTTGCAAAAATAATTAAAGAAACATGGGATCATGTTTCACTTTCACACATGCATGGAAAGCATGAAAGGCTTCAGAATGACTAGCTACTGGTAAGAAACATAAGATTAAAATATACAAGTAAATTTCTGATTATACTTTCCGGAATAGTACCCTTTTCAACCATAATCTTGCGCCTAGTTCTATTTTCAAACTTAAAAAATTCATAAAAGAGGGCATTGCCGTAATGCCATTACAAATTTTAATATTGATAGACATGGAAAAAGGGTAACCGGTCAAAACAGGTAAAACTTAGTTTGGCTGGCTTATCCCTAAAAACCTTTTATCCTGATTTTTGTAGTTTTACAAAATAAATTGTGTGTTTAATAAGGTTACAAGAGTATACTTGAATAGAATGAATAATATGTTGTATCTAATGCATTAAAAATAGACTTTTGGTAACATTCAACATGTCTGACACAATATTCTTTCTAGTCGTTCTTTATATTTTAACTATTTGACCAGTTAGAGATAAAACACAGCCTGCATTGACTCACTCATTAGTCAATGGGTTGAAATTCCCACTGATAAATACTAAAAACGTATGCTAAACGGAAAATAAAACACGGGTCTTGCCTTCCAGTGTTGGAGAATTCATGGTATAAGTCAGAAGTTTGCTACAACTCAAAAGGTCCCACACTCGTAATACTCCATCCAAATGAAGCACAAGAAGAAGTTTTCTCCCTTGAATCTCTAAACATACCAAATTCTTCACAGGAGCTACAGTTCTCCTGTATGATAATTAAAATAATTTAAAAAATAAATTAAATAGCTCGAAGCTATTTAATCCATAAGTAAGGAATCCTGTATCATAATTCATAAGTAAAGATAAAGCATCAATAAGCGTCTCGTTTGAAATTTACTTGTTATAATACAACTTCAGGGTCGGTCGTAATTGTTGATACAAGAAAGAATCAGGAAGTATAAATACAAATTGTGGAACTTGTTTAAGAATTTTAGTTGCTTTTTAACCTCAATTCAGCAAGAAATGCTAATAGGTCCCAGTTAAACATGTTTTCTAAGCCATATATGCATACAATCTTGATGATCTAAATATTCAGAAACATCATGACAACTATATGAACTTCAAAAGCATTCTAAAATGATAAAATATTGAATAAAACAGTCCCACAGCATATATTCCAACAAAACTTGATAAGATTTACCTCGACATCAAATTCCACAAGCGACCAAAACTGGAATCATCTCGTAGTTCATGCAGAAAACCTAAAATTTTGTTAACATTAGAAGATATGTTCACTTTCTGCATGTCATAAAAACCTATGGACGTAATATACAATGTTAGAGGTGGTAGATGAGGACACATTTCTAACCCATTTACTTATTAAAAGTCAACTTGAGTTTTGCTTTTATCTCAAGCAGATCAAGTCAAAAATTTAGCTAAAGTGGTAAACCGGCCAAACAGGCGGGGCCCCAAATCAACAACTAAAAAGTAAAAACATACAACCTCCTAAATCATGGTATTCAAAGACTTCAGTCATAATCGCAACAAAATTGTTCTTCTAAACATAACTAATGCCAAAGTATTTGCAGATAAAAACCCACCCCGATTCAGCCCTTTTCAACCCATACTAAAAAGTACCCCGTTTCAACCAGACGAAAAGTCACAACTTGTCTTTACAGACTTCGATGATCCAGGGTAAATCAAGCAATAAATTGGGTAACTTATTTCATGAGATACATAGTTTTATAATTCAAAATAATTAATCTTACTAAAAACATATCTTGATAGAAATTTAATTAATAAAAAAACATACCTGGAGCATTAGAATCAAGTACACCAAGTCGAAAACAAGCAACCGATCCATCCCCACCCCCTATCACAAGACACCCTTTTGTAGCTGATATAGCTGTAATGGCTCCAAAATCAATATAATTTTGAATATTTAACTCAATAATCTCATTGGGTGGGAAAACAGAGCATGATCCATAATTATTTATATTGGTCAATCTAATAAGATATGCAATCCCAGCCTCAGTCAACGTATAAAGCATGTACGGGTTCCCAGAAGCACTAGAGAGCTGCAAAAGAAGACATTGGTATCACAGATTTGTACGTAACAGAAAACTATTTAGACAAAAGAACAGACGGACAGCCAAATATGGGAAAAGAAAAGTTAAAAAAACTAATAAAGACCTCATTTCTGCATATAAAAGCGAAGGGAGATAGTGCACTAGCGAATTCAATCTGCAAACCAACCCTTGGGAATTCAGAAAAACTGCAGAATTCAACTATCTCCAAGATATTTGGACGACTTTTATTAATTCTCCTGTTATGCCACAAGTTATCAACAAGAGAGAGTTAATAAAAAATGCAGATTTCACCCTTATAAGTATCTGGTTAATTAAATGATTCTACAGTTAACTCCTCAACATTTTAATCACAAAGAGGTGCAATCTTTCAGTAATCTTTAAACTTGTACCGATATCCTTATAGACTAGTCAAATTTCAAGGAACTATTAGACATTTAGACGCAATGTTCTATTATGTATTTCTACCACTAAGCACAAATTATTACTAATATCTATGCAGTTATCTCGGTTCAAAATCAAATATCGGTCAAGGACCGATATTTGAAATCACGGATATCGCGGTGAGATATCGGTGAGATATCGTTTTTTATATTTTGTAGAATATATATATATATATATATATATATATATATGGAATCATTGTAAATAGTGTAAGAATTAATAGAGTTTGACACCTGGCTAGTTAAGTTTGAGGGTAGTATAGGTATTTTATCACTATATTTCTCCCTTCATTGATTAGCAAAACCGTGCCCCCACCCCCATTATTCTGAGAACAACACACTGTAACCCTAAAACTACCAAAATTCATCGCCGACCCTTCCCTTTAATCTTCGTCGGCTACCACTGTAGTTCACACCGGCCTCTCTCTACATTGACGGCTACAACTATCAAACGCAACCACGTGGCTTATTTGTTGCCCGGAAGGAAGAAACTCGTGACCTTTTTGTCGTAGCTAGTAGCGACAGTCGCTACTGAAATCATGGGGCTATGTTTGTCGAGTGGAGTGAATCGTGGCTTGTTTCACTTGATCAAAAGGTTGTTGTTGCCTTGTTGATAGTCGCTGCTACCTAATCGTATGGAAGAGTGGAAGCCGGAAGGTAAGAGGGGAAGACGACAATCAAATGGGAAGCAGACCAAAAAAATCGCTACTATACCGATATTTCGATATCATAATATCGGCCAAATCTCGGACAATATCGCCGAGATTATCGCCTCCGAGATAACCAAGCGATATTTGAAACCGAGATTTTCCTAAGGTCCGATATCCGAGATATCACCGAGATATCGCCGAGATTGACTGCATAAACTAATATTTAGCTTTAAAATATAATACTAGATTCTAGTCATTCTACAGAATTATAAAAAATAACTACTTTTGAAAGTGCAAATGGAAATCCATATATCTAGAATAAAAAAAAACATTCAAATCACTAAGGGGTAAAAGTGATATCAATTATTTTGTCTATAAGCTTTAGAAAAGAATATCCAAATAGTCATATCTTTATGTCTCGCGTTTTTTTCAATGCTTTTTATGGTAGGTTGTAAGGAACCAACAATTAGGTAAGTCTATCTTGTCTTTAGCCTTTAGGGTCAAAGAAGCAATATAAAATGCATTTGCAAATGATGTGAATAAAATTGAAGCATGACTAGAAAATGTGTCAAACTCTTAAAGAAAGATTGGATGAATATATGTACTCTTGGAGATAGATGAAATACATATATGTACTCTTGGAGAAAGATAGGGTGAATATATGTACGATAAAAATGATTTTATTATGCTTTCATATTCTAATTCTGAAACTAATATTGATTATCCTTTATGATAAGAATAAGAAATACTAAACCCTCCTATAATCCTATTTACCCTCCTACTCATTGTATCAAGAAAAGTCTTAGATTAGGTAAAAGAACTAGTGGATTACAAGTGTAGATAAAGTAGGAGTATTTAGTAGGATGAAATAAACTTTTCCTAAGAATAATCACATCTATATGGTACATCCAAACCTAAGTTGCAAATTGTTGCAATTAGGATCTTAAATTTAGGATAAAGTCTTCCAGAAGCAATGAAACTGAAGCTTTTATTATGAATGTGTTGCCAATTGATACCTAATAGTTAGTACATGGTAGCTACTTACCATTCACTACTGCAAGTTGGTTTTGTTTCAGCTTCTTAGCAAAAGGAATTGCTAATTCAGCTCATTAGGGCAGGTATATAAAAAAACAAAGACCTCCCTGGCCAATAAAACTGTTTAATTTCTTTACCTCCACAGGTTTCCCGAAGTAAAATGCTAGAAATAATATCGCATCGAAATGCAAGGGGAAAGGGGTTTAGCCACGAAGTATTAAAAAACAACGAAAGCAATGAAATTAGTAGTGAATAGAGTGAGAATGTATCAGGCTTACCAGATGAAATAGGTAGGAGGATCTCCAATGTTGCAACAAGATGATGCGTCTTCGGTAGGAGGTGCAATTGCAGTTGATGATACAGTGGAGGTTGAGGGGACGGAGACATTGAACCATTTGATAGAATCGCTGCCGATTATCGGAACCTCCATTCCGGCTAACGACGACCGAGCTGCCATCGGTGACGGTGGTGTTACGGAGAGTTTGTGTTGAAAACCTAGTCAGAGTGTAAGAGATACCAGAGAGGAGGGAAAAGAGGGTTTAAGAGTTTGTGTAAAGATGGATTCGTAGGCGTTCTCTTTTTTTTTTTCCTTTTTTTTCTTTTTTCTATTTTTTGAGCGGCAACTAATTAAGACTTCTTAGGAGCAATTTGCTTGATTGTTGTCTCTAAATAAAGATTGTGCTGAATAATTTAGCATAATGTTGCTGAATCATTTCATCTTAAAGTGTATTCTGAATCATTAAGCACAAACTATTTTACCCTAATACTCATTTTTTCACACGCTGTCTTGTTAAACAATCATATCTTATAATATAATATATCACAATTAAGGTTAAAATGGTAATTTGTATTATTCAGATTGTTCATTCAAAACCTTTATCAAACAGCATGTCACATTCAGAGGCAGATTCATTCAGAACCTATTAATTATTCAGATTACAAAATCATTCGATACTTAATCATTATGTTTTAACAAACAATCTCTAAGTCTTTTAATGAAACCATTAACTATTCTACGAGTTTTAGGTAGATTTAGAGTCATTTAAAAAATATACAGATTATTGTTCATTAGTCAGTTTGTAGTTTGTGCTTTGTGTGTTGTACTTTCACTTTGTATTAGGTATATTGAGCCCTGGATTATGAGATGCTTGGCATTTGCTATCTTTAATAGAAATCTATTATCATGTTAATAAAATAATATGATGAACCGAAACCAATCCGTTAAAACCGATAAAACAGAAACCATTTCAAAACCGACGGTTCGGTTTTCAATTTTGAAAAAACCGATGGGTTAAGTTTGGTTTCGGTTTTAACTAGAAACCGACTCATTAAGAAACTGACCCATTAATATTTATTACCATGTATATTTTTAAAATTTATAGTTATTAAATAGAAGTCAATAAAGCCATTAAATATTTCAATGTCCAATTATTAAGATCAATAACTTTTTATTCCCTTTGTCGTTTATCTCTTTTCATATCGACGTTTATATTATGATTATCTAATACAAAATATGTTTATATTTTGAATACTTGAGCTGAAAATGATATTTAGTGTTGAAATATGTTATTAGACATTGAATTTAATGTTATAAATTAGATATTGTGGCTGAAATTTGTATATAATGTTATAAATACGAAGGTTTGTCCAAGAAATTATATATTAATGTTGAAAACCAGGTGAGTTCGGTTTTAAAACCAAAAGTGAACCATTAATGACCAGAACCCGCCAAAACCGAAACTGCTAGAAACCGAAACCATTGAGTTTGAAAATCCTAAAACCGAAATTAGCGAATTAGGTTCGGTTTGAGCTTAAAACCGCCCCATGCACACCCCAAATTACAAGGTAGGAGGATAAAGTATGAGAAAAAATATTTTTTCCAAAGTAAAGTTTTGAAAAATAATTAAAGAGTTTTATTAATTTATAGATTTTAGTCAAATCATGAGATTACATGTTTAATAAAGAATAAATATATTTATTAGCTTACATATACGATTTTATATATATTATATAAAATAAGAAGAAAAATTGACTTTGACAATTACTAAATAATGATATGTGAATCGGGAGAAATTTATTATAAATAAATTGCAAAAATTGAGAGTAAAAGAACTTAAATTGCCAACTCTACCAAACTATTATATGTGTGTATATGTGCAACTTGGTCAAATATAGTCAAAATTGAAGATTTGAAGTGTGAGTGTGTGTTTGTGCTAGGAAGAACGAGAGAGAGTGAGAAGCAGAATTTCAGCATTTAAGCCAATAAATTAAGAGATTCATAGTTGTGATTTTTCAACTCAAGATAGAACATATGTTAATTAACCCTTTTAGGTTGCATGCACATGATTTCGAGTCACTTATGGTTAGAAGTTGTGGTTGGTTGAGTTTTAATCATCTTGATGATGATTTAGTGTAGTTCTAATTACTAAATCATGAATTATATAGAGTTACGTACTAATTTTTGTAAGTGCATGTGTTGTTATTTAAAGCAAATGGGTCAAAACCAAGTTTTTAGGATGATATGATCAAAGGATGATCAAAACTGATGTTTTTATGGTTTTGGAAGTGTATCTGGAAGTGTATCTAGATGTACCTTGTTGTTGTAAAGTGTCAGAAAACAATTTGGTGCATCAATTTTGAGTTTTGGTAATGTTTAAATCTAGTTTGCAGATGTTTTGGTCGAATACTGTGATGTGTATTTTACGTACTAGTTTTAAATTTATAAATTCTGATTATTTTGTACTAAAAACGACACGAATAGGCAAGAGGACCGATATCGCGTTTATAATATATAAATTCTTTGCGATTCGGGTTGGTTTTAGCCGGAAAACATACATTTATTTGTAAAATGATGCGTTTATAGTTTGTTTTCTATTTTGCAGACTAAAAAGGCGGAAAATGAATTATTTGAAGAAATCGAGTTAAAATAGAAGAAAGAAGAAAAATCGAGAAAGAGAATAAATCAGTCAAAGAAAAGAATCCACTTAAAAGCCCAAGTCCATGAAAAGAAATAAAAAGCTAGGCCCGATAAAGGAACCCAGCTTAGAAAAGAATTAAAAGAAAAGAGAATCCGGGAAAGATTTAGCGGGTCGCGGCACGACCAGCATATATGTCGCGACACATCGAAGCAATTTAAATCGCGTCGGACACGTTTCAAGATAAGGTCAAAAGCGATGACACGTCAAGGTGGCGGCATGACAGAAGTACTGGTCGCGGCGCAATGTACTCGATAATGTCATATTCAAAATTTAAAAAAGAGTTTGGATCGCAATCAAAGTCTAGATCGCGACGCGACACTTAGTGATCGCGATGCGATCCCCTATTTTGCGAAATCTATAAATAGGGTTTCTCTAGATCGATTTTATACATTCTAACTCGATTCATTCGACCCCTTGTGGCGAAGACAAGCCCCTAAAACGCTCCAAGGGCGGTGGAGCTCAACTTTGGAGGATTGGAGCTTTGATTTTGAAGATTTCGGCTTGGTATCATCACGGTTCTATCATTCTTTTCATATTTATCTTCTGTATTCATAATGTTTATTGATTTCAAAAGTATGTTATGATGTTCCTTAGTGTATTTCATGTATTCCTCCCTAGAGGAGATGGATTCTTTTAAAGTTGGTTGCTTTTTGTGTTTATGATGCTAGATTTCATATATTTATCAATTTAAGTTCTATCAAAGATCCATATGTGTTTTAGATCTTGTTTTTGCATATTTATATTTTGAGTTTGCATGAGTAGGAGGACCAATCCGCTTGTGTGACTTTTATCATGACTATTTTTTACTAGTGATGGACCAAATTCCAGGCTTAAACATGAAAAGATAGGAACTTTAATGTATGTGCAATTGCATATGATGACCTTTATATGTTAATTGAATGGTTTGTTGATTTAGACAATCATTAATGGTAGAATTTTGATTGATACAAACTAGAAAGACTAATCGTGCTTTAAATTGACTCCTTGACCATAGAGTTAGTTAATTGCATGATTAATTGAATAGGGTTAGATACTCGGATCAATAATCTAATCACTATAGGAATCGGTGTATGATATTTAGTTGTTTGTTGCACTTAATACATTGACTTGAAGAGAGTTTCATCAAATCTACGGAGGGAGTTTTCATATAATAAGTCTAAATCCAATAAAGTTTGTTGCTTTTAAAAGGCAAATAAAGCAATTAAATGGGAATTTTGGGATTTTGCACTAAAAATCAAATCTTTAATCACTAAACCTACCACAAAGCACTAAGAAACTCCAAAACAATGCAAAGAAAACAAAAGGTGGGGATCTTGATTAGATTTAAACTATGGAATGAAAATTTCCCTTCCTAGGTTCGATTTTACCTTTTCGAATTTATAAATTCTGTAACGCCCCAATTTCCAAAATTGATATTTTAATATAAATTCACACAAAAGTATACACACCTGAAAGTTTTATACACTTGGCGAAGAGTAAATCGACGAAAATCTGATGTATCAAAAGATACGTACATATATTTAGTACCAAAAATTTAATGTTTACAAACCAGGCGTTATGTATATCAAAAGTTTATCAAAAAGGTAGTCAAACCAAAGCTTTGCCATTGCCTTTGATAAAACCTGCAAAACATTTTAAATACCCAATTCACTCAAACTTAGGCTCTGATACCAGCTTGTAACACCGTGCTTTTGATAACCAAATTTTTCTTTTTAAAATACTAATTTAAGTTTCATTTAAATACGCAGCGGAATAAATACTAATTATATACATTCTAAAATTAGCCACATTACATTGTTTGGTGTTACTGATACTAAACCGGTCGACCATTATCTGTTTATAAATACATACATAATATCAGAGTTTAACAAAAGCAATGTTCCTCCTAAAACATGAAACTACCTGCAGGCACCCGAGATCACAGCTTAAGGATCACCTGCACATGTGAGAGGTAGTATCTGTTAACTATAAAAACTAGTGAGTACAGAATTACACAATAATCAATATAAACATATCACATATCACATATCATCAAGCATGCTCAAACAGTGTTATCCTAGCATCTCGCGGGGTAGTGAACCCAGCTCAATGTACCAAACTGGGGTACCAGACACATCAACCGCTTCGGTGGGTGAGCTGTAAAGCGGTCCATCATTGCGTTTTGGAATCAATCAATTCCTCTGAGTACAACTGGAAGCTGCACCCATCCGTTCGGGGAGCATTGGGCTTGCAAGGCCCTAAATACCTATACAAGCACCACTGATGCTACAAATGGTCCGCAGACCTCAAGCAATCCCAGGCCATCACTAGCCCCGATGTAGGACTGCTTAGTCCTTAAGTCCGGATCCGTTCACAAACACATAACTGATCCAATCGGATCTTCATTACGCGCATATAATCATTTATCATCATTCTAAGCATAACATACACTTAATCAAGTGCATATCATGTCATATCAATAGTTATACCTAGCATCATCATGCTTTTCAATCTACACTTAAACAAGTGCGTATCATACTGTGTCAACATGTTAAGTCTAGCATCATCATGCTTTTTAATCTACACTTAAACAAGTGCGTATAATATCATCATAATCATTTCTCATACATACTACTAGGTATACAACCTTTCATCAACATATTCGAACACTTAATCAAGTGTATACAAATCATGGTATTCAATTTTCGATTCGTTTGTTAATATATGTTATAGATATATTAATTATTTTGTTATCCGACACTCACCTGGCTAGCTTAAACTTGATAATTATAACTTTCGGGGTCTTCCTGGTTGTAAGGCTCACCTAAACAATCACCCCGAATATCAGAACAATGCGAAACAGTAAACTGTTTGCTAAAACATGGCTCCTTGTGGCCACAAGCAAAACTGCTTGTGCCCACAAGGGCAGGAATAATGCTTGCACCCACAAGGGCAGAATAATGGTTGCACCCACAAGGGCAGAATAATGCTTGCACCCATAAAGGGGGAAGAGCCTTGCACCCACAAGCAAGAGTCCCCTTGCGCCCATAAACAAGAATTCCCTTGCGGCCGCAAGGGTTAATCCTTGCGCCCGCAAACATGCCTGCACAGACTAGTGCGATTTTTCAGCCTCTCTTTTAGCCATTTCAACCCAAAAACTCAACTAAACGATTCCAATCAAATTTCCAGTGTTCATATATGAAAATTTTACTTAAACTAAGCTAGAAAAACTCTTAATTCTTACTTTACCATCCAATTCAATAATTGGGATCAAAATCACCATTTTTGACCCATTTGAGCTTTTTATCCAAATTCAATCAAAATCATTACTTTAATTTAAGAAAATGATTCCTAAACACTTAGAATAGATGTAGGAACATATTGGAATCATTGATTTCAATTATAGAACTCAATTTGTAATTTTGACCCATTTGACCTAAATGGTTAAAACTCATGAACAAGAAGAGGTAACTTACTAACAAGGTGGAGATGATGAAGAAGATGAATATAGACATATTACAACTTGAATTTGTAGCAAGGATTGAAGCTTGAATTATCTTCTACTTGAGTTTCTCTTCTTTCTTCTTCAAAAGCCAATAACACAAGATGAGATGTTGAATTGTAGAAGTCTGTGTTTGTGTATACGTGAGTGTAGATGCTGGACCGACTTGTGGATTGTTATTATCCACAAGTGGGTATCTTGTTCCCTTTTTTAACATACAACTCAACGTACGAGTACCCGTTTTAACTAACGGGGATATTCTTGGAATCCTTGTTCTAAACCGTTTAATACTTTATTATCTTGATCTATTTTTATTAATATTTTTACAATATCATTTCTTTATTATTTTCTTCTAATTTAAACTTAATTAATTAAATAAAATTCTTTTATTCAATATTAAATTCTAGATTTCGACGTACCAGATTCGAATACGATTAGGCCCAATCTGAGAATGTTACATGAAATCAATTTAAAGCACAATTAAACGTTTTAAGTTCGAGTCAAACAAGATTTTACCTTTAATGATTATTTAAGTTTATAAATCACTAAATTGACACACAAAAGTCATCATATGTCAATCACGCATATTAAAGTTCTTATCTTTGATTGTTTAAGCCTAGGATTTGATTAATCACTAGTCAAACTAACGTATTGATCCTAGATAGTTAAGATTAAAGCTACATAAACAAACTGGTCTTCTAATTTATGTAAACTTAGATTATAAACATTTAAAAAACGGTAAGGAAAACACATATAGATCTTTGGTAAAACTTGTATGACAAATATATGATGAATTATGTCCTAAAACATTGAAATTTAACAACTTTAAGTAGGTATCATCTCCTCTAGGGAGGAAAACAAAATGTCTAGCCTAGAAATATCATACTTAAATACCATAAATCATTCAATAACATTAACATAAGAGAATGGAATGAAAAACCTGGAAAAAGTATGATGACAAGGCTTGATCTTCACTTCAAAAGCTTCAATCTTCAATCTCCAGCCTTGGATCTTCCATGGAGTTCCTCTAGAATGTTCTTGTACTTATCTTGGTGGTAAAAGTTGGATGATTAACATTTAAACCGATATGGGTGAGTGTTTAAATAGATTTGGAAAATCAGGGGTTTTGCGCCGCGATCTACAGAGTCATCGCGATCCCTAACTTATCTAATTTTGAATCCACCATTATCCTTTGGTCGCGGCACGATCTACAACTATCAACGAAAGATAGACTTCAAATCTGAAAGCTTTAACCGGTCACCTTATCTTCACGTCACGCCGCGAACTCTCAGTGGTCGTGTCGCGATCTCTTGATTTGGCCGGTTCTTTGATTCTTTTTTTCTTTATTTTCTTTTTATATTTTCTCCTTTATATTCTTCACTTCTTCATTCTTTTCCCATTTCTTCATTTCTTTTTCTTTCTTTACTTGATTTCGCTTCAAATATTTCAACCCTCTCCTTTTTAGCCTGCAACAGAAAATCAAAGGTAAAACGTACCTTTTTAAATAATTATGCATCATTCTCGGCTTAAATTAAATAAATATCGCGTGAGATTTATAACTAATAAATGCGATATAACACTGCTACTAGGTTTTGGTTTACACGGGCTATGTGCCTTGGTGTCAACCGTGTATAGCCTCGTGTAGCGGTACACGGGCTGTGTACAACCCGTTCTATTACACGAGCCGTGTAGGGTTAGGTCATAACACTGCTCTTGCTTGGCTAGTGTGGTCGTGTAGTGGTACACGGGCCGTGTACTTCGCCCGTGTAGACTTTGATCAGAATGTGTATTTCTATAATCTGGAGCTGAGAATTTGTTTATTAAATGTTGATGTCTGCCCACTAATACACGTAAGCCGGTATCATGCCGATGAAGTGCGGGCCTATTGATCACATTCCAAGTTACAATCCTAATAGCTTGCTAAAAGAGAAATGGGTAAAAGGGTCAAATTCAATCTAACCTAAGCTTCACGACCGTAAAGGATGCGCCACGAGTCATGAAGCAGCGTACCCCCACGAGCGCCTTTTGGGCGGCACGGATCGTGACACCTTTGGGCTACACGACTCGTGACGAACCGTGAGGGGTCGTGAAGGCAGAATTTCAAGTGACACTTATTTCTTATTGGACCAGCTTGTGGTCCAATGAAATGGTGACATTGAACCTGACCTTGGGAGATTTGGAGACACTTATGTGTATATAAAAGAGGCTCATATTACCACCTCTAACTCTCTTGAACCTTTGGTGAGTTGGTGCAAGTAAGCTATACACAGTATATTCATACTACGAAGAGTAGTGAGTACAAGTGCTCATAGTTGTTGTACACAAGGAGTTCAAGGTTGTTTCACCACTACTACAAGAGCTTGTGAGGTAGTGTTGAAGTGTTAGTACATTGGGCTTGTTGATCATCTTGGCGTGGACTTACAAAGGAGCTTGAGGCCATTTGTCACAAGATTCATCCCACACTTTTGACCAACCGATTTTAGAGCATAAAGGGGTATATTTCTTTCTTCTCTTGTTCCTCTTGTGGTTGCATGTATTCTTGTAAGGTTCCACCACCATTAGGATTCATTAGGAATTGGTTTTGTGTGTGTTGTTGCTTTTGTTGCGTGCTTTGTTCCTTAGTGAATCCTAACAGATAAGTGAATATATCATTAGTAAACTATCACCATATATTAAATTGAGAGTGTATCAACTAATTTGTGAGTATACTTGACTCTCTCTTACAATAATCATATTGTATGAATAATATGCATATAAGTGATTGTGCTCTTTAGAGCATTTGAGTATTTACCTTGGTACCAATTACAAAGATGGGATTCCAGTATTTATTATTGGATCCTTTGAGATTATTTATTATGTGAATCATTATACTTATGTGTTGTATCTGTTTGTTAGGTATGTTCTCTAAGCAAATTGATTATCAGATTTTTTATCATATTCTTTTTAGGTGGTAATGAGAAAGGTAAAGACAAGGCCCCGACTCCATGATAAAGAAATATGGCTCCGATTTTTTTGGGAAATGTTTAATGAAATGTTGATATAAACACTTCTGGTTGTTTTGTAACTAAACTGCCATACCACTCTGATTAAACATTTTTGTGTCTAATATTTGAGTAATGCTAAGTTCATTATAAATTTTTTTTGAGTGCTTACAATCGACTCCAGTGAACTCAAATGGTGTGAGTCCACCTTTGGCAATCTTTCTAGTATAGGTAATCAATTTTGCCTTAAGGGCACCGGGAATCCAGAGATTGGTTTCAAATTTTGGGTTTTAAGTAGGTGAAGGAGAATGGGAGAAGGATTAATCTGTGATGTGCTTGCCCTGGTGTGTTGTGCAAAAATATGAGAGAGTGAAGGGGAAAAAGGTTTAAAGAACATACCTGAGGGTTCAACCCCACTGATTATCGGTGATTCAAGAAAAGAAAATATGGAAGAGTGTAACATCCTGATTTTGGGCCTAGTAGATACGTAGGCTTGGGTATGTTCACACGTGAATTATTACTTGATTATGGTTATTTAATTATTAGTTATTAACTCTTAATTAATATGTTAGTTTATATATATATATATACGGATTTGTATGTATATGTGTACGTGTGTATGTTTTGGAGATGTCATTTCTTGTGATGACACCTCCTGCTTGTTTTGTTGAATTAAGGATGTGTACGTGGGAAAGATAGCCGGTATCTTTTCATTATCTTGTGTGTGTGTATTGAGTGAAAAGAAACCGCGAGAGGAGCAAAAGAAGAACAAGCATCGGATTTGGTGTGTGAATTTGTGAATTCAAGTTTAAGGTTTGTTTGATTCTTCTATGCTTCTTGAAACGTGATTCTTGTTAGCATGCTATGATTTTGATTATCATGCTGGGTTTTGTTATGAAAACCATATATGAACATGATAGAAACCTTTGATAATGGGTTTTGTGTGTTTTAAGTGTTTATGTGGTTATAGGTGTTTATGATGCATGATTGGATGTTTAATCATGTTGGTGTATGTTTTGGTAAGTTTGTATATGAAATATATGAACTGGTATTATGATACATGGAGTCTTGAAGTTATCGGATTCTTGAAAGATGAAGTTGTCGGATTGTGAAGAAGATGATGATGAAAACCGAGTGTTGGAAATCCGAGTGTCAAATCCGAGAGTGGTGAAATCCGGTACTTAGAATCCGGAACTCATGAAATCCGATAGTTGAAATCCGATGGTGGATTCCAAGTTATGAAATCCGAACATGTGTATAATCCAATGAAGAATCCGATAGTTGAAGTTTGAAGGGTGAAATCCGAAGGAAGTGTCGGATTTCCTTGAAATCCGACAAGTGTTGCAGATTTGCTTTAAAAACTCGACAGATGTATCGGATTTCCTAGAATCCGATGGTTGTATCGGATTTCCCTTGAAAGCTGATAGTTTTGGGTGTGTGTTGGTTATTTGATGTTATATGCTAAGTGTTTATGCATACGTGAATCTAACATGTTTATGTTTGATTTAAAGATGATATAAATATATGTTGATATATTTATTTATGAGTTGGATACTGATGTTTGATTGTTGTGTTCTCAGGAACAGACAAGGCTCAGTAAAATTAGACCACTGAGTGGGAGTTCGAGAACTCAAGGTGAGGGGATGTTTACTCACGGGTGATATTAGTTGTAACTGGTTTGGTTGCAACTGTATGTAGATTAATGCATGGATAGATTGTATATCTGTTAATTGATTAACTAGTGGTTTGTTAATTAAGTGTTGCGTCAGTGATATATATACATGTTTGCTGGGGGGTCAGCTTGGCAAGGCTAAAGGCTGGGCTGGTTTGCTATCGGCTAATCAGTATTGAGATCGTTTGATGCATTTGTTGCAACTTAAGATAATACTGTGTGAGAATAGCAAATAAGCTAACGGTAAACCTTTGCTTTGGCCGGCATTGGTTGAAGGATCTGCAGATCTGCCGTTCTTCCCAGGGCACGATTATGTGTTTACTGTTGTTGATATCATGCGGTTATTTGCTGATATATCCGTGGTGGTTTACTTTCATTCACTTAGCTTTGTGCTAATCCCCTACCTCTCACTACTTTTACAGGTGGCTGGTAAGTTCTACGGTTCAGTTGTGAGGGGGTGTAGCCTGGGGAATAATTGACGGGCGCTCTGATTTGAATTGTGACGAGCCGTAGTTTTTTGTAATACTGTTATTTCAAACTGATTGGTTTTGTTAAACAGTGGTTTATCTTCGGTTGTAAATACTTTTATGTTTTGTGAACGCTTCCACAGTGTTAATTAAAGAGAAAATTTTATGGGTGAAAATACGGTGTTACAAAGATCCTCCTTCTGAAGTTGAAGATAGTAGAATGATGGGTGTTGCCTTTTATCTCCTATGCAATGGTTATTCATCGGATGTATTTGATTCCTTAGGTTAAGCTAAAACTGACTCAACTAGAGGTTGTTGTCCATCAACATCATGACCACCATTTTCGAAGATGTAACTAGGGAAGGAAGATGTGCAATGCCTTTAAGAACTAGAAGTGGGGTTTAATAGTTTCTATGGTCCATTTTAAAAATTTTAGATTATTATCTTTTTAAACACTCTTCTAAAAATTACATTCGTGTAAAAAGTAGAGGTTGTGTAACTAGAAGTGGGGTTTAATAGTTTCTATGTAACTAGAGGTTGTGTCCACAATGGAAGCAAGAATATAAACACGCAACTATGTAAAAGTTTAGGGCAGAAAAATGATGACACCCAACGTATAGTGGTTCGGTTAAATGTTAACGAATCCAACCTACATCCAATCCTTGGCCTTCAATTCAAAAGTTGTCTTACTATCAATGTATCTCTTAGGCGGAAGATATCACCGTCTTCCCGAACCAATACCATTATTGTATTTCGGTATGGTATTCGGTACCAAAAATTCAAGAAATTCGGTTTCAGTATTTTCCGGTTCTGGTAAGGGTGAACTTATTAACTTGAAATTTCCCGAACCAATATTAAATTATACCATCAAATAATTATAAAAATGTTTAATTAAAAGTAAGGTTTTGATTGCACTAACAACCTTCATCTAAGCACTCATCTCTTTAGATTTGGAAAAATTGATCCCAAAAACATCTTGAAGTTGAGTGTAGGAGTTGGGTTGTGAAATTTTTGGTAATCGATCTAAACAAGGTATTAATAATCCACACGTTGCGTTAAGATGAGTAAAAACTTATAAAATAATTTTTACATTTATCTGTAATTTTAAAGAGATTATGTCACATAATAGAAAATAATTTTAATATTTTTACAGCTTCATTTATTCGTTATTTTTCGAATACCTCTTTAAAAATTAACCCTTGATCTTGATGATATTGAAGTTGCTCTATAGTTCTTCAATACCATTGAAAGATGTTGTTTTTCATGTGCTTTTAAAGCTAGAAAAATGTTCAATATAGTTCATAATTAATTCATAGTCTTAAGAGACTAATTTTAGCCTTTGGATCAATGTCATCAATGGTCCAGATTAAATTTTAAAAATTTGGGTGGAGTGACATTTTCGTAATTTTTCATAATTCACATGTTGATGCTTTTACAAATCACATGTGATTGTATACCGAATCACATGTGATTGAATATTAAAATTTCAGTACTATGTTTTTTAAATAGACTTTATTGAACACAACTCTTTAAAGCTAATTTCATTATTTCGTTATGTATTCATACACAAAATTTCTAAATGTTTATTAAAAAATAATACTAAAAATTTGATACTTCTTGCTATAAAAATATTTCTACTTTTTAATTTATTTTTTCACAATAAATTTGGACCAAAATTTGATTGCCATAAGCATATTTCGTAATTAAAATATTGTTCCACAAAGTTAATTAGGTAATATAATTGTTGTCAATTAGTTTTCTAGTGGTTACCTAACATTTACAAACCGAGAGGTGATATATCCTCCTACATACAAGATTAACACAAGCGTCAAAATCAAAGGAGGATGTAAGGTTTCTTCCTTCTTGTTCTTGTTCTTGACTTTTTAGGTCAAAATGGTCAAAACTCCAAATTGGTTTCTATAATTGAAACCAATGATTCCAACATGTTTCTAATCCAATTCTAAGCCTAAATGAATATGATAATTGAATTAAAGTAAGGTTTATAGATGAATTTGGAGAATTTATGCAAATGGGTCAAATTAGTTGATTTTGGTACCAATTCTTGAATTGTATGTTAAAGTGTGTTTTGAAAGATGTTTCTAGCTTAGTTTGAATGCTTTGTTCATATGTGAATGCTAGAAATCGATTTGGTAACATTTGGTTAAGTTTGGAGTTGGAAATTGGCCAAAACAGGGGCTGGAACTCGACACTGGTCTATGCAGACTTGCTTGCGGTCGCAAGGATCTGTACTTGCGGGCGCAAGAACCCCGTTTGCGGGCGCAAGCATAAGTTCTGCCTTACGGGCGCAAGTAAAGCACTTTCCTTGTGGGCGCAAGCATTTGCTTGTGGCCGTAAGGAGCCCTGTTTCAGCACATAATTTACTGTTTCATGTAATATTGATACACAGGATATTGTTTAGGTGATTCCAGCGACTGGGAAGAGCCTGAACAGTATAATTGCTTAATTTAGAAGCTCAGGTGAGTATTGACTTTCATGAGTTCAATAAAGGGAGATTTAACTGCTAATTGCACTACACGGTTATTGTATGCTAAATATGGTACACATGGAAGTTATATGTATGCAAGTTAGTAAAGCCATGATTAAATGATATGTGAACATGCATTTAAGTACATGTGCATATATATATATATTGATGAATACAAGTTATCTGTAAAAGCATGCATGCAATTGTTCCTGAAAAGGATTACTGATGAGCTATATGTATGTCCGGACAATTTCTTGATTAAGGTCAGCTTCGGCTGGATCCTGGGCCTTCGGGCATAATGTTATGGATCAACAGTACTCGAGTGTCGTTCCTTAGATTATCTGGGGTGATTGCCTTAACTGGCTGAGCCTATGAACCTTTGGTTCCTAAACGAGCATGGTGATTCACTCACGTGGTGAATCCAACGCAGTTGGCAGTGTTTGATTCCCCCAGTGGTAGTGGTTTGAGCTGGATTTGCAACCTGGCAATATAATACACTCGTTGGACATGTCAGCACTCCACTATGTGATAGGATAACATTGTTTGCTAACTCTTGATATGTATATGACTTGCTTTATTGCTATTCATGCTTGTTAGTACTCACTAGCTATTTTATATAGCTAATCCCGTTGATATTTCCTTTTTACAGATAAGGAGTAGGTGTACCTGGTGAGATGGGATCTCTGCTGGGATTTGTATATGTCTTTTGGAAAGGAACACTGTGTGTGGTATTTTGAATACAATGGTCGGTTGATGATGTAGTAACACTGGTAGTATATGATTTGGCATCATTTTTGATATGTAAATATAAACGCAAAATCATTGTGGTTTTAACATGTAATAATTAATAGGTTTGTTTGTTTGGTTTAAAATATTTCGCTGCGTTGTTTTACATTACTAGTTAGATAATCAAACAGGTAAACACTTTTATTACAAATGGATCAACGTAGTTTAAAAACTTAAATTTTCACTGATTTTGATATTAGCTGAAGCGGTGTTACATTAATTATAAAAAAAATTTGGGTCCTTACAATCAACTCCAGTGAACTCAAATGGTGTGAGTCCACATTTGGCAATCTTTCTAGTATAGGTAATCAATTTTGCCTTAAGGGCACAGGGAATCCAAAGGTTGGTTTCAAATTTTGGGTTTTAAGTAGGTGAGGGGAGAATGGGAGATGATTAATTTGTGATGGGCTTGTCGTGGTGTGTTGTGCAAAAATATGAGAGAGTGAATGGGTAAAAGGTTTAAAGAACATACCTGAGGGTTCAGCCCCACCGATTATCAGTGATTCGAAAGAAGAAAATATGGAAGATCCTCTTTCTGAAGTTGAAGATAGTAGAATGGTGGGTGTTGCCTTTTATCTCCTATGCAATGGTTATTCATTAAATGTATTTGATTCCTTATGTTAAGCTAAAACTGACTCAACTTGAGGTTGTTGTCCATCAACATCATGACCACCATTTTCGAAGATGTAACTAGGGAAGGAAAATGTGCAATGCCTTTAGAAACTAGAAGTGGAGTTTAATAGTTTCTATGGTCCATTTTAAAAAAATTAGATTATTATTTTTTTAAACACACTTCTAAAAATTACATTCGTGTGCACAATGGAAGCAAGAAGATAAATATGCAACTATGTAAAAGTTTAGGGTAGAAAAATGATGACACCCAACGTATAGTGGTTCGGTTAAATGTTAACGAATCCAACCTACATCCACTCCTTTGCCTTCAATTCAAAAGTTGTCTTACTATCAATGTATCTCTTAGACGGAAGATATCACCGTCTTCCCGAACCAATACCATTATTGTATTTCGGTATGGTATTCGGTACCAAAAATTCAAGAAATTCGGTTTCAGTATTTTCCGGTTCTAGTAAGGGTGAACTTATTAACTTGAAATTTCCCGAACCAATATTAAATTATATCATCAAAAAATTATAAAAATGTTTAATTAAAAGTAAGGTTTTGATTGCACTAACAACCTTCATCTAAGCACTCATCTCTTTAGATTTGGAAAAATTGATCCTAGAAACATCTTGAAGTTGAGTGTAGGAGTTGGGTTGTGAAATTTTTGGTAATCAATCTAAACAAGGTATTAATAATTCACACGTTGCGTTAAGATGACTAAAAACTTATAAAATAATTTTTACATTTATCTGTAATTTTAAAGAGATTATGTCACATAATAGAAAATAATTGTAATATTTTTACAGCTTCATTTATTCGTTATTTTTTGAATACCTCTTTAAAAATTAACCCTTGATCTTGATAATATTGAAGTTGCTCTATAGTTCTTCAACACCATTGAAAGATGTTGCTTTTCATGTGCTTTTAAAGCTAATCTCATTACTTCGTTATGTATTCATACACAAAATTGCTAAATGTTTATTAAAAAATAATACTAAAAATTTGATACTTCTTGCTATAAAAATATGTCTACTTTTTATTTTATTTTTTCACTATAAATTTGGACCAAAATTTGATTGCCATAAGCATATCTCGTAATTAAAATATTGTTGCTCAAAGTTAATTAGGTAATATAATTGTTGTCATTTAGTTTTCTAGTGGTTACGTAACACCTTCTACTTACAAGATTAACATAAGCGTCAAAATTAAAGAAAAATGTGAAAAAAAATAATTAGTGGATTTCACATGTGATCTTATGATGAGTAGGAGGATAAAGTATAAAGAAATAATAGGAGGATATATAATTTTTCTTAACAAAATTATCACCTTTTATCTTTTATCTCTTTAATACATTTGCCTCTAAGAATTCATAGTCCTATTTTTCTCTGAATAAATATACTAATTACAACCCACATAATTCTGCTACGACCAAAGACAAGCCCAGTGGTATCTAATATTGTTGAGTGGTGTTCTCTTCCAAGAGATTGTTGGTTTTGTTATCGTTATAGACAATAAAATAGATTTAGGAGTAGATTTGCATGTTCCTCATTAAAAAAATGTAATAGAAAGGGTGAAAAACAAAACAAAATAATATTGCAAAAATTTAACAAATCCTTACAATTACCATAACCTACATTTGTAATTAATGTAGGTAACCGAAAGTGACCCTCTTTCTGTCTCTCCATCTATAAACCGACGAACCCTTCAAGTTTTTTATTTTATTCTATGTTCTTAATTACCTTCGCCTCTTAATTCTTCCATCTTTGCTACTTGACGGGTAGCCTTTCGGCTTCCCACACCACATGATTTTTTTTAAAGAGAAAATTACACGGTTCTTTTAACTTCATTTATTACGTTAATAGTCCATACTGTTTGGACTTTGTTACACTATTAGTCCTTGGTGTAAGAGAAAAGACCTAACCAAAGGGGCTTGCTCTGGCGATAAGGGGGTTTTTCCAGTAAAGGAGATGTCTTGGGTTCGAGTCTCTCTAGAGAGTTTCTTTTTAAGAGTAGCTGAGGGTCACCCCTCATTGGTGAAGCAGCCCTACTGAATTAATTAGGGGGTATAGATGAAGTGGATCGAAACCGGGGTCCTGCTCAGTTTAACCGTGTTTCGATCATGTGCCTCTATCGCTGAGACGAATCTGTTCAAAAAAAAGTGAAAAGACCTAAGTACTTTTTACTTTTTCACTTAAAGAGTCCATTATGCCCTTGTTTCCTTTTTTTTATTATTTTCATTAATTTTAAATAATTCAAAAATAATAATTAAACTACTAAATACTATTATTTTATCATATATTACTAGTATAGTACCCGCGCAATGCTGCGATAGTAAATAGTTTCTGTTTTACAACATTTCACTTCCAAGAATGTAATGATATGTTATTCGTGTGATTCAATGTAATGAAAAAAATTTCTACATGTTCGTTTTTTCAAATTTTCGTTATCTGCATCAACTATTTTATTAATTTTAAAAATAATTCTAAAAGACATTAAAATAAAAAATATATTTATACTTATGAATTAAGGAGAGAGAACTTAATAATATTTTAGAAATTATGTTGATGTGAGTGAATAATTGTGTTTGTATGAGAGAGTGTGTTGGTGTAGAAGAATATATTTTAAATAAATAAAAACTTAAAGTAAATTAGGAGAGAGAATGAATTAGTTAAAGATTGAGTGAATGAGATTAATTTAAATAGAATGAAAGGTCAAAATTTTGTCTTGATTGAATTTTAAGAACTCTTAAAATTTAAGAGGAGAGAGTGTTAAATGATTTATATAGTAGTATAGATATAATTATATAATCCATACATTATTATATACACAAGTCAACCCCACCTCATCCCTCGTCTCTCTACAATCGGTGCTCCGCTATTTCTCCTTGCCACCGCCGCCCTCAGCTCCCTCTCTTTGTCTCTCTCTCAGCCATACCTCCGCTAAGGACCACCCTATTATTTTTTGGTCGTTCTTTCTTGTCATCTATGCATCTACATTAAGTAACCCCATTGGCCCTTTTCAACATAGTTTATAAAAGGGGCTGTTTGTTAAAACATAATGATTAAGCTATGAATGATTATGTGGTCTGAATAATTTAAAAGCTCTGAAAGAATCTGCCTTTGAATGTGATATGATGTTTGATAAAGGTTCTGAATGAACAATCTCAAAAAGATGCAAATTACCATTTTAGCCTTAATAGTAATGTATTATATTATAGGATATGATTGTTTAACAAGACAATATGTGAAAAAATGAGTATTAGGGTAAAATATTTGATGCTTAATGATTCAGAATATACTTTAAGGTTGAATGATTCAGCAACGTCCTTCTGTTTCATTCAGTACAGTCTTCATTCAGAGGCATTAATCAAACACGCTTTAGCGCTGAATTCTTCCATTAAATAGCAAACAAACAACCCCCAAGTCTTAAAACCCATTACTCTATACCAAGTGTTGTAAGTCCTAATCTTCAAAGAAACAAGACAAATACAAGAAAAGCCAAATGCTTTTAAATAAATCATCCATTGTTAGTGTAACAGTTTCTATTGTTTCAAATAATAATAGGTTATTTGTTTTCACTTACATACATTAGGAACAACCATACTATCTATATATATAATCACATGCTCATTATCAAAACAAATATAACAGGTCCAGCTTCTTTCATCCATCAATCAAAAACCTCGCGTTCGTGTTCGTGTTCGTGTTCATCAGCCTTTCTTATTTCTTGCCCTCCAAAAAAACAACTCAAAATCCAACACCACCCACCATTCATGGCTTCCATGGAGCTGGAGGTGGTGGTGGTGTTGGAAACATAGGCGGCACAGCCGAGAAAATGGTGTTCTTATCAATCTTAGTTGTTCTTTCACCAGATAGAGCTACCAGTGCTGCAACCAAACCTGCATTGCCAGCAAGCGTGGGCTCCGTGTAATTGTAATTTGTTCGAACATCATGAAATCCATCGCGTCTATCCGGCCCAGCAACCATAGCACCAATGAGAGTATTTGGATTTGGTTTTTTAGTGTCTCTCCACTTATATCCACCTTTGCAGTTGTACTTAATCTTATTCTTTGGAATCGAGGCACCCCTATGGTGGACTCGTTTCGGGTAGTGACTGCCAAAACCCACAAGATAACTCATCTTTCTCGGGTTCTTGCCAAGAATGTAGTCAATCTGCAGGAGGAACAGATACCCATTTTATATTTAATCAAATTTCTTTAAGAAAAATAATGAGTCGGAAATAAATGCATACCTGAGTCTCGGCAAATTTACGTAATACATCAGTCGAGTAAAAATTTGGTCCACAATACCAGCCAGGAGTGTCTGCAGCATCAAGATAGTCGCTAAAAAGAGTTGCCAAAAACGCTGCATTAGCAACATACTGAAGAGGCTGAGGTCTACCATGATTTAGTTGGATCAAACCTCCTGCAATAAAAATACAATACAATTACCAGATGAATTATAATAAATTAATAAATAAATTATAATAAATTAATAAATAAGTAATAAGAATGATGTTGAGGTTAGCGGTTAGGCTCATTTACTACCTCTCGTTCGATTAAAACTTGTGAAGAACGGCAAGTATGAACACATGACTATGCTCGTTTGGTTATGATACGTCTTTAGTGTTTGCTCATATGGATAACCAGGACTCAGAAATAATCTCAATCGCGTCAATAACACCTACAAAACAGAATATCAGCATTTAAGATGTTTGTGTTTGTGTTAAGAAAAAAATTATTATCGAATTCTTGCGGCATATGATCTCAATCATGTCAATAACACCCTACAAAGCAGAATAAAGTGATTCTGATTATATAATCGATTTCATACATGATGCAGCAAAACTGATTACTTAAAAACAATTAAGATTGCTTATTTACCAACATTTTCAACGTTAATAATACAGGGGAGGGTTCAAACGAGAATTGTTTTTCGTACGAGAACTGCGAGAACCAATCTTGGCCGTTCATCTTGGATAATGGAATTCATGGATGAAGAGCGTGGGGGGATTGAGTGTGTCAGGGTGCATGTAAGGAATTCATGGATGGGCAATCCAATTGAAGGAGGGGGAATTGGACGGCTAAGATTGGTTCTCGCGGTTCTCGTACGAAAAACAGTTCTCGTTGGAACTTTTGCCTAATAATACAACTTAAATTTAACAATTACCAAAATTATACACGATAACTTCTAAAACAACTGCTAACAAATAATTTCTTAAAAGACAAGAGTTTTATTATTTGACATCGCATAAACAGTTTAAAACACGTTCATTATAACTGTTAAGAGAGAAAAACAAGTAGAAAAGGCGGAAACTTACTTGGGCTCCAGCAAGCTTATTATCCCAACTAAAAACGCCATAATCGGGTCCACCCCAAAATGCACCCGCGTGTTTAGCTAGCGTCGGGTGACTAGCTAAATAAAGATAAGATTGATTCCCCGTTGCATAATACATCCAAGCACCACCCCAAACAAATTCATCCCAATACATACTTGAATTGTAGAAATTTGCAGCATCTGCACCACCAGCACTATATGAACCACGTTGATTTCTTGCAAATTTCCAAAGCGTTTCAGCCCCATGGACCAATTTCTTAGAATAAACCTTGTTATCTTTGAAAACAATGGACGCAGAAGCTAAAGCAGCTGCCATTTCAGCGGCAAGATCAGAGCAAGTCGAGCATACAGTTACTGGTCGTGGGTAATCAATGTCTTCGGGTCGCATCCAACAACTATGATCATTAGGATCACTTGTACCACCTGATGTATCACCTACCCCAACCTGTAAAAACCCCAACAAATTTATTGTTATATGTGTGGAATTTGAGTTGATTTACTTTACTTGTAAAGGGTTGATATCAACCTGAGCAACGAGTTGACTTATTGTGTCAGCCGTGGAATTGAACGTTTTCAGAAAATAATCAGTGCCCCATTTAATAAGTTCCCGCACATGTGCAAGCTCTCCAGCAGCTTCATATTTGGCACTATATTCTATAACACTCCAACTCAACATAGTCATTGCAAAAGCTTTAGGGAAATGGAACTTTATGGCATCGCCAGCGTCATAGTATCCGCCCACTAAATCCTTCAAAACAGCACCTGATTTGTCCGTTTTTCCATCGTTTAAACATGAATTACCTCTCCATGAAACATTATTATGCTTTGGGAGCTTTCCAGCTGTAAGAATCAAAGAAAACTACTGAGTTTTGTAGTCAGTGTTGTAAAAATCGGCCTAGGCGGCCGATTAATCGGTGCCTAGGCGGTACTCGGCGGTGTACCAACCAACAGATCACTTCATCAGTCAAATTTATCAGTCAAAAATCGGTCCTGGGCGGTCCTAGGCGGTCAATGAAAGGGTTTGACTTATTTTTTTATTTTTTTAAAAAGTGAAATCAGGTAGGGTTTTAAAGGAACGGGACATTTGGTTTTATTTTTTTGAGTTTACTAAACTAATTATGAACTAATGGTTTTTTTTAAAGTCTATTATACTTTTTGATGATTATTGACTTATTTTGTTAGAGTATTGTTAATATTTATTTTTTTAAGATAAATTTCTTTATAATTTAGGGTCCCCGCCTAGGCCGATTAATCGCTTGAAGGTAGTCGACCGACTGTATACCGCCGAGCGATTTTTACAACCTTGTTTGTAGTGTAGCAACAACGAAGCTTAAATGATCTCCATAAAGGGGCAAGGCTACGGAAATAAGTATAACAACTGTAAAATTAAGGCTATGCTAAGTTATCCCCCTAATCTAGCAAGGTTATGCTAGTCTAAACAAAACTGCAATATATCATTTAATAATTAAATTTAAATATGAACCCGAATAATTAAAAGAGGCAAGGCTATTCCAAGAACCATTAGAATGTTAGATGACAAAACATTATGCATATTATTTATGCCCTTAAATTTCCATATCTTCCGAAATTTTGTTAACAAAAGATTAAAAAATATAGTTTCATGTTTCTCGATCAAATTTATCGATACAAGCAAACATCTTCACATAAAGCTCTTAACTAACATCTACTTGATGTGGACCTCTTACATATAGAGCGGATTATTAAATAACAATTATTCATCTGCTTAAATAAAGAAACAAACTCGCATAATAAACTATAATTTTGATCATAATATCACTTTCAACCACATAATTAACCAAAAACCTAAAATCAATCATAAACTATGCCTCCAAGAGTCCAAGGTGTTCTTGGATTTGCATCTTGAAAGTGATTACCTATTCTAGTGATTAGGCAACCACTTGACAATTCTACTTATGATTATCTAATTACTTAGGGGGTGTTTGTTTTAGCTTATTTTGGGCTTATTTTTTCGGCTTATTTTTCATATGCACGTTTTTTCTGGCTTATTTTTCATGAATCCGGCTTATTTTCTTCTTTTAACTCATAATAAGCTCAAAAGTTAGAAAATAAGCCGGAAAAAACTAGCTTATAAAAAATAAGCCCGGAATAAGCTAAAACAAACACCCCTTAGTCCTCAAATAAATCAATTTTAGGGGGTGTCTGTTTCATAAGCTAGTTTTTCCTGCTTATTTTCTGGCTTTTGAGCTTTTTACGTGTTACCAGAATGAAAATAAGCCGGACTCATGAAAAATAAGCCTGAAAAAAGCCCTTGATAAGCTAAAACAAACATCCCCTCATTATAAATAAGCCAGAAGAACAAGCTCAAAATAATAAGCTTAGCCAACCCCCCCCCCTTTTTAATAGTCAATTCTATAGTAGCTCAAACAGATCATCCCACAAAACCCTCTAAATTCATCTGGAAGATGCAGTGGAACCAATTAATGTTAACAAAAAAGAACATCAAATCTGTGATAAAACTTACATTTTTGGGCATTGAAGAACTTGAGAGCTTTTTGGAGGGCAAGAGTGTAATTATCTGGCGGCGGTGGATGTTTATGATGCCTAGGTACATTCTTAACTATTACTGTAACAATTCCGGCGATAAACGCGGCGGCGAGAATCGTTCCGACAGTCCAGATAAAGATCTTACGGCTAACGATGATGCAACCCAGATCTACATACCTCTTTTTCTTCTGTTCTCCGGGACCCAACAACCAGCTCTGTTGTGTCTCATCTAACGGACGAGAAAGCGCCGCCCTGTCTAAATCATTCAAGTTTCTACTCCGGTCATCGTCCGTCGCGGAGTCCGCCGTGTTTATCTCCAACGGCCCACCCCACGGATCTCTTCCGTACATACTCATGACTGTAATCGATGACTATCTCTCAATTGGAGTGGAAAATAATCGAAAATGAGTGTTGTAACAAATAAAGATTTAGCTTTTTGATGAAATCGATGGAAACCCAGATGGGAAATAGTGAGAATTGAAGATTAAAGATGAAATCGAGCACTTGGGAATGTGAATCTGTTCGAGTGTAGCTTGAAAATTTCTTTCAATATGGGTTACAGAGTGCTTTTTTGTGCCGTGTGTGAATTGAGAGAAGGAAGACAGTGGGGTTTAGGGACCATGTGATGCCAGGAAAGATAAAGTGTAGTCAGTGACAATAATTCAATGCATGTTATTAATGGGTTTGTTGGTTTTTTTAATTTTAATATTATAATCATGGATTACTAAATAATTACCTTCGTATAAAACATAATCAACTTTACTTAAATATTATTTTAGATAACATATAAAATTTATTAATTTAAAATTAAATTAAATATTACTTTCATAATATAAAATTAATTAAAAATAAATATAACGAGTAAGGATAATTTAGTCATTTTAAGTTAATAAGAGATTAAAAGTTTATGAAAATCAAGTTGAGATGGGTAAAACCCGTACAAATTACGACTCGGGAACTAATTGTAATTTTGATCAATCCATGTGGATTAAAAATGTAATTAACTTTATAAAGTATAAATGGTTTAAAACCCGGTTTAGTGTGTTATCAAACACAATTCCTTATAAATTGATTCTATTTCTTTCTTATTAATTGCATTAAGGGATTAGTTCATCAAAATATATTAAATTTGTCACGTTTTGCTATTGTATGTATCGATTTTGGAATTTTTTATTGTGTATATCGAATATTTAATTTGTCGCTATTGCGTGTATTAAGCTTTCTATTGTATGTACTGAACTTATGTATTTTTTTTCTTTTTTATATAACCAAAAGTCATACAATACCAACAAATTAAAAGTTTGATACATACAATAAAAACTTTTAAGTTCGATACACACAATAACAAAAAATAACAAGTTTGATACATTTTGGTGAACTAAACCCTTGTATTAAATAAGAATCATCTTCTATTATAAAAAAATCACTAACATACATCCAATTTAGTAAATGATCATAAAAATGATCATAACCTTTCATTTAATAAAATAAAATATATTTAATTATTTAATTTTGAACATCAATTTAATCAAAATTGAAATTTCAATCTTGACTTTTATAAGTCAAAACGGAATAAAATTTCTTTAAAGAAATTTTATGTCATTCTTAAACTTTAAAAAATCATATTTGCCCACTCTAATTTACAAATATTATATTAATCCTTTATAACATTTCAAAATATCATACTTAACTAAATTTTTAATTTTATTTGAAAATTTATAATTATTTTAGATCGTTTTTAATTATAACTAATAAATATTTGACCTTATTGTCTTAAATTGTAACAACAATGATTGATAGTTTGTACGAAAAATACAATCATGTTTCTTTGTATCATGATACCATGTCGTTTCTGTCACGTCTGCCCTCAATCTCGCGTCGACGCTTCCACCGCTAATCTGGATGACGTTGTCTATCGTCAGATTTTTCGTGTTTTATAAGTATTTAATACATTTTAATTAATTTTTAATATTTATTATTTTGTTAAATCATTCGTGTATCGCAGGCACATGTAATCTAGCTGTGTTAGTATAAGAATAATTTAAATTTAAACAAAATCACTTTGTGGAAAATAAAACTACTTTAATCACATTTAATTATATGTATGAAACACGACCGAACCGTGTAACTCGTTTAAATATAGGGATTCGCGGTTCATAAAGGGAAGCGATAGAAAATATAAGGATAAATAGAAATAAAAAATATCAAAAAAGTATACAAGTTGATGGGTCAACCCGCAAACCAGCAAGTCAACCCATTTATTTATACGGGTTGACGGGTCAACCGAAAATGACCCGATCCTATTTATGCTCAACCCAAGCCCGTTTATTTGTATGCCGGTTCGTGTCATTTGATCATTGTTACCCCTAGTATGAATCTGTCTACCAAATAGTGATTATGTTGTCCTTGTGCTTGAATAAACATACAGTCTTGCATGAATGTACATACAACCTTGAGAAACTAAGTTATTAGTAGAGGTAAGTACATCCAGTAACTTTTGAAGTGTGCACTAAATAGTCAAAATAAATACATACGAGCTTAAGACCATAGATTGGTACAATAAACATTAGCACAACAATTATGAACAGGGGCGGACCCAAGGCCACGAGAATGGTGGCACGGGACACCATCCAATTTTATCCACGTAGTGTAAATTTTGATCTCGCGTAGTGTAAATTTTGTTCGAGACGGTGCTATCATCCATTTCAAATCTTAGGTTCGGTGTTACCATCCATTTCAAATCCTGGGTCCGTCCCTGATTATGAAGTGAAAAACATGTAGTAGACTAGTAAACTGTTAAGCTTTAACACATCCATGTTCAGGTTGAATCTCCAAGATCATTTGCCCTTCAATGTACATCTTGGTTAGTGCTTGAATTTATGCCCGGTCGTCAATAATGACTATGTGATTGTTCATTTTGTAACGTCCCGAAAATGTAAGTTATGATTTAATTAATATTAATATTATTAACTAATTGGTAAGTTACATCTGTATGCATGCGTTTATTAAAATAATAAAAGTGCTTAATTAATACGGGTTATGTAACACCGCTTTTGCTATATTAAAAATCAGTGAAAATTTGAGTTTTTAAACTGCATGGGTCTGTTTGTAATTAGAGTGTTTACCTGTTTTGTTACTTACTAATAATTTAAAACAATGCAGCGGAATTTTCAAACCAAACAAACCCTATTAACTATTACAGTTTTAAACACATGTTTGACATATATACAAATATACATTACAAAAACTGCCAAACACAAAATCCCGGTGTTACTTATCCAAAACCGACCATCAATATCAAAATACCACAATAAGTGTTCCTCCTAAAAGACATGTACAAAGCTTCTAGTATCCCCAACTCACCAGCCTGCCTATTCTTTATCTGTAAAAGGGAAAATATCAACAACATTAGCTATTTAAAATAGCTAGTGAATACAAGCAAGTATGAATACAATAAAGCAAGTCATATATCAAGAATGAGCATACAATGCTATCCTATCACATTGCGGTAGTCCTGACATGTCCAGCATGTGTTATATCTTGCCGGATAGCTAATCCAGCGCAACAACTTCCACCGAGGGAATGAGACACTGCCAACCGTGCTGGTTTCATCACATAAGTGACTCTACCTGCTCGTTCTGAAGCCATAGGCTCAATAGGCTTAGTCATTTAAGGCAATCACCTTATATGCTGAAAGAAACGGAACTCGAGTACCGTTGATCCCGAACTTTGCCCGAAGGCCCATAGGATCCAGCCGAAGCTGACCTTAATTAACAAATTTGACCGGACACATAGTTAGCTCATCAATAACCCTTTGCAGGGACAATAGCATGCATGCATTTACATATAACTTGTATTCATCAATATATCACAATATATGCACATATACTTAAATACATGTCTAGCATATCAATTATCATGTCAATACTCGTTTTCTGATCTTAACTGCATATACATATAGTTCTAATGTGCAGTAAGTAGCATGCGATAGTCATTTAGTTCAATTAACACCCAAACCTCCCTTTATTGAACTCATGGAAGCCGGTACTCACCTGACAAGCTAATATTAGGTAAATCACAGTATTGGTACTTCTTGATCAGTTGGATTACCTAATTAAGGTTTACATATGTAACGCCCATGATTTTTCAAAATTTTACCATAAAAAAAACGTTAATTAATAGCAAAAACATGCAGCGGAAGTCTTAAAAGTCATAAATGGAAATAGTTGTTTTCGCCATAGAGGCGATTACAGAATTTTTTTCATAATATAAACCACGGGGTTACGACTGCAGTTATTCAAAAGTCAGTACAAGTTCAATGTTATGAATTTATTACATAACCGGATTGTTCGTTGATACCAAAACATAAACCAGACTAATCCTACCCTCCTCGCAGAACCACAACCTCTAAGCCACCTGCGCGAGTACAAGACACATTTCGAAAGAAACAAGTGTCAGCTTACGCTAAGTGAGTCAATAGGAGTTGTAATCAAAAACCATAAAACATGTTTGTAAGTAGAATATGACATGTAAATAAATACCATAACCCACCCTTAACGTATTTGACCCATACCGAGAACCCGCAGATCACATAGCACCAAATGGGTCAAATATTCGCAAGTCATTTCATGAAGTCAATCGCACATAACCATAATCATACCGCATAATATTTCTTAGATCATATCGCATCGTAATCGTATATATCATATCGCATAAATCATATCAATAGGATGATTCTATTGTAGAGTCTAAACCCATACTAGAAAACCCAAGGTTCACTACTTGCGTGCCCGGCCAACCTATGTTTTCAAGCGGGGCGCGACTCCCACCCGAGAACATAAATCCCGAGACTCCACTTTCGCTACTCCGACGGTGCGAGTACAAGTACTGCGTTGTCGTTCTAGTACGAGTCCAAACGAAGCCGATCGTATTTCAACTTCTCCTCACACTCATGTGATGTATGATCTAGCCTCCTTGGCCTACATCACTCCAGTACTTGAACACCGAAGTGTCCGCATACCATGTGTCAAAATAGTCGTCTAGAAAGACCAAATGACTCTTGTTGGCTAGCACTTTAATCCTAGAAGGTCAATCATGCCAACTAGGCCTGCAAATCCGCAATATGTGTAATATCGTATTCTACCCCCGCCACAAAATACATGCATGCAATAACTCGTAAGCAGTCATATGTAAATCGTAGTAAAATCGTGAATAATCGTAACATGTGTATTTCGTGTTTGATCATACATGCAACGAGTATTTAACTTAGAACACATAACATGTATCATCAATCAATATATATGTATAGTCATCTTTATTTTCAAAATAAGGTTTTGTCTATGTACTCGGTTTTGTAAAAGTCTACTGAACTCACCTCAGTCCAGAAAATAAACACCGATCTAGATTCGACGAACTACACTCTCGGATCGTCAAGAAATCGACCTCAACCATCTCGAATAACCTAGATATGTAAACTAATACTTTCGATCAAAGATATACGCGTCGTGAACTTAGAAAGTTCATCAAAACATGCTAGAACGACATGCATGTAGAATATCAAGCCATACAACCAAAATGTTAGCTTAAGTCTAGAAGAATATACCTTTCGGGGTCACCAAAGCGAAACCACGCTCAAAACTACGCCCGAAACGCTATCTCCGTTCACCCTGCACCTTGAATACGAGTTCTAACGAGACCCGACACTCTTGAAAGTTCACTAAACTTGATATCTCTCGAAAAATGGGCAGAGTAACAAAGTGGTGGAAGTGTGTGTGTAAAAATCGGATGGCAAAGCTCTTCTATTTATAGACCCATTTCCTGGCCGACGCGTCGCGTTGCGACCCCGGACGCGTCGCGTCGCGACGTACTGACACACGCAATCGTACTGACATACGCTACCGCCTGTCACACGCAATCGACACGTGTCGCCCCGACGCGTCGCGACCTCCTTTTTTCCAGAATTTTTTATTTTTCTTTTGTTTTAAATTCCCATCTTTTCTTTTACTTTTCTTTTACTTTTCTTTTAAATAATAATATTCCTTTATTATTATTACCAAGTTGAACTTCGAAAATAATATTCATTTCTCGATAAATATTATTAAAATATTCGGGTCGTTACAACATATATCAGATTGCATTTAAAACAAAACTGTCAAAAGGCAAGGCACGCCCGTGACTTTCAGGGGCATGCCCATACCCTGGTCACAGGTACCCCCCGTGACCAAAGGCACACCCCAGGTACGCCCTGTGACCAAAGGGCACACCCCCGGACCCTCTAGGATTAGGCACGCCCGTACCTTTTCGAGGTACGCCTGTGCCTCCCTGGGTACGCCTAGAGGTACGGCCTGTTCTTGAGAGGCACGCCCGTGTCTTTCAATACACAGCAGCAGGTTCGACCAGAACCTGCTGTTTTCCATTCCAAAATGTACCAAAACAATTTCCAGATAGTTTCTTTCATTCATATGTGAACCAACACTATAAAAGTAAGCTAAAAACACCATTTTTATGCACTTTAACTACAGATTCATAGATTGAGACCAATTTCTCCATTTTGACCCATTTACATAAATTCATTCATAAACATAAAGTTAATTACACAAACTGATTTCTAATCATCTGGAATTGATCAAGGAACATATTGGAACATTTAACTTCAATCATAGAAGTTAATTTGGACATTTGACCCATTTGCCCAAAACTTGAAATTTCAAGAACAAGATGAAGATTGATGCTTACAAGGAACAAGAAGACGATGAAGATGATTTAGAGCAGATTAACACTTGAATTCCTTGCTTGAATCCAGCCCTTGATTCTCCTTTGATTGAGTTTTTTCAAGAACAAAGAGCAAGAGAAGTTGTGAGGTGTGTGTGTGTATGCCGTGAGGTGTGTGTGTTGTCTATGAGAACAACATAAGAACCGCCCTTGGGTTCTTAATTATCCACAAGGGGTATTTTGTTCCCCTTTCCAACATACAACTCAACGTACGAGTACCCGTTTCAACTAACGGAGATATTTTTGGAAACCTCGTTTGAAACCATTTAATATTTTATCATTTTTATCTATTTCCTTAATTGCTTTTAGAAACACATTTAATTAACCAATAACATATTTTTAATTAATACTCATACATATATTTTAATTTAATTCTTTTAAGTTAATTCTCATACCTATGGAGCGCACAAATAGGCCCGATTGCGGATGTTACAGGTTAAATGTGATTAAGTAAATCAAGGAACTAAATTTGTAATTAATTGTGTGATCAAGATAGAAAAGTATGAACTAGAGGGGCTGTTTTCTGCCAATTGATGGAAGTTACTAGTATACAAAGAAAAACTTGGTCAATTTAAGTTAAAATTGTAAGCGTGTGTATGCATGTGTGTTGCTCTTGGAATAGTCAAGAGATGAAGAGAACAAGGGAGAAATTAATATTTGAAGCAAATTAAAGAGGATTGAATAGGGGTGTTCACTTATCGGATAAAATCGAATTATCGAACAGAAACTTTTGGATTAGATTATTTGGTTCGGATATTTCGGATTTTTGGATTGGACTGGATCAAAACCGAATAATTACTATGGATTTTGGTCAGGTCTGGGTTACTATTATCTAGATTGAATAAACTGAATAAATCGAATAAGAATATATATATATATATAGGGTTTAGTTCCTATAAATGTATCCAACTTGTCACCTTTTGCTCTTGTATGTAACAAACTTTCAAAATTACCATTTAATGTATTAGGCTTTCAAAACATACCGTTTAATGTATCGGTTTACCTGTTTAGCAGGTAACCAGTAATTCACTCCTTTTTATTTAATTTTATGTCACTCATTTTCCAACTCATTTGCCACATTACACTTACCTTTTACTTTTTATTAATTCTAAAGAACACTCATCTGTTTCTAGATCTGGAAGAACACATAGAACAAAATAAAGAACTTAAATCAAGTTGAAATCGTTTATGAGCTAGAAATCTGTTTATGAACCCTAAATCAGAAATCTGTTCTTAAATCAAAAATCAAAGAAATCAACACAATCAAAACCCTAAGTCTGTTATAAACTAGAAATCTGGACTCAATAACAAGATGAAATCAAAACTTACAAGTTGGTTAAACTGAATCTGGGTATCGACACAACAAATGAACTTACAGGTCGATTGAATCACATACAAAATGATGAAATCGAAACTTACAAGTGGATTAAACCTGTATACTAGGGTTTGGTTTGCACTTGAAGCCATCAACGACGCAATTGCATCTGAACCTCATCTATGAACCCTAAAATCATACTTAGATCTGGAATCGATTTAGGGTTTTCGAATCTCTTTTTTGGGAACGATGGCAGATGTGACCTAATCTGTTCAAAACCACAAGAAATCCCACGAGAAATTCATACTTGTTGGAAACATAATCTGTTCAAAACCAAAATTTGTTCTTGAAATGAAACATAACCCCAAAGCAGATCTTGAAATCGTCAACGAAAATGAGAACTAAAACCCTAAATCGCATAACCCCAAAGCAGATATTGAACTCACATGAACCCTAATCAGATGACCATCAATGATTCGAATCTTCTCCCGCTTCGTTCTTGTGAGATTTAAATCGAATACCCAAGTCACGAGATCTGAACTAAAGTAGATGAAACCCATGGAGAAGAAGATGTATCATATGAAGATAACAAACTCGCAGGTTGATTTTCAAACTGCAAATCTCGAACCCAGATGAGAAAAACAAATTACATACAAGAAAAAGAATCGGAGGTGATGAGGATGAGATTGCTTATTTCTTTATTTACTTATTTATTTTTATTATTATTATTATTATTATTATTATTATTATTATTATTATTATTGTTTTGAAATATTTTTTAAAGAAGAAAGACACATCAGCATCCAAATCAGCATAATGTCACTTCCATGTCATCTAAACCGGTGCCACGTCATACTATAACCTACCATACCAGGTCCGATACACAAAATGGTAATTTCTAGGAATCCAGTACATTTAAATGGTAACTTTAAAAGTTCGATACATACAATAGCAAAAGGTGACAAGTTGGATACATATTTATGAACTAAACCCATATATATATAACACTACTAGAACAACTTAATCCATATGTGTCATGTCTATATTTATTTATAACTTATTATTTTTAGTTATATATTTATACCAAAGCTACTAGTCTCACTAGTTATTATAACCTGAACAACTATATTTTAATTCTTAATAGTATATATATCAAATCTAGTTTTTAAAATATCTCGACTCTTTAAACATGTATTTATGTAAGAATGAAAATCAAATTGTAAAAACCAATCCAACCGAATTGTAATTTGGATGGTTTTGTTCGAATCTTAAGATTGTTTGGATCTCACTTTTCAAAACTAAAATCCAATTGGATTTACTCAATCGGATCGGATTAAACCGATCTATCCGAACATGCACTCTTAGGATTGAAGTTGTTTAAACCAATTCAAGTAAAGTAGGTATGTAATTATGCTTCGTTTAGTTTTAATAATATAGTTGTAGACATTTTATAAGGAATTAATGTTCTTGGTAAATAGGAATCATCTTGGTGATGACTTAAAGAGTCTTAGCTTCTGGTTTGAATGCAGTTGAGATAAATAAAGTATATTATAATGTTGTTTGTTGATGAACTTATGAGGTAATGGATCAAAATTGTGTTATTTAGTGTTATGTGATCAAAACTAGGTTTATTATAGCCCGTACGATGCGTCGGGTGAAACCAAATTAAAACATTAGCTTTTTACATGCGTATCATTTATTTTTACTTAATAGCAACAAAGTTTTGATAGTGTTATACATAAATCATTCAAGTTGTTTTAAAAGCAAAAGACCTTAGTAATTTATAATTGATTAAAACTTATCAACCTTGTCAAAACCGGTTCGAATCAAACACTTAATTCTGTTAAAAATATATCTTCTTCCCTTTTTAATTTATAATGTATGTTTTTATATTATTAAAATATATATTAATTGGTGAAGTAAGACGGTAATTTATCATGAAATTTTAAAGGATATTTTAATAATAATTATAGTTTAATTAACTAAACTTTTATCTATGTATCTTGTATAAGTATTTGGATCATTTTATTATTTAGCTACGATGAATATTAAATAATTATATATTTTTATATGTAAGTGATTACAAAGTATTTTTGAAAATATGTATATATGTCATTTTAGAATAGAACTTTTAACATACACATATATAGAATTAAAATTCCAGTTAATACATTAATACTTATTAGATTAAGAATATATGAAAGTGTGAAACCCTAACATATTATGGCTTTTTCTATCATCTTATTACATTCTTGCACTTTGTGCATTAAAACTTGTACACTTAAGAGTTTCATCACACCATCTCTCTTTTGGAAGATAGAAAACTTTGAAAAAATAGAATGGAAATATAAAGAGAGAGATGAAGAAAAAGAAGATAAATAGAGAGATTGAGAGTAAGGGAGAGGAAACCATCTCACACACATCCATGACAAACGAAGACCAAATCTGTTACCGGCGACTGCTATCGCCCATGGTCAAGCCCCCGCCTCGAATGTAGTAAATATGTTACCGGCGACTGCTGGAAAACGCTTGGTATTGGTTTTGATTGAGTTTTGGTTGGATTCTTAGATGTTCACTTCGAATAGTTTGTTTACAAAAGGTTAACACAGGCCGTGTCAACAACGATAGCCCGTGTAGCTTGATCATGTAGTAAAACACATGCCGCATCTGGCATGATATTAGCTGTGTTCAGCCCTAATGGCACATGCCTTGTAACAAAGTTATAGATCGTGTATGGTGAATCTATACGGCCCGTGTAGGGATAGGGCTTGATACTGGTATGGCACGACATATGTAGCCGTATACGGTGGCCGTGTGGCTTGACACGGTTTGTGTCAAAAATTGACAGTTTAAAATGAGTGGTTTAAAATCTAGGATTTATAATAAATAATTTTAGGTGGTCGTTGATTATTTCTAGCGGATAATTAGCGAGTTTGACTGTGATAATAAGCTTCTAATAAATTGAACAATTCTAGTCACACAATCCCTACTAATGTACGAGTTGCATATGTTCATATGTATGTTATGTGATTATGTGAGATGATATACCGATGTATGGTTGCCTGAGTGGCAACTTAACCGTCTGTATGATGTTATAATAACCCGAGTGGATGTGTTATCTTGAGTGACATTAAAATAGCCTGATTGATAATGTGTTAGCCGAAGCGACATTATGATTACCTAAGTGGCATACTTGTGATGATATGATATCTAGATGCTTGTTAAGATGTTTAATACAGATTACATGTATACAATGTGTACTTGCAACTATGTGTTAGTCTGTGATGTACTCACTAAGCATCGTGCTTAATTTTTATTCCTAATGTAGGAACTAATCATGGGGATTTGGCAAACACGAAAATGACTTTGTGTAGTAGAGATGGTAAGCATACTGTCAACAATTTCAAAGGTCTATAGTTCAAGCATTTTCCTCATAATTTTTATTTACTTCATTTTGTTTCATAGTTTATTTATTAAATGCCTGTTTATTTTGACCAATATTTTTTTCCCTTTTTCCCTCTTACTTTCTACTTTCCGTCGTGGCATTTGTTTTTTTTCCTCTTTTACTTCCTTATTTATTAGAGATATACTTATTTTTTTACCTTATCCATTTCATGTTAAATAGAAGGATTCTCTCAAAATATAGTTCCTTAGAATTTTGTTTAAAACAAAAAACCCATAATTCATATAAATAAGGGCTAAATAATTAAAAATAAATAAACCCATTTTGCTTAAATAAAAATAATTTATACCCTTTAGAAAAAATATATCCATGTACTATTTCTTTCTACTTCATCCTATTTTAATACCTGTTGGGGGTAAATAGGAGAAAATAGTAAAATGATATAGTGTGCTACTATTTGGCCCCCTTCTCTCACATACCACACATGTCAAATCATTCAATTACAATTTTCATGTTAGTTTCCGTGGTTACCTCCTTTTCTGATTTCGGAGCGTCCTCCTCGAAGAGTAGAAAATCCAGATAGTCCAAGATTTCATCTGCACAATTCTCCACGTCTTCTCTCTCAAGAAGGGAGGGTCCCCATACGGGTTTTGGTTCTAAACCTAAGGTGGGTGTTGGTTGGACGAGGGTTGACGGTTCATCCTTTGAATGGTCTTCTGGTTCCTCAAGCAGGTCAGCGAGACACTCCAGAATATCTCCATCAGACTGAGCATCTTCTCTCGACTCCACCTCCACACAAGGCTCAATATGTATACCGTTGTCAGAGTCACAATCGTCTAAGCAGTATGGTTCAGGAATAAATTGTGGTTCATCAGGCGAGCTAATCGGGTGGTCATTCTCATCATCTTTTGGGATAAAATCATAATCATCCCGTTCAATGCCATCATCGTAAAATTCATTCAACAAATCTTTAAGGAAGGACTTCCAACAAATCGGATGATCCTCAGGCCAATACATAATCACAAAAGAGACATTGAAAAAAAAAACCGGAATAGCGCGCGAAACAAAGAACTAGGAACTAAATACTAAAACAAAAAAAGTAACTTCCTTTTGAGCCAAAACTCGCGAGAATGATCGTTTAATAAATAATTAGTCAAGTTATACCAAAATAAAACCATTCCCCGGCAACGGCGCCAAAAACTTGATGTGCGTGTAGCGTACCAGTTTTAAATTTATAAATCCGAGTTATTTAGCACGACTACAACACAATAGGCAAGAGAACCTAATCGTATCGTAGTATAGTAAATAAGTACAGGTGTCGAGCACAAAGGGAACGAGTATGATTTTGAATATAACTATACTAATTAAATATAAAAACAACTAAAAGGGGGAATTTATAATCTTATCAATAAAGATTCAAACTTTATTATTCTAAGTGACTACTAATACTACTAAATTACCAAAAACAACCAATTAAGCAAAAAGCAAGCAACTTTTATGGATTAAACTATCAAATTAAAAGGCTTCCTTCCCTAGATTCAATTCCACCCTTTTCAAGTTGGTTTTATAAATCAAAATCAATGCAATGGACAATTAATGAACACTATACCGATTCCTATATTGTTAGACTCTTGATCCGAGTATCCAACTTATCTAATCATGCAATTAACTAATAAATTGGTCATTAAATCAATTAACTACACAATTAAGCATATTTAAGTTCGTATCTATCAAGATATAATCTTTAATGATTGATTAAGTTACCAAATCATTTAATTAACACATGAAAGTCATCATATATCAATTCTAACACATTAAAGTTCCTATCTTGATTGTTTAACCCTAGGTTTTGATCAAACACTAGTCAACACTAATTATTGGTCCTAATTAGCATTGATTAAAGTCTTATAAATGGATTGGTCCTCCAATTTACATCAACTTAGATTCTAAACAAATCAAAAACAGAATTAAAACATGTTAGGATCATTGATTAGACTTGAAAGATAAATATAATGCCATTAAAGTAAAAAAGATACAAAATTAACCAACTTGATAGAGTTTCATCTCCTCTAGGGAGGAAAACAGAAAACCTAGCCTATTACAAGCATAATCAACTTCTGGAAATCAAGATTAAACATTAAAAACAGAAGAGAAGTAGAAAAACCGTAAAAAGCAAGAATTCCAAGCCTTTAATCTTCAAAGTTATGCTCCAAATCTTCAAATCCGAGCTCAAGCTTTCTTGGATGTGTTAAGGGATGTATTTAGCAGAGGAATGGTGGAAGAAATCGGGTGGTTAACCCTGTTTCAGATCTGGAAGTTCGTTTAAATAGATTTATGAAAACAGGGGTGTCGCGTCGCGACGGAAAAGTTTGACGCGATCCAAAACTCTTTTAAAAATTGAATTCTGACGTGATCTGACGCGTCGCGCCGCAACCCAAGCAACTGTCGCGCCGCGATGACACGTGGCGAGCTTTTGGACCTTATCTTGAACAGCTCCGTCGCGCCGCGATTCTTGAAGGTGTCGCGCCGCGACATTGCTTTTTTATACTTTGACCATAAAAGTGATTTCGTAGCCCTCTGAGTCTAGTTTCCGTGGCCTTTTGAATCACCTCAATCCGAGTTGGTATGAGTGAGATATGATCAAAACAGTGGAGGTGTGTCGGCGCGGACAGCTTTTCTTATTTTCTTCAGCTCCTTCCTTTTTTTGATCAAAACTTCTCATATTCCGCCTTTTTAACCTGTAATTCAATAAATGATGATAATTAAGTGTCTTTTACTTATTTACGAACAATAACAGGCTAAAATAAAACAGATATCGCTTAAAATATATATAAATTTGACGATATCAAAATACTCCACACTTGAACTTTGCTTGTCCCCAAGCAAACTACAACTCTATTCAGGCTATAAATCTTAAATAATCAATACCATTCTTTGAAAAATTAAATATCACTTACAAATGTCAAAAAGGTTGATTAAAAACAAAACATTGGCTATACTTAGAATTATGCACATACTCACGATTTGATCCATATTTACTTTTCAACCATCCCAAATAATTTCTCCATTTATAAATACCCAAACTTTAATTTATGAATTGCATTTATATTTAAATTGGTTATTTTACCCCTTAGGAATCCCCCAATCTCAATACTTATTGCAGATTTCCAACTTTATTTTCACATATGTTTTTTTTGTATCTTTTCAGCTCTTTTTTTTATAAGTCTATGACTTTCTATGGAACTCATGTAGCGAATCCTCAACTCAACCGATCCCAAACCATTTGGCTTTAGGTGGCTAGGTGTATAACACCCCTCAGAGTTTACTAATTCGAGTTCCAAAGGTCATGTATTTGACTTATACAATGAATAGGATTTCAAAATAATATGTATGTATGTATGTTAATATGTATGTATGTAGGCATGCATGAGTAAGTTAATAAAATGAATAGGATTTCAAAATCCTTATGCCACCTCCTGCTTAATTTAGAAAAGTATATGTGTACGTGTATAGCTAAATTGTCTGCTCATTGTGCTGAAAGTGTAAAAGATGTAGTAGGTGTTTTGAGAGAAAAACCATAAGTGAAGAAAGCTTCAAAAAAGTTGCCAACTTGAAATCCTAGAATCAAGATTTTGTGATCTTTAATTCAAAAGAAAGGTAAAATAGTGTTTATGGCTTGATATGATTCATGTTGGTGTATTTAGATATTGAAAAGCATGAATTTATGTTGTTACACCATTTTTAAGTTTGAAAGAAAGTTTGATAATGTGTTTTGAAGATTTGTTGTTATGAATGAATAAAAGATGTTTTTGATGATTTATATGCATGGTAAATGTTAAATATGTGTTTTGGTGGAAGTATTTTGAAGTTAGAATGAGATTTGGAGAAATTCGACTGAAAATCCGACACTTTGAAGAAGATGATAATCTGGAGCTATGCGTGTAGCGGCGCTACACTATGGCGTCGCGGCACGACATTCATAAACCAGGTTCTTGGGTTTTGGATTGTGTAAATCCGCAAGTTACTTAGACCAACTTTGAGAAATCCGAAAGTTAGTGAAATCCGACTTTGAAATCCGGAGCCATGACAAATCCGACTCTTAAAATCCGATTCTTAGTGAATCCGCATAGCAAATCCGATTGAATGCTCTCGGTTTTGAAATCCGATGCTCGTCGCGGCGCGACAGGCCCCAAATCCGAATGTTGGCTTATTTTTTTTTATATAAGTTGCTTGATTTGAGTTAGTTTATTTGTTATATGATTTAATTGAGTTGTTTTGGTATATTTGAGATATAAATATATATGAGAAGATATATTTATATATCCGCGACTGATTTGATTGTTGCTGTGTTTTCAGGCAATCTAAAGGCTCAGTAAAATTAGACTTCTGAGCCCGTGTTGATTTTGAGGTGAGTGGGTGTTAATCGCGGATGGTAAAGATTTCGGTTAATGTTATTGGTGTGATGCATGATTGTGATTAGATTGGATTGATTGAACTGTTGATTGTGATATTGATTGTTGATATCTGCTGCATGAATATTTGGTCGATACGCACTCTTAGTATGAATTCGAGTTGCGTTGGGAAGTCAGCTATATGTAGAATTAGGCTGGGCTAGTTCACTGTTTGGTTGAACAGTGTTAGCCTTACTGGTGCATATGTTGCATCAGAGGGGGAGTGCATTGTGCCAATTCAGTGGAGAGCTATCGGTAAACCTTTGCTTTGGCCGACATTGGTTGTAGGTTCTGCGCCGAACCGCCGGTCTTTTCGGGATACGTGATTACATGCTTTGATATTGACTGTGGATGCTTGCATTTGGTGTTTAGCCTCTACTCACTTAGCTTTGTGCTAATTCCCCTCAGTTGTTGCTTTTGCAGGTTTGTGTTTATGAGGTTAGCAGAAGGAAAGAGATGACCTGACTCTGATATTATTTTTGGAACGAAACGAGCCAGTAGCTTTTGTAACACAACAATGATACTGATTTTGTGAACAATGTTTGTACAGTTGTTAATTTTGATTTGTATGTAAATGGTTTGTTTGTTTAAAAACTTCCGCAGCGTAATTTAAAAAAAATGACTTGTAATTTTACGATGTTACAAAAAACATTATGCGAACCAAACTACATCTTGACAATTTACTAATCGTATAAATTCAAAAACTAATTTCCTTTTCACATTTATCAACCAAACGGACATCAGAGACAGAAAGTGATACTTGCACGAGACTAAACAAAGGTTGGCTTGCCCACCGGTGGCCACCGCCGCTCCGCCAACGAAGGATAATCATCGCAGCTTCTTCACCATTAAAGGTTTGTGAGTGTATGCTTTTTGGTATTCTACGGTTTTAGTAAAAGTAATTTTCGTGTTCTGGATTAAACACATTTCTTCTGGTTCATAATTTTGGGTTTAACTTGAATCGGATTTGGTTTGGATTTTTGGTTGCAATCGTATATCTAGGGTTTAATTCGTTTATTTTATATATTTTTTCTGAACATAATTCTTGATTGAGTTCTTTAAAATTAGCGTTTTGTTACCAAACATTCATTTTTGCTGGTGCTAGTGTTAAACCATGACAGTGGTGTTGATTAAACAAAAGATTAAAGATTGTCCAAACAAACCCATGATAAAACAAGAACTATCCAAACTACCTTGTTTTGTTTGATCTGGGTCAAGCTTGCCACTCCTAATCCTAGCCAAACCCTTAACTGAAATTAATATAAACAAGGTTGGAAAAATCGCTCGGCGCCTCGGCGGTATACAGTCGGTCAACCACTTTCAAGCGATTAATCTGCCTTGGCGGGGATTAATCTGTTTCTTGGCGGAGACCCTAAGTTATAAAGGAATATATTTTACAAAAATAAATATTAGCAATATCTTAGCAAAATAAGTCAACAACCATTATAAAGTTTAACAAGCTTGAAAAATAAAAACCATAAGTTTATAATTAGTTTAAACCCTACATACAACTCCCCTTCCATTCTTTAGACCCTAAACAATTTTTTTTGTTTTTTGTTTTTAAATGAAGTCAAACCATTTTGTTGACTGCCGAGGACCGCCAAGCAGCGGTTTTGACCATGCCCGATAAGTTTGACCGATTATATGATTTCTAGGGCGGACAACCGCCGAGGCACCGATTTATCGGCTGCCAAGACCGATATTTACAACACAGATTATTAAAGTTTAAAATATATGAATAGTAATACAGGTGCCAAAATGAGTGAATAGAGCAATGTGTTAGTACTCATAGCAAATTGTTATTAACATGATGGTTCTACATTTCTTTTTTGATACAAGCAAGGGATTATGGATGATTTTTGTAACATACTATTCTTTTTGTTTCTTTTATTTTTTAAATTTGTAACAGATATTTTTCAACTTGAATCTCACTACTTATGATCATCAAACATTAACTTGCTGCATTAATCATTTGCGACCATGAAATCTGAAAAGATGTAATATTCAGCCTCTTATGACTCTTATTTTCGTGGGTATTTATGTGCTTGAGTGGTTAGTCTAATTAGCATTGTAACCTTTTTCTAATTCTTCTCTGTCTACATGTGGAATTTTGCATGGCCAAGCGTTTGTCCATATATTACGTTTGTATTTTAGAAATTGATTTCTTAGCAATCAAATTTATCATTATGTATCGTAGAAGAATAAAAGGTCAAGAATGTTGTTTGAAAAAGTCAACATTGATGCTAAGATTAGGCTTTGTGTGGGAACTAAGAAGTTTTAGCAAGTGTAATCATAGGGTGATGCTATAGTGACTTGATGTGAAGTAGGAGTAATACATAAGGTCTATCTCACAATAAGTAAGCTAAATAAACATCTAATCATTTATGATCAGTTAAAGATTATTATAAAAGATTAAAAGCGAAAATTATAATTAGTAGAGACACATGTAATGAGGCTAATGTAAATTGCACTTTTGTGCAACTTTACAAGAATTCAACGAAGAAATATGACTTTTTACAAACCTAGAAATTAAAATGTGAAATTCTTTTTTAGGCATTTTATTTGTATTAGCCAAGTATAAATCATTGTATTTGATTTCATTGTTTTTCACATGCTTTTTTGAGGTTCAAATAGTTTTTAGTTGAAGTCTAGGATTATGAAATTATGTTTGTTTATTTAAGTATGTTTGTGCTTTTTGATTGTGATAGAGCCTTAGGATTGTATACTACATGTTTGACGAAATGCTTAAAAGAAAATCTTTTGTCGAGCTTTTGGATTTAGGTTTGTTGGTTTTGTATGTTTCAGGTTTTAGTTGAACTCTAGGATTATGACATTATGTTTGTTTATCTAAGTATGTTTGTGCTTTTTGATCGTGATAGAGCCTTAGGATTGTCTACTACACGTTTGACAAAATGCTTAAAAGAAAATCTTTCGTCGAGCTTTTGGACTTAGGTTTGTTGGTTTTGTATGTTTCAGGTTTTAGTTGAAGTCTAGGATTATGACATATGTTTGTTTATTTTAGTATGTTTGTGCTTTTTGATTGTGATAGAGCCTTACGATTGTCTGCTACATGTTTGAGGAAATGCTTAAAAGAAAATCTTTCGTTGAGCTTTGGATTTAGGTTTGTTGATTTTGTATGTTTCAGGTTTTAAGATTTGTGCTTGTGTTGGTGGTTTTAATTATTACATGTTCTAATCAAAGTAAAGTGATTTTCATTACCATATACTTGGTGGCTTTTTTGTTTCTTCATTGACTGATATTATGTGATCAGAACAATCCTACACCTATGACTAATCACAGAAATTTTGTATTACTTTTAAGAGTAATTGCCAATTAGTTTGATGGAATTAAGTGCAACCTCTACTTATGTGATCACTTGGAATATATTAACGAATTATGAGCATCAGTTAAGTAGCATCGGGGGTTCACCTGCATGTTAACATGACTTGCTATGACATTCACCAAAAGGTTGAGCAAAGTACATCAAATGTGTCACAATAGTTATTGTTTATACGCATTCAAAGTTGAATATTGCAACAAATGGTTCTGGTTTTTCAGTTTCAAACAAATTTCTAAGTTATTACTAAATTGATCTGTTAGAGACAAAGTATAGCAATCTGACCGGTTCAACCCGAATGGACCCATTAACCCTTAAGTGGGCTAGAATTGCCACATTTAATGTGTGGGGTTTAGGCTCTTATTTAACCAATGTTACTTGACATCATCATAATGATCCCTTCCTTTCTTAAGCTATAGCAATTTGATATCACACACTGATCAACCTCTGGTGTAACTTGTAAGTCCCCATTTCTTATATAAGTTTACCTCATGAGGGTTTTGTTCACAACGATCCTCAAGAAGAAAAAAAGCATTTTCAGCATTTAATCGAAGTGTTGTTACATGTTTACGTGTCACATTTATAAAAGAATTGGGTTTTAGTCCTTTTTATGCTTTTCCTATTTTTTGCATTATTAACCTTCCATAATTAGTCGATTCCTCATGAATTCCTAAAGCTAAAGGCCATATGCCCATATGTTTATAAAAGTTAGGTACTTAGGCGTATATAATTTGAATTCCTAACCACATTGCACATACATCCATTTTGATATCATCAAATCCACTAAAGCTAAAGGCCATATGTTCATTAAATGGAGTATGGGTTCTTTGTGAAGTTGAGGACTAATTCTTAACTTTAAATTTTGATATGAAGTGTTTTAGTTGTAGCTTGTCCTAGAAATTGACTTCTGAGTGTATTGAAGCATTTAATCTGATCATCACATTCTCTCCAAAGAAAAAACTATTTCCATATGAAATTCTACAATCGATCTTCGTGGTGGTGTTGTGCAGGAATTAAGATTGCTCATTCGATCAATTAGACTACACTACAAAATTAAATTATAATTCTTTTCATGTCAGCTTTCCATTCTATGATTAATCAACCTCTTAAAGTACTTTTCTTTATGATAATTGGAAAATACTATACTTAAGTTATGAGTAAAAATAGTGAGGATGTAAGTTAAATAATAAAAATAACATTAGGCATTGGTTTTGATGATCTATGAAATAAGAACTAATCATTTTGCTTTTTCATGGTCATATTCTAAACTTTGGTAACGAAATTTGTTGTTTAGGTTGTGTTTGAAGTTGTTACTTGCAAGTGGCGATTAAAAGGACAAACTCATCATATGTGGTGTCAACTCTCTAATACGTTGCTCTAATACCTTGTAAGTGCTTTTTCATCTTGGTTGATACTATGCAATTCTCCAAGGGGTTTGATATTTATTTAACATGTTATCATGAGCTAGATTCTAAATAGCATAAGGCGTGACTTAACGGCATGGTCAAACCTTATAAGCCATGGCGTTTTTTAGGGCGTGACTTAAGGTGGCAATTATGTATATACTATTATAATTATGTATGCAATTTATAATTATTTATATACAAATTACGAATAGTTACACAAATTGGGAGCAAAGTAACATATGAAACTTACAAAACACAAATCGATGGGAGCTCTATATACACGATTGCAATTCTGATACTAAAAAGTTCAATTTAAAAGAGAAAATGATTCTGTGCACCCCGCATCTCAAAAAACGAGCCATTTAACGGGTAAAGGCGCGCATTGGCAAGGGCCATTTCGGAACGGTGATGCCTCGCGCTTTTTAGAAATACTACTCATGAGGCTATGTTTTCAAGTTATCTAGCCATGTTAATGTATTATATTATCTTACAAAAATAATTTCAAATACAATTTTATATATATATATATATATATATATATAGGGAAAAGTTCAAACGAGAACTGTTTTTCGTACGCGAACTGTGAGAACCAATCTTAGCTGTCCAATTCCCCCTCCTTCAATTGGATTGCCCACCCATGAATTCCTTACATGCACCTTGCCACACTCAATCCCCTCACGCTCTTCATCCATGAATTCCACTTACCACTTGAATGGCCAAGATTGGTTCTCGCATTTCTCGTACGAAAAACAGTTCTTGTTTGAACCCTCCCCTATTTATATAGTGAAAAGATCATTTGAGAACCATTTTTATTGCGAGAACCAATCCTAGCCATCCAATTCTCCATCCTTCAATTCAATTGCGCCACCCATGAATTCATCTCATACACCTTGCCACACTCAACAACCCCCTCCCCCCCACGCTCTCCATCTATGAATTCCACTTACCAAATAAACGGCTAAGATTGGTTCTCGCGGTTCTCACAACAAAATCGGTTCTCAAATGAACCCTCCCCTATATATATATACATATATTGGTAACCAGATAGACCATTTGTTCCACAACTTAATGAGAAACTTATTACCATTATGTATTAATAGTTAATTTTTGGTTCAAAGTAACCCATCCGGTATATCAAGGACAACTCTTGAATTGACTCACAGGGTCTAATGGTTTGAACAGCACCAGAGAATGATGATTTAGTTCGTACTAAATTACCAACTAGCAACGGACAAGATACAAGGATGCCTTACGGTCTATCAGTGTAAACCATGGCAAAGAATGGCTTCAGATGTTCAAGCCACTCATAATATCTCACATCTGCTTCACAAGACTCATCATCTCATATTCCTCCAAACATTACTCTACCCAGATAAAAACCCTTGACAACTTCCACAATCCCAAACCTTTGACGACTTTTGTGAAAAGAACATTCTCCCACATATACCAACAATGTTCACATCAAAAGGCCCTCGATCATGGAAAACAAGCACATGCTCACATGATTGTATCTGGGTTTGTACCCACTGTCTTCGTTACAAATTGTTTGATACAGATGTATGTCAAGTGTTCGAACATGGAGTATGCCTATAGAGTGTTTGATAAAATGTCTCAAAGAGACATGGTTTCTTGGAACGCTATGGTTTTTGGTTATGCTGGGAGTGGGGATATGAGTACAGCTCAGGTGCTTTTTGATTCTATGCCTGAGAGAGATGTGGTTTCGTGGAACTCATTGATTTCAGGGTACTTGCAAAATGGTAATTCTTGGAAATCAATTGAAGTTTTTATGTGGATCCGAAGAAAGGGTGTGGAGTTGGATGCAACCACATTTGCTGTGGTTTTGAAAGCGTGTTTAGGTTTAGAGGATTATGGTTTAGGGGTTCAGATTCATGGACTTGTTGTTCGGATGGGGTTTGCTCATGATGTGGTTGCAGGGAGTGCAACTGTAGATATGTATGCAAAATGCAAGAAACTAAAGGAATCTATAAGCTTTTTCAATGAAATGCCTATGAAGAACTGGGTTTCATGGAGTGCCTTGATTGCTGGCTGTGTTCAAAATGATGAGCTTTTAGGTGCTTTGGACCTATTCAAAAATATGCAAAAAGAAGGATTAGGAGTTAGCCAATCAACGTATGCTAGTCTTTTTAGGTCATGTGCAGGCTTATCTGCATTAAGTTTTGGTTCTCAATTACATGGTCATTCCTTAAAGATGCATTTCGGTTCTGATACGATAGTCGGAACAGCAACTGTGGATATGTATGCAAAATGTGGCAGGTTATGTGATGCCAAAAAACTATTTCGCACGTTATCAATCCATAACCTGCAATCATACAATGCTATTATTATAGGCTGTGCTCGTGTTGATCAAGGATTTGAAGCGTTGCAGCTATTTCATAATCTGATGAACACTGATCTTGGTTTTGATGACATTAGTTTATCTGGTGCATTTAGCGCATGTGCTGTGATCAAATCATATACAAGTGGAGTTCAATTGCACGGGTTGACAATCAAGAGTATGTTGCAGTCCAATGTGTGTGTTGAAAATGCCATACTTGATATGTATGGAAAATGTGGAGCTCTCACCGAAGCACGCCACGTGTTTAATGAAATGCAAACAAGGGATGCCGTCTCTTGGAATGCAATTATTGCTGCTTATGAACAAAATGGAAATGTTGATGAAACCCTTCAACTGCTTCTTTGGATGTTAAGTTCAGGTTTTGAACCTGATGAATTCACTTTCGGTAGTGTCTTGAAAGCTTGTGCTGGTTTGCAATCTTTGAATTATGGAATGGAAATTCATGGTAGAGTAATTAAATCAGGTATGGGTTTGGAACCTTTTGTTGGAAGTGCTCTCGTAGATATGTATTGCAAATGTGTGAAAATTGAAGATGCAAAGAAGATTCATGAAAGAATGGCGGAACAAACAATGGTGTCATGGAATGCAATCATTTCAGGGTTCTCGTTTCAGGAACAAAGTGAAGAAGCTCAAAAGTTCTTCTCTCATATGTTAAAATTAGGAGCTAAGCCCGATAACTTCACATTTGCTACAGTTCTCGACACTTGTGCGAATCTTGCAACCATCAATTTAGGAAGACAAATACATGGTCAAATCATCAAGCAAGAAATGCAGTCTGATGTGTTCATTTGCAGCACCCTTGTTGACATGTATTCAAAATGTGGCAACATGCAAGATTCAAGATTAATGTTTGAGAAATCTCCAAATAAAGATTTCGTGACATGGAACGCCATGATTTGTGGATACGCTCAACACGGACTTGGAGATGATGCCGTGCGTGTTTTTGAATCCATGAAACTAAACAACGTGAAGCCAAACCATGCCACTTTTGTGTCGGTCCTTCGAGCATGTGCACACATGGGGCTAGTGGAAAAAGGGTCACAATACTTCAATTCAATGCTTTCTAACTACCACTTAAGGCCCCAATTAGAACACTACTCGTGCATGGTAGATATACTAGGGCGGTCGGGTCAAGTCAACAAGGCATTAAAGCTTATAAATGACATGCCAGTTGAGGCTGATGATGTTATATGGAGAACATTACTTGGTGTGTGTAAGTTACATAAGAATGTAGAGGTGGCTGAACAGGCGGCAAGTTCGATTATTCAGTTGGACCCACAAGACTCTAGTGCATATGTTCTTTTAGCCAATATTTATGCCGAGGCTGGTATGTGGGAAAAAATGTCAAAGATTAGAAAGAACATGAGGCATATTGGGTTGAAGAAAGAACCAGGTTGTAGCTGGATTGAGGTGAAATCTGAGTTACATATGTTTATCATCGGGGATAAAGCTCATCCTAGATGCAAAGAAATTTATGAGAAGTTAGACGAGTTAATATGTGAGATGACATGGTCAGGGTACGTAGACGCTACTGATTTTGTATCCGATTGTGTGGAGGTACCTGCAGAACTGCAAGAATTACAACCCATTTATGCAGTCATATGATACATGATTACATGCAATTTTTTCCGGTTCAAGTTATATTAAAGGTGGGATGAACCTGCAGTTTAAACTGGTATGAGGATGGTATTCCTTGCTTCTGAGGTTTGTACCGCTTGTAGGTTTTATATCTTCTGAATTGTACTATTTTATAAAATCTTTATGTTGATTAATGATAAAAAATTTTTGTTCCTCCTTTGTGACACATAATTGGCCTGTTTGAGATCTTTGGCAAGCTTATGCCATGAAGCAGCTTCTTGTTGGTCATTTGAAAAGTTGCCACACTTTGAGAACCCTGCTACTAGCGCCTCGCAGAAATTTTTCTAAGACCTGTGTGCTAAACCTACTGCTTCAGCCTGGTATTTCCTGAAAGCATCTCATTCATTCTGAAGCATTTTTTTTCACTTCACTTGGTTCAACACCTGCTTCTTATAGAAGTGTGAATGTTTGTTGCATAAGGCAGTTAAATGAAACCTGCTTTTGAAGTAAAAGGTTTTTATTTTTATATTATTGGTATGGGGATTTGTTGGGAAGCTTTTTAACTTTTACTCAAACTGTTTGTGTTATAGGATGAACTTGAAGAAATAAATAACCTGGCAAATTTTCAATTGCCAGCTTACCAAAAAGCAGGAGAAAACCCATGAAGAAGCTTGAAAAAGGCAAGTGCGCCTTTTGTTTTAATCGATCTAGATTTTGAAGTTCAAATAATACCAACATCCGTGTTTCTTAGCTCATTAACATATGTATATTGCTTAAAAAAATATGTGTATTCTTTTCTACTGCGCTGCCTCGATCCCTCACCACGTCTACTCTCAGGCCTTTGACAGTGTCACATAGATCTTCATGTGTTAACGGTTTACGGTTAAAGTTTGTACTATATCATCATACAGAACTCCTAAAGCTTCTGAAACTTTTTAATTTTGCTAAAACCTATGCCCCTGAACTTTAAGTTGTAAGGAGACTTTGTTACCCACCTGTTGCCGCGGGATTTTAAAGTATATTCATGTCGGGATTCTGTTGAAGTTAAAAACCAAAGCTAATGCATACCTGAGCAAGACTTTGAAGTTTAAGTTTTCTTGTTTTTTCAGACTGGCTGACATATGTTGAGATTCTGTTGTCCTATTTCTCAAAAACATGGCAATTAATCATGTCACAGGGTAAAATCATGATGCTCCATTTCTGTGAAGTCAGACAACAGTTTGGCATTGACATTTCAAATAGAAAGGCCCTTTTATACACACTTTTATTTATTTATTTATATATATTTATTTTATTTGTATCTTGTTAATTTATTTTTATTGCTATTTTATTTCTTATTATTTTATTTATTTTTTGTTTTCATTATTATTGTTTTTCGCTGTTGGAGGTTTTTCGGAAAGCAATCTCTCTACTTATGGAAGAGGTATTGTTGTCTATATCTTACTTTCTCATACTCCGTTAAGGCGGGATTGAGTATAGTTGTTGTATACATGGTTAAAGATAAATTTGTGAGTGTAGTTACAATGGAGGGAGAAGGATGTAAAAAACACAAACAAAAAAGGCCTTGGAGTCAAAATCCTACACAATCAAACAGCCAAATAGGCAACTATCTTGTTTTTTCTATTTAAAGACTAGTAACTACTTGAGTGTTAAAATGTTCTGTTATGAAAACATAATAGATAAAATAATCACAAAATTATATACCTGCTTGGTATCTGGTTATCGCTATTTGTAGTTGTAGTCGGTCCGGGAACTGTATATGAAATTATGGGTTTGGGTATACCTGAATAATAAAAAAAAAGATCACAAAAAGAAACCTGTATGTTCATTCTAAAAGATGTACAACCCTCACAAATTTGCATAATAATATCTAGAAAAAAAAAAAAAAACAGTGGGCATGAAATGTGGTAAGAACTAAGTAGGCTGTAAGTATTTTAACAAGTAGCTAATTTGTACATAATAAAATTTTTCTATACACAATAGGTACAATGGTTAATACTTAATAGCATATGACAAGTTAATAATGTATCAAGTTATTATGTATGGCCAATTGATGACTACCCATTTGAACTAGGCTGCCTTTTTGAGCTGCATAGAGTTGACCTTGAAATGTCAACCTTAAATCCTTTTGACCCATTTTGGAATCACACAGAAGGCAATTAAACTCATTACACACCAGTTGTAGTTCATTTACATTTGTTCGTAAGGCTATTAATTCGAATTGGGTTCTTATTATCGGGTTCATGTCGTTTTGTTCATGTTAGTTTTGTTTCGACCCATTTATTTTCGTGTCAATCGGGTTTGTGTCAACCTCCCTGTCGACCCATTTTAGGAAAATGTGACCGACGAGTATTTTTTTGGTTTTTGAATACGGTTTTCTGCTTCGATTGCGCTTTTCTTTATCAAAATTTCAAATTCCATGTTTGTTTTCTAACTTTTTGTAAGAATTACGAAAATGAATTTCGTTTATATTCTAACTTCAATATTAAATGTTCGTTTCGATTGTATTCGAAATTTTAAATTCTGTATTTGTTTCGGTTTGATTCGAAATTTAATTTTACTTTTTTATTCAACTTATATAAATGAATATACTAAAAAAAATACTTTTCTACCAAACAAATAAATAATATCATTTGAAAAACTGAATAATTTAAAATAGTTCATCATTAAATAGAATTATGAATCGAATATAAATACTAAAGTAGCACCTCAAGTAATTAAATGTCAAAGTACCAAAATAATATAGACAAAATAACAAATACCAAAATAATGTACTATTGTTTAATTGTAAATCTTTTATTATTTATTTTAAGTCTTTGACGTTTAAGGGTGTGTTTGGTATGAAGCTTTTTGAAGCCTTTTCGAGCTGGTAGCCTTTTGTTTTGAAAGAAAAAACTACAAGTCTTGTTCGGATGAAAAAACTACAAGTCTTGTTCGGATGAAAAAACTGGAAGCTTTTTTTATAAGCAAAAAGTTTTAAAATAAAAAACTTCTTAAAGTAGCTTTAAAAACTAGCTAGAAACTATTTATATACAAAATTACCTAAATATCCTATTTAATTGTTTTACAATTCTTACTATTATTATGATTTGTTTTTTTTTGTTATTTTATACTATTCAGCTCCAGCTACTCATGAAGTCATGTCTTTCACGGATTCACCGGTACTCATGATTGCAGAAACAGTAAATCTCAAATTGATTGTTGGAAAATTATATGAAAACAAAATCTTGGATTTCTTGTAAAGTCGTGATAAGTGATATTTCAACCCTTGTGTAGTATCACAAAATTCAAATTATTGGGATAAATTCTACAAGATCAATTTTGATGCAGGGCACTGAATCAAAGTTTGTGTTTTTCTGAATGGTAGAAGGAATTTGAATTCCAAAAGAAGACCAAAAGCGATTGTTGGATCCCCGCCAGGGGCGTTGCCTCTTGAACCCGACCCGGCAAGGGGGCGCAACCCCTTGACCCTGCCATTTTGTCATACTAAGAACAAATTTATTTTATATAAGTGTGTACTCCGCAGTCTGCACCTCCTAACTTGTATTAAATGAATTTTAACTCCATTGGTCATATGTAAAATCCATTACACTGAAATGACTACGTGACACTAAAATCATCGACAAATATTAAGTATTTAAATAATATAGTATGTATAAAGATATATTATTATTCATTGGATATAAAAACAAAGAAAACTTTAGATGAGAAATAAATAATAGTTATTCATCACCAACTTATTGTATACAACCTTCTATACCCACTCTGACCATCATAAGATATGATCTAGTGGTAGGATGATGATAAAATCTCAAAAGAGATCCTGGTCAAAAAATGGTTACACCATGTAAATGAGCATAACTACAAGGGTCTATGATTAAAAAAAACAAGATTAATTTAAATAATTATTTCATATTTTGAACCTACAAAAGAGCAAAACCTTATGCACAATAATAACGAAAGTTGTAAATTAACCGCAAATACAATGAGTTAGAGAAACAAATGAAAAAAGAGGTATAACACATTTGAATATCTAACAAGAGAGTTTTATTATCCACAACTCCAAACTCACACATATATAACAAGCAAATCTACAAGGGCCGGTCTATATGCACATATGAATACATAAGTTCACTTCATTGCAAAAAGACAACATTTTACTTTGGATGCAACTTTGGAGGTAGAAATCCGCCGCTATAAGCGAAAAGACTGTCATTACTGTAAGGATGGTTGTAGTCATCTTTTCCCGTGACTTCATAACTTGCTGATGTTGAGGACGATGATTCGGTGCCTGGGTTGAGCCCGACCAAAGCCATAATGCTCTCGAGCTCTTTGACTACTTCGCTCATTGTAGGTCTAAGATTTCCAGTCTCTTCAACACATCTCAATGACAAGTCCACATACCTCTCCATACCCTTAAGTTGTGTGCTTAAACCGATGGTTGGGTCAAGTATGTCATGTAGGTTGTATAGTTCTTTATTCTTGTTCATCGCTTGTTTTACTTCCCTCACGATGTACTTCCCTTTCTCGATCGGGTTTCTTGCAGTTATTAACTCCAACATCACAACTCCATAGCTATAAACATCACTCTTTTCTGTCAACTGTTGTGTCATGTAATACTCAGGATCCATGTATCCCTGCATCCATCAGTATGGTTACAATTCACAATCTATGTAACATTTTGGTGGGAAAATTTTCTGAAAACCTATCATACGTCAATGAATAATCAAAAGTTTGAATATTTGAAAACCCTTGAGTTGTTCATATATAATGTTATTACCATCACCTTTTCAAGGAAGAGATTCCCTAAGCAAATCCTAGGTGCGGAGCTATGTATTGCCGAGAGGGTTCCAACGAACACAATGACCATATTTTTTCTTTTGATTTAGTACATATTTTTATAATTTAGTTAAAATTTAATTATAAACCCATTGATTTTGTTTCTAAACGTTATTAATTAGTTTTATCTATGAACCCGTTTGAACCCTATGAGCTATATTTCTAGCTCCACTCGGGGCAAGTATGATAGAAAAGTGTTGCTAACCATGGTCCCTTTGACTTGAGTAGTAACATGAGTCCTATTTGCATCACTCAAAGGTTTAGATAGTCCGAAATCAGCAACTTTTGCAACTAATCGTTCGTCGAGTAAGATATTATTTGTTTTTACATCTCTATGGATGATAGGAGGATCAGCAAGATCATGTAGATATTGCAACCCTCTTGCTGCTCCGAGCGCTATTTTCAACCTTCGCATCCAATCTAACCGAATGCCTGATCTCCCTGCACATATAAAACTTATTGAAACTTCGAATCACCGGCTTAATTAGTTGTGTCACTAAATCTTTATAAAGACTCAAAAGATTGTAGTTACTGGTTGTCAACTTTAGTTAAAAAAGAAAAGGAAAATAAAGGAAAAAAACTCAAGTACCTGAAAGACTATCCTTGAGTGTACCGTTGACGATATACTCATAAACGAGCATTTGTTCACCTTGATCAAAACAGAAACCAATGAGCCCGACGACATTCTTGTGATGAACTCTTGAGAGAAGCTCAATCTCGGTTTTAAATTCGAGTCCACCCTGTGTGGATCCCTGTTGAGCTCTTTTAATGGCAATTAGTTGCCCATTTGGAAGACTTCCTCTATATACCTACACAATATTAATTTTTTCCATTATTAATTAATTAATTAACTTGAAAAATCCATTTAAAACATGCCTAACCATTCCATATCCTCCTGCTCCTATGTTGTTGATCTCAGAAAAATTGTTTGTGTATTTCTTAAGTTCTTCAAAGGTGAAGGATTTCGCTCCTTTCAACTGAGGAACGCCGCCGCTTCCACTGGCTGGGTCCCAAAGTGCTGCAAAGTATTATACAAAAATGATCCGAGGATAAGATATATATCGAAGTGAAGTGACTGTGACTAGAGGTGGCAGTTTCAACATTTGCTATAGATCGGTTTATTCGGTCTATCTTTATCTCTAACGGGTTAAAGCGGTTGAGTAAAACTGGTAAAGCCGTCCAAAAACACCAAAAATGTAATTTAATGCATAAAACCTCCTACCCATTTTAGAAGTGAGAAAAAACCATATTCCTTGTGTATTTTGCTGAAATTAATCTGCATTTCCTTATAATTTAAACTAATTTTTCTAAAAATCTGGAAAAAGAATGTATCAGGTCAATCCAACCAAATCAAACTGGTTGCAACCCCATCAACAATTTATCTGATCCGTCCATTTTGACACCTCTAATAATGATTTATGACCATATTTACCGAATGGTTCATTCTTTTGGGTGGCTCTGTTAGCTCGTCCTTTTTGGCGAAATGCATACATTCCGGCGAGTACTAGTAACACCACAAGCACACAACCACCCACTGCTGATCCTATGATAATGCCAGTGTTAGATGAGTTGCCTTTTTTGCTTCCAGGCCCTGATTCTCCTGTAAAAACGATATAAATACCCGTTAGTGATTTTCAGTGGTCACAAATTTAGAGCCTTGACTCAATAATCTGAATCAAAGAATCATTTGTACTAAAACAAGTGTTAGAAAATAATACTGATTATAATGAGTTCATGATGCAATAATAAGTTCCAAATACTACCAAAAAAGGACATAATTACCTTGCAAAAGTTGATCATAATTATCTGGAATGAAAACATAGGTGTTGAAAACTTTTGAAGGCTTGAATGTTTGATTACTCAGCACAAACCCAAGTTGAAGAATCCCAGTCCTGTTAAAACTTGGTTGTCCTAATGGAAAAACTTCAAGATTGATCACAAGATAATCATCCAAATTTCTATTAGGATTCTTTAATGCGACCGAATCAACAGGGAGATTGACTTTCTGAAAGAATGTCATCAATGAATCTTGAAGGGAATTGTAGATGGTTGAGTTTCCAAGTGAAGAGAAGGAAGGAGCTTTGAAGAAGAACGAGCCCGTGTATGGAGATGCACATCGACAATTTGGACTCGAAACAAAGTTTGTAGCACATGTAGGTGGCACACAGTTGTTCAATGGTGTTGAATATGATGTACTAGTAGTATTTGTGGGAAGGGAGCAATATTTATCTGTCACACCAGATTCCATGCATATTGGATTATCAACCAGTCTGCAGTCATAATATGTAAGTTCATATGATTTTTACCCAAAAAATAAAAATAAAAAACTGATAAATAAAGGCATGAAAATCGCATCCGAGGTTATGAAACATTTCCCATTTGCTCATTTAGGAGGTCAAAATGGCAAAATTAAGATTTAGCCGAACAGGAAACGGGTCATATAGTGAAACAGGTTGCTCACAGTGCGATTAACTTACATTAAACCAATACTATATTGCCGTCTCTGAGTGAAGCCCCCGATCTGGTTAGATCGTAGATCAACAAGTTGAAGTTGGTTGCTAGGATTCGAGCTAATATTTAAGGTGCCATTAATCCTGTTGTTACTTAAATCACTGTAAAAAGAACATTAATAAGTTTTCAGGCTTAAACATGTAGAAACAGTCAGTCTACAAATAGATGTTTTGATGTCTATAAACTCACACATTTTGTAACTGAGGAATAGTGAACATGGCAGCAGGTAGTTGTCCTCCAAGGTTTGTACTATGCATCTTACTGCCATAAAATCATCACAAGATAAAATGATTACCGATTTAGGACCGAATTAAGACGTTAGTTAACTTGAAACACGCGTCTTACAGGGTTGTCAACGACTGCAGAGTTGAAAACCATGAAGGAATATCCGATTCATCAAATGTGTTATTGCTTAAATCCCTGCAAATAATGTGAATATACTGAACTTTTTGTATCAAAAAACAGTTACCAAACAGATGTTTTAATTAATGTGTTGATACTTAATTACTTACAAATAGTTGAGGAAGTTCATGCCAGTGAGATTGGGTGCAAGGCCAGTCAACTTATTGTTTGACAGAAACCTATGAACAATATTCATCAAAAATCAATCAAGATTCATCTCCAACATTAAAATGAAAAATAGTAAAATGGGTGTTTAGAGTTTTTAAATTTACATCTCGTTCACATTCGTAAGGTTGTTGATGTTCGACGGAACATCGCCAGTCAAAGAGTTCCTATCAAGTCGTCTGATTTCCAAAGTAACACATTCAGTTCCAAGTTAAAATGCAAAGTAAACGATAAATCCAAGGATAAAACTTTTAGTAAATTCGATACTTACACGACCTCCATAGACGTGACAAGCCCGAGCGTGGTAGGAATAGTGCCCGTAAACCTGTTGTTTTCAAATAACCTGACAAAACAAGTTTTTGGGTAAATGCTTCAAAATCTTGATATATAAAACATGTAGATATACTGTTTACTATCTTCACACACTTATAAGGTTGTAAAAGTCCATTCGTTTATTTTCGCATTTGAACAAACCGTTAGGAAATCACATATTTGTTGTAGTGAATCATTAGAAAGCATACAGATGAATGAGAGTCATGTCCGAGTTGAAGAGCCGAAGTGGGATATCGCCAGAAAGTTGGTTGTCTCCTAGGTGACTGATCAAAACAATATATTATAAGCGAATGTGTCTTTAACGAAGCGAATTAAATCAAAAGAAAAGACAACATATATAGACTTACAAGTGTTTAGTATTAGTTAACATATCAAGACCAGGCGTTATCCCGTTAGAAACTGGTAAACTCCCCGTGAGCTTGTTATCTGTTAAATCTAGCCAATAAAGATTCTTAAGGTTGCCAATGGAAGCGGGAATGGATCCAGTGAAGCCGTTTGAATTCAGAGACCTATGCAATATCAAATTATTAAGTGAACAACAAATGGACGGATATGATAGGTTAGTAAAGGTGACAAAATGAGCGGGTCGGGTCAGGTCAACATGGACTTATGAGTTTTAACATAACCTGACTTCATCAATATATACAAAGTTAATACTATGAATTTTCTTACAAATATCTAAGCCTTTCAAGGTTTCCAATGGTGCTTGGAATAGGACCAGAAAAACTGCAACCAACAAGGATTCTGAAAAAAAAAAAGAAACAAGATTCAATGTCAAGTTTATCTTACAAACAGATATTTGTTTTCTTCAAATGGAATTTAAAATTACTTACAAGTTTGTTAACTTCCTTAAATTCCCAATTTGCGGAGTGAGCGGTCCAGTCAAACGCTTATTGTAAGATAGATCTCTACATACATACAGCAACAAGCATAAAGATTTGCTTATAAGAGACCAAAACCATAAAAACTACAATCAAACACGACTTACATAATCTGTAATTCAGTCAACTGCCCGATATCTCCGGGGAGCCCACCAATTAATTGCATGCTTGACAAAGTTCTGAAAAGTTAAAATGAAATAATGAACAACACAAATTAGCAGAACCAGGTTGAAATTTCGACCTATTTACTTATAAACGGGTCGGGTTGTGTTTTATCTTAAACAACTCAGATGGTCAAAAAGATTATCTAGAGTGCATAGAACCTCTTAAATGATTTATTCCAAGATTTGTTGAGTGTCATACTCTTCTTGTAATCATAACCAATGCATTAACTATCTATGAACTTTTTTAACAATGACAAGAAATGTTCACGGGTCGACCCATAAAAAATGACCCGTTTCAGTCTGACCCGTTACCCACATTGAGATCACACGAGAATTTGTGCAGCTGATGCCTTCCCAAGTGCCATCACACGGGCCGGAGCCATCGTCCCAGCTAGGTGGAGTGTTCTGCCAAGCATCCTTAAGAGCCAGAAGAACTACACCTACAGTACCACAAGTTTCAATCTTGATCATTAATTTTTGTCAAATTATGAAAAAATTATGCCAAAAGTGAACTAAGAACTGAACTTACGATCTTGATTCTGAGCTGTTGTTATCCAAATTTGTATAAATATGACTATGAATAATTGCAAGAATTTCCCACCCATCATTCCAAGTAATTAATGCAGATTTTTCAAACTGCAAGAAGAAAATGAAGCACAGAAACCAAATAATGCAGGTTACAAGTTAATGACAGCAATTTATACCATTGACTTGGTTCATAGAGCTGTAATTATAGACTTATAATTATAAAAATTTTAACTTAATTAATTCATGAATGTTCTAAATAAATAATTAAGTATGGAAAAGACATGGATAGTCAACTGGGTTGGCTGGTTCTTGATTCCTTGTGAGAATTTTTTTTTTTTTGGGTGCAAACTGAATCATTCAACCATGATTTAAACTTTTTTATAGTGTTTTTAGGTTGATTGAGTCATTGAGAGGGACTTCAAGGGTTAAATCATAATGTTTAAGTCAACATGAAGGTAAATCACGTAACTTAAAGTTAAAGAATAGGTATAAGTAGGATTTAATATATAAAATTATTGGTTTAGTTCACCAAAATATATTTAAGTTCTCATGTTTTGCACTTGTATGTATTGAACTTAAAAATTTCTATTGTGTCTATCGAACTTTTAATTTGTCACTATTGTATATATTAAACTTTCTATTTATGTACTAAACTTGTAAATTTTTTTACTTTTTTATGTAACCAAAATACATACAATAGCAACAAATTAAAAGTTTGATACACACAATAATAAAACGGGACAACTTTGATACATTTTAGTGACCTAAATCCTAATATTAATATAAATTTTTACGATAAATTTTATATCCACAACCACTAAGCTACCTAATAAAATTTAATACCTTTAAAGTTGCTAGCTAGTAATATCAAGTATTTGTTTTGGCATAAAAAAAACAAATAAATACTTGTTTCTCCATTTAATGCTGAAAAGTGGTTATTATATTAAAATATACAACCAACTAATGAGCAATTTAAAAAAGAAATTTTATACACCCTGTACAAGAATGTAGCCTTTGACTTGAACTTAAAAAAGTTATCAAATTCTTATTTTTTTTATCAGCGCTAATTTTTTCATTAAAAGTCAATGTTCTGAATAACGTGAGTTGTGACGTGACGATATAATCAAGACTCAAGTTTTGAAAGATATGACGATACCATAATGTTTTATAAGATGAGACTTTTGTATATAAATTATAAATACATATATATTTATACAAATAAATATAAAAAAACATATTACTATAGATTAATATCATAATTTATCATTATATTTATTTGTTTTCGATATATCCAACAATTCGTTATAACTTAATAACTATATATCCAATACAACACATATAGCTCGGTACTTTTAACGCGTCTAAATAACACTACTTGTAACGAGTAAAGATGTGCCTAACGTACACCAAACCTTAATTCCAAGTCTTTGATCTTGTAATGATCAAGCCTCAAATCTTATTGGAGTCCATGGCTGGGCTTTTAGAATTTTTTAAAAACCTACCATTACAAATTCTCCATCAATGCAAAGTTTTTAAAAGTTCTTTTTTACCATTTTATATTTATAGTTAGTTTTTTTTAAATATAATAAAATTGGACCTGAAATGAAAATTTGATTAATTTTGACTTCTAAATTTTCCTAACAAAAAGTAGAAAGATTTGTAAAGAAATTAAGACTAATTTTTAAATGATTTTTATTAGTAATTAGCTTTTGAAGGATCCCAAAGGCATAATTCAATTGCATAATTTTTTCGGAAAGGGGTTGGGGGTTGGGGTGGCTGGGTGGGGGTGGGTTTGCCGGCTATGTTCGGGTTGGTGTGTCACAAGGATTCGTGGGTTGCCGTGTCAGAAACACATGATCCATACCTGGCCCGTTTATTTATTCGCGTTAGGATTCAAAAAACTAACTCGTATATATGCGACCTGCATAACACGTTTAATTATACGGGTTAAGATGGATGTTGGCCGTTGGCGGGTCATTTGCATGTTGGTGGGTTATTATAGGGTTGACGAGTTGTAAATGGGTCAACATGTTGGAAGGTTAGTAGGCTTAAAACTTACATGAGGTGCCAAACTAAAACTATCAAGAATATGGATTGTGGAAGTCTGTATGATAATTACATTAAAACTTGTTTATATATGAAAAAGATAAAATCTATATAAATATTAAATAGGTTTGCGTGTCAACCAACAAAATTTATATATGATCATAACCTGACCCAAGTATTTTACGTGTCAAAGAAGTCAACTGCAAGCGAACCTGTTTATTTACGTGTTAACCCAAACCCATTTATTTTCGTGTCGGGTTTGTCTCGTATCAAGAATTGCCACCCTAATATAATGTCTTGAAGGTAGCCGAAGGAATTGAAGTGGAATTGTGATTTTGAAGGATCAATGGGTGTAAGCACAGTTCTGGCGGATCTAGTAGGTCGCCTCGGGTAGTTCAGACAACCCTTCAAATTTTTATAAATAGTATTACACATTTTGTTAAACTTTGTTTCCTTTATATAAACTTTATTGCAAGGCTGGAGAGCTACCAATATCTTACCTTGAACTGCCCTTAGGGGTATGTATGAACAAAAGTGAATCATGGGATCCTATTATTTAATAAATTTACAACACAACAAATATTTGCAAGAAATAAAAAGAGTAGGGATAAAGAGATATCACAAAGTAGTAGACAATAGATTTATAGTGGTTCATGCAAGTGTTAACAAACTTGCACTACATCCACTCCTTGGCATCACCTACCAAGAGTTTGCTCCACAAAAACTTCTCTCTTTAAAGGTAAAAATAAACCTTTACAATTTCTCTCTTTAGCTTACAAGAAATAATCTTCTTTCTTGCAAGCAAGGCTAAGATGTGCCTAACTTCACTCTAATTATATTGGCTAGAGTTAATCCTCACACTTCACTCTAATTTGTTAGCTAGAGTTAATCCTCACACAATTATACAAAGAAAATGATAGAATGAGATGTAGATTTGCTCTTCAAAGCTTTACAATCTTGCTCTTGATCTTGATCTTGAAAGATGACCTTTGTATGGAATTTGAGCTCACAAGATCTAATACTTAAGTCTAACTTTTCAGTGTTCAAAGGCTGAAAAGAGTGAGGTTACAAGCTTATTTAAATAGCTGTAAAAGGGCAAAGGCTAATTTTGTCCGGATCTCCACGGAAGATGTCACGGTCGACCGTGGACATGCCGTGGAGTGCCAGTTCACAATTTTTGATATTTTAAATATGGACGTTGCACTTTATCTTGTAATGTAAGATAATGTTTAATTTTTTGCCTAAACAAGAATGTTTTTGTCTTATATTCTTTTTGTCTATTGTGGTTTATAAATCATTGAATATTTTTATAAAATATTTGCTTGTATTATATAAAAATTTTAATGTGATTATTTTATAAAATATTTATATAAGTTATTAGAAAGTTAGATCACAATTTTCCTTGGTGCCTTTCAACATATTCGATTTGCCGAGTAGATTTTTGTTGATTTTAAAAAGTACGATTTTTGAAACTTGAAGGCTGTGCAGCAACGGCTTACTCACGGTCGACCGTGGGATAGACCGTGAGGGTTGAATTTGTCTTTTAAGGTTGTTTTGTAAAACATGGGGCTGTACAGCGACGGCTTACTTCACGGTCGACCGTGGGGTAGACCGTGAGGGTTGAATTTGTCTTTTAAGCTTGTTTTGTAAAATATGAGGGCTGTGCAGCGACGGCTTACTTCACGGTCGACCGTGGGGTAGACCGTGAGGGTTGAATGTGTCTTTTCAGCTTCTTTTCTTCTTTTCTTGTTGATTTGAGATCTTCACTATGTTTGTTCTTCACTTGTTAATATCTTAAGAATGTAGCACATAAACATATGAATAATTTTGATAAGTAATAATATCACATGTTCATATTTTTATCATCATCAAAACAAAGAGTGCATTTCTCAATGTGTGACCATGTATGCACTAACATCTGTCATTGGGTGAAAGATTGTCTCTACTCAAATCGGTATGTATGATTTATATGTACTTATGGACTGTATGGAAGCTCAGAAATGAGAATGTTTTCAACATAAGGATTCAAGACAAGGAGGTTTTTGTAGCTAGTCAAGTGCAAGCATTCTCTTTTTTTTTCGGATAAAAAATAGATTTAACCGGTGTATCATTGATAATAGATGGTCAGATTGGTCATTGGTGTAATTCTCCTTTAGCTTGTTTCAAATCTTTTTTTATCTTTCGTTAGTTTCTTGCTAGCTTTATATAAAAAAAGTGCTACCATTGATATAAGAAATTATGCAAACACTACCATAAATAAAAATTCTTGTGTTGCCAAAAGCAATGTCTTAAATGATATTCTACAACCTAGCTCACCCACTTTCTTTTCTTTTTAAGAAGAAAAAGAAAGGATCCGAAAGGAAACAAGAAAGAGAGGTGGAAAGAAAAGAAAGGAAATGAAGAGATTTGAAAGAGAAACTTAAATTAATTTTACCTTGAATCTTTTCCTATAAATAATGTCGGGGTTTGGAAGGAAAGAAATCTCTTTTCTAATTTCTTTCTTTGTTTTCTTCTCCATCTTAAATCGAGAAAGCATCGTCCATCATGTACTCCATTTACTTCGTTGGTAGGAGGTACATGTGAAAATCATGCCGTGTTCAGGTTGGCGGGTCATGACACGAACACGACCCGTATAATTATTTGTGTCAAGGTGTGTGATACGAACCCGTATAAGTTAAAACACGACACGAACCGTGTAACCCGTTTAAATATACGGGTTTGACGGGTCATAAGCGGGTTGGTGGGTCATAAACGGGTTGGCAGGTCATAAATGGGATGGCGGGTCAACGGGTTTAGTTTTACTAAATTTGTCCAAAGTTTGTCAAAATACATAATTCAAATGCAAGATACTAAATAAAGTTCAACCTATCTAGATAGATTAATCCAAATACAAAAGTTTGATAATTCTAAGAACAGTTATGCTAAAAGTGATTAAACATTAATAATTCAATAATGTCTACTTTCAATAGTTTCAAAACAACGAAAGAACAAAAGAGAAGCGATGAATTTGTTTCTTGTTACGTTTACAGGGACTAAGAAATAAGATAAAAGCCCAATTGTCAAATAAGAAACATGAAAAATCTAAGGATAAATAAAAAATAAAAAATATCAAAAGAAAAATACGGATTGGCGAGTCAACCCGAACACGACACGTTTATTTATACGGGTTGACGGGTCAACCCGAAAACAATTCGAACCTATTTATACTCAACCCAAACCCGTTAATTTGCTTGTCGGATTTATGTCGTGTCAATAATTGTTAACCCTAGTAGAAGGGACAAAGAAATGATTGCAAACTTTAAGAAATGATGCATTTAATTTACTTTTAAATAGAATATGTTTTTTGCTCCAAAACACAGTATTAAACTTTTGGATCTGAGGGAATATTATGTTACTCAAATAAATGTAAGACAAAGATTACTAATCAACATTATTTTAAGGTTAAGATTTTTAGCACAATTTAAGATATGCAAATTCAAGAATTAGGAGATTAATTTAGTAAGATAAGCATTGAATTGCTAGAAAATGGGACAACTTTGATTCTTTGTGATTCAGATTTTATGTTTGATAAATCAAAGTTGTCGAAGTTAAGTGAGATATATTCAAATAATTTTAGTGATTTGGATACTTGTATCTTCTTGGTTAATTTGAGATATACTACCACTATTTGTTACATGACGACATATTGTGTATTTATACCTATATCTTCTTAGTTTCTCAAAATGTACGAAAGTTGTCATTTTTTATTATTATGTTTACTCAACTTTAAAAACTATCATTTAATATATTTAACTTTCTAAAGTTACTATTTGATGTATGGTAACTTATGATAGTGAACATGATTCACAAAAGGTCAATTTTATTTTCACTGTTATAAAAAATAAAAAATAAAAAATTTAATCATGAAGATGAAAAGATCTGGGAAACACAAAGCTTGAGCAAGAACTTGAAAATGAGTTCTAGTTAGTGTTCAAAGGATTCATCTACTTTTAATCCTTCATCCGCTTGAAGATCTAGAATACGGAGATGAAAACCCCATATCTGGTTTCAACCCTTCATCTGCTTCTTCTCAATGACCTCATTTGCTCCAACTCAATTGCTTCTTCCATATCCTTCTTACCCTCATCTGCTTCCTTTTCAATGGCCTCATAAGCTAATCAATTTTTAGGGTTCTTCATCTTCATCGATTATGACATCAGATTGATTAATCATTTGTGATTTTGGTTGTTTCATTCATCATTTGTATATGATTCCTTCTATTCATCATTAATGGTTCTTGATTTACTTTTTGCGATTGATAAGGGTTTATTAGATTCATCATTGTGGTTTCATGAGGTCCTTGATTTTTCTCGTCAATATAATATTTTTAATTGTTAATAATTATAATTATAATTACAATTACAATATTTTTAATGTTATATATAACCCAAAGTTCATATAATTACCTGCAACTTGCATCAAATGGTAGTTTTAATAAGTTAAGTATATTAAATGATAGTTTTTAAAGTCGAACATACATAATACAGCGTTTAAAGAATGACTTGTGCAATAAAATGACCGATCATTATATGAATGATGGTATGTGCACTAAGAAAAGAAGCCCTTTTGGATGTTAAATTTTTTATTACCATATTTAATGCTTTCAAAAAATGAAAGAATAAAGACAATTTTAGAATGTAATTTCTAGACTTGTTTATCATATTTAATGAAATTTACTTTCTAACTTTATATTTATTTTGTTACATACTACGAAAAATGAGTTTTTGTGTCCCATAAATCATATTTCTAGATCCGCATCTACTCTCTTAGAATTAAAATATGAATACTTATAGCCTAAAGGTAAAGTGAGCCAGTGTTGATAAATGAAAAGAATGGTATCAAACGATAAATAATGTCTCTAATACAACGAATCATAATGGTTGAATAATAATTTTATACAATAAAGCTTTTAAAACCCGACTTATGCAATAAAAATGAGTGACAAATTTATAAATGAATCTTTCTGCACGAACAAGGAAGCACTTTTGGATGTTAAAGGAAAGAACGAAGATATCAACATTAAAATGTTAAAGGAGAGCTCGAACTCGGACTAAGATATTGCTGTGGTGAGACCCAACCGCGCCGTGATCATGGAAGCTGGTGTGTTTGGTCTTAGGTAGGGCCAATCTCATCTGCTTCTCTTTCTTTTTTTAATTAAATTTTGATTTTCGGTGTTATAAGACTTTAGCATCTTCAATCTATTGTTTGGACTTTGCAACAAAGCATGCGATATCAAGAAGTACATGTTTATGGGTATCACATGGTGATGAATCTTGGCACTAAGGGTGTAAGTTTATTTTTTTAAGCTTAAGCTTATTAATTTTTTTAGCTTATAAGCTTTTTAGTTTTTGAGCTTATTAACGAAAAAAGTGTTTGGATTAATTTATGACTTATAAACTAATAAACTTCTTTTTAAAAAAAGTGTTTGACTTAGCTTATTATTGTAAAATAACTAAAAGAGACATGCTTATATTTGAGGAATAGGTGGTGTTGAAAAAGAAGAAAAATAAGGGTAAAATGTAAATGTACAAAGATAAGCTCATGTGAAAAAAAAAGTTGTTTTCACTTGGCTTATCATTTTCATAAGCACAAAAAATAAGCTAATAAGGTAAAAAGACCATAAAATAAGGTAAAACAAACACCCCCTAAGCTAATTTGGGAGGAGGAGATGCCAACATAATGTTGTAAAATAAATATATCAAACGTGTTAAAACGAAATACGAATAAATAATAGAAAACGAGAAGATCAAGATTTAACGTGAAAAACCTTTGTGGGAAAAAAACACAGGCACAACCGATGATATCACTATATGAAAAAAATATAAGGATATTACAAAAAAATATGTAATCAAACATAACTTAAACCTGTAAATAACAAAGAAAAGCTACAATCTAAATCTTGGTTATTGCCGTTTTTGTGTTTTCGGCGTACGAACAAGAAAACCAAGGAAAAATAAAATCTTGTCTCTTTTTTTGCGACTCAATTCTAACGGCTCATCTACCAACACACACACATATATATATATATATATATATATATATATATATATATATATATATATATATATATATATATGATAGTTCAATTGAGAATTATTTTTATTACGGGTATCGTAAGAAACAATCATAATATTTGATCAAATTAAAGCAATGGTCGGTTAATAAGTTATTAATGTCTCATTAATGACACATTAACGAAGAGTATTTTGGCAAAAACAAGTCTCGTCCTTTAACCCGGACGCAATTCATGTTGGAAAAATATATAAAAGATCAAAATACCCTATTAATGAGCATTAATGGTGGTTACAAATAGTGCTCGCGATAACAACGGTTCTTAAATGATATTCTCTCTTTCTCTCTCTCTCTATATATATATACCGTTTTTATTGCGAGTACCGTGAGAACCAATCTTTGCCCTTGATTAAAATAAATCAATGACCAATAAAAATGAACTCATTAATGACATATTAATGGCTCATTAATGATGGGCATTTCAGGAAAATCAAGGCTCTATCTTTAATAACAACTCATCCAGACGTAATTTACGGTTAAAAATTATATAAAAAACCAAAATACCGTTATTAATAAGCATTAATAACGGTTAAAAATGGTACTCGCAATAAATGATCTTTTCACTATATATATATATATATTATTAGAGTCCTAATCCAGTTCGTGAATTAAATGAACCAATGACCCACTTAACCAAATTCGGATCATATCTAACAATAAACGTAAACAGAAATAACAGTCTACAGAAGAAAGAAAGTTAGAGGTGATTAATGTAAAGTTTACAAGGAAGAATGAAGGTACTCACTTGCAAGGATGTCTTAAATGATTGATTCTGCCTCTGAATGGAGATTCACACCATTGTAATTTGTACCTTATCAAGTGTCTGGGAGCCTAAGGCTATGTGCAAGTTAATGTACTTGTTGTATGATTGGTACTATATATGAGTTTAATAAAATTTATTTGGTTGTTAAAATAAATAAATATAGATTATATTTATGTGGTTAGCATTGGGTTTTATGGTCAACAAATTACCGTGCTTTTAAAGTTGTACGAAGTAAGTATGTGTGTCGTTGTGTGGTCAACTATACACTAAGGCCGGTAATTCCTGACACATGACTTGAACCTGACATAAAAATATTATACGAATTCGAAACGGATTAAAATCGAGTTGTCCGACATTGACATGAAAATAAATGGGTAGGGTTAGGGTTAATCTGACAACCCGAAAATGACCCATTTAAGGGTAAAACTATAACATTATAAAATTTTTATTAATACTTAACATTTAAATTTTGAAAAGATGATTGTGGATTCATATAAGGGAGTGACGTCTTAGGGTAATAAACTCGTTAAACAAATGTACAAACCCTTAAATGTTAAAAATTTAAAGTAAATAATAAAAGATTTATAGTTAAAACAATAATACGTCATTTGGATATTTCTTATTTTAACTATATGACTTTGGTACATTTACATTTGATTACTTGATAGGTGGTACTTTAATATTTTGAATCGATTCGTAATTCTATTTAATGATGAATAATTTTAAATTATTCGGTTGTTCAATGACATTATTTATTGGTACTTGATAGAATAATAGTACATCATAATTTTTATTATATCAATTTATATAAGTTGAATAAAAAAGTAAAATCAAAATTTGAATCAAACCGAAACAAATAACAAATTTAAAGTTCGAATACAATCGAAAGGAACATTGAATATTAAAATTATTTTTTAATAGTAGAGTTTTCAGGATTTTAGATCCCGAATTTGATGAAGAATTCGGAATTTAGGATCCCGAATTTGATCAAGTACAACCATCAAATGAGTTAAAAATGACAAATAAAAAGCTGAGAAGTGTAAGTTCGTGACAAATTCAGGATCCAAAATCCCGAATTTTCTTTCAAATTTGCGATAAAATCCTGAAAACTCAACTTTTAAAAAGTTTATAAGAATTACATTACTTTTGATAATTTCTTTAAAAATTGCATTATTTTTAAAAAAAGTTAGCTGCAAAGGTGTATCAACTGTGTGAAGCTTTTGCAATTTCCCTTTTCTATTACTTGTTGTGTATTAATACCTTAATTGTTTATAGTTTGTTTTAGAGTGTGGAAACAGAAACTTTGGTGGGGCAACCTAATGTGACTTAACAGTTGTGACTTTTTAACCAAAAGAGTCAAACTGGTTGAGCAAGTGAAAGTCACACAAACTACTTCAAAATGGTTTCAATGTCATAAATAAGCTATTCAAGCCTTTAATAATATTCTTTGTAAGTGTGATAATTTTTAGTAACATATACTATAGAATAACATTCAATATAGTTCGTACGTAATTCATAGTCTTCAGGAACTAATTTTAACCATTGAATTAATGACATCAATGGTCCAGATTGTATTTTAAAAATTTGAACGGAGTGACATTTTTGTAATTATATATGTGATTGTTTACTGAATCACCTATCATATTAAGAGGATTTAAACCAACTAAATTGATTAATTTGAGGTTCGAATAGAATCGAAATGAAAGCAGTATTATTTACTAATTAATTAGAAAAATTACATTACAGGAAATACTATCAAGAATAATTTGAACCTTCAACTACAACCGGGGGTGTTAACCAGGCCAACCCAATCGGGTTTTAAGAAAATAAAATTTATCCGAAACCTAACACTATTAAGCTTCGGGTTTGTTAGGTTTGGATCAATCTGTTTCGGGTTTATAAGGTCCGGTTCACCGCATTTAACAAATTTAAAAACAAATATCTCTTTATTAAGAGGTCTCGTTGAAAAATGACTTGGTCTCGATGAACTACCAACACCAAATGTAAAAAAAGCGAAACTACATAATCAATTAGACTATTTTGCTGCTCTTAATTGTCGTAAATGTATAATTGTAACTGAATAAAATAATTAAATAAACATTAATAATAAAAATTTATCTAGCTCAACTTCTAAAAGTTTCTATAAAGAAATGATAAATCCTTTACTTTTTGTTTCTGCTTATTCTCCTGCTCACTTAATCATGACAAATGTCAAAATCAAGGGATGATATGACGAAAGAGAATTAGTGCATTAAACATTTCAAATACTAAATAGATAGGAGGATGAACCCTTGGACCATGAGTAGCATCAATCTCAAACCTTTTTCAACCCGAACGTCACACAAGCTGTCACATCATTTTTTCTTTTTTTTCTCTCTCTTACCCAAAACCCTTGTAGCACCTAACCCAAATAACCTAAAAAGAAAGCAATCGCTTAAGCTCGGATGTAGGAAACCAATTACTTACCCGTAATTTTTTTTTTGGGGGGGGGGGGGGTAGTGGTGTTCTCGATTGAGCCAAAGCCAACCCAAACACATCCGAAGGCTTTCAGGCTATGCGCTACGCGGCTACGGGTGGCCTTAGTAACTATGTAGAGCTTAGCTAAAATATGAACTAAAACTAATTATAAAATTAATAATATTTCTAAGGTATTTTTAAAAAATAGGTATCAATGTATTAGTTGTTATATATTATGAGGAGTGTGTGTGGGCATATATAGTTATAGAGTATGAGAATTTTCAGAAATTTTGTTAACTCCATAAGTATACATGTTTTGTTTAAATTATTGTTTTCTTATTTTTCTTATTTTTTACTTCTATTGTATGTCCCTTCTTTTATCATTCACTACCGAAGGTCTATCAGACAACAGTCTCTCTACCTACAAATAAAAGTATGATTGTCTAAATCTTATCTTCCTATACCTCGTCTAGACGGATCAAATCGGGTAATGTTGGTGTATAATTGTAATTCAACAACATATTCTTAAAATGAAACTACTACAAAATTATATATACGAAAATACGATATCAAACCTCCATTGCAACATATACTCATAATCGTGTTTCAAACAAAACTAATAAACTAATAACCGGGAATCGAGTTCCTATTGGAGTGGGATTTAGAAACTACAATACACACACATTACTGACAGAACACGTGGCTCGATTCTAGTGGGGCGGCCACAAACCGGGGATCGAGATCACGGTATCTCTTTGAAGAACCAAGATTTAGAAAACCGAATACCACAGTTATGAAAACTTAAAAAAAGCGCCTTACACAGCAAAGGCCTTTTAGCCTAGCGACATGAGGTGTTTACAGTGATCTCAAGATTTTGAGTTCAAGTCACGTGGTAGACAAAGGTGTACACACACAAGAAAAAAACTATTTTGACTGATAAACAAGTGTTGAAAAGACTGTAAACTTAGTCCTATAATGTGAGTAATTTCATCCTAACAGTTAACTTTTACACACGCCATTCTTAAATCTCATATTTGCCGCTGTTATAAGTTTATACCGAGAGTTGGGCAGTTCACTTAGCTTTCCAAACTTTTCTTCATAAAAAGACCATATTTCCGACCTAATTCAAAACATAATCCAATAAGAAACTTGTCCATACTCCATCAAGACAACTAAAATAATAATTAATAATAAAAAACAAAAAATAAAATCATACCAGTACACTAAGAACTGAAATGGAGCATACTTCCCGTAGATCATTTCAACATCTTGTTGGATGTTTTTAATTGTTGACTTCTTTCCATGAACCTGAAACAAAGTATATAAATCAGATAAATGTTATAAAAAAGTTAAAAAATAGGATTAAGGGGGTGTTTGGACATGCTTTTTTGGGAAATTTATGCCATTTTTAATATTCAGAATTAGATAATCAAGAGTGCCAAAACTGGTTCTTAATCTGTTAAGACACTGTAAATGGATATGTTTTTGAGTGTTAAAGAAATGACCAAAAGGGCATTTCTGTAAGAAACCAAAGGTCTTGTGAGATAGCAGTATAAATCCTCTAAAAGGGTTATTGAAGGGTGTTTTGATTAGCTTATTTTCCAACTTACGAGCTTATTATGACTTTATATAAGCTCGTATGCTCGCTTTTACCAGCTCAAGAGTTTATGGACTTAAATAAGCAATAAGGTTTACTTGATAAGCTTCTACGCACAAAAAATTGACTTACGAGTTTATCAACATTTCTAATAAGCTTGTAAGCCAGGGAAATTAGCTAATCCAAATGTTATTTTAGTTTGTCACCTAAATCAAATAACCATGATTAAAATCAATCTCAAAAGTTCAAGAAAAACCTGATTTAAATGCCTCAATGTTTCAGAATCTGATGGGATTACATGGTAGAATCCCAAGCACATAAGCACATTGGCGCGTGTAAATGGACCAAAACCATAAATTTCTCCCAGCTTCTCGTTTATCTTCATGTAATTACTTAAAGATGCTTCACCACAATCTTCTTCAAGTTTCTTAAGTTGAATTCTACCTTCAACAACACTTTGAGCAAGACCCAATATTCGACTTGCTCTATAACCAAGATTGCATCGCTTTCCCAGGAAATTTACATCAAGGCTTGCTAGTTCTTTTGGGTTAGGAAAGTTACCAATCTCACTGTTGGAGGGCAATTCTATCTTTTCACTAGCAAGATTCGGTTCCTGTGTATTGATATACGTCTCTGCTTTCCTTTTAGCAGCATTTCTTGATTTTTGTTGCAAATTGACCTTACGTTTGCTTGCTTCTTTCCCTGCGGGAGTTGCTGGAGCAAATTTAGTGTGTTTATCTTTATCAGCTTCAGTTGATCTGTGGTTCTCCAGCTCATATTGCAGCTCACAAAGGGCTCTAGCCATGCTCAAAGTCCTGGACCACCTATCAATAGAAACTAGTCACCTTTATAAAACATTGTGGTCAAGCTCATTACTATATTTAAGTGGCATTGTATAGGGTTAAAATTGCAGTAAATTGGGATGTTTATCCATAAAATAACTGTTGATCAAAGTCAGATTTGGGGGTGTTTGGACTAGCTTCTTGCATCATACAAGCCTATAACTTGTAAGTGGATCCAAACACTCCTAAACAAGAGAAAGGGAGAAAGCTAACTGGCAATTGCAGACAAGAATGCATTTAACCATGTCTTCAAACAGCGTTGGAGACCTAAAGATTCTTCCAAAACCTGATGATTTCGCGTCATCGTATAATTCTTGAAACTCCCTTACACTTTTCTCCTCTGCTTCAGATAAACGCAGCATTCTCCTGACTTGCTCCTGCAACAATCATTCAATCAATCAGAAATTAGCATCTGAAAACTTCCAAAATTACAGTCCAATTCATTCCCAATTGAATAAATTCCAATGATTCGACAGAACACCGACACCTACACAACATATGATGCAATTTACTGAAGAAAACGTAGGTTTTTAGGGATTTATTTACAAACCATTAACGATTGCTGATTTGCAGGAGAGAGATCGTCAGTGTGAAATACACGGAGGAGTAGATGAGATGATTGAGGCGGTTGAGAAATTCGGACGGTGACGGAGGAAGATGAGAAGTCAGAATGGAGGAGGCGTAAGGGCCGTTGGAAGGTTTTTGAGGCAGGGTCCCAATGATTTGGGGCTGTCATGAAGAAACCGTGGCTGCATACCGCCTTTTCTAGGTCGAAACTGGGGGCAGATTCTCCTAACGGCAGCTTATACACCACACTCCGGCTGCCGTCGCCGTCGCCGTCGACGCAGTTAGCAACGTTCAGGTTCTCCAGTCTTTCCATTTCCGGCGGACACAGTTTAGTAACACTGAAAACTGTTTCAGTAAAATACATACAATCAGAATAAAACAAAATGATTAAATCAATAATTTATAAAATAAAAAATTCTAATTTTTTTTCCTAATCTATATGGAACATAAAAATGACTAAACCAGATGAAAAAATCAAAAATTTTCCGATCTAAAAAGAAAGAAAAATAACCAAAATGTAAAAAATTTTAGCTTATGAGTTTATTATCAGTAAAAATAAGTTATTTTTGATAAGTCAAACGAAAACAATTTTTTTCTATACTGGCTTATCTTTGTACATTTATACACACATATGTGTATCTATATATATATTCTTCTTTCTTTTTCCAACAATTTCTCTTCCCCAAATGTAAGTACGTCCCTTTTTAGTTATTTTATAATAATAAGCTAAGTCAAACACTTTTTTAAAAGTCAAACACTTTTTTTTATTAAAAAGCTTAAAAGTCAAAAAAACCTAATAAATTTAAAGCTTAAAAAAGATAAGCTTTCCCAAACACCCTCTTAAAAAATTACACAAAAAAAAGAATAAAAAATCTTTCTTTCTTAAAAAAAAACTACTTTACTATCCGTCTATCCTCTTCTTTTTACAAACGAGATGATCTTTATTGAACAACTTTTATAAACTATCAATTTGTATCATATGTATTAACTGTTTGTACTTTATTATGTATAGCTTAAAACTGTTGTGTAAGGATTAGTTCTTTTTTTACAAATGTTTCTTTTCACATAGAGGATATGGATAGGGATATAGATGTATAGGAATATTTATGTGAGAAGTGTTGCTTTTTGCGAGAAGTTATCATAGCTTTTTATTTGTATTTGACTGATGGTCTAAATTAATCATTTTTTATTTAAAAGAATATAATAATGATAAACAAATTTTTTTCTCTTTCTAATATATTTTTATCTTCTATTTTTCTCTTATCTAAATTTTTATAAAAAATAAATTAAAATAAAAATGAATTACTAGTAATTAATTTATTTAACATGTTCACCAATGAATAGCCAAAGATTTACAAGTTTTCATCATTTTTTTGAATAGCAGGTGTTTTTTTATCATTAATACCGTGTTCATTAGTGAATACAGATAAACACACATTAGTGAACTATTAGCACAAGAATTTAGAGGAGTTAATTTACAATCGGATCATGTAATACCGGGTTAAGATCTTTTCATGTTTGGTCAAACATGATCTATGATGTTCTCTTACAAATATGAGAGTGAGCCCTACAAAGGGACTTAAAATTAGGGACCATTATCATGTTTGTGAAGAATATGATTAGTCATGTTTGAACCAAATATGAGAGGGTTCTTAACCCTGTAATACCTAGTTGTTTCAAGTGTCCGGTAATGAATGCCTTGAAGTGTTGACATATGAATATATGTTCGATGTTATTTGTTGTTAACCACTTAACCTTTTGAAGTGTTGACATAGAAACAATATGTATGAACTCTTTACCCAAAAACAACAATAAAACAATTTAAACCAAACGTGTTCACTATAAAAGTCTAAACAATAAGATATAATAGTAAAAGGAAGGACCAAGTTCATTCGTGAACCAATAACATAAAAATGAAACATATAACAATTTTAACCTAAACATTAGGAAATTCACCAAAAATCAATAAAAGAAACAAAAAATAAACTTCAAAGTGGCACTGATTCGGTGTTAGTGAAATCCTTATCAGCCATGTGTGCCTTATGTTCATCACCATCATCTACCAAAAAAATGCTAGTCCATAAGACGTGAACTAGATGATGGTTTTGTTGATACTGGTTAGAGATGGGGGTAACAGTGCGGATGGGCAATAGAGGAGCAAGAAACGGTAAATGGGGGATAGGGCAGTGGTGTTGGTGTTGCTAACTCGAAGATGGGACGCTAAACTGGTCAATCGATGATAATGTAGTGGCAGTTAGATCTGCATCGGATTTGGTGGCGACAAAAATCACTTCATTTTCTCTGTTTGTTTAAATAAGGGGATGATGGTGGTCAGTGATGATGGTTCTTACTATAGTGGATGGCGGCACAAGAGCCCCCAATGATAGATTTTAGGGGTTCCAGATATTTTTAGAGAGAGGGGAGAAATTAGAGTTCAAGTGTGTGTATGTGTGTGAAATGTAGTGAGGGAGATGTAGGGCCTGAGATTTTGAAGTTGGGACTTTTAGGAGAAATAGGGGCGCACTACGATTAATAAGGAATATTAGAGAAATTAAGGATGTGATTTTTTTACTAAAATGTCTTTTCTACCATCTAATTATTTAATTAGTATCCTTGAATTTTAATTTATTTTTTAATCTGCCATAAGCAATCTTACCCAACAATTAATTAATCATAGGGTTTAGAAAGCTTTTTGCACTTCTCGTAAAATAATACTTCTTACATAAACCACCATCTAAAGATGTAAAGAAGCCCCGGTTACTTATCAAGCTTTTCTCATTTAGGTATTTGAAGTTTGAGTTCGAACTTGGCTCATTTAAGATATATGAAGCGCTTGATTAGTTTTGATTCATTTACGCTAAAGTATAATTTTGAAATTTTCATCAAAACGAAATACACAAATATAAATATTGAAATACATAATATATAATGGGAAAATGATTCGTGGTGTTAACATCACCTAAGTTAGGTGATGTTGCTCTCACTAACCATTTAAATGAGACGTGATTTAGTCTTTTCATTATTCATGTAAAAATTAGGGTTTTATACAATACATGCTTCAATAGGCTTTGGTTTCCGTTTATGTTAAGATTAGTGTTTATTTCATGTAGGAAGAGAACTATAATTTGAAAAGCAGCCAATTTCATAAGTGGTCATTTAACTATCCAAGAGACCCCGAATTTCAGATTTTGTATTTTTTTCTAAAAAAGTTGTAAACTTTATCTTTAACTGTCGTTTTGTTATTTGTATAGTCCTTCTAACGTTTTTTGTTAACCGGGAAATTGACCGTTATATCCTTATCCTCCTTTTTTATTTACCATCATCATCATTATTATTAATAAACGTTAAACATATTAAAACCAATCCTTTACTCTTAACCAGCCCCTTTCCACCTTTTCTTTCTCTCCTTTTCTCTCTGTGACTTAGAACCACCTCAACTCTCCATGTCGAAAACCACAGGTCCACAACCTCACACCCCTTACCCGGAGAAGACCACTTCTACCACCCACCATCTCCCCCTCATCACTACATGTTACCCCCTCAACTCCTCACTCCCTTGATGTCTCTCCGCCCAAACCAACGCCTCCCGCCACCTCAGCAGAGAAGACACCATAACAAACATTTGTAATGTGATTCTAGTACCATCTCTGAAGAAGACCACCATTTGAAGTCTGATTGATGTGGCATCGAGTGTTTGTGTGTGTCCATGCGTGTGTATGTGCGATTTCAGATCTAGGGTTTTTCTAGTTTCTATATATGTCGGTGCATGTGTGTGCGGGACTTTAAAGCGGTGTGTGTTGGTTTGTGTGTGTATGAGATTTCCGGTGTGGTTTTTCGTAAGGCTACTCTTGGAATTAGGATTATGGTGGGGTCATAAAAAGTTTTTGGCCGAAGATAAAAAGTTGACCAAGTTCATTCATTGGTCGAATCATCCTCGCTTCGCGGGAAGATGCATGGGGCAGAGGGCTCATAGTAGCCCATTTCAGGAAGTTATCTAGCTTGATTTGATTGGCTAATCCAAACAAAAAAAGTGTGTTTGAGATTTCTTGCCATGCGTGTGTTCTTGTCGCTTTCAAGTTTGCAGTGGTTGTAGGTGTGTGTTGTTTTTGGTGGTGATTGGGTGGTGGGTTTTGATTTGGGTGTGTGGGGTTAGATTGTTCTTGGTGGTTTTTGACCTTTCTAGTGGTTGGTGGTTTTTGACCTTTCTAGTGGTTGGTGGTTTCTTTGTGTTCTTGATGATTTTGGTGTATATGGTGGTGGTTCTTGGTTTCAGGTGATTTTGGTGTATACGGTGGTGATGGTGGTTTTTTTTTGTTTTGTTTTGTGTGTGTTTGGTGGTGGTGATTCTTGTTTTGATTTGCTTGTGGTTTTCGACTAATGGTGGGAGTGGAAGGTGGTTGGTAGTGGTCGACGAGCATTGGTGGTGGTGGTTGGTGGTTTCAGGTGGAGGTATACGGCGGTGGCAAGTGAATGGTGGTGGACTTTGGTATTTTGGCATTTTAAGTATATAGTTAATTTTTTGTTTGTTTTAACTTTTAAAAAGAATAAATATTATCTAACATTTGAAATTAACTACAAACTAAAAAAGAGATAGAAAGACGTAAATGCCCTTATATGTACTTAACTTAACGATGGAGATAAACATAAAATGTTAGAAAAAACTATCCATATAACAAAACGATAGTAATAGCATAAAGTTTACAACTTTTTCAAAAAGGATAAAATCTTTAATTTATAAATAGTTATGAAATAAACTATTTGAAAAACAATCTTCTCCTTATGTAGCAAAAACTCCCCCTCTTCAAATGGAGGCATCAGTAAACTACCTTCAACTTCAACCTTTTCACATTTTTTGGGTACTTTTTAATTTTTGATTTTTATATACAGACACACAAAAATATAAAGTTTTTTTCTTTTTTATTTAACACTCAATAACGGGTTACTTGTTTGCCTTAAAAATATATAATTGGTTACCTATTTAAATTTTATATAAATCGTGTTCGTCACAAAGGGGTCAGACAATTATCCGAATTCAAAAATGAAATATGAAGAAAAAACTTATGAAAGAAAGTTGAACAATGGTCCACTGGTGTGATTCTTTAAAGTCCAAAGAGGGATCGAGACAAAGGAAGTTCGAACTTCGAAGGACTGTCGACGAAACACCAAAACAGCGTTTGGTTGTTCGAACAATGTTTCAAGAAGTATAAAACTATGGATAGAGGCAAGGTATCGGTAAAGAAAATGAGAGATCAGATCTTACTAAAAAGGATAATAGGGATAAAAAGTTTTAATTCGACTTCACACTAAAAAGATCTAGTTTGATCGGTTCAGTCGATCCACCTAGGTTCATTGTTCTTGAAAAACAGGGCGGCTTTTTTGTGATCGGTTTACCATTTCATTTCAGGTACCTGATTCGACCAGTTGAACCAGCCACCTCGGTCTAGTCTTCGAATAGCCCCCGTAGCTCGTGAGTTGGCCTTCAGCCCTACATACCATGCGCTACTCGCTTATCAAATCCTACAGACTGTAAATTACTTCCAAATGCTAAAAGAACTGTCCAATAAGCTTGTTTGAGATCTGGATGGGATTTGATTCTTATC